>CM072884.1:88985736-89585736 GCA_037013685.1 Acridotheres tristis
CAAAGTTCACTGCTAGTTCACTTATCAACAGATAAAAGCAAAAAATCCCTTTAAGTCATACTGTACATCTTCTGAAAAAAAAAAAGATCCTAACTACATAGTCTGAATAAATCCTAGAAAACAGTGGCAGGAAGTAGTTTTGAGGTCTCAAGCTGAAGAATGAGTTTAGGAAATTTCAGAGGTACAGAAACCTATACAGTAGATAATCATGTGAGAGCAGAAAAGAATGAAAGCCTAACAGCCTCCAAGCTCAGTGGGTGGGCCCCTAAACTGGTTCTGTGATCACGTATCTTGAAACTCTATGTAAACATGCAATATTTGTAACTCTTAATTATATGAAGGAGTGAACGTGAAAGTGAATCACCTTTACCTACAAGTGAACAGCATTGTGTAAGTTTTTCACATGTACTTTATTTGGAATTGGTTCCAACACTATGCAGTCCACTTGCTCAAATAATGAAAACCTCAGAGCACCAGGAGACCATTTTTTGTGAGTAGAAGCACAGAGGATAAAGCAGCTAGTACTACAAAGTGAGGTCAATTGCTGTATCTCTATAACCATAATTTACTGAATATCATAAATCGGACTTCACCTTCCAAAAAAGAAAAAGTAACACTCTCAAAGGTTCAGTATAAAACTAAGTTTAAGGCTTCTTTCCAGGGGGATGTTTTTCATAACTACAGAAATCATTGGCTGTTTCTTCTGTGGAGGATTTAAAATGAAGAAGCTTTACAGGTTAAAGTGATTACAAGTTTATTTGCTTGTTTAAATGTTAAGGCAATTCTCACAGTATCTGCTCTCTAGTTCTTATTTACTGGTATTTCCTTCTTCAAATCCTACATCCTCTCTGTATTGTACACTCCCATATCTCTTTCAATAGTTGTATTAAGATTTTTAAAAGCAAGGGCTTCTCAGTCTTTGTGACTTGGGTGCTATCTGCAATTCACATAATTAAGTTGTAAATGAGAGAAGTTAAGGTAAAGCATTTATAAAGCTATTTAAAATATTAAAGTACAATATGAAACAAGTAAAAACCAGCATTAAGAACCATGTCATACAAGGGACATACAAGTTTCCATTTCTATGGATTGATTCTACTCTTTTATAGTTGAGAGGTGCCACAAAATTTAGTGTATTAGTATTTCAAATACTGGGATTTTGTATTACAGTATAAGTTATTCAGGTGCAAAAAATGAAGTTAGTAACCACTGAACAGCTTACCTCCCGAGATATGATCCCTGCTCTGCGTGCTCTACTTCCCAGAACAAAAGAGAATTCACTGACTTGTGCCAGTCCTGCTGAGACAATCCATTTGATATATTGGCTGGTCTTTGGAAGAATCAAAGAAAGGACAAGCACTGCCAAGACAAACTTTAAAAACAGGGATTTTTGAGTTATTGTGGGTTTGTTTTGTTTGTTTAAATAAAGTGCAATAAATAAAATAGTAGTATCTCTGTAAGATATATAGCATCAAATAGAATAATTCTGGACATAACATAAAATAATGGACTTCCAAGTGTGTCTTCTGTATTAATGTCAAAAGAGACAAATGTACATTGCACAGTAAAAAACTAGCATCTTCTTTACTATAATAAAACACTTGATAACTGTCAGAATCCCAAGCTAGAGAAATAGATGCTTTGCCATGTGCAACTTACTTTTAACATTAAATAATTTTCTTTTTAAATATCTTAAGAATATTGTATCAAACTGTATTCTAATCAGTAAGATTCTTCCAAATACATATTTACAGTAATCTCTGTTATATCAAATGTTCAGTTCTTGCATAGAATTTTCTTTAGGGTATGCAGCACAAAGATTACTTAGATTATTGGATATTAAAGTATTTTTTTAAAGTGTAGAAGAAAATACCTTCATTATGACGACAGACAGTGTAAGGAATAGCAAGACTGTGAGTTCATATATTACAAATGTGGGAAAAACATGAAGTCCTAGAAGGAAAGAAAACAATATGGCACAGTTTGAGGACAGTATTTTACTATGGTAATTTTCTGGGTTAATAATATATTTAATCCTAAGACAGTATTCTCAAAACCAATCAAACAAAAAGCCTTAACTTACCTACCAACCACTTGACCACTAAAGCCCTAACTACCTACTTGATCACAAAAGTATTTCCCCCAATATCCCCCTTTTCTCTTTTAGGGAGCTTTAGCACAGGCAGTATTCCCAGCTGAATTAAGTTGCATATGACTGATGCACAAGCACTTTAATTTCTAAAGCCTTCTGTCATCCACACCAGTCAACAATACAAAATCTGAACTGAAACACACATCTAATGAAAGCGATACAAATCCTGCAAGAAAATAATTCCATTGTTATGCACAGTCATTGTAATATTTTGCTGGTCATTTAACTTTTTTTATGATATGGTAATGGACTATCACAGTGCAAGGAACTTGATATTCAGTATTTGCACAGACTATAGCTACAACAGAAATCCAAACTCTTTTCATTCTATGACCCTCACTTCAAAACACTGAAAGTCACCTGAAGTCACTTAGACTACAATCAGGTAAGGCCATAAACCCCTGAGCATGGTCTAACAATTAAGGAATTACAGAAAAACCCATTGCTATGATGTTGATGGGGTTTCTCTTGTTGGAGTGGATTGTCTTTGGGGCTTTTTGCAATATTTGGTAATTTTAACTTGGTAATTATAATAAAGAAAGGTAACAAGAAACTCAAAGAACTCAGAAATATAAAACTAAATCTTGCAAATATTAAACATAAGAAAAAGAAATACTTGTTGGAGAAGTCCTAGAGTCCTCGAAGAATAATCTTACAACTAAGTCCATTTTTATCTCCTGAACTATGAGGAACTTGTGCAGGCAAACGTAACTGTGTATCTTCAGAAGCTCGTTCCTTTTTCAGAAAAGCTTCTAAAAAGTGAAATCAAAATAGTGGTGGTGTTCCTGACAAATTCATAATAGTTGGCATTTCTCCAACTCAGTTATTTCTGATGAAAGACAAGAATTTAGCTTTCTAAAGCATAAGGCATGTAAATCAATGCTGTAAATAACGTTCTATTTTAATGTGTGACAGGGCTCCACTAATTTTCCCTCCCTGTAGTGTTGCAGATCCACATGAGCTGTAGAGAACCAAGACCTGTCATCTCTTCCAGACTTACAGTATCTTCACAGGGTTTTGTCTGTATGCACATTCAACTGCTCATGGAAACCTTCAATTACATCAGAGATCTTTACTCAAGTGCCACCCAGACAACATGCACACACACCCTGTTTTATTTCTTAATTTCCTTCCAACTAGTGAAGCACAAATGCAAAAGACTATCAAAATAAGAGGAGAGACAGCAGAATAAGAGATGAAAACCACACCAAAAAAATAAATCCACATATATGCCCAGATGCATGTGGAAGGGCAAGTAGCTTCTCTGTTTTCACTGTTTATCACGTGCACACTGCTCCTTCACCTTTAGGCCGACCTCAGAAAACACATGAAAAGCAATTAGAGAAATACAACCCATAGCAATGGCATGTTTGATAAGAGGGACAATTCTGCCAGATCTAGAACTGAAGGTTTCCAAGGGAGGCTATAAATAAAGCCTAGTGCTGTCATCACTACTGGTGGCACTACGTGTTCAGTTCTGGAGCACACAGGCAGTCTGAAGTCCATTTGAACAGCTGCCCAGTGTGGAGATTATTGCCATATTCCAAAGAGTTGAAGCACAAATTACAGCAGATTTCTATGACAATCCTTTGGAGGAGAGTGTCTGCAAGGTGAAAACAAGCCTAAACCTGTCACATACACTATTCTGAGCAGACAAATCAACATCCCAGAAACCAGACATTTTTTGAAGGAAATAAATCCCATCAGAAGGTATTTTTATGGTCAGTACAGACCTTTGCCCCATTCCCAGATGAAAACCCAGGATAAGGCCAGAAGTGCTATCAGACTCCTATACAAGCACATGACGCCTTCCTGACAACACAAACACCATCAGAAAGATTAATTTCATAGGCAGAAGGTGCATGAATATGGCAAATTATTGCAATGGTTTTGATCAGACTTTGACTAAGCTCCAGAGTAACTTTGAAATCATTCTTTAATGTGGAAGAAACACTTCAAATAACTCCAAAACTTCAGCAGTGTCATTGGCACATGTCACATTGGCCAGGAGTCAACAGCTAGGACAACACTTAGGTACACTTTTACAGAGCTGACCACAAGCTACCAGACTTCAGCTGAAAGCAGTGTTCACAAAGAGCTGGAAGAGAGGCCCTGGGGTGCATCACTGTCAAGCCAAAAAGCACAGTTCAGTCACAGAAGTTGGTATGTATTCTGTGGACAATTACAGACAAGACTTTGTACAATCTTTTTAAAAGTATTTTTTTCTTAACAAATAAACTCCCTCTTTCCTTGATCAGACAGATTATGCCAGTCTGCCAAATAACTTCTAAACAGCATGTAAAGATCCAAACATCTTGACCACATCATGGTTAGATCAAATATCAAAAAAAGCTAACTTGGAGATCCTTGATGGCAAACAAGAGTACAAAAATCAGAACTCTGCAGGTCAAACTGGAGCCAGTAGAATTAATTCTGACACATCCTCAAGACAGAACATCACTCAGAAAAATCAAGTTAGCTATCCATTGAGATGCTTTGCCTCCTAAAGAGTTTTAATGAACCCAGGATCACAGCCAGCAAATGCAATAAATGCTACAGCCCTGGCTAGATGATTAAGCAGCAGAGGGGAAACCAAATCTTCTTAATCTTTCCGCAAAGGGGAAAGTCCTTTTGGTTCTATTGTCAGTTCTGAGAGCATAAAGCCTGCAAATTTCATTGTGCTCCATGCAGAAAAACAAAGCACTAGAGCTGGATAGATAAAGAGAAGGCAATGCATGCTACCTAACAAATTCGAGTTGGGATCTTCCTTTGATTTCTCAGATTCAACAGAAATGTTAAGAGGCTTATTGGACAATCCTTGTGTGCATGTTTGTTCTGGATAGTGGTGGTGCTGGCAGTATTAGCATCACCCATCTTCTCAAGCAAAAGACTGAGCTGTTAAAGAGTTTTCAGCCTCTTGCATTCAAGGTTCAACAGCGACCAGAGGAGTTACCCAGAAGGGAAATGGGGAACCCGGCAGGTGGGTACATCTGTACAGCCAGAGAACACACAACTTGTCAGTCAGTGGAAGTAATGTGTCACCCCACCAGTGGCAGAGAGGGTCCTGATGCCCAGTTTCAAACTCTACACTCCACATGTAGACTAAAGAAAAAATAGAGCTTTTTCAAAACAGTCAAACAGTCTATGCAAAGATGCCTTCCATCTTTCCAGAAAGCAATCAAAACAAAATCAAATGATGCATGGGTAAAGATCTGTGTACTAGGTACAAAAACAGAAATGAGAAAGTAAGTGCCCAAAATGTGGATTGGTCAAGGTGTTCTCTCAAAACTACCAGAGAGGACAGAGACTTACAGAAACTCTCTAACCTCAGCAGGTGGCATAAAAAATGCCAGGAACCTTGAAGAACACCCAGAGGCCTAAATGAATGTGGAGATAGAGAGTAACTCAAAGTGCAGCTGTTAATGCCTAACTGCAAAGGTGCACTATTCCCACAAATGCACCCAAGCGCAAATTTGAAAGCAGTACCATTGCACAGGTCAAGGTAAGGGCAGGTCCTCTGCTATGGATATTACATGAATAAGTACAGCTCAGCTTTTAGGCACCAGAAGGATTTTTGTAGTAAGAACAGAAAAGCAGGCATTTAAGACAAGCAAAATAGGAATGAACTTTTCCAAATTACATACTTACAGTATGAACTTTTCAAATAAGATATTTATTTTCCATTTGTGCCTTTATTCTAAAGGAACCAGAAATTATATTACTGCAGTGGTGTTCCTCAGGATCTCAAGTGTTTCTGCTCTCTCTAAGGTGCTTGCTGCATATAGTAACAAACAAACCTTCTCTTTAGGCGGGGGGAATAATCTTTCCCTGTGGCTTTTACACAATTTCACACAGTAAATCTCTATATATTTGTATATACATACAATTTGCATGTGTATATATGTAAGTAGAGAGCAAGCAAAAAGTCTTTAAAAAGAAATCTAGTAAGAAGAAAAATTAAGGAATACTTTTGGTGCTACTCAGGTTTTCTTGCAGCATCCCATTACTCCTTTTAAATCCTACCTCCTTGCGACTCCACAGAATTTCCTGTTAAGCACAAAATCTCAAAGTAACTGAAAGTAAAGGGGGGAGTGAGGTAATTTTCATCTGGGGAGGAAGGAGATTTTGTTTGAGGGTGGGGGTTTTTTAGGGTTTTGAGTCTTCTTTGTTGCTGGTTTTGGAGGGGTTTTTGTTGCTGTTTGGTTGGGTTTTTTTAACAAGCAAGCATTATCACAATTTGTCAAATGTCTATAACATGGTTCTGATTTTTTAGCTAATTTTCTTCTAAGGCAGGAAAACCCATTTTCTGTAAAATCACACCAATTTGTTAGGCAATTTTCTTTTCTCCTCTTCTTGCAATTATAATGGCAACATTCGTTAAAAAGATTTTATTTTAAAATTCTGTAGCAGAACGACTAAAATAATTTCCTTAGAGTACAATGTAGGCTGTATGGAGCGCTGCTAGCATGCCACCTGAGGTCTTGCTATTTTCTGTTACTCTAGTAAAGTCTTATCTCTAGTCTTAATTTATGCAGCCACAAGAGTGTAGGACAGTATTTTTGTTCAGTGCCTTGTAAAATTAACTTTGGGCTTATAATAACTTGTCATGCTTTGTATCACTGATGACACTATCCATTCCATCACCATCTTTACTGAAACACATAAACAACTTACATCTGTGAGCATTTAGCAATTACTCATTCAAGCTTGCCAGTTATACAGGCCCAAGTTTCATCAGAGCTCACCACTTTCCTCCCATTATCAAAAAATAAGTTATTCAAATAAACATATTTATTACTAAGTAATCTGACTCATCACCAGATGCTATTATCACGGGCTGGATTGAAAAAAATAATAATATTAGAACTGGCAAGCACAGCTATTTCGTTTTTGTTTTGACAGCCATCAGTTTTAGTTTCTGTTATGAAACAATGAGTATCGAACAGGTACATAAGGAAAAACATTAAAATGATGCTGATAATGGCACTTTACTGTTATCTGAATAAATATATGGAGATAAAAAGAACAATAAAAAAACCCAGCAGAATAAAAACCAAGGGTGGTGTTGGAAAAATCCAAGCCCAAACCCTAAGTCTTTCTGAGTAATCATGGGTTGAAGAAGGTTGGATTGGTGTACCAGGCCACATTCAAACCTCCTCTGAGACACGTCAATGTCACCAACATAAGGACATGTCTCTCCTGTACAATCCATAGGGAGAGGGAAGTCTTTCACAGGGCCTGTCTCCTCACCCACTGTAGCCCAGCACCCCAGTAATGTGTTCCAGTTTCCTTTAGACAAAAAATTTTGGGGCATGCACAGACAGCTAGAGAACATAGCAGTGCAAAAGGAAGTTACTGATTTACTCTAAGTATTCTGAGTTAACTCCTTTTGGATATCAGGCATAATGACACACTCCCTCATCTTATACCTCAATGCTGCATTTCAGCTGGCATTCAAGTAATGTCAGAGATACATCTTCTTTCAATTATTTTTCCCTGCATTGAGAACACACAGATCATACCCTCCCAAGTAAATTTCTAAAGAAACAAGCTATAAAAAATTATGATGACATTCTGCTTCTATAGAAAACCAAATCACAAAAATCTGAAATCTATCAATTGACTCAATATAGTAGTACAATTTTAGTATAAATTACAAATATAGCTGCTGGGAAGACAAAAGAACATTCAAAAAAAGCCCCAACAAATCAACAACCAAACCAAGGCCTCTTTATCTTAAAATATTTAGTTACATGTTTTAAATAGGATGATTTCAGAACTAACACTGCAAAACTGACACTAAACCAAGTCTTGGGAGTACAGCACCAAAATGGCTTCTGAAACTGAATGTTACATTTAAAAGTAGTAGCAAAGGCAAACCAATGTTGTGGTCAATTAACAGTACAGTATTTTAACAAAATAAAATCTATTTCCTCCCTCTCATTATAGACAGCATTTTTTTCTCCTCACACACATTGTAAACAATATTTTTATATATTATATATTTATATATTTATATAGTATAGATTTAATAGTATTTAATATTGCATATAAATATCAAATATTTTAAAGTAAAATTTATTGAAAGTTACCTATAGATGCAAAGAAAATGATGGCAAGGAAGTCACGTATTGGTTCAATACAGCACATAATCTCCTCAGTAACCATGTGACCCTGAGAAGAGATCAGAGCTCCGGCTAAGAAGCATCCCAGCTCCATTGAAACATCCAACAGCTCTGTGATCTGTAAAGGAATAACAGACAATCTACTGCTGAGTGACTTTATACACCATTTCACAGCGAAACTATAAAACTTTACATTATACCAAATTCAGGAAATTACTATGTCTTTATGCAAGTTCAACAACAAACAGAATTAAGTGTATGTATTTCAATGTTCTGCAGTACTGTATTCATACAGAAGGCTCACAAATTTAGCTTCTCCCTTTATGCTACTTCCTTTCCCACAAAACCAGAAATAAATTTCTTAATCTACACTGCAATGCTTTGTGTGACCCTTAAGGACAGAATCTGATTTCACATGTCAGAGAGAGACTATGACAGCTTTGGAGTAAGGATTACATAATACATTGAGGCTGCGAAATAAAGCAGTAAGAACAAGCTATTTCCCAGCTGTCAAACAACAGAGAAGAAATTAAAATCTAAGCTTATATTTGGGAGAAGAGTCTCAATCTAGCAGACGTCCTGGCATAAATTTTTATTTATTTGGTGTGGTAAATTTGGTGTGTAAATGTGCCTGTGTGCTTTACTGAATAGGGATTCATTTAAGTGTGTAAAGTAAACTGCTGAAATGAAGCACAATGACTGCTTGAAAGAATTCAGACTGCTCCATTCTTTTTTAATATTTTAAAATGCATACTAGAAGAACAGATGAAACATGTAAAGCAACTAAATAAAACACAAAGCAACTGCTTAAGGCAATGCTTGGAACACTTAAAAAAAAGCAAACTGCACTTCTAATGTATGGTATGGTATAAAGTATGTTTCAAAATAATTACTTCAAAATCACACAGCTGTAGATGGTCATCTTGCTGAGAAAGGACGATATTATTAATATTAATAGAACATTTAAAACCAACAACTTATTTTTATTCTAATTAAGATTAAGCAAAAATACACTATAGTACATTTATGGACACCATTCATTGTGTCTTGAATGGTATTTTACTGTAAGATATCAAACAAAAACTCAGGAAACATGAAACTAATGGAGTGCAAAAGACACAATAAACAAGTCTCCAGACTATGCATAAAGATGCCACCTAAAAATAACCCCAAGACTTTTGTATATTGAAGTAACAATGTCTGAATGCTCATCACATAACTGCATTTGTGATAACACTCTGTAATTTATTGCAAGGTATTTAAGATAATAAATTGGTTCTGTCAACTAATATAATTAGTTGATCATGCAAAGCAAATAATGTAATGTTATTCTCATTTTAAAACAAAAGGAATTTCAGTACTTTTTAGAACAATTCGAAATTGTAAGAGGGAAGAAGCCAATATACACATGAAGGACTTTAAAATCACCAAGAGATGAATAAAATTAAGGAAACAGTTATGAATAGGAAACAGTTACATTCTCAATCATACATTAGTTGTTTTAGAAGTCACAGCCTCTTGTGGATGATAAAGATCTAATAAAACCTATTCGAATAAAGTTGGAATTATTTTTACTACTCAGCTATAATCTTCCCACACTTAAGTGCCATCAGCTAAAACGGAGCTCCACATCAAAACTTTTACAGCTAATATTTTAAACATTCCCTTGGACAGGATTAGGTTACCATAAAGGAAGAGATGCAGCCTATCTTGTACCAGAATTGCATGATACTGCACTGTTGTGAGAATCACTCTTCAAGCAAGGAGCAATTTGAGTGTGAAAGAAACATGTTTGTTCAAAAAGCATCAGACATAACTGGAGCAAACTGCATGTCTAACTGGGAATTTGGTCCCAGTCCCACAGCATATAAACTGAATTACATTTCTTCAGTTTATGGCAAGCCAAGTAGGAGCTCAGGGGCCTGGTAAAAAAACAGGCAAGTTTTACTATTTCTTGTCTAGTCTCTGGGTACTACACAGCTTCAGCTCGACAAAATCCATAGGTCACTCTATGTACAGAAAAGTGTAAAGTGTATCAGAGAGCAAGAAAAGAACCAAAAATTACATCATCTGCTTAACACTCTCTCCCCTCCTCAAATTTGTTCTTCAGATTTACAGAATCAGCTAGGTTGGAAAAGACCTTTGAGATCATCAAGTTCAAACTTTTATATGTAGCTTTCTACAGAAATTCCTTTTACAATGCCCATCTTGGTTGCCAGTTGTCCCACAGTATTACCTACAAGTGGACACGTTTCCTCAGCTAAAACTGTATGTAGCATCAGGGTTTATTACATGTAATGTATGGGCACATCTGCACACCTATACTGGAGAGGACTTGTTTTACTGTCAGGAAGGCATTCACAGCAGAGTTTTTTACACAAGCAAAACCTTTGAAAGTACTGAGTATCTAGTATTCCCTCTCTGCTTGCCTTACTTCTAATGTTCAGCCTTTACCAAATAGGGCTTTAGCCATTACTAACTCCTGGGCTTTGCACTGTCCTCTTCTCAACTCTTAGCTGAAGAAAGCTTTTTCAGCCAAAATTACATGAAAAATTTTGTCAATTCGCATGTTTTTCTCAGCACAACTTAAGTTTTCAGTTGTATTCAAGGGTCCCATTTTATTCCAAATCAGAAAGGATTGCTTTGCTTTCACTAGAATATTGGGTTTTTATGTTCAAATGTTCTACCACATCAATAAATAAAGAGATAAACATTACTGCTATAACATGTTCTGGGCGAATCTCAACCATCTGTTCAGCAGTAGTTTTGCTTACATTCTCTAATGATGTCTATCTTATTGCTACTCATTAATCATCATAGAAGCTTAATGAATATGGTAAGCCAGTAAAATTAAATAATATTTTGGTGGAAATAAAGGTATTAGAATTTCAGGCTTTGGTAACTTAAATCTGCTCAAGAGTAAAGAGGTGAATTTTAAGCTTGCATTTCAAGAAAGTGAAGCTGTAATGGAAATTGAAACAATTTTAAGTGAACCTTGTAAAAACTCTATCTCAACTGTATTTTATGAAATGATTAGCTGAAATATTTGAGACTACAGTTCTTCTTTAATCTTCTTTTAATTGATAGAACAGAGTTCATAATCAGGTTATAAACCATTGAGAAGTAGTTCTGGCAATTAAAGAAGAATATTCTGATAATAGTAATGATATCCATAAGACACTGCAGAAAAACCTCATACATTTGCATATGTAAAGTACTGCAATAATATCACTGTATTTTCTTTTCAGTATATAAAGCAAACTGGAAATTTGCTTCCACCATCCCAGGTCAACCATCAGGTAGTGAAACTAGAAGCCACTTTTCCCCCATGTGTGTGCACAGTTCTATACACATGCAAATATAACTGCTGTCCTTCTTGTCAGGTCAGGTTTTATATTTTTCCATTTCCCTTATAACATTCCACAGTTTTAGTTTTAAAAATTGATAAAACTGACTACAATTGTCCTGCAGGTTTCTGATACAGCACTTTATTATCAGGACAGTGTTTAAAACAATTTTCCTTGTAATGTTTCCATACATACAGAACATGAAAAAGCAACACTACACCAGTGAATGCTAAGGCTGACCTACTCTTCAGCTCATCCTGGTAAATATCTTGACTTAAAACTACCAGTTTGGCCATTGATCCTGAATGGTCATGTTTAAAACTGTAAGTTAGACTTGTTCCTTATGTTGCAATTCAGGAGAAAAGTTCACCAATTCAAACAAACAAACAAATAAACAAACAAACAAACAAACCCCTACCTGCATAACTCAGAGGTTGAAAAGGAGCTGCTGAAAGTACAAAAATGTTCTACTGAACCTTTGTTACCGAAGACAAGGTACATGATTCAAAGATGCACAACGTTTTCTCAGTGTCATCTATACTATGACAGGATTGGCACTTGACACAATCCCCACCTCCCAGACCGATCTGCCTAACTAGTTGAAGGATAAAAGCAAGGGGAAGTTCAATTATTTCTGAGAATACTGGGAACAGAAAGGGTATCTTAAGCTCCAAGTCTTACTAAAATATCTACAGGTAACAAGCTGCAATGTTATCCAAGTGACTCAGATTCAGAAATGCTCAAAAGTCACAACCATACCTAAAGCTCCTCAACTGACATGATAATTCTTATATGAAAATTGCTTACTCGCACTGCAGTATAGGAACTTATCTTCCCTCCTGTTCTCCCATACAGAATTTGCCCTTATCATCAGGGAAAATGGCAATTCTTGTTTAATTAATCATCTGAGATTTTTCAAATACAGGAACCAAGTAAAATAAATAAAGTCTACATATAATGAGCGCTACACGTGCTGGTGTTACACATTAATCCAAATACAGAAAAAATTTAGCTGGACCCCAGAAACCCAGCCAACACTGAAGCACATAATAACTAACTATATGCATGAGACAGGAACACCATATCATTCCTAGTCTCTTTTTCATATATTGGAAAGGATGTGTCCTGCAGAGTAACTCACAATGCTAGACAGTGAGTTAAATTATTTTATTCAAAAATTTATCTCAAATTTTCTAAAGGGAGCCACAGAGTTGTCTTTGGTTAAGGATGCTAAAATAGGCACTCTCTTATTGCTCTTCTACAGATTTAAAAGCTTTTTTTAGAATTATATCGGTACAGAAAATTCTGTGTTTGCAGATTAGTTATACAACCTCTTTCAATATTTAGGCTTGGCTTTCCAAGGAGAAAGATCTTTGCAGAATCCATGACAGTTTAACTGTTTTTCTACCTGGCACCCAAAAACTTTAATTTAACCTTTCCAAAGATATGCAATATTTTTTTCAGCTTAGATTGCAATCACTCATCCTATGTTTGTATTCCTGACAAAGTACAGCATCTATACGAATTAAGATCGGTTTTCCAGATTTGTTTGTTCACTTATTCAACTCAACAAGCAAACACTTTTTTACTTTTTGTGTGTGTGTGTGTTCAAACTATAACTTGTACCACTACTACAATGAATCTGTAAGTGTCAGCGAATATCAAGCCTCTCAACTGATTCACTGAAGTTACCCGCAGTATCCTTTGTGCTATTCCCTTTGATAAATTATTCATCAACTTTAAAAGGGAAGAATTTTGAAAACGCTGAAGAAGCCTTCTGGGTTTGCAGTATAAATCCAACAAACTCAAACATACTCTCCCCTCCACGTTTGTGTACAAACATGTATTGTCTAAAGTCACACAGACAAATTCCTTGTATATTTGAAATGCAATTTGGGTACGAGAAGCTCAATTCTGTGTAGGCCATGGTTTTAATTAAAGTAAAATTGCTTCTAGATACCATAATATTTTACACAACTTCAGTGGTTTCTTTGCTGTTTTTTATTAAAGTTGTTCTACAAGTGTACTGTTTGCTTGTTAGAAAGGAAAAAGGTGAAAACAGTCCTGTTTCTTACCTTATTAGAGGACACATTTGAAATATGAATAGCTGTTTAGAGCAATGGCATTTTTAACTTACATAGCAGAAGTCACTAACTAAAGCTGTAGTCACACTACATAGCTTATTTTTAACCTTCTTCCTGAAGAAGGTCAGCTTTTCCTGTTGGACTGTAGTAATTAACCAAACACCCCTAGAAAACAGGCACAGGAACTTTTTGGCTTAATTATTCCCGGGGGATGTAACAATCTGCACATTCAGGATAACGGAGTGTTAAACCCACAACATTATCAAGCAACTGTCACATTCTGCTCTCCAGCTGTATAGTTTTTCAGAAGGCTGAAACGTGAGATAGAAACAAAAATGGAGAATTCAGGGGAAAATGAACCACACCCAAAAGGGTTAATCAAAATCTATAAACCTTAAGACATTTCTCTACTTTCTTAACTTCATCCCAAAATGTGTCTCTCACACAGAAAGAAAATTATAATAAAAACCATGTTAAGAATTTGCTATTGAGAAGAAACTTGTGAGCAAATGTCATTATCAGTATCTCAAAACCCACCCTGAATGATTTTGAAATGCATGAAGTAGCCCACAATTACAACTCAGATCATGATTCCTAAACTGGCTATATTAAAAGCTAACAGCACAATTTCAGCTGACTCACAAACTGTATTTCTTCATGCTCATCTGTGCTATAACGCAGGAATCATCTGCACATTTGGGGGTTGTTTTAAAACAATTTAAAACCAAATAATTACAGAGGCACGTGTATATGCAATAACACTAAGCGTGATGGCTTTTGTGATACTGATGAAGTAAACTACCACATGTATTAAAATGTTTTATCAATTTAAAAGATTACCGTTAACATAAGGAAGGTGAATGCAGTTATTCCTAGAATGAGGATTTCTTTATTCCCTTTGCTTTCTGTGTGCAACTTGCGGTAATATGGTCCTATGAGATAAGTCTTTATAACAAGACATAGAAGAAAAACAGCAGCCAGAGAAAACAGAATTTGGCCAATCAGTATCAATATTCTCAGAATTTCCTTGAAAATGCTGGAAGAGAACAAACAAAAAGTTTCTTTCAATTGCTCTCATACTTCCCAACCAGTTCCCCATAAATGAAAATACCTAATTCCTTAAATGCTCAAAACTGAATAGCTACAACAAGGTATTTAGATACATTAGTAAACAAGATTAAGACTAAATCTGCAGAGTACCAGAAACGTCTTTTACAGTATAGAATTTACTTCCACGTTGACTCAAAGATTTTCATTTACTATCTCCAAGGTAAGCCATTGGGCACAATAATTCTACTGCTTAGCCTTTGACAACAACATGCCCTGTGGGAATAAAGTAAGTGAAGAAATTAACTTCTTTTTTTACAGTAACAAACTTTTCACTAAAAATTTTATTTACCACACAGGACTAAAGCAGCAATAGCAAAGAGATTATTTTCATACAACTACTTTTGTATGATTACTACAGGTTTCTACTTCACGACAAGTAGGAATAGTAAAGGAAATCTCACTGAACAGAGTACCATTTTCCATGAAGTGACATTGCCAATATGAATGTGAAAGCACTACAGTTAATCTTCATACTAATTGCAAGGGATAGGGGGAAGATCCATACAATGATTTCTCTTACCTGGAATATGTGCTCACTCCTGCTTGAATAAGTGTAGGCATGACAGCTATAAATAAACCAAGCTGCACATCCTGCATCACCAACATGCCAAGCAGTACGCTGCTGTAGTCAATATCTCCTGCACACCAGCAAATTGGTCATGGAAACAGTCATCAGAAACTATCAGAATGCTTACAAACACTCAGAAATCTAGAAAAGGCTTAATCAAATGGAAACCCAATATAGCTCATAATGGACTGAAGGTCATTCAAAGTAGTCTAGGGACTTTTTTCCCCACTAGTAGGTAAATTTAAATGTTTCCATAAGACACATTAAAATACAAACAAAATATTCATTTGGAACTTCTGTTACACCATAAAAACATAGACTTTGCTTAGCAGTTATGCACTGCATTTAGTGAATTTAGTGAAATCCCTCTACTGAGAGTATACAGGCTTTATTCTAAAGACACACATTCGAGCTAGCATGTGTAAAATATACACCTTGAATTTTGGCACTAGAATGAATCTTCTAGAGGGTGAGGAGTACTTTAACACATTTGTATGAGGGAAATTTAAGTGGAAGAAAGCACAATATCAAAACTTCCAAAAGGAAACATTTAGAAGTATTTGAGAAGCTAGAAATATGGCCCTTGAAAGTTCTTATTCAAAGAGCTGTTAGCTATAAAAGACCATCTAAACTGGTTTCTGTTTCCTGAAGAAGGATGTGAATTTTTTAAATTAGCCATTCTGCCCTGATGACAGGTAGCAGTGGGCTAATCTGGTAACTTTTTAAGAAGCTCAAGGATTCCAGATAGTCAGTAAAGTCAGTTCTCAATGGAGAGCACTGGTTGTACTCCACTGTCTTTGCCCAAAGAAGACTGGCTACGTACAAATCAAGCACACTTCCTAGCAAGAATACACACAACACTGGCCAATGTTAAACAAGGATGATTGTTTGTAAACTAGGCTTAAGAGTGAGTTGCGTTTTGGATTTTTAACTAGTTTCTCTTATAATATTACAAAGTCAACTTCTTTGCAATTTTATTAGATACTACAGTAACCCATATTTAAAGTCATATTTACCTTCTTTATCTCCTCGGACGCTACCTGCAAGAAATCTGGACACCAGTGGTGTGCTTGACAAAGACAAACAAGTGGAAATGAAGACGCTCTGTGTTGGTCTAATTTGGAGCAAGTGCCCCCATAGTAAACCAAAGGCAATCATCAGAACTGTCATGTAGCAGGGTCCTTGCAGAGAGATTTTCCACACCTTGGGAAGAAAGCAAGTTCTTATGACACTTTTCTCACTGATTAGTCACAATGTTTTTCATTACAAATAAGCATTTAAAGATGTGTGATTTGGGGCTGTAGTACTGGGGGACAGAGTAATGGACTGTCACACTGTATCACCTAAAACTCCCAACTTACTACACTGAGTAGACACCCTACCCCAAAAGACTCCCTACGAGAAACCAGGTGAATTTTCTAAAGCTCACGAACAAATTAAGGGCCAAATGGTCCAGTATGGGTTCAAATACACTAAAATTATCAAGTGAAAGACCAGTTCTTTGATGTGATTCTCAGATGGGGAAAAAATAGATGTGGCAAAGGCAATCATCAATACCAGTAACCTGCTCCAAACACAAGCGCACAGGCAATTCTAAAGCTGCAATTTACCTACTACAGTTTAGGAACCCTTGAATTATTGATTTTTATCTTGGACTTTAGATGGATTAGAAATAGCACATTAAGCTAAAAGGTTCTTAAATTGTAATTTATTTCAATTAAAGCTTTTCTAGTATCATAAACTTACAATCATCAGTTTAGTAATAGATCACACAGTGCAATTCTTTACATATATACAGTCTTCACATATTTGTAACCATACTTTCCACTATTCTAGCTAGTTTATAACATTTTCTTTACAAATTAAGACTAAAAGAAACTTATACTTTTTGTTGAATTCTGATGGCCATATCATTTAATATTCCAGATTGTGTTAACATACTTGCTTAATCATTTTATTAGCCAGTAGAATATGTATTATCAATTCAGTATGCAGTACTTAAACCTTCTGATTCTTTTTGTAAGAGGAATGGCAAAAATCACTGACACTCCATAACAGCAACTGCACATTACTGCATGTTAAAATAAAACAGAGACGGGACTGTCAAACTGTGAGAGATTTTTCTAGTAATCAAACTGTTTTACTAAAATAGGGAGTAAATGTAGGGTTTTTTGAGACACTGAATAAATAATGCATTCTGTTCTTTCCAAAGTGCAGAAGCAAATGTCACATTTGTCTTTTCAAAAATGTACAAAGCAACACCAGTGTATTGTAGGAAGTGTGTAAAAATCTAAAATATAACTGAAATCTGCAATTCCAGGAATTAGCAATTAAATCCCTTAACACAGAGATATTATAAAAAAATACCTTTCTTAATCTTTCAGGAGAAAATTCCAGACCAACTAGAAAGAGAGTGAAGAATACACCAAACTCTCCTAATGTCTCCACCTGTACAATAGACTTTGGGGGAAAAAAACATCAGTGCACAGTAGTCGACTTATAATACAAAATTTTAAGTACACTTCAAAACAAATTGATTCTCATTATGTTTCCACAGGTAGTTCATTTGCTGCTCATATATCACAAGTTCCCAGAGCACCTTTGGAGTGCAATTAGTTTCCCATCACCTGACTGATAGTAGGTGATAATCTGGTGGGAGAGTGCTGGTGACCCGATGTTCACATGTGCATTGATCTTGGTAAGTGTTCAGGAATTACATCTGATCCAGGGTAGCTTGGCTGGCAACTGCAGATTGAGATGGAGACTCAACTCTTAGTGGGAGCCTGCAACATGTCAGTGAACTACCAATCTTTGGGATAACCAAGGGCACGAAGGTGAAGAAGGCAGAGAGCCTTGTCAATGGTCAGACTGGGAAGTTTCCTTAACAGTAAGCTTCAAAAAAAATAGGTTATGTAGGCATATACTATTAAATCTCCAAGGCTTGCATTCCAGAAGCTACTTCTTGCTAGTTATATTGGCCTATTGGTATAATCTTTCTGCTAGACTGTGGTTGCTGTTCTGTTCTCCATCCAACAGGCTCCACACAACCATCTCAGACTAGTACTATTACCAGCCTTTGTGCTACAGAAAGTACAGATCCAACAGCAAGAAAAGTGGCTGTCTTCCTCGTGACAAGAGAAAAATGGGCTGGCAATGGACATACCCTCACAGTTCAGAGCGGGGTCAGTTCTGTTCAATAGATACATACATCTATCAATTATCAGAATAGAGGAGGTGAACACACCACTCCCAAGTTTGCTGGTGATAGAAGACTGGGAGTGATGTTGACTCTTTTGAGGGACAAGATGCCTTGCAGAGGGATGTAGATACACTGGAGCATTAGGCAATGATTAATGGGAGGAAATTATTTAACAATTCAACATGCTGGATTCTGATCCCTCTAGGATGGGGTAATGCTAGGCACAAGTATGGATTAGGAGGGCAGCCCTGCAGAAAGGGATCTGGGGGTGCTGGTGGACAGAAGGCTCAGTGTGAGACACCAGAGGGCAAACCCTGTCCTGGGGTGCATCAAACAGAGCACCACCAGTCACTCAAAACTATCTTGCTGTATTCAGTGTTGAATGGCCTCAGGCCTCCCCTGGAGCACTGTGTGCAGTTCTGGGCCCCACCACAGAAGGAGGATGTGAAGGTCCTTGAACGCATCCAGAAGAGGACAAAGCTGATGGAAAGCTGGAAGGAATGTCCTGTGAGGAACAGCTAAGGACTCTGGGTTTTCCTAGCTTGGAGAAAAGCAGGATGAGGGGCAACCTCCTCATTCTCTACAGCTTCGTGAGGAGGGAAAGTGGAGAGGGAGGTGCTGAGCTCTTCTCATGGGTATGCACTGACAGGATGAGTTGGATTGGTTGAAAGCTGCCCCAGGAGAGGTTCAGACTGGACATCAGGAAGCATTTCTTCACTGAGAGAGTGGTCAAACCTTGGAACAGGCTTCCTAAAGAGCTGACTGATGCCCCAAGCTTGGCAGTGTTTCAGAGGCATTTAGACAACATCCTTAAAAATATGCTTTAACTTTCAGTCAGCCCTGAAGTGTTCAGGCAGTTGATGGGAATAGTCTATTCTATTTTTAAAATCTAATATTTATTTTCTATGTATTTACTGGTAAGAGTAGAAGAAAACAAGGTTTATCATCAATTACAGAAGCGGGGATGAAAACCATCTTTTCTGCCAGATTAGAATCTGCCTGCCTTCTCAGCTCCTCAGATATTCAACTCTTTAAGGAAATGGAGAAGAGACCAAACACAAGAGACTCAGCCAACATGAGTATTATTCAGGTGAATAATGTTTAATCACAACTCCACAAGAAAAAGGCAAGTCACTTAAACTGTCCTAATGAAACTTTTCTCTTATCTGTTCTTACCACATCATCTTCTTCAATGTAAGTCTCTTGAAAATTCATTGTTGGGTGTTTCTCATGCTAAGCTTACAAACTTGTTCTCAGTCTAAGGGGTCAAACTTCCCAGTTATTCTCAACCCAGAAATTATGTACAAAACAGAGGCTGAGATTATTTAATCTCTTCCAGTACAAGATCAACGAAATCCTACAATTTCTACTAATCCCTACTTTTGAGCCCAACAGAAGCCACGTAGGAGCAGATGTTGCAAAGACAGTAAGTTCCAAGTGGTTTCATGTATATCAGTGCAATAGACACATGCAACTTAAGCAGACATTACTGTGCAGCCCTAGCATGTGTTCTGTTTTGCCTGCTGGCTAAACAATCTGTTAATGCACACCAGAGCACTAATCAAAACATGTCCAGTCAAACACAGCTCACGGTTTCGCAGGAGTTGGAAATCAGGATCCACGTGATGGAGCTAAAAAGGTTCAAAAGACTTCAGGAATGTGTGCAGGGTACTGGGAAAAGAAGAGGGGGACTAGGGTGGATGAAAGCACTATTAGGCCAAGCTACGCTCCTTGGGGAACTATTTGTTTTAAATGCTTCCTTCATTGTCAACATTGACTTTTTGCAAGTTTCTGTATATTTTATGTCATTTAAATAATTTGGCTCCAAATTGTGATGCTTTATGATTAAAATCAAAAAGAAAGAAAGAAAGAAAGAAAATGACATAAAACTTCCACAACACACAACCTTCAGTTTTCACTTTCAACAACTGTCATAATTTTATAGGAGAAAAAAAGATTGAATACAAAATGATTCAAAGACATAAAATTTGAAGCCCTCCTCTTGTAAAGCTTCAGGTTTGGGGATATCTTTTTTTTTTAAATACATTTGAGGTTGGCAACACCATATTCTTTTAAAACTACTTTTAGAGATTTCAACAAATTAAATCAGTCAAGAAGTAACTTGCACACTTACCTTGATACTATTTAGTCCTGAGGGTCCTAAGAGTACTCCACAGATGATATATCCAAACATGGTTGGCAATCCTATTGTTGTGCACAGCCAGCCACATGGCAAAGATAACATTCCTATTGTCACAATATCCTAAATAGGAAAGATTTACAAAGGCATTAATATGAAGGACACATACATTTAGGATGAAATTGAAGGCTATTATCTTTCAAAAGATAAACAGCACTGTAAAATTAAATGTAGACTACTTCCCGTGAAAAAACAAAACTTCTGTAAATTAACCTCAGTGATGTTGCAGGCGTAAGAACAGCAGTTTTTCAGATGAAGCAGATGAGGTACCTACCTTAAGTAACTGGGGGACTTTAAATCAGTTTATAAATATTCAAAATATATTATAGAAAGTAGGCAATGTCCTGGGTGGAATGACACCTTGCATTAAAACAAGATGGTGAAACAGAACTGTTTTGGGTTTTATAATTAAAATAAAATCTCAATGCAGTTATTCTATATGAAGTACAAATACAATCAAAACTCTACCATGTCTATGTATTTTCCAGTATCCCTTTTTTCATCACAAGGCACAAACAGATAAATTTTCACTACTGACTACATGCAAGTGGCTTATTAAGCACAGCAGCAGATTTAACACTTTATAGTCTGAGAGAAGGGACAGTGCCCCAAAAGTGCAACAAGAGAAGCTGAATAAAACCAGAGAGGATTCACGTGGCATCATGATCAGTCTTGTGAAGACAAACCTGAGTCACCATAGATGGGGGAGTCATGAATGCTGGGGTAACTTCAGAGACAAATGCTGAAACTATACTCACTGCAACCAAGTAGTACTGACTGGCAAACTAGTGGGATTAAATTCAAATGTGAATGACAAGAATGTCTCTAAAATTATTACCTTTATGAAATGATGATCAGCACGAGGAATGGTTGAATCTCTAGGTTTAGTAAGGATATACTGATTGTTCTGAGAATCAATAAGCATACTAAGACCTAAGTCATCTTCTACTTCTCTTTTTGAAGCATTTCTTTTGGAGTTGGCTTCATCTTCTTCCACCCTTAAAACTGCTTCAAAGTTTACACCTCTTACCTTTAAGAAAAAGAAAACAAAATAATCAAACAAAAAAGGGGAGTCAATTAAGCATATCATAAAAAGGGAAAGACTATTAGCTGTGTTTGAAGTTTCTACAGAACTTGTTGACACCAACTAAAAATACTGCAGGTTTCTTCTCTAAAAAGCTTTCCATCTCTTTATCAAAACTTGATGTCTTTATGTAATATTGACGTCTTTAAAAGTAACATCTTACCTTGAACAGAACCAACTGGAGATTACAGAGAGATAGTAATTTTAGAAAAATCTGAACTAAAGACTGCATTTCAAGGCAAGAAAAAGTCACTATCCTGTAAATTTGAAGGAAAGATTGGAAAGATTATAAGAACTGTTTCTACTCAGTTATTTTCAGGATTTTATTTCTCAGAACAGCAATTCTTGAATGCAGGTTGTAGAGTTTTGGTTTTTTAAATTTTTACCTGCTACACTTCACTATTTGGCTATATTTTAACAGAAGCTTGTGTATCTTTATCAGAATATTGATTACGGTATTAAAGCTTCTCTATTCTAAAATTCCATTGTTTCTTGCAATGATGGAGAAACACACAGTGCTCCAGGTTGCTCTTGATGATTGCTTTTCTTTCACGGATGGAGCTACAAGCAGAAGAGCGGGGAGATGCCGGGAGAGCGCGGCGCTGGCAGCTCCCGGTGCATCAGGAGAGCGCGGGCCGGGCTCGGGCAGGGCTGCTGTACCCCGGCGGGGCAGGAGAGGGCGCTCCCGCCGGCCCCGTCCCGCCCGCCGCCAGGTGCGGCTCCCACGGGGAACGGCCGCTCCCACCTGCTGGGCACGAAATAAAAAAGCTGCTTTCGCCTCCTCTCGATTCGAGCACAACTACCAAAAAAAATCCCGAACAAAACAACACGCGGCTTGGCTCTCTGCTACAGAGAAACTGGTTTTGCCTCCTCAGCGGAATTCAAGAGCTATGCTCACCTCGGGAGTCAACCTGGAAATCAACAAAAACCTCCAAGAGCAGAAGCCAAATAAACTACAACCCCTGTTTATGCAAACAGGGCCAATTTAGGGAGTCTGTTTGAGGATGGCAAAATGGGACACTAGAATAAACTGGCGTATTCCTGGCTCCAGGGACATAGCCTTACCAGAAGGATACTGTCCCATCACGCAACATAAAAACAAGGATCAGTGCAGGTAGGCCAAGGTACAAAACACAGAGGAAGTCAGACGTGGAAGAAGGTATCATGACAATCACATTTCAGGTCTTTCCTTAGAACAATATATCTTTTCCCAGACTGTGAAAACCAACTGCAAAGATTCTTGCTCTCGCATAACCTTCTCAAGAAAATGAAGAAGTGGAGAGAGTGCTTAACATGGTAACTCCATACATATCCTGCCAAGTCCAACCATCACAGTCCCCACCACCACAGAGATGCCGTATCAGTGACATGGACGACTCTGGTCCCTGTGAAAGCAGCAACTGCAGGAAAGACTTTCAAATCAAAACCACAGAAACCACTAGCAAAAGGGAGCAATTGCTCCTGTTATATAACAACTATATAACAAAGGAGAAACACAGTGCAAACACCAACTATAAATAAATGCACTCCAATGAAATGACTGAGTCTAAAGCATCACTTACAGATTTGTTGTCATCAAAGGCATGCTCTTCTATTTCCTCTTCCAATCTATCAGCTGCCTTCCTGACATCTTCCAGAATTTCATCAAGCATCGACAGGCTTTTGTTTTGGTGCTGCATGTTCTTAAGGGCTTCAACCTGGTGTTTTTCTGCTGCTAAGAGTTCAACATATTCCATTTCTTCCTGTTGAATTTTACAACATATAGATAAAGTGTTGGCAGGCCTTTGAGCAGAAAAACCATTTGACATAAATGTGTGCTTCTTTTGACACAAAACATTTTATCAGTGGAATTGCAAAAGCAATATAGACGTCATGAAGGTATTTAAAGATTGCTTTTTCTTGTGCCAATTTTCATCGGGTAAGTAGGCAAGAAAAACAATAACCAAACCAAATATCCACCAATTGTCTTTTCTATTACAGTAAACAGTAGACCTGCCCCAAGGTTGTGATCCAGAAAATACAAAAAAGGATTTACTTTGAAAAACTCTAGGAAACATTTCAGAGCCAAATAAAGTTTAGAACTTTATGCTTTTGAAAGGAAGCATAATACCTCGAAAGCATAGCTATACTATCTACAACAAACAAACAAATTAGATGTAAAGCACAACGAATCTTAACTTTACAAGCCCTTTTATAAACATAGGAAGAGGTTTGTTTATGGTTTTCAAAAATTACAGTAACTGTGGAAACGGAAAAAAAAGAGCTAGGGAAGAGATGAGCAGCCAGTCACTCTAGCCAAGCTTCTGGTTCATGTTTCCCAAAAAACACTTTTCCTATCAGAATTAAAACTTTTCCCCTTATTTCAGTTTGGGCCTCTTATCAACTTGCATTGACACCTTCTGAAATTACTAGGTTTCTGAAGGAGAAAGAGAAAATATGCTAATATGGTATGAAAATATTTCAGTAAGTTCCCTGAAAAAAGTTTTGATGTCTCATTTTTCTTTGGATCTTTCAGGTTCAAAAACAGAACTAAAAAGCTTAATTTACTCACAACTGGGCCTAACACCTTTTACATAGTTACCATGACAGTAACCAAACAATACTCTGTGTATTGACAGAGAACAACTTGAGGGTTTTGGGGAAAAAAGATTCTTTCCTTTTCACGCCTGTATTCTTTTAAAGACTGTTGAAGAACAGCTATGAATTAGGAAACATACACAAGGCAGCATTCCTTCCTTTCAGTTATATTCAGGATGCTGAGAATACTTGGATGAGAGAGACACTTCTGCTCTTTTAGAGAGCCAATATTATTAAAAAGGAAAAAAACAGGCAAAAAATTTGCAAGCCATCTGTAGGCCTGACTTAACTCCCAGAAAACAAGTTTCTGTCTCCAAACGCCCTGCCCCTGCCACGCCTAGTTAGAAATCAGAGAACACAGGTCTCCTACAGGCTGTGTGTTTTATCTGCCTACCCTCCATAGATATCTTCAATAACCCAAGCTCATAAAATGGTCCTAAATGCCTATGCTTAAATAACGGGAGTGCCTCCTCCTCTACACATTTGCACATGAACATTTTTCCCCTTGGAACCTGCAAGAACATGCACATAATTTAATCAATTCCTTGATGCCAAGACAAGAATATGTTCAGTACAACCAGCAACTGTAGCTGAACCCTTTTAAAATCCTGACAGTCGGATGAATGCCTCTGATTGTGATGAAACCACAGCATTGGTGTCTGTTGAACTATCTGTTATACCCTCATGGTGAAAGTTACCCAGATCTCAAAATAACTGGAGCTGGGAAGAATGTAACTATTAATGTGTTTGGCCCAATGTCAACAATTAGTTCTTATGCAATATATAAGTAGGAGACACAGTCACTCTCATACAGCCTCAAGGAAAAACATTTCCTATCTGCTGCTTTCTGCTAGCAGACATTGCTCAAAAGATGTAAGAAACAGCCCCCATACGAGCTGCAGATTCTCTGCTAATTCAGCAACAACTTAGAACATAAAATGAAATTGATAATGATTGGATTCTTTCCTCTCAAAAATGGAAGAGGTTTTGGGTGCAAGGAGCCCATCTCAGTCCTTTCCAATGGCCAAGACAAACAGGCTGAACAGAGCTAGAGGCAAACTACATAAAAAATAATTCTCTAATTTCAAAGAAGTTAACCTTCTCTGAATGGCAAGGTAAAAAAGCTTTGAAAAAGTAGGAGCTTAGCTGCAAATTCATTCAATTAATGGAGATAAATGCTTCTGTAGTCTATCAAAGTGGCACCTGTTTCCACCAAGAGACAAGTGTGATAGCAGTAAACTGGGACAACCACAGGTAGTGGCACCCATATAAAGCACAAGTTAATTCAAACCGCCTGCCACACGCTAAGCAGGAGTGCATCACAGTACAAACACTGTTCTGCAACTCAGGCTGGGATTGGAGACTCTTGATCACCAGGTACATACCAAGCAACCTCTTAAGCAAAGTAATACAGATAAGGATTGTGCACTTAACAGGAACACCTAAAAACACATGAGCAAAATGAAGTAAGACTTTGGAGCAATGCTGATTCAGAATGCAGTGTTGCTGTTGCCCTCTACTATTTAATCAGAGATGACAAAAGCACATGCAGAAGAAGTTGCATCTTTGCAATACTTGCAAGTTATTTTTTTCCACCCATGTCTGATGAGAAGGCATCCAAGAAATTGGAAGCTAATTAAAAACTAGGTAAGATTTTGTTGCTTTTTCCTGAACTTCCAAACAGGAAGTCCAGTTTCCTGGGGCAAAAAAAGGCAGAAATAATCTTCAGTGCTTCTTTCTTACTTCTCCCTGCCCCACACCATGAATTACATCTTTTCACAGCAGCAGAACTAGGAAGAAATGCATCAGATACATACACATATCCCAGCACTAATCACTTCCAAGCACTTCAACTCAACAGAAATACAGGGACGAGTCCAGCACCCCTTATAGTTATTTGTATTTTCCATTCATTCACTGTTTAAAAAATGTATGTTCAATGAGTATACCAACAAAATAATCATTACAGTAAAATGAAACTGGGACAAAGTTGGACCTAATGCATGTCCTATGAAGTAAGAACAAGTCAAAAAAAATGCATCCCATGAAATTTTCATCTTTTTGACATGCATTTTTCCATAATCTTTGCTTCTCTTTATACAATAATTATAAGGTTAGAACCACAAATATTCTGTTTAAATAACCACACGCATGATGGAAGGTGCAAAAGATTGCTCACTCAAGTAAATATTTTGATAATAGAAAAAAAAGCCTGCACAATCCACTTCCGCAAAAGTAAATTTTTGACAGGACACACCTCTAAAACACGTAATTGTACACAAAGGCCTCGTTCTAGGAGAAGCACCATTCTCAAATTCAAGGATAAATTCCTTCATTCTTTTACAGTAACATTACCAAGAATTAGGTAAATGGGAAAGAAGGTTCTGGACAGCCTCACTGCTGCTATTTTACAAGCTCTGAGAAAGAAAAAAGGTGGAAAATCAAGTAAAGCTCATGACAATTTCTATAACATTTCTATACAGCAGAGGCTGGCACTACCATAAAGTATCAATATACAAGTCATATAAACTCATTGGAATACATCTCGACCCAAATTACTCTATTCAAATTTGTTGTAATTCAGTCTTTATTTCCACTGCACAGAATCGCTCCAGTCTGCCAAGTTTACATCCTAATTTCTAATTCCACCAGCCTATCTTGGCACAATTCACTGGACACCTTTCCCACACATAATTTCTTTCCATCTTTACCTGTCAAGATCTGCACATTTTTTAGCACAAAAGCCCTTCAGAGACTCTCATAACTCAAATGCTAAATGCCAATTATATTTCTGTTCCTTCTCTTGCTCCCTTGTGCAAGGGGAGCCTCTCCTTTTGGAAGTCAGAAAACAAAGAAAATTCTTAATATATTTCTCCAGTGGTTGAGGAGTAGAGAAAGGGAAAGAGCAATTTAAATACCAAATACATTAAATTATATTTTCTCTCAATGGGAGACTTTCAGTACACAGTCTGAGCATTATCAAGTCCAGAAGACAGTGGCAGATTGTGCTCAACCTAATGGGACATGGGAACTCAGACTTTCCATGAAGTATTTGTGTTCAACTGTTACTCATCTGTGTTTTTTTCCTGGCAAAGTTATTTCGGCTGATTCTTTCTTGGAAGCACTGCTTTTCAAACCTGCACTTCTTAGGCTAGGAGTGCAATACTGAGTTTAAAAATCTAGTCACCTACTGTTTTGCACGTCCATTTTACCTATATCTATACAAACATAGGAATGAAAGGCAGCAAGTCATTCTCTTTTAACTGTGGACTTTGGTTGAGCAATTCTCATTTAAAATGGATTTCACCATTTGATGGCATTATTTCCACTCAGCTAGTGCCACTGGCTTGTCTAGTGCAACTGTGCTATGTGCACTCATTCACTCTTATTCCCCTCCCTTTAACATTCTATTTGCCACAGGTCTTATAATTATGCTTAGCTTTGAGATAAGAGCTAATGATGGCTAATAAGTTTTAAGCTCTAGACCAGAATTACTTGTAAATTTACTAATGAAAACAAATACTACATTAAACAGTAAACATTGCAAGTTTTATGCAGATACCCTTTTTTATTAAAACAGACTGAAACTGTGCCATAATAAAATTAAAACTGCAAGTAGAATATGAATACTCTAGTAACAAACATGAGCAAACCAACCTTAATTGCAGCTTCTCTCAAGGCCTCCAGTCTCTGTCTACTGCTTTCTTTCATATTTACAACATCTTTGTAATCACCCTGTAGAGCTCTCTGGAGGCCATGGATTGCCTGAAAGACTGAGTTTTCACTTTCATTTAGTTCCTTTTGGAAAATTTCAAAGGTGTGCACCTGAAAAAGTTTCTCTTCATCAGACAGTCCTGCATCCTTCTCAACTGCTCTTATGGCATTTTTTAGCTTGTTAAGAACAACGTTCTTTTGGCGCAGAAGACCAGACAGTTTTCTGCAGCTCTCCAACACCCACTGCTTCCTCTGAGTGATAACAGCTCCCTTCCCCCGGTGCAGCTTTATTGCATGCTTCACTACATCTTCACGTTCTGCAGGGTTTGCTAACGGGCCACAAGGCAGCGAAACCAACGTCCACAGGGAAATAAATCCAGTCGCCTTCATTCTTCACTTTATATTTCTCTTAGGAGAAACTGATAATCCACAGCTGCTCAAAGCTTTCTGCTACATGGTTTCTGCATCTCCAGTATGAGCACCAGGCTGCAAGATAATACCCATCAGTTATCAAACACGGTAATGTTGGGCCATTAGATCAAACAAACGCAGAAAACAAACCCAAGGCTGCCTCCTGCACCACAAGCTTTAACAAAACACATCTTCTTCACTCAACATTTATGAAAACCAAGAAACAGTCTGAGGTTACTGATAGATTTTTGTTTTCCCTTTGACTATTTCCTAGATAACATTTTGTTTTAAAAGCAGTGACTCGAAAGCTTATTCACTTCATATGGTCACTTCTCACATGAAAGAAAATCCTTAAAATATCAGGCCATGATGTCATAGGCTGTGTTTCAACCCAGCACTAGAACTCATTATTCTTAGCTGTCAGTAAATCTCCTATCCTAAAACATTGTATCATAAAAATGTATTATTCATAAAGTCTCAGAAGCATTAACAAACTCAACTACACACATTCAACATAACACAATAATAATAAAACTTAACTGAATCAGATTCATTATAAATCATAACCATGGAAGAAAGAACAGCAAAAGTTCCTGGATTTATGAGTGCTACTGGTTTGGATCAAAGACCTCCTTCATCTGAAAGGTTGCGAGGCTTTGAGGTACTTTATTTCAAAACTTATTAGGGATCTTCAAGATTTTAAAATAAACTATAAAAACACTAAATCAATTCATTCATAAGTTCATTTTCCAGCACCTGCCTGAAGATCTATCCTTAAAGTGCTGTATTTAATTTTAACACGAAGCAGAATAGAATTTAAAAACTAATTTCCTTCCCTCAGAACCTAGAAGGAACCACTGACATTATTGCACATAATAAGTTATATTTTCGTTTTAAAAAGTTCAAACAAACATAAAACCCCTCACATCACAAAGCTACACACAGCAATATATAAAATTCTGTACATAGCATTCTAAAAACTCATATCACACACATGTTAATAGACCAGCAATACAGCAAGTATTTCCTTAAAAATTTAGTTACAGTCTTGATCACTGGGCCAGCAGCCTTAATCAGGAACCAACACATGGACACAGTCATCTGGAAGCAGTCTGCCTAACAGAGAACCTGCTTTTCCTACAAGGCAGTAGCAGTCACAATCCCAGATGTCCAAGCCAGCCATCATCAATACACAGCACGAGCTCTGAACAACCTGGTCTAGAAGATGTCCCTGCCCACGGCAGAGGGCTTGGAGCCATTGGTCTTTACAGTCCCTTCCAACCCAGGGCATTCTGTGATTCCATGGGAAGGGAACATGTCAAGCATAGTCATGTGCTACCTTCATTTTCTAAATGCCCTCTCATCTCCGTTTCAGAGAGAAATAAGCAAATCTGTCTGTGGGTTGGTATGTATCTTTTTTCAATGCATGAAATGCAAGCCAAAGTATTTAGTTACTAATAGTTGACTGTGGGCTAGGGTTTAACAACACAGGGAGCTAAAACATTTAAAAATAAGAACTGAAGGTGCAATCAAAGTAGCAAAAGCATATCACATCAGTCTTATATCAATAAAATAATAAAGTACAAACATTTTGGAACTTCGATAAAGCTTACTAATTTTAAGGAATCAGGAAAATAATAATCCCCACCCACCTGGCAAAGTTCTAGAGTGAAATTTAAGGAAATATTTATTCATATATACAAACTAATGCTCTCCCTGTTTAGTAGGCTTGGGGCAGAGATTTTGCTAAATATGTATTACAACCTATTTCTGCAAGAAAAAGGGAAAACACCCAGCGTATACCCAATGTGAGTAAAAGACTCTACTGCATGCCTCATGTGGTACATCAAACCACATAACTAAATTTTGAGCAGAGATTTACACCAGGAAAGTTCACTCACTGTTGAACTGTGCAAACTTAGCACTGTGGTTCACACATGGGACAGTTTTGTTTCAGTGCTTTTTACTTGGCTAGCCAAATCTGTTTAGAGGAGCGACACCTGAGGCAATGCTCAAAAGCTCTTAAGGGAATAAAGATCTCACGTACCAAAATACATGATGTGATGCTGAGCGGAAAAAAAAAAAAAAAAAAAAGCAAAAAAACCTAACACTCGTCTGCATTCACCGCGAGTAAGTATCAAATAGGAGGGAACTACTGTCGCTTGGAGTCCTTATTTAAGCAGCGTTTGCTTCCGGCTGGATTGCAGCTCATCTTCCCCCTTTTCCCTTCCGGAACACAACACTGTAGCACCTGATTTCATCAAGCTGATAATCCCGGACCCTGCCTCCAGACCCCTCCTGCGGGTCCATCCGCATCCGTGGGCTCGCCTCCACTCGCTCCGTTTGGCAGCCCCAGCTCCTCCCCGGGAGCCGCAGGGCAGGCGGGGCCGTGCCCGCCCGGTACGACCACACCTGAGAGCGATGGCAGCGCCCGCCGCCGCCCCCCGTGGGGCAGGCCGGGCGGACGGCGGGGCACGGGGCGAGAAGAGGAGGAGACGAGTGGAGCGCGGGGGCGACCGGCCTGGTTCCCTCTCCCTCATGGCGGCGGAGGGACGGGGGAAAAGAGGCCGCCCCCCCGGCGCTCTCGGCAGCGACGCTCACCTGGAGGGACGGAGGAAGGCCCGCAGCGCCGGGGCGGGAAGGGCGGGATCGCAGGGCAGCGAGCACGGGTGTAAGTGGGCGGCGGCCGCTGGCGGAGGGCACCGAGCAGCCCTGTCCTTGCGGCCGCCCCTCGCCCCGCGCCGGTGCCCGAGCGCCGGGGCGGCGCCTTGGAGCGCAGCCGGGCGGGACCTAAGCTCCGAGCGCCGCCTCGCGGCGGGAAACGTCACCGCGGCTTCTCGCCGCACGCCGGGAGTTGTAGTTGGAGCCGCGGCCCCGCAGCTGCTCCAGCGCCGCGGCCGCCGCCGCTCCCCCCGGCAGTGCCGCGGGCTCCGCACCGCGACCCCGCGCTCCGCCTCTGCGGCCCGGGCCCGGAGCTCTCCCCGGCGGGAGGCGGCGCGGGCGGGCCCGTGCGCGCCTGCGCGGGAGGCGGCGCCGGGCGGTGAAGTTGGTGGGAGCGCCGGTGATAAAATGGTAGGTTGTGCGAACCGGGGGGGAGGGGAGGTGGCGAAACTGTGGAGGGGGAGCCTCCGACAACCCCTAGGCACCCCCCGGCCTGGCGAGCCGAGTGCCCCCGCACTTCTCGCCGCGCCGCGTCCCGTTGTCCTGCCCGCGGAGGCGCCAGGCGGGGGGGACGAGCGACACGGGGACGCGCACCCCCCGTGCGGAGTCGCTCTCCCGCCGCCTCCTCCGCCGGGCCAGGAGCGGGGAAGGTCACTGGGGGCGGCGGGGGAAGGGAGGGGGCCGGGCCCCGCCGCGGGTATTTCGAGCGCAGGAAGCCGGCGCAGCGCGTACCTTTCCCTTTTTTGGGATTGGGGCTGGCGGGGCAGGTTACGGGAGCTGCGAGTCCCCGCTCCCACCGGCCCCTTCCCCGCCGCGGGACGCGGCAGGTGCAGCCTGAGGCGGTGGGAAAGGTGTGGTACAAATTCCCTTGCAGGCTCGGGGTGACGAGGTCGGCCGGGGCTGTTTTGGGAAGGAAGGGTTTTCCCGGTGCCTCTGCAGCAGCTTCAGCGCTCCCCTGGGCTGTGCGGTACGGTGTCACTAGCGCTGGGAGAGGGCTCCGGGAAGGTGACTGAGCTGTGGCTGGATGCGAGGTGCGCGTCCTTGCCGGGGTGCCATCGGCGGGGGTCACGCTGGGGACAGGAGGGACAGGAGCTGCAGAGCCGCCCCGGCCCCGGGAAGGTGCGCGGTGCCGCTGCCGCCGCAGGCACCGGCCGCGGACGGGCGGTAGGAGCCGTGCTACGTGGCAGGGTAGTGGGCTGGAGAGTCCTGTGGGTTTCTTACCGCTTCAAGTAATTCAGTGCTTCATTTCGCTAGAAATGAAGCTGGAAAATATCTGTAAATGCCTGGCGTTAGCTGGACTTGAAAGAGGACATGGGGTTTGCTTTGGCGTTGTTGGCAGAGTTCTCTGTTTTGAATTGATTATCGCTAAGTTTGTTGCCCAGAAGAAGTTTATGTAACTGAGGAAGAGGTAGGTGCAGAGACTCCCTTAGCTAAACCTTAATGAAAATTTGGAGGCAGGCTGGAGCTTGGAGCCAAATGATGTTTGATTATTTCCTTACCAAGCTATGTTGTATTTTGCACGTTTTTCCTCCCACTGTACACATATCTTATATAAAAAGAAATCTGGCACGCTTCTTCCTATATTTAATTGAAAAATCTTGTGGGAAAGACCAAACTCCTTATCTTGTTTACATGATGTGTTTCTTGTCTCAGCACCATCTATAGTCAAGATGTCCATATGGGTACAAGAGATAAAAAATAAACTGATAGTCTCTTGTTTACTGCTCACTGGATCAGGATTCAGTTCTCTTTGAAGAGACCCATACGTTTTCCATTATACCTGATGATTTAAACTGTAGTGGGGAATTTATACAAATTTCTCATCTTAATTGTTAGCTCAGAACATGTGTTAGGTATGGTTTAGTAAAATTGGGAAGTACAGAGTACAGTGAAAAACAGTTTGATTTAAGCTATCTCCTTCCGTTTCCAACTTCATGTAAAGAATAATGTTGAAATACATTACTAGCAAATTTTTTCCCTGTAAAATGTCCATTCTTACCTCTTGGGTATTCCAGAAGTTTAGGGATATTGTCTCAATATGGTTGCTGCAACCGAGAGAAACATCATATTAGTTCCTGTAGACCTGCAACAGGCTTTTCTGTTGTTTAATGTGTTAGTAGTATAAACATATTTTTCAAAGTTTAATTTACGTTTTAGATCGCATTTATAGCAATCTTATAGTTTCATTGTAACATTCAGCCGTGTCCAATATGTCCGTTTCTTCTATTTTTTTTTTTGCCTCATGTCTTCTGTTGGTAATGTTTTAGAATATAATTAAATGAGAAACGCTTCTGCCTTTTTGAGCTGATGACTTAAAATGATTAAGCTTTGCATTGTTAATTGTTGCTGAGAAAATATTAGGAAAATTCTTGGGTATTTTTTCTCCATGTATGAAGGACTTATACAGAATTTGAGAATCTCTAAGTTGCACCTTTTTAATTTCTTTTGTTTACAACCACTAGGCATATCTTTCAGAAGATAACCATATTGTAATATGACGAAACTTGTGTTTATTGCTGTTACAGAACAGAAAAAACGTCAGCATATGTGAGCAATAAAGCAGAAATACAAGTTTGTTACTGACAGAATATGTGCTGCTAAATATGTATATATAGATGCTGTCATTTCAATTTGCAGAAGAAAATGCTGTCTATTTAACTGCAGAAGAACAAGGAAAGTTGTCATCAACAAGAAAACTAAAACCTTTAAAAGATAGGCATTAGTAGTAGAATGCTGAAACAAACTTCTGGATTAGCTTCATTGGCTTTCCTGCTTCTTTTGCATCCCAAAGCATAAACTGAAATCGTCCCAGAAGGACAAGGTCCGCCAGTTTATGGCATTTACCCAGGCTGGTGAAAGGACTGCTATATACTGCTTAACACAGAATGAATGGAAACTAGAAGTGGCAACAGACAACTACTTCCAGAATCCAGACTTGTACTACAAAGAATCCATGAAAAATTCAGTAGACAAGAAGAAATTAGAACAACTGTATAATCGATACAAAGGTAAGGTTTCATTTTCTGGGGAGTTTTTGGTTAGTGGGCTTGGGCTTTTTGTTGTGGATTTTATTCTGTTTTTTTCTGAATTATGTTGTGTGAGGAGTTTTTCTGCTTTTCCCTCTACCATTTTTAAGGAGTTTTAAGTTAATCTTGCTAGCGTTTGTTTCTCATTATGTGTTTATAGTAATAAGATAAGAATGGAAAAAGGTTTTAAATGCTCTTAATGATTTGTACTCAACTTCTGTAGAGATTTCCCTAACCTTTAAAAGTAGGAAATTAAACTTATAGTGAGGAAAACATGCCAGCTGTCAAACATGGTAGCAAAGTTTATTATGCAACTTATATGGTTTTTTTGCCCGTAGCTGCTCTTAAATGTGTATGATGGTCTTTCCATGGCAAAATAATACATATTGTTCTTATGCTAATATTTGGGGGAACTAATTCTGTTCAGAGACAGTAATATTTCTTTACATGAAAGTCAAAAATGTTTCAGATAACATAACATTACAGCTAGGAGTGTGGCAAAACAGTCAGATAAGAAAACGCAAAAACTAGAAACATTCTTATTTAATTCCTTAATGCTGCTGTATTACAGCAAAATTGATGTGCCGTTTCAGAGAGTCTTGGAGGGAAAACCACAGGAAAGTGGATCAAAAGCAGAGTTTCTTCTTTTCCACGTTTCATTTTACATCATTGTTAAAAAGAACCACAAGATATAGGCATCTAAATATAAGAATGTATGTGATCCAGGTGACAGTGCTTGTTGAATTGTGGCCATCTGACATGGGTGTGCATTGCTCATGTTGGAGCAGTGCAGGCTGGAATCATTGCTAGCTCTCGTTGAAATCAATACATCTCATGTTTGAAAACATGAACTCTTAACCACTACTCAACTATGATTCCATGTACTTTTTTAAGTGAACTATATGGTATGCTTTGTGTACACTTTGTCCTTTTTTATGTTACTATTTCCACCATTTTTGTTCTTCTTTACATAATCTGTTCTATTTTAAGTAGGGATTCTTTAATACTTCATTATTGTGTGGTAATGAATTATGTAGGGACAAATAGGCACCAGTGCTATAGCATTTCTTTGTGGAAACAAAAACTCAGAGACAAGACTCGGAGAACCATGTCTTTGTTTTATGTGTGCCTATGTGTATATTTTTATATATATATATATACACGTTTATATATTTTTATATAGCATATACATAGTATGTATAATATATATTATATATACATATACAAAATATATATTTTTAAAATGTATGTAGCATATACATATATCTGAATCTTTTATTTGCTCCTTGAATGTCAGTCTTGGAGATTGCTGGGTCAAAAATATATATTCAAATTCATAAATGCTGTTTAAGAATATCTAAAATGGAAGAATATTATCACAAAAATTATCACGAATGTTATTTATTGTTTACAGAATTCAAGCAGTGGCAAACTGCACCATCTGACTTTTGTGAAAGCAAATCTAGCCAGTTTACATCAATGTTTTAGTTAGCAGCACACCTTTGCACTTCTGGTACTTAAACACTGAAGCTGTAAACATTAAACTCTTTCACAAGATTTGACAGAAGTCTGTAAAAGTTTTGGTTAAGCACCTTTCCTTGATTCATATCTGGCTTAAACCTGAGTAACTGGTCTCTCAACAGTAAGGGATTCCTTTGTTCTGCAAGGCCTGTAGGATAGTGCACTATACTGAAAATCTGAAATGTCTTTTTCTATGCTGTTTTTTCTTAGTTTTCCTACCTGTTTATCCAGCAACTCTGTGAAAACAGCAATTGCAATTTTGTTACTACTTGCCTGGATGGTGTGAAATATGATAGGCGTGAAAAGTCCTTGTTGAAATCCACCAGAATTTTTCCACTGATTTCAAGACAGTGCACGTCTTGCTTTCTGTCCTTCAGTTACTCCTCAGACACTCAGGAAATATGTTTTACATGTCTTAGAACTAACTGAATAGATATATTTACTTGTTATTTGGGATCAAAGGTCCCTGAATTATACCATGGGTGTAATTCTTGGTTTAATAGACGTAAGTCTGTTTGCCAAATTAACTTCCTCTCTGGAATTTACGATTTCTTTCACTGTAGTATTGGCTGGAAAAATAAAAGGGCTCTTAGCTTAAGAATTAAAATTCAAAAGATTTTTCATAGCCAGCATACATAGCCCAACTTATGATATTGAAATGTCTTCCTATCAAAAGCTGGGAAACACAGTTTTGTGGTTTGTAAAGTCTCAAGCTTTAAAAAGTAGAGGTATGGGTTTATTTTTTTTTGTTTTCAATTGTTTTTTTCTTCTCCAGTTATCTAAGTTTACATGCAGGGGCTTGTTTGTTTGGGGGCTTTTTCGGGAGAGAATTTTGTTACAAAATTATGATAGGCATTAACTGACATTGCAAAAGGTACTACTGGGGAAATACTATGTTTCATCTGTACTAAATTGTATTAATTAGCTTAAGGGCATGTTATGCTAAGGCATTGTTTGAACAATGGTTTGGTGATTTCCCTGACTTACAATTAAACCCCCAAAACATTTAAATGTGGTCTTTAAGTAAATATAGTGGATACCCATATTTCACTATCCAGAAAAAAAAAAAATCTGAGGTCTAATGTGGTAGGTGTGTTTTGGTTGGACTTGATTTGGAGTTGTTTTTCTTTTAAGCTTAATACATGCTGACCAATATAAATATATTTATATTATACACGCTGACCAATATAAATACATTGCACATTTTTTCATGTGTTTATTACTCTCACTGTTTCTAAATGTAGGCAGCATCTCCTGAGTTAATTAAAATCTTTTATAGATGATTGTGGAGGGAAACAAAATTATTTAGTTGATGTTAGCAGATAAGTTCAGGAAAAGTTGCAAACCAATTTTTCTATAAGTTTATAGAATATTTAATCTGTTTACTGATTCTCTTCTAAAAATATCTAGACTTCAAGTGAAAACATTTGTGAAGGTTATGAAAAAATGAGTACCTGTATTATGCAGCACATCAGAGCTGTCAGATGCTTAATATGTTTTGTAAATAATTATAGTTCTTCTCTTTGTATTTTAAACTGCAGACCCACAAGATGAAAATAAAATTGGCATTGATGGGATTCAGCAGTTCTGTGATGATTTAAGCCTGGACCCAGCCAGTATCAGTGTTCTGGTTGTGGCATGGAAATTCAGGGCAGCTACTCAGTGTGAATTCAGTAAAAAGGAATTTGTTGATGGCATGACAGAGTTGGGGTAAGTATCCATTTCTGTATGTTTTATAATGTAAGGCCTGAACCATGTTTCTGTTCAAAACATTTTCAGTTAAATTGTGTGAAGCTTAAAAAAGCTGTTGAGGCTAGTGGCCAAGCTTAACAGGTGCAAAACGCCTGTAGTGTCTTGTCTTCGTTGAATTGGTGCTTTACTGCAAAGCCTTAATGACCACAGTAGGGGGGAAGCAAAACAATTTTTACCTGTACAGCAGGGGAGCCAAATGGATTAATGTATCTTTTTATGTAGTTCATAGCAAGCATATGCATATTTGTGTTAAGGGTTTGAGTTGGACCTACTGCTGTTAAAAACTGAAAGTCACCAGAGATATATGAAGGGAAAAAAATGTCAGTGTTGAAGCAGAGAAGGAATAGGAAAACAGAAAAGGGCCTTCAAATCTTGCCCTTTTCCTTGCCACCAGCAAATAGATCCATCTTTCTTTTTGTCCATTTTACCACCTATACTTTCCTCTCTTTTATACTAGATACTTCATTTGTACAAAATATGCATGAGGAATTGAAATAAAAATGAGGATATTGGTAGTAGAAAAGATAGGTGCAACTGTGATGTAACTGATAAAAGTTTCCTTCCTGGATTATGGAGCTATTCTGGATAATAAACTTGGAACATCTTCTTACCAATAAAGTCAAGCCTTTATCATCATAAAATAATGCTTTGTGTGTAACTTTTCCTTGCAAGAGGAACAGCATTTCTAATATTTAGAGATGTCAAATTACTCTTTTTAACAGTTTGCATTAAGTGGGTGATTAAGTACAGTTACTTGTTCTTGGTTTTTTGTAGCTAAACAATTTCATTTGATCTTAGAATGGCACCTTATCAATACATTTCTAAGACCAGCTTTTAGGAAATGTGGTGGTTGTTTCTTTAGCAGAGATTGTAGCAGTATGATGTTACTGACCTCATCAGTTATTGATTTCTTTTAAGTTTTCCTTTTTTAGCAAATTGTGATGAAATAACTTTGGATACAATCTGAAGTTCATTGCTTTATTTTGTCCCATTGGGTAGCTCTGGGTAGAAATTGCAAGAATAATTATGATTTTCTAACCATGGACAGAAATGAAATGCTCATGCTATTATATTAAAGCTTGCCAGCATTTTTTTTTTCCATAAAAGTGATTAAAAAGATTTGCTAGACCACCTGTTCTTGGAAGAACAACTGTTCCTGGGAGCATAATATGGATGTGCCTGCTTGCCACAGTACTTACTGAGAATGATTTTTGTTACATACCTGGAGGCACAGTGTCTCTAGTTTTTAGCAATGAACACAACTGAGAAGTGGAATGGAAAGAAGTTCCCTGAGGTTTAGATCACATAGCATCTTTAGGATGCATGTGGGAAGGTATATTTATTGACTAGATCAAGTCCCAGTGAAACTGAGCTTCTCAGTTGAAGACTGTTGGCAGAATTCTTCTTTTCCACGAGGTACCTGCTGCAGGCCAGAAAGGTACTTATTTTTATCTGTACCGTGCAAGACAGTTAAAACTGCATTTGTGTTGTTATAGTTACCTATCCTTTAATAGAATTTTTTCTTGAGTCTTTAGAATAAATGCAAACATTTAACTATGCAGAACTTTGAAATACACAGTGTTAGTTGTGATAGCTGCTTCTTTTGAATCCCATTTGCTTCACTTTGAGTTTCTAGGTACAATTCAATGTATTGGTCGTGTCCTGTAAACCTTGAATATTCATTTGATGCCTTATGGCAGAAACACTTCCCTGATGTTTTCACTGAAAATGCTTTGGTGGTATTATTAGGGATGTGTGTGTTAGAATCTCAGTAATTTGATCCTGTCTTAGCTTGTGCCAGTCTTTAAAGTTTGCCAGCCTTCAGGCTATCATTCAAGACTCATGTTGTTCCTTGGTTTCATTCTCAAGTGTTCTATCATGTTCTATGCCTACGAATAATAGTTCATTTAAATGGGAAGTTCTCAAATGTTGAGATGAACTGTAAAAACGTGTGAAGCTCTTCATTCAGGAGAGCAGGGAATAAGCAATGTCTATCCAGATTAAAGCAAAACATTACACACTTGTGTCACAACATCTGTCTCAGGGGAAGGAATAACCAAGTTCAGTGAGGTTTGGGTATTCTTTAAGAACAGAATAGCATCTGTTCAGAAATTCTTGAAGAGATAGAAAAGAAGTTAAATCACTGAATCTTGTTTGCATTCTGTACCTAATAAATGCCTGTATACAATGTTCCACTTAAAATTCTTTAGTAAAGGCACATGAACATTTATGTTTTTCAGAATGCTATCCAACAAGATAATCTGTTTTGTCTTAAACACAGTTTTGTTTTGCTCTTAAACTAAACCATAAAAAATGTGGGGGGAAAATAGGAGGAAATTTTAAATATATGCAAATAATGTAATCTCTTTTAAACAGATGTGACACCACAGAAAAGCTAAAAGCTCTATTGCCAAGACTGGAACAAGAGCTAAAGGATCCAGCAAAGTTCAAAGATTTTTATCAGTTCACTTTTAACTTTGCTAAAAATCCTGGACAAAAAGGTCTAGGTAAGTAGAAAAAAAATGAGAAAATGTCAGTAGCCAGTGAAGTCTTCCAGATGTTTCCAAAACTACAATATTCTCATTAGCGATTATATAGTAAATTCATTATTGATTTCTTTCACTGATTTCTCTTCCCATCTTCTTTATTTAATCTCTTCTTGATGTCCCCTTGGTACAGATAATTTAATGGGGTTCTCTGCCAATATTGACATTCTCTCACCTCTTGTCAAAAGAAGTTCCTGCAGCTCTTTGAGACTTGTCGATTTTTTTTTTTTTTTTTAAATAATGAGCTATTGAGCTCTGTGTGTTAAGAACTACTGAAGCATGATGTCCATATCAGCTCAGGAAGAGGGAGAAAATTGGGCAAAAGTTACTGTTCATAAAGTTTTTAGTTTAAGTCAATTTTTATGTAAAGTTTAGAAAAAGGATATTATAGACTCGGTTTAAAACTAGTGAATAAAAATAGGCAGGGTTTATATAGCCTTAAACTATTATTCTTCATAAAATTTGAGATTTATTCCAATTTATGCCTTATATTGCTGGAGTAAAACTGATACATCATTCAAATTCCGTTCTTTTTCTTCAAATCAAAAATCTCTAGTTTGTGAATAGATGAAAAAAATAGTAAGATGAAGTCCACTCTTTTAAAATTTCTATCTGCTTTCAGGAGATTCTGTGTAGAGTTAAGGTTTTGTATATAGGATAGCACTGTACCATCATCCCTGTTATTTGTACTGTGTGTGAGAGGAAGTGGTTTGTTGGATTTTTTTAGGATTTTGTTTGTTTGTTTGTTTGTTTTCTTTAGCATAGTCACTTTAAACCTGTGTCGAAGTTACTTGGAAAGTTGATAAGTGTTTTTCTAAAGAACTGTTGGGAGAGCAGAATATCAATGTAGACCTCAACGAGATGTGCCTGTTCCACATTCTTTACTTTGAAAAAATCTCTTGTCTTTCCTGGTGTCTTTTTTTTTTTTTTTTTTTTTTTTTAAATTTAACCTGTGGACAACTTTCAGGACAACGTTTATATTTTTCTTCATTTTTTTCAGCAGTTTCATTTTTCATTTCATCTGTCACTCTCTCATGGCTCACAGGCCACTTTTACTGACACAAAAATGAAGAACTCCTGTAGTAGGCTCTGTGAGGTTGGTTAGTATTCTAGTCACGTAGCTAGCCTTCGTTAACAAAGCTTAGTACTTTCAAATTGCAGGAAAGGTAATTCAGTTACAGTGAGGTTGGAATTTATGAGATACCTACAGAAGTATCACAAATAGCTTCTTCCTCTTTTATTTGGGTTATTCCAATATGAAACTCATGAACTTGGGCAGTACATTTCTAAAGCTTTTTACCTAAGCCTGTATGAAGAGTGGAGGAGGAGGGCAGGCAGCCCAACCCAGATTTGGAACTGAATGTACTGTTTATTTGACATGAAGAGGAAGCTGACTTGTTTTCCATTACTCCTTTTTATTCAGTATTGGGGGTCCTTTCATTTGCAAGTCTGTCTTCTCTGTTGTGTAAGATATTTTATTGCCAGAAAGTACCAAAGTTGCTTCTTGCACTAAGAGTTGAACTATTAGCAGGAGAAAGTAAAAAGAGCAAAAACTGAAGTGAAACTTAAACTATGACATGAATTAATGGGAACTGCTCCTGATTTCAGTTTTCAGGAATTTTAGTAATTTCATTAATACTTACAGTCTCTTAATTTCTAGTACTTAGTTCTTGCATGGCAGTATATTGGTGGCATTTTTCAGCATACCTTTTCTGGTTTTGCTAAGGTGATTCTAGATAGTAAAGAAATATAAGCAGATGCTACTTTTCTTACTTTAGTGGAGATACATCATATTTCTTGGATCACCATAGGTTGAGTAGAAAGAGACTTTGGAGCAAATATATGGACTAATGGGGCAGTTTTGAGTGATTGAGGCCAGTGATAGCTTACCCAAATAAAAAAATTAGCACTGTATAGGTTTGGAATTGGAATCTTTACAGGCATTACCCATCATAGTGGAGCAAAGAGGTGACGGGAATGAAGTAAGTTTACAGGTAGGTGTTTGTAATAACCACAGAAGGAAGCAGTATGTTGTAACGAAGGAAGAAAATCCTACCACTTACTTTTCTGGAGTGCGTGTATGAGCTGAGAATTCTAGTCGCTTCAGCTACATTTAATACAGGTTTAGGTTGTTTTGGTTTTTTGTTCTTTTTTTTTTTTTTTTTTTATTTCACATCCTCTTCTCTGTATACATTCATGTATTTTCTCCTGGAATGAGAAACTGTCCATCTCGCTCCCTGTCTCTAGGATTGTTGTTTTTGTGTCCAATGACTGTGTGCCCTATTGTCAAGGAGATGTGGAAATTGATATCAGGCATGTACAAAGTCTGTTTCTGTCTTACTCAGTTTGGAGCCTTTACTTGATTAGGTCCAGATAGTCAAACAGAGTGAGTAATTAGATTTGTTACCATCTGAGCTGGTGGAAATCTGTGCCTAGCTCTGTCTAGGCCATCTTACCATGATGACCTCTCCTTCTTCCACACATGCACATTAGATGACATTCAGTCAATATAGGATGCTGCTTAGCTCCTGCCCAAACTGCTTGCCCTAAAGTCTTTCTGGTAAATTGTAACTTGGAGGAGACTGAGAGGTCTATAAGTTAATGTCAAGTAAAGGATAAAAATGAATGGTTTGAATTAATGAAGTGGAAATAATCTAGGAATTCTTTGCTAAATTTCAGTTGCAGAACATTTTAATGTGATTTTTCTAGGGTCTGAAATATTCAGTGCTTTTTCTTATTAGACTGGGAGCTTAAATCATCAAGTCTGGTAATTGTACTCATTGGTTAGGGGAGTGATCTGTAGACTGAAAAATACTGTTCGATTCTTGAATATACACATGACCTATAAATGTGCCTATTTGAAAACTAAGTAAGTCTGACATAGCCAGTGACAAATGAGGAATTCATCTTCTTAGCAGATTGTTAATAGAAACCTTTTATAAAAGAAGACGTAATTAAACTCCTTCTGTTAGGTCCTTCAGGCTAAGGGCTAGGGCATCTTATTCCTTAACAGAAATAACTCCTGACACCAGAGCTTAGCAGAAGCACATCTGTGATGAGCAGACTGACTTACACAATTATTTTTCATGGTTTTTTCTTGTTTCTTATCTTAGCATATTGAAACCATAAAAAAATGAGTGAAATATCTTTAAAACATTCAAGTAGCAATGCTTTGGTTATGAGTCATGTTCATTGCTCCATCATTTCAGATTGATTTTTAAGTCTGTATCTGCCATTTTAAGAAGTGATATGCAGCAGTTATTACTTTATTTGCTGTCCCCTCTCCTCTGAAAAACACCATTAAATTGTGATTTATGGGTTCCTTTTTAATATGCCAGGTGGTCTTTACATTTAAAATATAGAGAAATACTTATATAGTGTATTCCCTTGTGCTAGACAGGATCAACATCTACCAAAACCAATTCTTGCACACGCTTTTCTAGCCAAATGCTCTGTGGTATACTACAATATATACTAAATTGCCTTTTCAGTTTCAGTAGGTACTGAAAAGAGTTGAGGTCTGACTTGTACTGGTCCTCTGGCTGGACCAGTTTGAGACCTGTTGCCTTCAAAAAATAGAATCTTAAATTTTTGATGGTAGGTTTCATACATCTTTGTCCATATTTGCTTAAACCTATTGTTAGATTTTTTTTCTTTTTCTAGCATATAACTTAATTCTCTGTTTCTGAATTTTCCAGTTTAATACTTTAACCAGCCCAAGTAAATATGCAGACATCTCCTTAGAGTAACAGTTTCTTACATAGTTGGTGATTATGTTTGTGTCTTCACTTAGTCTCTGGACTGAGTATAACCAACTACCCTGATAAATTTTAATCTTCTAGTTCTCTGATACTGGAATTTTGTCTTGCAACTCTCATTTCCTTTTGCAATCAAATTGATCTAATTTTGTCTTGTCATGTAGTACCCAAACAGATGCCAGATGCCTTCAGTGCGTCTTAGATATTTTGCATCTTGTTTTGCATGCTCTTGAGTATGCTTAGGTTTGATACTGTCTGCAGTTTGCAGTCTGTTTTACTTTTTGGTTTCTGAAGCACTGCAATGTACCCAGTTAAGTCTGATCTTTCCGATCTGATATTTCTGCAGTTGATTACTCCCACTAGCACTGTGACTTTGCACTTCTCTGTAATGAAATCTTCCTTACTTACTTCCAAGTGATTTTCCAATTTGTCCAAATAATTTTGAATCCTAATTCTTTCTTCTATAATGTTAAACTTTTTTCAGGTTTTGTCTATGTTGCAAATTTAACAGAGGTTTTCTTTCTCGTATCATCTGAGTTACTTAAGTATTGGGCAGTGTTAGATACAGGACTGACCCTCTTGGATGAGTTACATTCTCCCAGTTTGGCAGGGAACGCCTGAGGTTCTTCCAGAAATTCTTTGACCTTTATGAAGTTTCAAACATGGTAGGAAGCAGTTTGAGATTGCTTCAGCATACGGAGGTGAATTTCACTATATCTGGCTTCACTTTGGGCAGCAGTGCTTGAAGACTGAATTTCTAAAAGTCTTTTTCTGAAATAACTGTCAGTTTTCATTAAATCTTTTTGCTTGGAGCATAGATTGGGGAAAAAAAATCTCCATGTATCCCAGACTTTCTGGAGTTATTATCAGCAGGACACACTATCTTTTATCACACCAGCTGCCATTTGTAAGATGAGGAGTGGGAAGGCACAGAAGCCCTTCTTAGAAGATTTTTGGTGATAGAAGAATTTTGATGATACACGGCACAGCTGTCTTCATAATTCAGAGAGGATTTTGCTCCAGGAAAGTGGTCTTGGAGGGTAGGAGTATTTAGTTTTGTGGTTTATTTATTTTTGGAAAAGCCTGTCTTCCCTTGCTTTTTAATTTCTTCTTCTTCTCCAGTTCCCCTCAAAACCAATGCAAGAAATTCTGCCATTATGTAATTGGATGGGAAGAATCCTCTCCAGTAAACTAAGTTACATCTGTTCTGTCATTCCCTAAAATAGACACAGAATTCAGTACACCGATACTCATTCCTAGAAATAGGACTGCTTTTTATAGGAGTCTCTTTTCCACAGTTCATGTGGTGGCAGTAGGGAATTTTTTATTTCTCTTTGTATCTGCAGGACTTCTGTTGCTCTATAGTGTCATCCAACTCGAATGTTTGCATTTACTTTTATTAGCTCAGTATTACCAAGTACAATGCTCCAGTCTGGATAAATGCTGTTTAAAGAAGTGAAAGTAGTAGTAGCCCCCAGGGTGATATCTTGTGTAAGGAGTGGGATGCAGGAGGCAAAAGCTCAGTGCATAAGATCTGCCATGATGATCTTGGAGCAGAAAGTGATGTTCTGATTGATGTTACTCATTACCCAACTGTCGAGTGTCTTTCAAACATCTGAATAGATTTGATCATTATCAAAGAAAATGGATGCTTATAACTTTTAAGACTGACTCTTAAGGAAAAAAACCCAGCGAAGTTTCAACAAAGCAGTACCATCTCAATAGCTGCATGTTGGACCTGGAGTACATAATATTTAGATACATTAAACTTGATTTGCATTTTGTCTTTATATTTTGATTATGTATTTATCAAGTTATCTGGTTTGTCAGGAAACTTTATAAAGAATTATTATGGATAACTGATTCTGTCTTTAATCTGCTTTCTCATGTACTTACTACTGTACATAGTACAATGAATCTTTAATTTTTGCGTGGTGCAGATTTGGAGAAGTTTATCTTGCCTTCTACTCCCAAGTTTCAGCTTTTCTACTGCAGTCTGAGTGAAATTTTGTATCCTAGCTCTTGTTGGTAAGTGTGTTAAAGAATAGAATTATAGGTCTTTTGTCATGTTGTCTGCAGAGCAGTTCAGATTTCTAAGGGCACATTCAAGCTCAAAGCAAGGCCTTAGCTCTATCTCTATTTTTTTTTTATTTTTCCATTTTTTGAACCTGATACTTGCTGTGATTCTCTTGCTGGGTCTCCCTTTGAGCCCCCAAAAGACATGCTTGGAGTTTGTTACAGTTTGTTTCAGCCCCAGGGAGGAGCTGAATGCATTCTTTCATGGTCTTCACCTTCCAACATGGAAACAAAAAGCCGATTTGGTCCTTCATCACTTCTTTGTGATCCCTTCGTCTGCTTACTGGCTCAAAAGGTTGTGCTTCCTTCTCTCTGCCAGTTGCCTGGGATCAAGCAAGAGATGAAAGATGAGGAGGGCATTCAGACTTGAATCAAATATTACCTCAAGACCAGAAGAATGACTATCTTTGCATCCGGTATGTGGACTTCAAGGAGGTTTCCTCTCCTATAAGCAGATGAGTATAATGTACGCTTTTTAATTGAAGCAACATCAGCTTTGGCTTTTACCATAGCAGTGTCTCAAGATTCTTTGAAGAGATCTTTAGACATTAGGGAAGGATATTTTTTCTTTCTATTTTGTTTCCTTTTTTTACTCCTGCCCTCCCCCCAGCCATATCAAGTTATCAAGATATCCTCCCCTTTCAATGAAGAATTAGATTCATAGGGAATTTGTAGGAGTGAGTGCATGGAAGAAGTTGAGTGAGGTCTATAAATGAATTCTACATTTCTTTTGAATGAGGTCTGTGAATGCTGTATTTGTGTTTCACTGACCTTGGTTTGTGTGTATGGTTCTTGCTGTATTTTTGTTCACATTTTCCATGTTGAAAATGCCAGCAGTTTAAGAGAAACTTGGTATAGAAGAGGTGCTTTGATTAGTAAAAGTGTGGTATAACTGCCAGTTCTACTAGTGCCTCATTGATTCTTTTACTCACGTTTGGGAAATGTATATCCAGTCAACTTTAAGTCATCTGTGTAGTTTATCTGAATAGTATGTGGAGAGATTTGTAGAGGCAAAAGGATTTTTGAACTGGCTACGATCAGGTTCATTAGGTTGCACTCAAACTGGTGTTCAGACAGCCATCTCCTAAGTCTAACTTGCATTCCAAAGCAGTTCCTCTGTTTTTCTGCTTAAGGTGATAAACAGGATAAATGTGAAAGCAGCCTGATTCCATGCAGAACCTTCAGCATGGCAGGTGCTGAGACAGAGCCAATGAGCACAGCCAGACCTTGCTGGATTCCTGCAGAGATTCTCTGAAATCCATGTGCTGTACTTTAGCATTCCTTCTGTCCACCACAGGCACTTAAGCCTGATGCTATGCATTATCTGTCCACTAACACAGGGCACTGGAAAGGTCTTTGCAGGGATGAGTGGATCCAGCTCAGCTAGATCCTGAGTTTACCCATGATCTGTATTTGTTTCACCCTACTTACTTGTTTTTTTCCCTTCTGCCTATCTTCTGTGGAGGAGCTTCCTGTTGCAACTACAGGCTATTTTGCTGTAAGCTTTAGACAATTCAATTAAGTGTTTTTAGGTTTAATCCTCATGGTATATTCATGTTATTTTGCTGATTAAAAAAGAAGAAACTAATTCTTGTCTGTGTTCTTAGCAATTTGTAGGCAAAGAAGACTCTTAAAAATCATTCAGAAATTAAGAAAAAAGGAATTTATTAACTCACTGAATCTTCCAAGTATTCACTTGATGCTTATTGGTCAGGCAGCTATAATAGTCCTGTTGTTGAGACAGATTGACACCAGTTTCCATTGTTCTTACCTGTGCATCAGTTTCAACACAGTGTTGAAATTAGTAATCCAGGTGAATTAGTGGTAATATTCTATCCATTTCAAACATGGGTGCAGAACAGGTCTTGTTGGTAGGGCAGACTGCAAGCTAGAAAGCTCTGGCAGAGGATGGCTCATGGATGCTGCAGTCCTGGAGGGCAGTTTTGGAACAGCTGGTTTAAATGAACTGTTTCATATTCCTCAAAAATCCTGCTCTCTAGCCAATTCCTTGCTATCTGTTGATTTCTCTTTTTGTTGTCACATTTCCTTGATTTCTAGGGTGCAGTGACTTCATTGCCCTGGTCCAAAATAATAGCATGAGGAACTTAATTTGATTCTTATCTTTTTCATGCCACAATCTAATAATGATTTTTTTTTTCTTTCTGAACAAGATCAGCATTTGATGAGATTGTAAAAGTAGATACAGGCGGTATTTCTCCTTCTGCATTAATTGTGCTCTTTGATATCACTTCAAGCTTTTTGTTGAATCAGGATAGAAGAGGCTGGGGTTTTTTTAAAAAGCAAGTTTAGAATGAGGTTTTAATGTTTGAGGATAGATCATACTGCATGCAAAATGCTATTTCTGATTGAGAAAAACTGGTTAAGTGTCTGCATGACATACAACTCTCACTAGATAATGACTCTGAAAATATTTTTGGGTTGAAAGGAAAACTCAAACTGTATAATGTACAGTATATGATGTATTTTTATGATGTTCTTCAACCATTTAGCAATTTTATACTTTGGATATGAGAATGAAGTCCCTTTTAAATTGATCCTTGTCTAGGTGTTTTCAGAGATCCATCCATCTGTCTTTCTGTTTATAAAACTTACATTATTGGTCTGTAATGTGGGTAGCATATTTTTTTGGTATAAAAACCCCAGCATATTCTATCGTTGTAGTTTGATTCTTATTGTAATCCTGCTTTTGTATCTATACAGTGCTGAAAGAGGTATTCCTAAGACTGTCTGAGGAATTTTTGTCTTGCAAAAACATCTTCCTGTGGGGATGCAGAACTCTAATGGCATAAGGGCTTTTCTCTTTTTTTATATCTATCAGTGCAGCACTAATTATAGCACATCCACAGCATTATTGTTTATTGATACTACTGTCAGCATGCTAATGTAGAATTCGAACTCTCTAACTAGGTCTTCCCTTTAAAGCAGAAAAATGCTCCTTTTTGTCCTCCAGTGCTAAATTTTTCAACCTAGGTAGGGAATTATCTTCAAACAGAAGTGTAAGCATATCCTCTGAGATTGTGGCAAACCTGAAGGCCTAGTTTTCTCATGTGCTTTAAGACTGCATAAACTGGCACCACTACCAAAAGTGATAGTCCCATCTAGTCCCTGTGTTCAAATAACACTTGTGTTAGTTGATGGCTTTGTGGGATTACAGTGAACCAGATGAAAAAGATTGGACTTTTTTTTTTTTTTTTTCCCTTTAGCAAATATTACCAAGATAAGAACTTTCCTCCTTGTGCCTATTGGGAAGAGCAGCTCCAGTGTGGACCTATTTCAGCATCCTGAGTGGGATAGACTTTTCATATTTTCATATGTTATAGCAAATAATTTGTGTCTTTGTGCAGAATTCATTGGCAGACACGTGTACACAGTGTCCCTCTTAACAACTTATGTGAAGTGTCAACTTAAGACAGTATTTCACATGCATTGTGTTAAATACAATTTTGCAATAATCGAGTTCACCTTAACATAATACTGACTTCAGCAAAAACCAAGGAAGTGTTTTTTCTTCTTTCCCTTTTACCTCTTCTTCTATGGCGCCTTTAATCATCTTTGTTTCCCTAACTGTACTTTCTTCTATTTTCCAAGTAATATTTTCATCAGAAGTATAAACTTTTCAACTATTAAGGTGTTATTTCTTCAAAGTGTGTTTTGTTTGTTGTGACATGATAGGTTTGCAAGGTCTGCTTGGAGAGGTTGAGGTATCATAAAGAAGCCTGAGTGAGTGGGATCAAAAGCCAGTTACTTCACAGGGAAGTTTAGAAACTTAAGATTTTCTTAAGTTTCTCCTTTTTCATTCTTTTAGCTTTTCATTTGGGGCAACAGATGAGAATAATTAATCTGCATATCTAAGCAGCAAGTAATGCTATTCATTACTCTCTTCTGCTTTTTTTTTTGTGAAAAATGAGCATCGTGGCATAGACAGGAAGAACTGAAGGAAGTTTATTAGAGCGTAATTCAAGTTCTCTACTGAAGAGCACTGATCATAGTAGGACAAACACTGGCAGCACTGTCCCTGCATAGATAGGTAGAGGCATATTGCATTTCTCTACATTTTAACTGCTGCACTTCATCCAGGCCCCTGCCCTGTCTTAAACAGGGACTCTAGAGCCATGGCTGTGTTAAAATCTGGAACATCTCTTCCAGATGAAGCTCGATTTCAGGTGACAGAGTGTCCTTTGGTTTGTAGTATGATATGTACAATTTCAAAAAACATTCTTCCTTCTTGTAGGTGCAGGTCTAGCTTCTGGTTTATGTGCTATCACAATACTTTCTCTTAAGCTTCATGTTCTGTTTACACTTCCTTTATACTGAAAGCACAAGCTGAAATATTTCTGTGGTTCAAGAAAGGCTGTGCCTTATTTTATGGTTGCCAGTAATAATCATGTGCTGTTACCTGTGGGAGCAAGCACCAAAGCCATTAGGTATTGTGAGCTGCTGAGAATGAAAACAGGCCTTCAAGGAAACATCCTTTCTACCCTTAAGCTGCATCCAATGTTGCTTCTGCCTTTCTGCTGGAATATGTGGCAGTGCTGTGTCTTCCTTGAACCCTGCTCTCAGATCTCTGGTCATGATGCAGAATAAGGCCTGATGTCTTGGACTTGTATTTTCAGTATTGAGCGTAGGTTTCTGTCTATTGAATGATGCCAGAAGAGAATTATTGCTGTAAGGGGTTCCATAGAATCATAATACCACAGACAAATGACGTTTTTCATCCATTTATGTCCTTAAGTTCCCTTCAAAGTCAAGTGTGTACAAAATGTGATTAAATTAAGAGGGCTTGACATCTGTGGATTTAAATGTTTGTTTCTATCAATATTTGCTATGTGCATGTGTATATATATTTTTCTTTTTTGATTTGCAGAGATTTATCATTAAGTATTCTGTTCTGTTTCTGTAGATTGAAAGTAGCTTTAATGTGGCGCTGGTGGATGATGACAAAACTATATTAGCTTTATTGACTTTTTTCAATACAAAACTTAGACTATTACTGCTTGTCTTCTACCTTTTGGGTCAGGGAGAGTAGAAAACAATTCCTGATAGTTTTTTTAGTAATTTTAAGAGTGTTACTTATTTGTATCATAATATACTAGATGTAGCATTAATTGTTTAACCAGAAGGGGTTTCTTGCTTGTAATGTGCTGCAGCATTTACAAGTTGCTTTATCTCTTGCAGATCTAGAAATGGCGATTGCATACTGGAATTTAGTCTTGTCAGGAAGGTTTAAATTTTTAGATCTTTGGAATAAATTTTTGTTGGTAAGTACTTCAATGTACTTTATTCCTTACTGCCTGTCTTATTCCACAGTAGTCTGGCTTCTTTTGTCTGTGTGCTTCCAATAAGAAAAAGATGGAATATCTCTATACTTGAAACTTTTTATTTTTTGAAAACTGATACAAAATAGTCTCAAATCAAGCCAAATTAAATCTTCTCTTTATGATTTTGTAACTTAGAAGAATACAAAAAGATGCAGCAAAGTGATAGTGTTCTGCTTGCTTAATCCTGTATCCTCCTGCTTAGGAAAGTATCTACATGATCGTCAATGGAACTGGTGCTGCTGATTCTCAAGACAGCTGTGATTATTGTCAACCACATATTTTACCATGCTCTGCCTTTTGTAGTACTAATGCATATATTTGGTCTTTTTAAATCAGTCATACCAGAATTTAGCATTGAGACTTTGCATTTTCAACCAAATTTCTTGGCTGAGTAATTGCATTGATTAATTTTTTAGCTAATAGTTGTGAACTTATTCAGTTTTGTTATTACTAGTGCGATTCTGTGGGCAGTGGAGTAAAGATGTATAAATTAAAACTTAGAAATTCAAAAATATTCTTGTAAAAGACCCAATTCCCTCATCCATGTTTATACATTTGCATGTCTATATTATTACAAAAATGAAGTTAGATAATATATAATTTATCTTCATTTTCTTCTTAATTTTGTCTTTTTATCTGTAGTTTAGGAGAAATAAAGTCTTTCTGCATTTTTGACCCCCAGTGCTTAATAGGGAAGGTGTTCACTTTTTGAAATACTTTTCTGTAGTTTTTTTTCTAAGTTTTTTGGCAGTATATTTATTTGAATCGCTGAATAATGTACCAGTTTCATCAAGAGGGCTTCCGAAAACATTTCATGTTTTAATTGCCTTAATACACTTTTAAGACATCCAAATTCAGATCTGTGGATGTAACTGAAGAAAAATCTGCAAGTTACGACCTGGTATTAAAGTGTGTTACTTTAGAAGAAATATCTAACTTGAATGTTTAGTTGAGAAGAAATACTTAAAATATTTCAACCTAAGAAAGAAGCAAGCTGAAACTCTTTCAGATGGGTTTTTTTGGTTCTTGGTTTTTTAAGATAAAGAAGGTGAAGAAATGTTTGTAATAGGTGTATATGTCAATAAAAAATACCACTGTGGAATTTGAAAGTAGTTTGAACTGAACAGTACTGTTATTCCTCTGTACAGGAACATCATAAAAGATCAATTCCAAAAGATACTTGGAATCTTTTGTTAGATTTTGGAAATATGATTGCAGATGATATGTCCAACTATGATGAAGAAGGTAAGCAGTACCTGAATATCTTCAAAAATTAGTACAGCAGAATTAAAATACTGCTATAAATGAATACAAGAACATGTTGTTACCTCGTGTCCTAATTTGCTTACCCTTAAAGTTTCAGCTGCCAATAGTGTCATACTTATTGCCAAAATAGTAGTGATAAGAAGGGTAACTGGTTTGCTGTAATTTGAAAACAGAAGCAAAGATACAGTCACACCATGATAGAGCACATTATTTGAATGTGTTGTGCTACAGACCTCTGAGTGAAACAACGTTTTGTACAAAATTTTTGCTACCCTAAATGCAGTTCACTTTCTGTTACTAATTTTGTCTTGGAATGTGTGCAGAAATAAGTCCTAAGATATGAATGGCTGTAGTAAGAATGCCGTGGTTTTGCTATCAACTAGTGTTTATATTTGTAGTGTGGAGTTCTATGTTTTAAATATATTTTGGTTGTCTTAAGAGCTATTGCTGCAAGAAGAGATTCAAATGTGGAATTTATTAGTTAGGTGGTTTTTTTTCAAGTATTTTATCATGTTGTGCCTGTTTAAAGCTAGACTAGGCTGGAAATGTCAAGATGAGCTTCTAACCCTTTGTATTTATAGACTACAGCTGATAGTGGTAGGCTAATTTCTCAATTGCTTGATTTCTCTGTAGGAGCATGGCCTGTTCTAATAGATGACTTTGTGGAATATGCACGACCAGTAGTCACAGGAGGAAAACATAAAACTTCCTAACCCCAAAGCTGTTGATATGGACTATATGAACTGCACTGGGTAATGAAGATTTGTTAGCTGATAACTGCACGTTGGTGCTGGTTTCAGTGGTCATGATGACATTCTGCAGACAAAACTGAAATTCCTCCTTTCTGCCTAAAGAAAATGATGACTGATGTGTGGACACTTCAAACTCAGAAGATCCAAGCTGTTTGTAGCTATTGGCTTCAATTATTGTACTGGTTGTATCATATAGGATGTAGATTTTGCATGATTTTATACTTCGGAGAAGTTTAACTAGAGGCCATTTTATTAAAGTTTTGACAGCACAGCATGCCATTCAGTTCATAATCCAAAGTGAACACCAGCAGTTACATAAATAAAAATGTATTATATTGTACTTATATTAAAAGCAGTATTTGTGTTATATAAATTAAATCCATAAATAAAACTTGTGCAGTATATGTTGTATTTTTATAAAACTTAGTTCTGTGGATCTGTCTTAATACAGAATTGTAAAAAAAAGCCAAACAAATGAACATAGGCCTTTTTTTTGGTTTTAACTTATTGCCAAAATTTTAAATTTGCATTTTCACATCCTAGATGTCTGCAGTGATTACATCCAACCTTTTGCTTTCTCCCAATGAGTTTTACTTCCTCATTTTTCTTCTTGAAGTGCTTGGACATGTAACAATAGCATTGCTGAGGACAGGCTGCTGCTCTGTGCTGTGTTGCAAATCCAGCTTTTTTTAGTAACCATTTTAAAGTTGATATTAAACAACCAAAGATGCTTTTATAATTCATGTTAAATTATGATAATTTAGTTAGTGTCCAATTATGTGTTTTATTTATTTTTAATCAGTAACTGATGGACTATGGATTTTATTTGTAGCTTGAAACATATCATAAATTCTAGCTAAATGCAACATGGTTGTAAATTCATTTCCTGGCACTTCTCATGGAAAATAGATGTGAATAAGCCCAAAGACTTAGCTAGTTGGCTTCCATGGTGGAGAAGTAGTTAGGGATAAGGAGACTTTATATTAATAAGTCTTCATGCCTGTGGATGTATTGTGCATTCAGTTGTATTTATTTAAGGGGAGGAAAAAGCAAATTAATACAGCTTCAGCGATCTCAAAGCTGGTGAAATTGGACCAGTTTTCATCAGATCTGAATTTGTTCACTCACTTCTTTCTCCCCTTTTGCTAGCTACTGATTATGAAAAGCATAGAGGTGTCAGTCTTTTGTTTCTCATCAGTGTCTTCCGATGTCTAAGCACAAAAATTTTACCAGAAACTATTCAGCACGTCTTCACACAGGGCTCTTGCAAATGCTACCTCATCAAAGTGAGTTTGTCATAGCCACTGTAAAAGTTTGTTAAAATGAAGAATTGCTAAAGAATATGTACAGCTATGATCAATATATTTTCTGTATTTAAAGCTGAATAGATGCAAGAATTTTGGAGAAAATAGTGCATTAAGTTATATAGTTTATATCTGTTTGGATCATTGAAGTGTTGCATGACAGCAGAATATTTTATTTGGTAATTGCCAGGGTATAAAAGCTTACAATATTCTTTTAAGCTCTAATATTTAGAGTTTCATACAGTCAGCTTTCATTATGTCAACACAACCTGCAAGGACAAGTGTCCATGCTGCATACAGAGACTGCCTTCATTCTTCCACTTGATAGAATTTCAGTTGTGCATGATGTTTAAAAAGCAGGATGAGGGAAAATTTGAACAAATTAGTGATTCTTCCTCCTAGTAAGAGCCTAGCACGCAAGTGGCAAATGGCCTGTGAGTGATTTGTTATGAATATCTGTCTTTTTGTTGTGCCAGCCCTGGCCAAGCAGCCGCCAGGTGTCAGCGTCTGAGCCCGGTGCTCGTGTGCAGAGTTACCCACTGAGGTTATGCCGAATTACTGCTTTCTGACCTCGTCTTTTTAGAAGGGCATTTGTAACTCCAAGTATACTACAGAAGTCAGCAGCGAGCTAGAAGTAGCTATGCTTTTGTTACTGCATTTATCTATGCCTTCTCCCCAAAACAAGCCATTTCTATATCTGTCCTGCAGGCTTTGCAGAATGTGTAACATCTTCCAGCATCAAGTGCATTTACCTATCCAGAAGCAGTGGCATGCTTGTTACTCACACAATTGCCACTTAAAATATATAGCTAAAACATAACTGACCAGAAGTAGCTTAATCTATTGATATGTGATGTAACTGAACTTTCATAGCACTAGAGCTTGTGAAACATTTGCTCATGCTGAGAGCTCCATCAAATCATTCTGATGAACCTTCTACCTTTTAAAATAAATAGAGCATAAAAAATGCATGAGGGTTGAAGTTTTTTTTCCCTGTTAATCGGAGCAAGAAGGAAGGTTCTTAGCCCAGGATTCAGTGTGTGTGCATATATATATATATATCTATATATGTGTATAAATACACACACACGTTTACTCTTAAACCTCATTCCTGGGGGGGATCCTTCATGGGTGACAGCTTCCAGCAGAGCAGGACTGGGCAAAAATACTACAAAGATGGTAGTTGATCCTTGTCAGCCAGCTTTTATGTTTGCTCTGCTTTTCCTTCTGTTCTTCCTGATCCTCTACCTGTTTTAAACCACATGTGATTTTTACATTTCCATACATAATAGCATGAAGTAACACCTTCACACTTGAAGTCATTAAAAATGCAAATAAGCTGCTTTCAACTTACAAGTTTCTTATATATTTTAATAATTTGCTGCTGTCCATAGTTCCATTTTACAGGGTACTCTGACTTCCATTATAAGTAAGCTGATACAGTGGTAACACCTAGGCTGCTCAATTTATAATCCTAAATGGTACAGATGTCTTCAAGTTGTTCAGTGCGTACAGTATTACTTCACAGATACGCTGTATGTATTTTTAAACTTGGTGCCAAGTTGTTTGGTTTGAAACTGAGCCATAGTATTTGTACTTGCCAATTCTAAATTTAAATGTGATTTATCATGTGTGTCATGCCAAGGAGAGCAAACCTGCAGGCATCTGCTCATTCAGTGCACCTGGAAGATCTGCTGCTGAGTAAGCTGTACGTGTGTGTATATTTTTTGGCAATGGAAAAAGGAATAAATGGACTGTCAAAGGATTGAAGTCAGTCATGTGAGATGTCTGTATGGTTCTCGTCAGTTTTCTGCTTTGGAAGTCTTGGTCTAGTGGGAGGTTTTTGTTGTTTTCTGGTTCATTTATTAGGTGGTTGTGTTACTACTCTATCAGCCAGAAGAGGGCAAGGATGTAACTCATTAATTTTTAAATTGCATTAATAAATGTTTGGTTTCATCATCTGTGTCACTGTTAAGCTTTTAAGAGGCTTGACATGCTTAGCTGCAGAACTGTATTCACTGCATGTATCTGCCGGTCACCAGGCTCTGCAATCTGTGTCATTAGTTTGTACTGGCAATGGGAGCTCTAATTGCAGGGAAGCGTTGTGCAGTCCTGCCTCTGAGCTCTGTAGGAGAAGCAGCATGCTTAAAAATCTGTGCAAAGGCCTTCAGAGGTGTGCATTCACCTATCGTTAATTCTCTTCTGAAAGTTTAAGTCAAATAAGTTCTCCTCTTATCTTCACCTAGCTGCCATCCTTCTCCAGTGCTTTCACCAACCATGGGCTGCTTTGGTGTTGCACAAGTCTTGTGTTCCTTTTCCTGTGACAGAGAAACTGCAGATGTTGATACTTGAACCATGGCAAGCCTTTTTCCTTTCAAGTGTCAGCACCAGTAACTTCCCTCAGCTGATGCCAACCAGCATCTCGCTCACCAAAACCCACAGCCCTTCTGAAAAAGTGTAATGTTTTTACAACCATAAACCTGTTCAGCAAAACATGTTTTTTGGTCTTTTCATTATCTGCAGTGTGCTGGGTAGAATTAGATGACACACCTCTAGAATTAACTTTTGTTTTGAACTGTTTACAGAGGGCTCTGCAACTGCAGCTTCCTCTACAACCACATGCAGAAAATACTGTATTTCAGACAAATGGGTGCAATGTTCACCTCTTAAAGAGAAGGGCTGGGGAAATTTAGGGGCATTCACATTTTGATTGAGTATTGGGATACTTCCTCTTGTTGCGTATACTTGACCAGTTCCCATGGAGGGGGTTTGAGTCTCTTTTTCCAAGCAGTGAACTGCAAGCCCTATAGGTTTCATGTCATGACTTCAGCTTTCTGTCAAGACAGTAAGGAACTCCGTCCTGTGCTGTTAAAGGATTCTTTTTCCTTCAAGGCAGTGGTACAAAGCTGCGAGGAAACAATTCATCTCCATTGTTAAAGAATTGAGTAAAACCAGTTTCTTTTTTCCTGGATCTCTATGAGTGTGAGGAATGATCCTGATGCTCGAGTAAAATCCTTCACTTCAAGAGTTATAAAAATGCAGCTCTGACAGAAGTCTGGCACTCATCTGGTATCAACCTTACTTTTCCAGGATATGGCTCTGTGTCCTTTGGATGGGTGGACTTGGAATCAAGAGCATTTCTCTGCCGAGTGTCTCTGAATGGCAAAGGATCACTCACCCACTCATGGGGAAAGCATTTGGGGTGTAGTCCTCTTTTAACTTACAAAGGGCTTGTGTGGACACAGTGTCAGTCCAGCTCCATTTGCCATTCATTGATTCAGAGCAGAGCTCAGCACCTGCAGCGTGCAGGGGCTCTGTCCTGGGCTGGAGCCCATCCATGCACATCCCTCTGCTGGAGGAGGCACAGCAGCCACGTTGGCCAAAGGCTGCTTTCATGTTCTCACCTCGGGTTTCAAATGCAGTTGAGCTGAAACAACAGTGTGTTGTCACCAACACAGACATGTCCTGCCTCCCCATTCCTTTTTTATGGATTCTCCCCGTCTGAAAGCTGTCATAGGTACACTAATGAAAAGACACCAAAGATACATTTTAATATGATTTGCCAAATAGTTTTGCAAGTTCCGCTCAGTTTTTTTTCCCTATTGTGACTAGTTACCCATCTTCATGGAATTACTGTCTTTTATCTCTGTTTAAGACATGTAGGTATGATATTTTACAAACAATTGTCTCCTTTGTGAGGAGTAGGGGTAGTTTAGTGTATCTAGCCTACCTCTGCCCAGAAAGCTCTCAGTAGCTGGAAGAATCACATGAAAAGGAGATAACGTGTAATTAAAAATTAAATAAAAATGTCTTCACTGCATGTTCTGTTTTGCAGAGTTGAAAAATAAAACTTCTCTGAAATTTTCTCTGGGTTTTTATTATAGCCTTATTCCTAATTTGGGCTTTGTTCCAAGCAGCCGAGTGTGTTGCAACAGAGTGAAGTCTATGGGAGGTAAAAGGGCAGTGCAACTGCCAGCCACATTCAGAAGAAAAAGATAAATGAAAAACTAAGAATAGCTTTGCCCATTTTCAGGGAGGAACCTTCCATCTGAGGAGTCCCTTACTAGCTCTCCACAGTGCCTCAGCAGGTGATTCCTCCTGTCCTTGCTTTGCAAGTTCAAATTCCCACGTGCCTGCAAACCGTGATGCTATGCAGGAATAGAGAACAGGTGTGTGCCACAGAGGGGTGGATGGACCTGTAACAGAGACATCAACGTCAGTGCTTCTGCCTGCTGTGTTCTGTAAGCTGCCCTGGCCTTGGTTTTCCATTTTTAGTGTTTGTTTTCAGACACGTGGAACGTGAGGTACCGCGCAGGGCAGGGGTGACTCTAAGATTACCTCTGTGTTGCGTAAATGCCCTGATTGTGGCGGATGATGCTTGTTCCCCCTGCCCCACACCGGGGAGTGGGGCTGGCATCCACCAGCAAATGGCAAGTGGTGATACTTGTCCCTGCATATCCTCTTCTGGTCCCTAAGGCACAATTTTGTCCTCCTTTTCTCCTTTTTTTTTTCTTTTTTTTTCTTTACTTTTCCAGTATGTCTTACTTTCTAGCAATGAAAACACACTCTCAGTGTCCTTCTCAGCATTTCTGTTAACCAGTCCCAATCTTTAAAACAAGAGTGCACTAACAGAAGCTACTTTCACCATTTGGGCACTTTATTTCTTCTAATGTAGATCAGGCATGGCAGCGTTGCTGTGTGTCCTGAAAATCCATTAAGTACAGAGATATTTCTACATAGATCAGTAACTCAGACTGTGATTAATTTATTGCTTATTAACTTGTTGCTTTGGATGCTAGGATGATGCATCCCTTACAATGCTGGCCCTTTCCATCTGAATAGCAATCAGTATTGCCCTCTGAAAAAGATCAAAGAAAACAAAGACCTTTCCCCTGGTATGAGTTATCAAAATTACAGTCAAGTCAATCAGTGCTTTCTGTTTACCTCTCTACGTTTATATTTACATTTCTATTTCTGTCTGTAAAGTAATTTGTGAGTCTTTCGAATTTTATTAGACTCACAGGATGCCGTTTCAATACATCTTTCAAAATAGTTTACTTCCAGAGTCCAAGTGAGGACTGGCCTCAGCTTTAGGAAAAAGTCACTCTTTGCCAGGGAGTAAGAGGCGTGGAATTGAAGTTGGTGTTTTTCTCAGTGTTTATCCAGGGGTGCAGTAAATTAGCAGAACCTTCTTGTACTGGGAGGAACAGAAGAAGAAAGCTGTTAACAAAGTATCTCCATAGGGTGTAATTAGGAATGCGAGAGGTCATCTGCATTTCACTAGATTTCTTACTGTTTAATCCCTTCTTCTGGTGTGTACAGAGCCTGGAAAATTGCTTCTATAAGAGCCTTTACTTCTGACTGGTCCCTGAGAGGGAGGCTGACTTCAGCATATCATAAATGGCCAGAAGAAAAAATATTAATTTACAAGTTGTTAAATAAATAAGCACCCCTGTGGAGGCATCTGTTTTTCTGGGTGTAGAGTTACTTTGGCTGGGTAGGGCTAAGGATCTCCTGGCTTGCTTTAAGCTGGGTTGCAGAAACGAGGCTTTTGCAGGTCTGCTCTTACAGTTTCATTGAACAAAGCCCCTGCAAAATCCCTGGGTTATGAAATATTTCCTCTCTGTCGGGACCCAGACAAGAGATGGCATCTGCAGAGCCAGAAAAGGAAGTCCTTGCCTTATAGAGAGAGCTCTTGGTGTGACACAATGGCTGATATAAAGTGTCGGGGGTGCTGAGTTGAAGGCAAAGGAACAAAGGAAGATCAAGATTCGGTGGCTGTCTCAGGCGAAAGGAAAGTGGAAAGTGTCTTGGGGATGGATAAATTTAAGGCTGCGCTTGTTCTGGCTGGGGTAGGGGATGCTCTCGGTTATCGCAATTTCTCCCGCGAAAACAATGCCTTAGGTGCAAAAATCCAGCAGGAGCTGAAGGAAATTGGAGGGCTTGAGAACCTGGTGCTCTCCCCCGACAAGTGGCCAGTAAGTGACAACACGCTCATGCACATGGCTACAGCTGAGGCTGTCATCACAGGTAAGTACAGCGGGAATAGCAAGCACAGGCTGCAGAGGGACAGACCTGTGGAGCTGCTGCATTGCTTAGAATAAGCCTGATTGCTGGGGAAATCATGAGAAAGCGTGTCAGAAATGCTGCTTATGTGAATGATAATGTGCATTAGTTTGGCTGCTCCATGAGCAAAATCCTGTGACCATCTTACAAACTGCAGGGGTCTTGATTTCTGGAGTCTTGAAGGGCTCTTCCTGTATTTTCCTTAGCGATGTACAGTTGGTTAAAGCTTAAAGACTAAAATACCACATGTCCAGCATAACAAAAATAATTACCAAGTAGATTATCTGTATGCTGGAGTACAGCAGGGAAAAATAGCCACTAGAGAGTCTTCTGTAATAGATAAGAACTCTTTTGAGTGCATTTTTTACATATTTGTGTCCAGAACTCCAGGCTGGAGTAGTTACCTTTGTACCTCTTTCAGGCTAAAAGCACTAGTGCTGTCTCCTCATTGCTGCCCCTTAGACAAAGGGTTGCATCTGCCAAAAACTTATTTGTTTTATAAGGAAGCTCCACGTCTTTAGTCCAAAAAGTATCCTAACATACTGTATTTATAATGAAATCTGTCAGAATAGTGGAAGTTATTAAGATGTCTTCTAAATTAACAATGGATTTAGAGAGAACATTTATTTTTTCTTGAGGTGTGGGTAGTCTTTTTAAGATGAGAATGTTTCAATCAACACCTTACCCATCAAACTAGAGCTTTCTGAGACTGGCATGATTATAGAAAGTGCACCAGAAGACAGTGATCTCTCCACAGTATTTTGCCTCTTCAGAATGATTCAATTGTTTTAAAATCTCTGTAAAAGTATTCCTGATTTTTCTTAAAACTCATGACATTGCACAATTACCAGTAGCAGAAGCTTCCAATGTAGCTAAGTATCCTTCCTATCAATGAGATTTCCTTTGTGCTAGTGTTTTACTCCTTTATCTGCCTGCTTCCAATCTGCTCTAAATTTAGTAGGTAGAGATCAGTTGAAGAGTGTATAGGACACTTCATACTTGGCTATTAGCTAACCAATGGTTTAAGGGGTAGCTAATACACTAAAGATAAGGGCAAGATGACAGCCTATCAAGAAAAAAGATGACTAGCATATTTCTGAATATAGGCTATGATTAAATACATATCATATGTTTCTTGCATATTGAACCCTCTAAAATCATAACTTCTGGGTAATCAAGTCAGACCAACGGTGAAATAATAATTCTTATCTTAAATATAGCAGCCTGTAAATTGCTGTGAAGAAAAAAAGTTTAAGCTACTGTTTCCATTGACTGTATTTACCCTACACTCTCATTTCTTTGACCTCATCAGACAAATATATTAGAAAGGTGCTTTCATGGGCTGGAGAGGAAACAACAAGATGGAGTAGGGAATTTAGTAAAAAAGTCTTCATTTCACAGCAACATTGGTGAGTGGGATAAAGCAAGTCCTTCACCCTGCTTCCCACAAGGGAAACAGGAACCACTCCTGCCCATAGCTGTGTCTCCTCCTGACATAGGGACCCCAAAAAAGCCCCATGGCTTGCTCATGGCCCAGCCTAGGTGCCAAATCAGCCACGTCAACAGAGTGAAGATGAAGAAGGTGAATGTCTGTGAGTCTGAAAGCATCTGCCACCAGCCCTGGAGACCTGCTGTGGGAACAGATTTTAAAGAACATACTGGGTGGCTGGAACATTACCAGCCAAAAAAAAATAGGGGAATTAAGCAATTAAAATATCTCTGCCGTTCACTGCCCTGCTCCCTGCACATCCTGTTTGCCTGCCTGGCTGGCTGCTGTTGCTGTTGTCATTGTCAGGGCACTGCCCTCTGGGGCTCCCAGCCTGGGGCTGAGGCAGCAGCCAAGCATGAGGTGCAGGCTTGTGTTAAAGACAAAGGCAGTTCTCACCTGGGGAGGGGATTTTGGCCAGTGCATTGGCAGCTGCACAGAAAACATCCCAGGAGGGGCAAGCAACCGGGGCTGTGGGCACGGCTGCAAATTGAGCTGGTGCTTCCCAAATCTACCATGTGCCCTGACTGAAAGGTTGATGTGACAATGAAAGATAGATAAAACATCTGCTTCCAGGAGGAACCTGGCCTGTAAAGGAGGAACAAGGGCAGCGTCATCAAACCCAGGGAAACTATCTCTGTAACGAAAAAAGCATAATTGTTTTCCTCTCCTGCTTACACATGGGTTAAAAAAAATAGGAGTTCAATTCTAAAGAAAGAACCTGTCCCATTGATGGCTGGGACAGCAATCTGGCTCCAGGCGTGGGAACCATGGTGGGCTTGAACAGCCTGGAGGTGCTGGACCACAAGGACTCTGTGTGCTGGGGACAAGGTTTCTGCAGGAGCTGCCAGGCAGTAAAACCTGCTCCTGGCTCCTGTCTGGATAAACTGTGATACCTGACTCCTAAATCTGGAAAGAGCTGGCAGCTTGAAAGTGTCTTGTTTCTTTAGGATTACATGTGGGATGGCCAGTGTAACTGGTATTGTTTTATGTGAAAGAAGAGGAATCTTTGTTCTTCCTTTCATCTTCTTTTTTGCCAGCCCCTATAACTGGTACTTCAGAATGTCTGTTGCTTCTGGGACTCCAAACTTTCTCTTAAGTCAAACTGTGGATTTCCAGAATTCACCATCTCTGACAAAATGAAGATATTTTTAGAAGAACTTCCCCTGCTGTGTCATTCAACCTGTGCAAATAATCAAGTATTAAATGGGTTTTTTCCAAGTATGTAGAAAATATATCAATGGATAAATGCCTTTGCCCTCCATTCGCACTGATTACACAGCTGTAATAGACGCCAGTGGAAGGTTTTCCTTGACACGAGTCAAGGGCAGGACTCTTCAAGACCCAGGACAGACAACGCCAGCCAAGAGAAGCAGCAGTATTGAAGAATCAGTCTGTGTTTAACAGAGGGAAGGTTCCTCCTTAGACAAGACTGTAGGACTTGGTAAAAGTAATCTATAAACAGATATTGTTAGTGAACTTACTACAGAGAGAAAATTATGTGCTGGAAACTGCCTTCAGGCAGTAGGAATTTACTACTCTGACTGATTTTTACAGTATTTTTAAAAAAACCTCACTGTTCATGATATTATAAGGTATTTGGACCCCTGCATGAAAGACCTACAAATTTTAGACAAAATACAATTAACATACAGGTTAGAAAAAGGAAGTTGCCAACTTGCTTTTGTATCTAGTCATACATCCCTCTTAAAGAGATTCTGTAATGTGGTAATTAAAAAAAAAAAAAAGGCTTTTATTTTTAAATTGGGTTCTTGTCTCTAAAGGCAGGGGCTGAGCCAGGCACAGTTGGCTTTACCCAGACCCCATGGCAGCCACACTGTCACCTGACAGTTGATCATCTCTGTAATGACTTCACACCACAGAGCTTAAATAAAGGCCCTCAACAGCTACTGTTGATTAACAGGATGCTTCATCATTCCAGTGAAGGAATTAAACATGGAAAGGAAAGGAGGAGAAGATGAGAACTGAGAGTCAAGACCATTCTCCCTCCAGCCCGCTGTCATGTTGTGTAAAAATGTGACAGTGGCACCAGAAATATGACTTGGTATCTTGGAAGCGGGAACAGGAATATTTCTCAAATGCACAGTGAGCTGTTTTCTGTGGGGTTTTTTTTGCTCTTCTGCCTTCACGCAACCACCTTCTGTTCCCTCCTGTGAGCAGATTACTGGTGTTTAGAAGACCTGTACCGGGAGCTGGTGAAGCGCTATGTGGATGCTGTGGACAAGCTGTCGGGCAGGCGGCCGGACCCCGCCACCATCGAGGGCTGCAGGGAGTTAAAACCAGACAACCACCTCCTCGCCTGGCACACGCCCTTCAACGAAAAGGGTATGGTACTGCTTTCCTTTCTGAGGGCCTGGCTAGAATAATGCATGCTCTCGGTGCTTGTGGCTATATGGAAATTGTTTCCTTTCCCCCCCGACATCAAAGGCCACTACCCCTGAAACGTTTCCATGTTCGCCTGAGGATGACAAGAGACCTGCCAAGAATTCCTTCTGTAGGGCACTGTGTCCTCTTGTAAGCAAACCCCTCCCTCTTTAACATCTATTTAAAGAGACTTTGTCCTTGGCTCTGTGCCTCAGAGTCCAGATCTTTGTCCTTGAGTTTAATGGTTATTTTAAGAAATATTTTATGCCATTTTTCCTTTAAACGTTTGTAGGCTTCGATCTTTTCAGTGACACCAGATCTGAAACAAAATGCCAAGCCTATAAATTGCTCTAAGCACCAACAGGTTCACTGGAGGGAAAACAGAGACTTTTCTCCATTTGGATGCCCTGCTAACGACTATGATTGTTTTGTTGGTAATCCCTAACATTCCTAGCCTGGTTTACCTACGCCTGACCCTCTCCTTCTTTCTCTTTATGATCATTTACGTCTATGAAAAAATGAAATTAAATAAAAATAATTTACTTCAATGAAAAACATTTCCACGTCAAGTTAAAAAACACACACACATCTATGTGCACACACAAACACACACAGTGCAATTAATCTGAAAGCCTGTAGGGTCACTCCATGATCAGAGGAGGGAGACCCAGACAGCCACAAAACTGTGTCAGTCACGCTCATGGTGGCTGTGTTGGTGTGATGCTCAGCCACTGCAGAACACACTGCCTCAATAGAGCTGCATATTGATGTAACACCATGGCAAAGAATCGGTGGCACCATGCCATGGCTATTTCTGGGTCTCTGCAGCCAGTTTTCTCTGACAAAAAAAAGCATCTCTCACTTGTCCTCTGCTCCTCACAGCAGCTGCTGGGAGTAAAGGGTGTATTTTTCCCACCCTGCTATCAGCGAGCCAGATCTGAGAAAGTGCCCCTTTGGCAGTTGTCACGTGTTTTGTGACTGGCAGCGGATAAAATTTGGTGAAAATAATTGTGGCAGCTGCTGTTGGCCCCAAGTAGCTCTTAACATTGTTTGACAAACAGTTGAGTATGGCTGCTCCCTGGTCCACCACAGTGTTGGGAGTTCTCTTCTTTCAGCCTTCCTCCTCCCCAGCTTTCCATGATGGACTGTCTGCTTTGGGGATACTCTGGGCTAGAAGAATTTAAAATTAATTTCTACCTTGAGATCTGGCAGCTAAAAGCCACCTTCTCCATCTGGTCTGACAAATAAGCATCCAGAACATTTCAGGAAGCCTTTTTTTCATGCTGAGAGCAGAAGAACTAGCGACCTGGAGATGTTCTGTCTTCTATGGGACCCAACACTGCTGTGGACAAAATTAACTTTTAACTGAATTTGCACAAAATTCTTCTCAAGGCAAAAACATGCCATAGGCATTGAATACCTGGGATTGAATGTCTAGCAGTCAGATTATATTTTGGATGAGCTGGAACCAAAAGGTTTGCTGATTTGCTGTGGGCATTCTATCTTATCTTGCTTACAGCAATAATTCATGTGCCAGCCTTCATGGACTTACCTTAGGTAATTTTGCATTGCTTATGGATGCTTCTCTGCTCAAATTCTTGTGGATTTAGTCAGCACACTGAACCCCAAGTCAAACTGCCCTATGTGTCTCTGCCACCTCATGTCATGCTCATTGCCACACTCGTTGCAGAGATACCTGGGTTATGTGACCACTAGAAAACCTGCCCGAGATTGTCTAACACCTTCCATTTTAAGAGCTTGTTTACAATTTACAACATTGATAAGCACAAGGCTAAAATTCTCTCCATTAAGTGTTTGCCTCTGTTTGTCTGTAAGTATTTGTTTAAAGTTTTGATGCAGATGAGTCTGCTGTTTCTGAGACATGGTAAAAATGTTTTGACCCACTGCCAAAACTTCAAACTGTTCACAAGAGAACCATTGATGTTGTAGAACTGGAACCAAAACTTCAAAAGGCCAGTCAAATGATGGGTCAAATAGCTGGGCTCTACCTGTGTCGTGTGTATTTCAGGCCAAGACTGCAGCATCCAAGCAGGTCTTTATTTGCATCTGTGGAAGCAACCTCTGGCCTTCCAAGAAGCACTTGAGAACTTTTTGCTGGTGGTATTGGCAGAGGAGCATGAGTGAAAAGTGTGAGGGAAAATGCAGAAAGTTGAAGGGAAAGTTGAGGAGAAGGTTAAGCTGCAGATGCACAGGAGAGAAAGGTGCTGGGCTCTAAATTTTCATGCAGAATGATCTACAGTCACAAAAGGCACATCCTCTTCAGGGCTTAGCAGCTATTACCCTAATCTTTGTTATTCTACAGGTGTAGGGTGAAGAAAATCACACTGAGGTATGACATACTAAAAAAAAAATAATGTAGTGCTTAAATGAAAAGGAAAATAACTGGGAAACATGGGTAAGTACAGCAAGAATTCACTGTCTCCTCCAGGACAGCAACTAGGGACTTCAAATGAAAGTACGAGGTCATGAGCTCAAAGCAAGCAAAAAAAGGATTTCTTCTCACAACACCTACATAAGCTGCATAACTATTTTCCAATGCCAATTTGCAGATGCTACAGTTCATGTGAGTTCAAAAATGAGCTGGGCAAATTCACCCAGGGGAAATCCTTCAAGGGATTTTAAGCAGGAAGATGAACAGCCAGGCCAGCTGCCTCCTGGATCAGGGAGACAAATTATCAGCAGCTTAGTTAGCACAAAGGGATAATGTCATTGTGCTTCTCTCTTCCTTGAGTATCCTCTTCATTGTCAGACGTGATGACTTGGCTTGACCTTTGGTCTGATCATGGAGGACAGTCCTTATGTTGTCACACGTGTCACCCCTATTGCTTGGACTTGTCTTGCTGTCCCCTGTGTCCTTAGCCTAAATGGTAGACTTGATACATGAGAGTTAGCTCCCTGAAGCTCTGTCTGGGTTTAATATTTCTCCATGTGATGGAATTTTTTATTACCAAGTTTGCTTGTCTAATTCTGCAGAAGGTTTTAATGGAATTTCCCAGACTGTAGGAATGCAATGAAGTGGGAAACACAAGCTCCTCCAGACCAGCAGTCAGATTGCTGTAGTACATCTTCCACTTCAGATATACTGAGAGATGTTATTTAATTAGCAACTTCGTGTAGTGCAAGAACCTTCCCTCTTGGATAACCAGCATGGCCTGTGTCCTTTGGAGAAACCAGGTTTGCACAGTGAAGAAGTGCTACTCTATGGCAGCAGATGGTTTAATGAAGAGTTTGGTCTTATAAGCAGAAGATATTTTCTCCCACTTCAGTGGTGCCCTGGAAGACTGGATTTCCTTCCTGACTCTTCTTAGTGGCTTCTGTGTCAACTGTGGGATAGGCAGACAGTTTTATCTGATTCTGGATAGCTGCTCTCAGGGGAGAAGAACTCTTTTCTTAAGAGGGAAATTCATATTGCACCTGGAAATGCCAGTAGGTGATTTATGCTAGTTTGGCTCAGGCTTCAGTTTGACTTGGAGTAGATGTCACTGCCACCCTCACTACCCCACTTGGATCACACTCATAATCTTAGGACATTGGAGCTGGAGCCACTTGAGATGAGACTTAATGGCAAGATGTGTTCCAAAAGAGCCAAAGTGCTTTGCTCTCACAGCAGACAAAGCCCAGTGGAGCAGCTGATGGCCTTTCTCCAGATAAGTGACTGAAAGCTGTGACCCTGGCTCCTTGGCTGCTTCAATTCACTCTGGCCCCCAAGATGCTCCTACTATGCCATCATACACACTAATGGACATACTGCCTTTCTCCATGCTGTCTGTGTGGGAAAGACAAGGGGATTGGGCTCCTAATGCAGGTTCACATAGGCTAAAATTAGGCAGCATAAATATGCCCCTTATCTTCCAGGAACTAAGAAGAGAAATGCTGATTGCTCTCAGCTATTCCCAAGGTCACTGGGAAGTGTGATTGAGCAAAGACAGTACTGAAAAATGCCAAGTACTTTGAAAAATCGAAGCTTTTCCATCTCAGGGTGGTTGCCTGCAATGAGTTAATGCTTTTTTGGGCATTGGCTCGCCAGCTGCAAAGAGGAGATAATCACCTCACTGGTGCCTGGTGAAGATAAGCTCATTAAAACTTCTCTGGGATCCTAAAATTACTGTGATAAGTACAGGAGAGAAACTCATTAGTAAGTTTAACTCCATTCAATGAAGTGTTTAAAAGTTGAACACCTAGGATTCACACACTCAGTGCTAAGGATTAAAAGAAATTCTGAATTAGCTATTCAATAAATAAATTCTGTGCTACATGGAGATGGTGGTTCCCAAGACTAAGCTCAGTAAGTGTAGGCTGTAGCACAACAAGCACTAATTTTAGGTTGCATGGCAAACTTCAGTTCTGACATTGCCTAACTTTGTAGGATTTAGCTTGGTAGCTTTTAGTTTCTTTTGTACACATTATTTTTATATATAGCAGAAACTGGTGAGGCTCTCCAGGATGAAACATGCATTAAAATTGAACAGTGAACTGTGAAGCTCATATAAAGTGTTTTAACTGTGTGCTTACAGCTATAAAATAAGGGTGTAGGAAAATGTATCTGTTTCTCAAAGTTCTGTTTCTGGAGCAAGCAAAACAGCAGTGTCAGCCAAGAATGAGTGAAGATGGGATGAGAGTTTGGATCAAACAAGTCCTGTGAATTAGAAAGCTCATGGCTTTCTGAACCCACTGTGCTCTTCATAGCATTTGATTATATCGGAATACACATGTAAAACCATAATAATTATGTAGGAATAAAATTCCTTGCAAGAAACTTTCAAAACTTGTAACTCATTTTGCATGGTAATTTCCCATTCCCTGAGGAATAATCTTCCCACATATGAATGTAAAGTGTGCTTGTCTCATATTTTATCAACATATTTGTGTGAGATCAGTCTCCTTTTAAATGCTTGGTGTTATCCTTTTACTTTAGGTTCTGGATTTGGGGCTTCCACAAAAGCCATGTGTTTAGGGATGCGATACTGGAAGCCAGAGAGGCTGGAGACACTTATTGAAGTGAGCATTGAATGTGGACGAATGACTCATAACCATCCCACAGGTAATGCCTGTATTCTGACATCCCCTAAGGCAGCTTTGTTCTCCTGCAGGAACTAACATGGCTCCCCTGGTTAAACCACTTCTGCTTTGCAGGCTCCAAGACTTCAGTTTGAACCTTGCTTGGTTCACACATACGTGTGTATGCTATTTATACAGGCTTATGTATTTCTTTGTGTATTATGCAGACAGCATCGTCAAGCATAGATGTTTTCTCTTCTAAAATCCCAGTATCTAAACACAACCTGCCCTGTCCAAAGCATATTCATGTTATTTGTCCTCATCAAATTTTAGGATTCGTGTATATCTAAATGACTCACTGTTACCATGCAAATTTATGGTTCAGGGGATAACAACGTTTTTCTCTTGGCAGGTTTTGTCACAGCCAATCATTGTAGGTAAAGGTAGTAAGCCAAAAAAACCTAACTCCACATATTTTAGGAAAAATTGAAATTTTAAAAAAAACAAAAGAGTTTGGGGTTTTTATGGGGTTTTGGATTTGGATTGTTAAAAAAAAAAAGGGAAAGGGGGAAAAAGGGTCCGAGGTGCATTAGCAGCCATAAGACTGCTTGTAGTCTGTGTCCATCAATGTCAGGAAGGGCTTATGAGACCAGAAAATGGCAGCAAGGAGGATCCAAGTTGTCAAACACCTTCCATACAATGAGAAACTACATCCAGAAAGAGTTTTCAGCTGGGAAAAGAAACAAATGACACAGCAGGGAGGCAGGAAGGAGAGGGGTGGAAGGGCCACATGCACCCCACTGCCATCCTGAAATGTGTCAGGGAAATGCCAGTTGTGATCCTCATAACTCAGAAAACCCAACCAGTGTGTCAGGTGGGACTGAAACAAGCAGACAAAGGAAATACCTCCCCATGCACAGTGAAGCCTCAGAGCTTGCTGCTAAGTCAGCTGCAAAGTCTACAGGTATGCCTGGGTTCAAAGGAGACCAGGTAAAGAGGCTGTCTTGTCAAAGTCAACCAAGCTGTGTAATTAAAATGGCCCTTAAAACTAACCTGGTTGTTCTGGGGAATGCACTCCATGGCAGGGGTTCACTCTGTCTTGCAGAGACAGACACCTTGGCCAGGTGTGCTTTCCTCCCCAGTGAGGAGCAGCAGGCTGGGTAGGGGCTGCCGTGAGCAGGGGAGCAGGGCAACAGCAGCAGCAAAGGGCATGGGCAGCCTGGGGAGCAGGCAGGAGCAGACTGCCAGCCCCCAGAAAACCTTCAGGACACACCCCAGCCTCTGCCACCCTCTGGCTGAGCTGTCCCACTGCCCCCTGCTAGCCCTTTGATTCACACTCTAAACCCTCTGCTGCCACCTTCACAGTAAATGTGGCCCTCAAGGATCTTTGGCATCTGTGATAGATGCTGTGCATATGAGACCCTTTGGGCTGGATCTGCACAGACTGTTATTGCTTTTATTATTCATATAATAGAATATATGAATATTCTATTCATATACGGGACTCTAGTTGGATGTGCCTTGGGCCTGACCCAGTAGTGCAGCTCTTGTGGCAGAGAGAATTAGTAATCACCTCATCTGGACTTGTCACCTCCTAAAATAATTTTGTTTTACCTTCAGCAAAACACACAAAATTCATTATTACCTCTATGCATGAGTGTACGCTTTTGGATCCATGCACTGAGAGAAGAGCCTGCATCAATACTATGCTCACCTGGGATTTATTTAAATTACTGACTGCTTTTCTTAAGCTTCTTTTGCACACTGCACCAGATTGATTTTGTTGTCCTTCACAGAATGCCAAGGGCACGAGCAAATATAAGGCATAAGCCGACTGTTTCTGGTGTCATGGAAGTGTTAAGTGCCCATCGACAGTTATAATACTTGTAATATTTTCAATGTTGAAATATTTGTAACCAGAGTTACAAATAGAAGACCAGCATGCCTTTCTTGGACAATTTCTTCTTTCATTTAAGGGGTCATGGATTTGTTCCCTTAGAGCCAAATGAGCCAGAAATAGTGTTAGATCTAGCAACCACCACTCTTGGGCTGGATGATGCTGTAAACAAGCTGATATAGCTTGTAACTGAATCACTTTGTACAAGTCAATTATTTCATGTGACTCCAATTAGAAGATTTTCAGCATCTCATTGGTAGAAGATGTTTATTTTTGACCCCTACCTCAATTTCTATCACGTTACACTGCTAGAACAGAAGCTCCCTCCTCTGTAAGATAAGTCACAGACCAATGGGCAGCACTCATTAGCCAATAATCTCTGCATGCCACAACTCAGGTTGCAAACAGGCAGAGATGGGTTGTGTACATTTGTTAATCTACCTGACAGCCATGAGGCATTCCACTGGTGATTCTATGAGGAGAAACAAGGACAAAAAGGATGGTGCCAGCACAGATGCACACTTGTAATCCTTGTTATTTGTGAATTCCAGGTTTTCTAGGGTCCCTTTGCACAGCTCTCTTTGTGGCATACGCAATACAAGGGAAACCCCTTGTGCAATGGGGAAGAGAGATGATGAAGGTTGTGCCAATGGCTGAAGAATACTGTAAGAAGACCATTCGTCACATGGCAGGTACTGAGTCTGGATCAAGAGTTCATTTCCTTAAAGCTAAGTTTAGCTGGAAAGGCACTGAAGAAATGTTGCTCCCTAGTCTTTACATCTTGCTACTTTTCCCCCTCTCCTCCTTCCAAAGGTTGTCCTCCTGCTTTCTCTGCTCAGAGAAGTAAGTGCCTCACAGGTGGTGGCACCTTCTTCTACCACCAGTTAGTTGCCTGGTGAATTGGTAGCAAAAATACAAAGCAAAATAGCAATGACCGTGCCCTACTGCACAGTTTTATTTTTAGGGAATCTTCAGAGATTGCTGAGCAGGGGAAAGGAAGGAAATTATATTTAGCAGGTTATTAGGCAACTGACTGCTGAGATTAATTATTCAGCTGCCTTCCATCAATTAGAGCAGTTCAACATTTTCCAGGAATAAAACCACTGGCACTCCTCATCCTACCAGGAAAATTTCACCTGCAGATGCCTCCTGACCAAGAGTTAGCTTTTGACCACAATTCATATTTGAGTTGATGCTTTTCTGAACAAATATTTAAGATACAACCTGTTGTATCCTTCTTTTAAACAACTGAGTGTCACCTAACTACTGAACTTGATACTACTACTTTATTATTGCTATGTATGTGTTCTTTGGGACTAAATACTTTAGTCCCCTCTTGCCAGGAAGTGATGTTTGTAATGGTGAGACCTGCCACGGACAGACAATATCATTACATTGAAACTTCAAGGAAAGAAATTAAGGGACATCTGTTGAGAAAGACTAAATTCAAAAGAAATCTTTACTCAAGAGCACTCAGAAATTAAAACTTACCCCTGAAGAAAAGCTGCTGCTTTAAAATCTGAAAGGAGCCCCAGGAAGGCTTTCTGAAAGACCCCGCCTTTTCATCTGTGCCTCACTGCACACCAGGATTTTTTTAGCAGAGACCCATGAGGAGCAGGTGCAGGATTAATGTGATCGAGCGTCCCTCTGAGTGGCTCTGCAGCAGGTCCCTGTCACTCCACCCCAGCAGGACCCCTCGGAGTGGAGCTATGTGTGCTGGGCTCCTGAGGCATGCTCTCCAGCCAGTGCCTGTATTGTTGAGCTTCATCCTATTTTGGTAGTGGGAAAAGTGTCCCGCATTAAAGTTAAGCTCCTTGGCTGCTGAGATGCGCTGCAAAGAAATCCTGCCAAACAGAGTCCTCCAGTTTTAGAAAATCCTATTTTAGCTATATTATCCCCCATGGATAACAAACAGAGAGTTTGTTATCCATGTCCCAGAGAGTTCCACTCTACACCCCTCTCTGATATCCAGTTGCAATTACTGGATTACAGATAATTCAGTGGACTGGAATGTGACCATAACCTTGGCTGGGCTCGAGGGATGGTGCAGAGCCTTGCTAGGATTAGTGGCATGAGATTCTCACCATGCTACAGGTCCACCCAACAAAAATCTCCTTCAGCAGCTTGATCCCTCTATTTCTGAAACTGTGGAAGAAGCACCTTGCTTGTTAAGGTGCTACATAGAAAACATTCCTTTTTGAGGCATTTATTGTTTATTGTCATGGGGGAATTAGGGAAAAAAACCCACAAAAAACAAACAAAAAGTCAACAAAAACAAAATAGACTGGTCAGATCACTCACATTTCTGAAAACTGTCATAACCAGTTGTTGTAGTGGGTGTTGATAGTTTACATTTGCCTTGCTTATGTTTGTTTCCCTCTAGATGCTGTAGATACATCTAGATGCTCTCCTTGGCCTGATGGTTGTAAATGGCCTTTCACTCTGTTTTTGTAAATACCTCCCCTTTTTAGCGTTCTGGTGAATGGTTTCTTTGAAATGAGGCCAAACTGGGGCACAGACTCAGAAAAAGGGCAGCTGGACATTTCCAGGTGTCTTGGTCATGTGGTTGAATGCTCATCACTGGCTGGGGCTGGAGCACTGGCAGCTGACAACTTTGTGAAAGTATCAGGTCCTACAAAGCAGCTTAGATTTTTACAAAAAAGCCCCTACTTAAAGATCTTCATTGCCAAAGAGAGTCCCCACTGTGGCATTTTAGGAAAAGAAGCAAACTCAGATGACATCCTTCAGGTGAATGGTTTGGTTGTGTGTATGCTTCTCAGCCACTTGCAGCACGTACCACTGAGCAGCCAAGCAGAAGAGAGACAGGGAAAAAATGGGAATGTTAAATTTTATTTTACACCTATAGTCCCATCCCAGATTGCCAGTTTGCCTTGGCAGACTTAGCCATCTGGGCCACCTCACTGTTCCCTAACTCTTTATATCCCTCAGCTTGGCAGGCAGGGTTTCCCTCAGGTTTTAGTTCTGCAGGCACCAGGTGCATGTGAATGTGCTTAACAGTCCTGTGTGAATGACTTAGGTGCCTTTTCAAGCCTTTATAAAAAGGGTGAACCAGAGCATTGGCTTGAAAATAAACTAAATTTGATAAGTTTATTTACATGGGAAACATTAAGCACGATTAGAGATCACTTCCCAAAGTGACAGGAAAAAAGGAGAAAGATACATGGTTACTTAAAAAGGCTTATTTCTATGGGTACAGTTAGCAGATGTGTGTGCTATATTTTATGCATATTATACTATATGCAGGTGGGAATTTTGGACTTTCCTATCTGTTTTTTCCTGATCACACAATAAATGCGATGAAAATAGAACAGAAATACTGGGGAATTTGTGCAATTGAAAATTGATAACTGAGGTAGGTGGCAAATTGTATTTAGGCTGTGGAAGCATTTTTAGATATTCTTTAATCATAGGAAAGGAATAAAAACTGACAAAGAATTGGTTTTTTTCTTTTTGTTGATTCTTATCTTTTCCTTGGAGTGCATTTCAGTAAATTCTTGTAAAATTTCATCTTGATATATCTTAAATTACATTAAAATAGCACAAAATTCTGAAAATACTTTTTTCATTTTTTCATCCTCTGTTTTCAATTGGATGTCCCACTCCATATATACTTAGTATATATGCAGTGTATTACTGTAAAATACCTGGCGTTTCATGTCAGTCAATACTGTCATTATCCTTAAAATACGTTAAAGTAGAACTGAAAATGTTCTCAAAATGAAATACTGCATCATTAATTTCTTTTGTTTTCAGAATATCAAGAGCACTGGTTTTACTTTGAAGCCAAGTGGCAGTTTTATTTGGAGGAGAGAGAAATCAATGAGGAAAATCAGAATCAACCTGTCTTTCCAGCCAACTATGATGCAGAAGAGAGAGAAAAGGTAACTGCAACTTCCAAAAGTTCTTGGGATGCCTCTGAACCAACAGAGGTATTTTCAAAGAGACACACCACTGTTTTTCAACTGATTCCACTGCCAGAGTAGTCAGGAAATAATTTTTTGGTTTTTTCCCCTCCCCTGAAGTTTCAAGAAAGAAGAAATAACTCCCATCCTTGACTCTGGTTGTTAGTTTAAAAAAAAAAAAAAAAAAGCAGTTACTAACAGTCCTAGGTTTGCTGCAATGGGAGAAAACAGTACAGAGAGGCAGGATAAATGATCTGGTACCCAGAGCAGGTACAAAACATGAGCCATGGCTATCTAAGGGTGGAAAAGGCAAATGTCCTGCCTGGAGCTGTCATTAAAGCCTAACGGAGCTGTGGCCAGAGTCCCACAGAAGTACTCCCAGATATTAGAAGCTGGATTTGGTCATGTTTAGTGGAGGGTGTCCTGGCCCGTGGCAGGGGATTGGAACTCAGTGGTCTTTAAAGGTCTCTTCTAATCCAAACCAGTCTACGATTTTTTGGTCCTTGGAGCAGAAGACAGACATCCCAAGTGATTGATTCGCTGCCAACTTGAGCTGTGCCAAGCTAGTTTTGAGTGTCTTGAGAGATGGTGTTTCACCACATTCCATGAGATACTATTTCATAATGTACATGATCTTTTCTTTGCTGGTTATATCTTCTTAACTCAAGAGAAATAATGTGTCTCTTCCCTGCTGTTTACAGCTATCTGATACGGGCTGGCACTCCCCAAAGCTCTCCACTTTGCAGCTAAGCAATAAGTATGTGGTTCTTGTCACCTTTTGCCATAAATCAATCTTTATTTTTCCAGACTATTTAAGCATAATTCTATGCTGAGAAGTCACTTCGTGTATTTTTAGGTGATTATTTGTGCAGTGAAAGGTGCCTACGGAAGTCCAATTGACTGTGGATAACAAGAAATTGCTCACTCTAAATATAAAGAATAGATTCCCTTCCAGTTTTATTTTACTAATTCAGTGCCATGAATTTGCTACTAGTTTCGTATTCCTTCCAGTACTACTGGAGTCTCAGCAAAGCAAAAAAGGAGACATTAAACCTAACACTAATTTCCCATGATCATTTCAAGAGAGAACTGTATGAATTCCTAATGCAGAAGCAAAATTTACCTTCATTACTCTAGCCCAACTATTTTGGCCTACTGAGCTATTTATTGTGATGAACAAGAAAGGAGAGATGGTGCTTGACCCTCAAACTCCCCCACCAGGCAGAGATCATAGCCTGGCAGAAGTTGAGACACTTCATTAGTGTGCTGATAGCTATGGAAAGCATAGATGAGGAGAAGGTGACCATTCTGCCTGGCTTTTTCCCAGGAGTGCCCTCCCTTTGCCTTCCCTCCAGCCTAGCTGTCCCCTTGTGTTTGGGAGTATAGCCAGTCGCCTTTCCACATGCAGTTAATAAAGCACCAGAATCTGGCACAGCCCTTGCCCACAGGTCACCACATGCATGTTCCTGCTTGGCCAGGTGCACCTTTCTGCAGGCACAGTGTCAGCTGCATGTGAAAGTGATATATGGCTTGAATTGATCTATGCATGTTTCAAAGACAATTTCTCTCCCAAAAAGAAATCATATCTTGAAATGCTTAGCAGCAAAGGCCACATTCTCTATAAGCTGGTCTATATATTTTTTTCAGTGATGTGCATTTGGAAGATGTTAGATATAGAATGAATGGGCAGACATTGCTCAACATGTGGGATTAGCCCTGATTCTGCAAACAAAACACTGGTCTGAGTTGCTTTCCTGTGATGGACACGATGTGCTACAGAATAAGGGAGGAACAAAATCAAGATCTCCAGGAAATTTAGACTATAAGGACCTTGTTTTCTTAAGATGGAGTTACTTAAACCAGCAGAGTGAAAGAACCCAGAAAGGAGGGGGAAAAAAGAATGGAAAGGGAGTGTTAGCCAGCAGTGGGTCAGCTCCTGAACGGTGGGGAAGTCAGAGGCAACTGTAATTACTGGCGGCAGGGGTTGACAGCAAGGAGGGGACATGTGAATTACCTCCTGGGCTTGGCAGCAGCTCAGTGCCTTCAGTAGGAGATGCATGCTGACACCCCATCCAAGTCCTAGGTCCTTGCTGGCCCACCCAAGGGAAGCTGGGCTGGTGCCACAGCACAGCACAGGGCTGCACAAAGGCCCTGGAGCTGAAAGGAGAAGGAAGCAGTTTGGGAAGTGCTGCCTTGGGGCAGCTAAGTCCTGCCAGGTTCAGTCCTAGGGCAGCCTTCCCCGATGTAAAGCAGTTTCAGCAAGGCAAGATGACCTCAGACGTGTGCAGAGCATCAGGGATGAGGAGGAATAACTGGAGTGACACTTGAGCAGCCTGGCTGCACACCCAGAATAGCCCCTCCATGCTGAGCCCTCCTGCCTTTGGTAGCATTGCATGTGTGTCTGTGCTGCTCCACCAGCATCCAAACTGCAGCAATAGGCTGGATATTTTAATGGCCAGAGGACAGCAGAAAAGCATAAATAATCTCTCTAAATGGTACCCCCCCAAAAAAAAAAAAAGCGTCGAGTGAAGCTGTAGTCTGATTCTGCAGTGTTTGATGTATGTGTAGATAAACCTCAACACGAAATATGAAATATGAAATATGAAATATGAAATATGAAATATGAAATATGAAATATGAAATATGAAATATGAAATATGAAATATGAAATATGAAATAGCTCAGGTGAAAATGAATGGAGAGAAATGCAAACCCTTCATATGTGTTGCAGAAGCCAAGAGCCAGCCAACCAGCAACATTCAACTTGCTATGATATAAGCTTAACTTGAGGAAATAAAGCTGCCCATTTCTTAATAGGAAGGTATCTTTTAACTATAAATTTATTAGTGTTGAGATAATTTGGATATTTGGGGCTGGAGATACCTGCTCTAGAGAAAATCCAATTTTCCTTTGCAAACCTCACCGTGGGTTTGGAGCTCTTTCTTATTCCTTCTCCTGGGGAAGAACTGTTTCTTACATTTGCAAATTATTTTCCCTTTTGTTCAACAAGTGCTTTTAGAAGAGGAGAGAAAAGGCTTGGCAAGAAAAAGACACAGAAAGGGGCTTGAATTACATAGTCTGAAACTAAGGCCCTAAAGAAATTACTGGATCAGAACATTTTCACCCCTAATGAATGGCTAGTGGAAACATTTGCAAATGTGCACAAGGGGAGTTGAGAATATTCCCAGAGGCAGGACGAGGACTGACGAAGTGTGTCCTTACCAACCTTAATTTTTTTATATGATAAGGAATTTCTAGGATATGAACTTGAAATCTGTCTTGATCTACTTTTTGGCATTTCTGGCTTGCTTAAATCAACCTCTTGGCCTGCCAAGAACTCGGTGCATTAAGCTGGATTCCAGGGTTATACCAGCACCTCAGGGATCACCAGGACTGCTGGAGCTGCCACTGTGGCTCATCCAGAGGCACCAGAGGAGCCACAGCACAGCCCCTGCCACCCTTTCCCAGCCCAAGGAGTTATTCCCACTCAGCAGGGGAGAAGCCAGCCTGGTGTGGCCAATGCCCTGGCCTGCAGCCCCAGTGCTGTAATGGTGTGGTGTTTGGCTTATTTGAAGTTTTTTCTGTTTTTACTTAGAGCTAGGATTAAAAAACACATGAAGGAAACGGATTTTCTTGTGTTTGGGCTTGACTGTTTATTAAATTTTATCAAAAGTACAGAATGTTCAGCAACATTTCTAGCCACCTGCTAGAAGCAAGCAAAACAGAGTGAGATTTAGCTAGCTACAGGGTCTCTTAAAGCTAAACAGTCTAATAGAGAAAAAACACTTATATTATTTATACCTTTAACCTAATAACCAAATTCCCATGACCCTCAGTGTGGCACTAACTGTCCAACCAGAAACTACTACCTGAAACTAGGAAGAAGAAAGAGGAAGAACACTGAAAAAGACACACCTAAAATTTTCTATCTTGTCCCATACCTATTACTATACATAAACCCCTCAAATTTAAAACTCTTCACCATGTGAAATCACACACTTCTATTTAACTACACACCTGTGATTTTAACTTCATCACTCAAATCTGGAAGCTTTCTCCAAGGCCTGAGGTGAAAAGCTGTGTTCTCCAGGGGTTTAGTGCCAGAAAGCACAGAAAGCTCAGAACCCCATGTTTCTGGGATCCCTGTCCTGACAGCACTGTCTCTCCTGCAGACGTACCGGCGCTGGAGCTCTGAAGGCCGGGGGGGACGGCGAGGCCACGATGCCCCCATGATCGCCTACGACGCCCTGATGGGCTGCGGTGGGGACTGGACAGAGCTCTGCAACCGCTCCATGTTCCACGGAGGTGAGGCTCCCCTGTGCTCCCACCTGCTCCCTGGCCGGGCAGCATAGAGCCCTCCTGGCTGCCAGCTGCCTCTGCTGGCCATGGTGTCTGTGACACTGTCACATCTGGTGTTAGCCTCTAAACCCCGTCCTTCTGGCAGCAGCTGCCACACAAGCCAATTGCAGCACCTTTCAAATGTTGCTCCATCTACATCTCATGGTTCCACCTGAGGTGTGTGAGGAGTAAGGCCAGCACGGCTTTCTAAAGGGCTGACAGATCCTGAAGCACCTTTGGCAAAACAACCTTTTAGTTGCCTGAAACCAAGTCAGGGAGAAAAATAATACAGCACCCAAACAATGCCAGCCAAAAAAATCCAGCACTTGGAGGCACACAATTAAGTACTTCTACAGCCTTGTGAGAGAGAACTTTCTCATCTTGCTGGGCTATTGGGAGGGCCAGCATAGCTGGGGGGTAAGACCCCAGTCCTGACCCACCCCCTCCCTCCCTATGGGGTGTGGGCCCTCTGCAGGGGCCCTGGGTCTCTCACCTGCCCCAGCACAGCGGTGAGAGCTCACAGTCCCCCACTGCAGACCCTGGCAGGCACAAACCCACAGGCACTGCCTGCACAGAGCATCAGTGCTCCTCAGCAAGGCTGGGTGTTTTGGAGCTTGCACTGTGCTGTCCTGTGAGGAGAGAAGGGACGCTCTCCAGTCCAGGACCTTCGCTGAATAGTAGATACCCCTGCAACTTTTATTCCCTCCTTTGTTCTTAGCAATGGCTAGCTGCCTGCAAGAGCTGCTGTGCTGGGGTAGATTTTCCCAAAGCCAAGTGAGTTCCCAGCCCAGGAGTGCACACCACAGTGGCATCTCCATGTGCTTGCCTTGCATCACTCTCTTACTCAGGCATCCTTAGCCTTTAGGACCGACCAGTACACTCCCACAGCGCTCCATCAGCGTGGAATTCTCCCTCCTTTGTACAGTGCAGTTTTTGGTTGTGTGTGAGAAGGTGACACTAAGAGACCACTGCAACTGTGCTTGAACCTGCAGGGGAGAGCGCGGCCACCGGCTCCATCGCTGGCTGCCTGTTCGGCCTGGTGTACGGCCTGAGCAAGGTGCCCAAGGGCTTGTACCAGGACATGGAACAAAGGGAGAGGCTCGAGTTCTTGGGAGAGAACCTTTACCGACTATCCATGGAGGAAAAGTAAAGCAGTTTCTGCCATTTTCTCTTTCTATAAAGACTATATCAAACCCTGTAGATATCTGACTGGTATTCACAGTGCAGGAAGTAGCCCTGAGTTAATCTGAAGAGCTCTATTGTACATCACGTGCAAGTGAAGATAGTTGAGTTATTAGACCGGTTAGAATTATTAGACTGATTAGATACATGTGATATTTGTGGGTTTTTTTACCGATGTAGGGATTTCTAAATATAAGGAGTGCTGCTTAAACCTCAAATGGCAAAAAATAAATAAAACGTCTTTTGACTGATTTCAGTCTAACTTGCTATAATACCACTTCCTAAACAGCTGTTTCCAGTAATTACACACACGAAATTAATTTTCAGAACTAATGCTTTCTTGCAAAACTAATGGTAGTACCCACTCACGGGGATATTCTCTGTATATTTGACAATCCTTTCACCACTGTGTCCTTCCTTGTTCTCAAATCTAATGTGTCTGTGACACTTGTAAACCTAATGTCTCATGGATTAGCTTTTAATGAATCACTGATCCCTGTATCAGCACTGTGGTGTAAGGTATTGTTACATTAGAAGCTTCCAGAAAAGGAAAAGCCAACACTAAAAATACCTCCAAGGAACAAGCAAAGCATCAGTGTGTCTAAAATTTCTGATCAGTGTGTCTAAAATTTCTGAATTATGTTTTTATTCTTCTTCAGTCTTCAGAACAAAGGTTTCTCTAAAATATAACTGGCTGAAATATTTGTAAATAAATTAATCTTGCACTATTTTCTAAGTATCAGTCTTTATTTTTAGATTGAACAGATTATATGTTGCTGTATCAGTAACAGAATTTTTGGCTGAGGTCTTCAAGCAGTTGTAATAGGTCAACAGTTAGGCTGTGATACATTTCACAAGTCTGAGCACCACAAAAACCCCAAGAAGAAAAGTTACAACTGCTTTATCTTTTTTCCTTTTTTTGCCCCCCTTCCCTTTATTACCTTTTGCTCTTTTTTTGCCTTTCCTTGCCTGGCTTCATCTCACCTCTTCTCTCCAAGTTATTCTTCAACATTACCCTTTTTCTCTTTTTTCCTTTTCTTTTTTTTCCTTTTTTTCCTTTTTCTTTTTCTTTTTACTTTTTTCTTTTGGATTTTTTTCTTCTTTTTTTGCTTTTTTATTTTAAATTTTTTTCTTGTCCTTTTCTTCATTCTTTTTTCTTTTCCTTTCCCTTTCTCCCTCTTTTTTTCATTTTTTCTTTTATTTTCTCATTTTTCAAGAAAACCGGCAAACTACAGTTGGGTTAAAAGTTGTGTACCACAAACAGAGCAAACAGTAGGCCTTGATGAAGGAGATCTGAATGCTCCCGAGAGCAGCACAGACACAAGTATGGAATCCTCAATGAAATAATGCAGAAGTGAGAATTTGTTCCCACATTTAACCTCGTTTTACCTTAGAAGTTCAGAAAGTGAGGTCTACGTAATCCTTTCTAATTTCCACCGTGTGTGATTGCCTACATGGTGTTGGTTTCTCCTGTCTTTCTCCAGCTGCTGAACTATGTTTTAAAAAGATAGCTAAAAATACATGAGTACTTTCCTACGCCTTTTTCCATGTAAGCCATTGCTGGAATCATCACTGAGATGTTATGTGGCAGACACAGGAGCAGGTGATGCCTGTCAGTAGGAATAGCAGCCTGCATGACAATGTCTGTATGAAAAGGTTTTCCGTACTCTGCGTTACTCTCGCACTGTTGTTTTAGCATGTTTTCTCTTGGCAGCTTGCAAGGTGCTTTCATGTTTGCTTTGGAGAGTGTTAAACCAAAAGCAGCAATTGTGTCAGTAGCTTTTGGTGCCAAGAATACCAAGACTTTCTGAAAACGTTGCTTCTAGTTTAGGATGCCTCTAGCACTCCTGTAATAAATTCAGCAGTAGAGAAGAGAGAAGAGCATATTCTGCATAAGGTAGGACTTTTTCTAGTACTTTGGCTTTTCTTCTTCCTTTAGAAAATATAATCACCAACAAATATTAAGAGCATTCATATTTTTTCCCATTTTACCTTCTATCCAACTTGGGAAGGACCAAGTTGTATCTCTGAGATCCGTAAGAGAATCCAATTGAAAAAAAAAAGACTGAACCTATAAAGCACCATTTCTGCAGCTGTTGGGGTGAGCAGTGCCTTGGCCATCATTCCACTGAACACACTCAAAAGGCCTGTGCATTGTTTTGAGTGGGCAGAACTGCTCCTGGTTGTCTTCCTTATCTAGAGGCAGGTCATTGGACTAAACACCACACAGGTAGTGATGGGATGCCCAGGGATGAGGGAGGTTATGGCATTTTGCGCACTCCAGCTCATGGCTATTTCCCCAGAGCCTACCAACAGTAAGGCAGACTGGCAGCTGGCAGAGACCAACCAGTCCATTGATCTCTGACAGCTTTTGCAGGTTGGACAGTGTTATTCAATTAATTTCTTGGTTTTTGATGAGGCCTCCATAGTGCTGTTTCCTTCTTCCCATGCCACTGTCCCTGCAACAGCCAGTCCTTTGGGCTGCCAGAATGTCTAAAATGGTGATCAGGTATTTAACATGAAATTCAGGATCAGGAGACAGGGCCTTCTTTTCTCCACACCAGAGACACTAAATCAGAAAATCCTGCAACTCCTTGCTTTTAGCAAATGCCATGGGATGCCACCACACCCTGCTACCCAGCAGCATCTGGACCCCTAACAGAATGGAAAGGCTGGAGTGCGCTGATGCAGGAGGCAGCAGGCAGGTGTGGGAGGGAGTGCCAGCCCCTCTCCCTTTGCCTTGGCACCTCAGTTCTCCCCTGCTCTCAACACAGGGTTATCCACTGCAGAGGTTTCTCTGGGACAGGCTGGCCAGAGGGATAGGGTTGCACTGCTACCCATTAGCATATTAGGCTGTTACCACTCCTGTGATGAGTGTCCCCAAAGAACCTATAAATAAGTAACTAAGCAGCCTGTCTTATGCATCTTAATTATTTGTGGGCCAAGAAGACAGGAAACCTTTGAAGGTGGTCTTGCCTCCTCTGCAGGGCCAAGCAGTCTGTCCTCCAGACACTGAAAACCATGCAGCAGCATAAACCAGCTTCCATAACCAGCAGGACATTGAGGCACATCACACACATTAAAAAGAGTGGAGACCAGCATCTCCAGAGGAAGAGAGGGGTGAGGGAGATAAAGTGCCTGTTAGGCCATTTTGCAGGATCAGGGAGGATCCCAAGTATCTGCGTTGTCATATGGCATAGCTGACAGTGTTGGGAAGGGAATTCTGCTGACACAGGGCTCCCCTATGCATGGGGACTACCTGTCTGGATACTCCCAATGGGATTAGAATTGACTGTCTCTAGTTGATATAGAGGTGACTATATTTCATTGACAGAGTAGCAGGATGCAATTTGGGAGAAGACAGTAAGGAAAAATTAGGGGTGATGACTTAGCCTGTTGAGAATGGTGGTCATGCTCCCAAACATGAGAAGTCTCTTACTTAGGCCTCCTTCCTTGAGGGGAAATCACAGTGTTTTCCAAACAGTAGGTTAAAGCAGACTCATCACCACCTCCATTTTCTGTGGTGGTCTCAGAACTCAGTGTCATTGTACCCCTGCCCTTGCACAGAATGCATTTCAGATTTACATGGTCACGATGGTCGTTTGCAGGTGACGTCATCTTGGAAGAGCTGCAGATGCCCTAAATAGGTGCCATAGCTGTTTGTTCATTTTCTGCTGCTGGCTGGTGAATATGGATCAAACACTCAACCCATGCAACATGTCTTGGTACTTAAGGCAATGCAGTATTCCCACAACTGCTACATTTCAGATGGCATCCTGTAATAACACTCTAACATAGAAAAGGAAATCCCTGAATAGAGCTCACTTTTTGTATATTTTAACGAAGTTGTTTGAATTTCATAGCTCATATGTGATTAATTCCTAGCATATTCATTTGTGAATATTCCTAGTAGAGAGGGTCTGATCTTCTTCCCTTCACAATCAATAGCAGTTTGGCTATGCTGAAAGCAAGACTAGTCTGTATTTTACTGTGGCCATTTATAGCATCCAAAGCAGTCCAGAAGGGAGAGGTAAGCAGGGCATCTGGTTCTACTGTGGTTTGAGAGATCACAGATGACCCTAAAGCACACTGGTTGATTGCCCCACGTTTTTCTGAGTACCCCAGACATTACTTAGGGAGGAGAGGGATGGCAAGCTTGCAGTTAAAATATCAGCAGACTCGCTAGGAGAGGGAATAAGACTGGATATTTTTAGCCAATTATACTCTGAATTCTGGTTCTTTCTTTATTCTGAAAATTCCCATAGTTAGGACAAATGGGCTTCTTGGTGTAACATAGAACCTTTGCTTTTTTTGGCTGTGGGCAATTTGGTAAGGGAAAGGGTGGATGATACCACCTGTGCTATGCTGAAATGTGGTTATTCCCTATCAAAACCTATGAGGTATTGTTTGTCACATTAGACATGAGCCAGTTGTCAGGCTTTTTTCTTTTATTGGCCTTTAAAAATACCTACAAAGTCATTATAAATAGACCTTCTTCCATTCAAGATGGCAAATGCTTCCCTTTGCTGAGGGATGTAATTTTCAATATGTGCACTTGAAATGCAGCCAAGTAGAATCCAAATGTCACAACCCAACTGGACAAGGACTAGCCCCTCACTTTGCAAACAGCCTCTATAATATTGCAGAGGGGGGCCGGGTCCAGTTTCCTTCAGAGACCATGGGGTGCCAGCTGCTGGGACACAACTGGGCCTTCCCCAACTTTCCGAGCTTGACACTCCCTAAAGGATGACCTCTTTGCAGCCTTTCTTCATTTTCTACATGTGGACTTAATTTAAAGAATTTTTTATTCCACTTCTGCTCATAAAAATTAATCCCCTGCGGGTATGCAGGCTGCATTCTGTGCATGAAGCTATTCCACTGCACGGTGAGGTAACCTTCCAGCTTTCCATGGTGTCAGAAAGCTGACACCTCTTGATTTTTCCCTCCTAGACCCATCTATTGTTATTGACTTCAAGTTCCAGCTCTTGTGCTGAGTTCAGTATTTTATTTAGTAACTGATCCACACCAATTAAAACATTGCCTAAATCCCCAGCTGTCCAAGGGCCTGATTCTTCAAACAAACAAAGGTCCAACGTACCATCCTTCTTCCTCCAGATTAAAAGAGGTTGTAGTCAAGGGACATTGCCAGGGTTGTTGTTGTAGTGATAGCCTTCACAAAGCAGATTTAAGAGCATAGTCCTGAAGTGGGATTTGAATGCTATCAAAAAGCAAATAACAGCAACCCTGTTGTGGTTTTTTTTTTCAATTCTGGGGAGGTATCTACTGACCTCTAACCTGTACCGATAGTAAAAACCATCAGTGGCACTTTTGGGCCCATAAGTCTTGATATTTTGTTTTAATAGTTATAAACCAGAGACGGAACCATGGTTTCCTGCTAACTGCAATCTCATCATATTTATCTTTGTCTACACTTTACCTAGCAGGAAAGGAAAATACCTTCAATGTTGCCCTCGCTTTAAGACATGGTAATTCTAAAAAAGGGACTAGTGGCACAGAGGAGATGCAGTGACCCTGACTAGCATTGCTTGCTTCCCTAAGTGCTTCCACTGCCCACAAACACAGAAGAAAGAGCTGACAGTGGTGTGTGGGACGATGTGAAGCCCTGCCACTCCAGCTACACTATGCCTCATAAAGCTTGTTGAGCACTTTGCATGCTTTTTAACAGGCCACTAACATCAATTCTCTTGAGAAGTTTTAAATTTAAGTGGTTTCTTTTCCATTTCATGCGTAGCAGCATGCCATTAAAGCAATGTAAGAAGGTAGTAACAATGTTGACAACTTGACATTTATGTTTTCTCTTGCACAGCACCAAAAGCACACCCTTCTCTGGAGATAGCAAGATGCTTATAGACCCTCTGGTACTGAAGAAGAAGCTCAATAGGATGGCAACAGAGGAAGGAGCCTTTGCTGTTCTCAGCAGCCTGCTGCTGTACGTCACTGAGCTTGCAGCCAGCGATCCCCAGATCAGCAACAAAAGAACAAAATGGGCAGAAGGTAAAGAAAACCAGATGAACTCTAACCAGCCAGGTCCAGATCCCGTCAGGGTTCAGTATCCAACCAGATTCCAGCTCTTGCGGTCCAGGTTTCTAAACAACAATCGCGAGCCGTACACCAAGAAGAGAAGAGAAGTCGGAAAACTGGTCATTAAAGAGAAGATGTGGCTGAGCAGGGCTGGTAACAAGCTGGACAGAAGTAGAGACAGGAAGGGAGATGGAAAAGCAGGGGAGGACGATGCAGACATAGCATCCAGTGAGAGGGCAAGGTGGAGTAATGTGACTGGAAAAAACACAGTGAAGAACATCCTGAAGAAATTTTTAGCTGCTGAAGAAAAAGAAGCCAAGGAGAACTCTCCCAGCTGGAAAAAGAAGGGAGCAAACAGCAATTTGCCAAAAATAGTCAACAAGAATTCAGTCTTCTCCAAACTGAAGGAGCAGTTTGAACAAAGCACTCTCTGCTCAGCTGCAGAGGTGAAAGCATCTCTCTTGCGCAAAGGTGAGAGAAAGACTAAAAGCTTCCCCAGCAGAAAAACCATTCATAAGCCTGAGGTCAGAGTGCTGCGCATGGCAGCAATGACAGCCACAGGTATAAAGAATCCAGAGTCCCAAAATTTAGTGTGCTCCATGGTCCCAGTGCCCAGACTCAGCATGGCTACCAAAATTAACCATCCTTGGAGCTGGTCGAAAAACAATGCCACAAAGGAGCCTTTTGGTCATGGCACACTACTGAAGGAAAAGGAGGGATCCAACCAAGACCATGGAGAGAACAAAACACTGGCAAATGCAGCACAGGACAGGGAGGAAAAAGAAGAGCTACTGCTGGCACTAGGGGCCATGTCAGATGCAAAGGACTGTGCTGAGGCTAAAATAGATTCCACAGAACAGGGACCCAGCTTTTATCCCATTCTAGATAACTCTTCAACTACTCCTAAAAACAAAGCTCTTGCAGACTGCATACCCCCCTTACCTGAATTTGGTCTAGATTATGACAGGACTAACATGCCTACTGGGCCTGACACATCTTCACTGTTGGGAATTTCCAATGCTCTGCAACATGTTAAAGAAGGCAGCCCACCTTCTGACTTACCTGACTCTACCACATCTGAAGGATCCCATGAACAAAGTCCTCAGGATACTAAAGCAGGAGAGATCCCTGAAATATCTCTGTATGTATACGGTTCAGATGAGGAAGACACAGAGCTCACAGAGACAGAAAAGGATCCTTTCTTTGCAGGGCAAAAATGTTTTCCAGAGCAGCAAGTACTGGAAAACATTCTGCCATCTTACTTTCAAAAATTTTCAGCATCCTGTGAAGTTGAGCCTTCAATGGAGGACCAAGAGTTAACTGTCCTAATACCAGCTTCTGGCACAAAGCCACCAATAGAGGAATTGGATTTAAGAGGCAAATGTTCTAAAGAAGCCAAAAAGGAAGCAACATTTCACAGTGAAGACAAAATGTCTTGTAGCAAAAATTATAGTGACATCCCAAATATAGAGGAGAAGGAGAGTAAAACACCCAACAGCCAAATGCAAAATGAATTAAAAACCATGCAGCCTCAGCCTCCTCAAATGAATTTTAGATCACAAAATAGCTTCAATGTTTCCAGTGGGGACATGCCAGCTCCAGATGCAAATCAGAACAAACCTACACTCTCCACAAATGAGAGCCTGGAGCCAAAGCCTGGTGCTGCAGAGGAAGACACCTCTTCTTTGGAAAAGACACAAAGCCCTTTGCCATGTGACCTTGTGAAGCACAGCTCCTTTATTTCAGAAGAAGATTTTGGGAAGGACAAATTATCTTCATCAAATGAAATGATGAATCATTCAAACAATCAAGCCCTGCAAAGAAGTTCCTTAACTGACCTGGAGACCTGCTACAAGCCATCTGAATCCTTCATTGAGCATGAAGAGGACACTGCAGATGAGATGCCCTGGCCTGAGGCATGGCAATCACCCTTGTCAACCCCTTTACCAATATCAATGAGTGGAATTGCCGGACAAAATATCCATCACACTCTTGGAAATCCTCCAGCACTTCCAGCTATTGATCTGGTGGGACAGGGAGCTGGTGCTGTGGAACATAAGCATGACAATCATGGCTGTGAGAAGCCTCCACACCCCCATTCAGATGAGTTGACAAATAGTGGGAATGACACAATGGGGGAAAAGAAAACTATGTGTGATTTTAAGAACCAAGCACTATTCCCAGATCATGCAACTGAAAATGAAAACTCTATGGACAAAGAGACAAATACATGTCAGAGCCTTGAGAACTGTCTTTCACATTCAACCAAAAAGCCAGGAAAACATGAAAATAAAACCACACTAGCAGGAAATCCCCTATTACCCTTGGAGAAGAGCCAAACACCAATATTAGATGATACCAAAAAGCAAGAATGTGATATGCTAGAAGAGAACCCAATTCCTTCATCAACTGAATTGGTCTCAGACCAAAAGAAGGATGCAAAAAGTAGAAATAAAATATCTGAACATACAGAGGATAAGCTCTTCTCTACAGATGATGACATGAAGCATGAAAGTGATAGGATGGAGACAGAGGAGAAAGAAGAGAGAAATATCTTGCATAAATTTGAGCAGGAGCAAATATTCACACCAAATGACACTCTGGACCATGATAATAACTCCTTAAAGGAGAGTGATGCTTATAGTCGTCAAATGTCCCCGTTACCTTCATCAGAGCATGATACCAACATTCAAGGAGTGAAAAGTACTGAAGAGAGTTTGGAGCATCTAGCATCTCCAAGACATGTTGTGAAACACAAACATGATGTGACAGGAGATGAAAACATCTATTGCAATAATAGGAAAAACCATCCGGACTCATCAGATAAGCCAACGAAACATTCAAATGACAGTGAAGGGCTAGAAAACATCAAGTCAGACTTCAACAATTATTCAATGCCACCAAGAAAGGCAGCAAGGCAGGACAATAAGACCACTGATGAGGACAACACTGCTCCAGAGACACAGAAACAGATGTCACCAGTTGACCTTGTAAAGCCTGAAACTAAGCCAGACAAAAAAGAGGCTAAACATGCCTCTGAGAAGTTGCAGTCACCTTCTTCAAACCAAGTTCTAAATTGTCGAGACAGAAGATCTTCAGGAGAGAGGAAGCAAAAGACACCAGCAGTGGAAGACACTGGATCACCTGAAACAGAGGTAGTAAAAGAGGATATTGAGCAGCAGTTATCTGGGAAGCACCAGCTACCTCCATCAAGAAAATCAGAAAGGCATGAGGAAAATCTTCCAGGAGACAAACAGCAAATGAGATTTGAAGATTTTCTGACACCTGATACAAATACTGCAAAAGAGAAATACAAACTTCCGAGTTCCAGGAAGTGTCCATCAGTACCACCAGAAACATTGGTTAAGCCTCAAGAAAAAATTACTCCAGAACAAAAGCAAAAACCATTAGATTCTTCAGGTTTTAAGAAGCCTGGCATTAATTCTGTAAAAGAAAAGGATGGAGATCCAAATTCTGAGATGCTGCATTCTTCAAATGAAGCGCTGAAGCCTCAAGAAAAAAATACTTCAGGACAGAGGAAGAAAAAGACACCAGCTGGAGAGGACACCAGATCACCTGAGGAAAAGGCTGTAAAAGAGGAAGATAAACACCAAGGTTCTGGGAACCATCTGTTACCTCCTTCAGGTAAATTACTGAAGCCTAAGAAAAATATTCCAGGAGGAAAAAAACCACAAACTGTATCCAAAAGTTTTACAAAGCCTGATGCAAATGCAGATAAAAGCAGAGATCCAACCTCTGGAATGTGCCAATCCCCATACCCAAATTTGCCTGTGAAGTCTCAAGAAAATAATGCCACAGACAAAAAGGAGAATTTGCCACCACCACATGATGAAAAACCAACATATAAAACTGGCAGTCCAGAAAAGAAGAGTGAACCTGAGAGAAGAGAGAAATACCAGATAGGCTCTTCAGCTCAGTCAGACAGGCACAGCAATGATGGCTCAGGAGAGGAGAGCCCTGTGGGTGATTTCAGAAGCTATCAAGCTCCATCACCAAGCAGTAGCATAAACTGTAAAAGCAGTGCTGTCCCAAAAGAGACCAGTTTGTCTAACACAGAGAAATCCCCGAAATCAATCTCATCATTACATGTTGCATCAAAAGATCAGGTAAATCCTGCTGGAAAAAGAGAAAAGCAGCCTGGATTTAAGAAGTACAAAGCACTCTCTTCAAAGACTTTGGTGAGGCATGAGAAAGATGCTGCTGAAAGGGAGGGGAGCGGGCAGGCAGCTGGCAAAATAAGTGATAAAAAAGCAGAGCTGGAGGACTGCTCTAAAACAACGCCATTCTCAAAATACACAGTGGAAAGCTACAGTGAAGGATCCTTAGATTCAGCTTTCAAACCATTGATCATTAGAGTAACTGACACATTTAAACATCACAGCTAAAAATTATGGCTACAGCTTAGGCAAGAACTTACAACAGATCATGCTACCGATTCACTTGATCTTTCTTTTCTCCTTTTTTCTCCAGGGCATTATATTATCATTCTTTAATCACAAGGACATTGATGTGCATCTATCAGAGCTAGGTTTTTTTTCTTTCTTAAACATTAGCCTGAAGACATGAATTAAATTAATCACTGCAAGTGAATTAGCTAATCACTGAATTAATCATCAGTTTATAAATTAAATATGAGAAGGGCTTTGAGATCATGGTGAATTCAGCCCTGCTTGAAATTCTCCTTGCTAACTAATGGGCTTTGTTTGTAACAAAGACAACTGTTCAGACTGAACTCTATTTGTATTTACTTGTTTTAATGAAACTCTGCTAGTACTTCTTCCAGGAACAGTGGTAGGCAGAGTAGCTTTAATTATGTCAAAAAGCACTTGTTCTAAGATCTGCCTTTTCACAGATTAGCAGGAACTGTTGATCTATTGCTGCACTGAGTGACACTGTTAGCAGAAGTAGTGAGGGAAGGAGGGGAATGCTTCATTTATCTGCAGAAAAATCCTCAAAGGACATTGATGCTACAAGGGGATTTACTGCAAATGCAAATGGTCAGCCTCATTAATATTAATATTGGAAAAATTGTGATTTAACCTCCTCTGAAGCTATTTACACTTTGGCCATACACACTGTATGCATTATTGTTGTAAAGGTACACCATTTCAAGGGGTTCTTAATTACTGCAAATGAATATGCAAGAAGTGTAAGAGCTCAGAAAAGCTCAATGCTGAAAGGCTATGAGGACAAGGTAAGCCAGAGGGGCTCAACACTTTGACACAGCAATTCAGCTTTTCCTGGGACATCTGTCCCACTCCAAATGCTGGGGCACACAGACATGAGGCAGGTGCCTCAGCTCACATTTAAAGTCTTAAGAAGTTTTTATTTTACAATGCAATGTGAAACAGAGCAGTGAAAAGCAGCCATGTCACCGAATGCTACAAATGGGGTATGAATTTTTGTGTTTACAATAATAGCATTTTCTGAAAAAGATTTGTGTGTGATGAACGTTGTTTTGGAGAAGTGAGGGCAGGGTTGCTGCCTGGAGTGTCTTAGTAAAGCTGTGACAGACAGAACGTCTCACAGTGCCAAATCTCCCATAAACAAGTTTAGCTTAGCATTGTAACTGCACATTCATATTAAAACTCACTGTGGAGGAACCCTAAAGGCATATCCTAAGGACTCAACTTCAGCAGGAGAGAGGGTTCATACAAACAAGGCCCTGCTTGCCCGTGGCAGTGAATTCCTTTCCATTTTTATGATGCTCTCTATGACCACACTCTGCGGGCTGGCTGCTCCTTAAGCCCAGGTTGGCAGAACACCCCACCCACTGCCATCAAGAGGCTGAGGACAAGAACAGGCTGGCAGTAAGCTGAGATCAAACCCATTTGCCAGCACAATGCACACGAGTCACATATGTGACAACTGGGCTGGCCAGTGGGGGACATTACTGTGAGGAAGTGGGAATGTGAACATTCTGTCTCCTAGCCACTGAAGAGGCTTAAGCTTTGACTTCTTTTTTCTTCCCAACCTGCCAAGAGTAGAGGGTCATAAAATAAAATTTTATTTGTATATCACACCAATCCACAAAAACAAAAATAGGTTTTATTGGAGATACAACACTGCCCTTACACGCAGGGGTTTACTTTGCCTACCAAACTTTTATAAGTTGGCAACCATAAAGGCCACTTTGTACTAAACCAAATGCATAATTTACTTTTTGTTGTCCATGATTTAATTTCACATTTGAGAAAAGTCCTTACAGCATAGAGAATTTGCACCAGACCTGAATAATAAATTATTTATTAGCTGGCTTCTTCTGCCTGCACAGGAAAATCACAGAATCATAGAATTGTTGTGGTTGGGAAAGATTTTTAAGACTATTGTGTCCACCCATTACCCAGCACCAACAGGTCCACCACTAAACCATGTCCCTATGACATCCACATATTTTTTTAACATTTCCAGGGATGGTGGCTCCACCATTTCCCTGGGCACCCTATGCCAATGCTTGACACTCACTTTGGTGAAGGAAGTTTTCCTAATATCCAATCTAAACCTCCCCCAGCACAACTTGAGACCTTCTCTGGATGCTCTCCAGCCCCTCAATGTCCTTCTTGTAGCAAGAAGCCCAGAACTGAGCACAGGATTTGAGGTGTGGCCTCATCAGTGGAGGGGGACAATCCCTGCCCTGGTCCTGCTGGCCACACTATTGCTGATACAGGCCAGGATGCCATTGGCCTTCTTGGCCACCTGGGCACTGTTGGCTCATGTTCATCCCCAGGGCCTTTTCTTCCAGGCACCTTTCCAGCCTTTCTGTCCTGTAGTGCTATCTGGGGTTGTTGTGACCCAAAGGCAGGACCTGACACTTGGCCTTGTTGAACCCCACACCACTGATCTCAGCCCATCAATCCAGCCTGTCCAGACCCCTCTGCAGAGCCTTCCTGCCCTCCATCAGACCAACACTCCTGCCCAGCCTGGTGGCACCTGTAAACTGACAGACAGCAGGCTCAATCCCCTCATCCAGATCATTAATAAAGGTATCAAACAGGACTGGACCCAGTACTGAGCCCTGGGGAACATCACAGGTGAGCAGACATCAGATGGATGCAACTCCATTCACCCTCACCCTCTGGGCCTGGCCATCTATCTGGTTTTTTACCCAGCAAACAGTTCACCCATCCTACCTATGAGCAGCCAATTCGTCCAGGTCAATGCTGTGGAAAACAGTGTCAAAAGTTTTATTAAGGTCTAGTTAGACAACATACTCAGCCTTTCCCTTATCCATGAAACAGGTCACCTTCTCATTGAGGGAGCTTTATTTAATCTTATTAGAATTTAATTATTCTAATTAGAAGCCATCTCAATTATACTTTCGCTAACCTTTTAAAAGAAATTGTGGGGAACGTTGGCCCTTATTTGCACCTGGAAATACTATTACTCTGTAACGAATTGAAGGAGTTCTTGTCTCGGCCAAAAAGTTAGGCAAGTATTAAGCAGGTGCTTCCCAGCAGAGCTTGTCCTTGGGCACCAGGAGGCCCTTAAGTCTTTCAGTCTTTTTGCCTGCCTTGTTTGCTTTTCTCAACAGAGATGCAACATTAGCAGACTAAGATGCAGCATCCTGTGCTCAGCGTAAGCCAGGCAGAGACATCTTGTGGGGATCAACTTTTAGGCTGTTCCATGCCTTAATCTCAGCTTGTAAAATCCAAGTCAAATGACCCTCCCCAAAGTACACTTAAAACCTGACATAGATTTGCATGAGATGTATCCTTATGGATAAAGCCTCACTTAAGGATAACTTCATTCTGAGAGTTAGCACACTTAATCCTTCAGGAAAGAAGAGAACAAGGCCATAAAAATCCCAGTGATGATGGAGCAGTAGAAGACTGGTGCACCATGCAGTAAACAAGTCATTCCAGACCACAGGAAATTTAGTGCTGGTGATAAGCAAAGAAATAAGTAATTCAGAAAGAAAAACTGTTTGAGGTGTGATATATTCATCTACCCAAATGATGCCAGGTGTGCAAATGGCTAGACTTGAACTCTGATGAGACCCTTTCTGACACAACAGAAAACAGTTTCATTCCCAGTGTCCAGTAATCCTTCACAAATTTTCTACCCCCAGGAGCAGAGGTCTTCTACCCCTGCTATGCTTTAGGCACATGTCCCACTCCATCACAGGAAAAGCAGTGAATGGAGCCCTCCCAACTGCTGTTTCAATTTGTCTGACCTAATAACAGATACTTTTGAGGCACCTGCCAGCACAGCTCTTTGCTTTTGTGGTTCCAGACAATGGTGTAATTCTGTGCAGTTCTGTTCCTTTTCTGTACTACAGCCCTCTGTTTCACTAATATACGGTTCTCAAGGCAAGCATCTCTCAAGGCCACTGGAGGAATTAGATCCTTAGCCTATCCTGAATGTAGCAGTAATTTTTTTAGCAATGATTCCTTAAAGCCCTGGCTTACCTAAAGACACAGATACAAAAATCACAACCAGGCCAGGAACAGGGAATGTAAAAGAAGCCCAAAGTCCAGGTAGACAAGGTTTTTCAAGTTTCCTTCTCTATGGTAGCATATTTTGAAATTTCATATTCTTATGGGAAAGAGATTTTTTAGGTAGACTTGATAAAATTAATGACAATGTTATTGCCTCAAGCATAGTCCATTGCTTTGGAGTCTCCAAAGTGAAGCTTTCCAGAAGTTTTTGAAACCCTGAACAAAAGAGGCATTTAAGGGGAGTCCAGACTCTGAGCTGGAGCTGGGGTACCTGAAGGGTCCCATCTGCAGAAGCAGGTCTGAGGGGGGCTCAGTAGTTAGTGGTACACAGAGGCTGAGGCAACAGACAAGCCAGGCAGGCTCCCATCAGTACCAGCCATCAGTAAAGTCCTAGGCCATAGTCAAATTTCCCCTAGGCCTTCTTCTTGGCAGGTCACCTGCCAGATGGGCTTTGTAATACAGAAATCCCAAAAGGACTGATTTGGGGTGATTTGAATAGTCGAGCTTGGACCTGGCACAATAGTGTGATAGTACAGTCCCCTTCACAGTGCTGGACAAGTGCCCACCATCTCCAGTAGCCCCACTCATACTCCCACATTTCTGGCTGAAGGACAAACCTCTGCCTTTGGGGCCCTCTCCAGGTCCCCAAACTCAGAACAAGTTCAGCTGCCCTCTGGATGTGCCTCTCTGTCCCTCCATCTCCTGCAGCAACGCAGGAGATTGGAGGTGCTTGATTTGGGTGCTTGGGACTGACTGGGACAAACCCAGGCCTGAGAATCCTGGGTTTGCAAAGAGACCATCACTTTCTCCAAAAGTTGCATGAAGTGAAAGTGATGCCTCTACTTCTGGGACTTCAGGTGCTAGGAGGGCTCAGAGGGCCATAGGAGAGCTCTCTCGCCCCAGTTCAGAAAGGGCTACTCAGCCATGCTGGATGAGTATTGTCTCCATAGTAGTATAACAAAGAGATCCTCATTGATTTTTTTTTAATTACTATTTTTCAATTTTTAAAAGGGCATATAAAGCATTGTTATTCTAAGCAAAAGAAGCCCAAACCCTGGGAAGGTTTACTACCTGAAAAAACAAAGGCCAATGCTGTTGAGACACAACTGGTCCACTGCAGTGTCAGGAAATGTGTCACTGCTTTTACCCAGACATTGAAACCAGGAAGAACTACTTGTCCTGGTCATGCTGTCTGATTCCGAATTGTTCAAATGAAATGAAAAAAAATTAATGAGTGTGCATTTTTGGCTATGAACTGTATAAATTAGTAATTGATCAGCACCTTCTTCAATTGGATAACATTTAACACATCACACAACACAAAAAAGATAGAGACCAAGATCTTAAGTTGTACTATTTGACTCAGGTGTTTCCCTTTGTACTGTTTTGGATGTCAATGGAGCTGATAAAAGAAGAAAGCACTTTAGATAACAGAAGAGACCTCATATCCCAGCACACGGGACTATTCAGCGTCTGTCCCAGGCACAAGATGCTGCAGATGAAATCTGGGCTGCTGACAGTAGAAATGCCCCACCTAATGGCTGAATTTGTAAAGCAGGATGCAGGCAAGCAGTGGTGAAAGTTGAGGGAAAACAGTGCCAGGAATAGTAGGAAAATTTAAAGAAACATTTATTCTCTTATTCCTGTGCCGCTATGGACACCATCCAAAAGAAGTTTGTCTGGTTGATTGGAGAAACCTGACAAGTAATAGCTGGGATCCTTACGGATTTTGGAGCAGGGAATTTTGTTTCTCTGGAACACTAAAGTAAACCTCTGTTACCTGAGAAATGAGCACAGGGGTATGTATTATCAGCAAAAATGTTTTAACTATTGCATTCACAATGTTGTCTCCAAAATGCATTAGGTCCTGTGACCTTTATTTCTACTTTTCATTTCCATAAACATCTTTTTATAGAATTGAAACATTTTTCACTCCTTGATGAGAATTTAGGAAAAATAGGGGAGGAAAAAGCTTGCTAGGTATCTACTTTCCTGCCAACTAAAAGACTTTTTGTATACTGAATAACCAAAGAACCAGCAGGTGAGTATTTTACCTTCTATGACTGAAAGGACCTGAAACAGTTTAGGGAATTGCTGCACACCTCCTGTTACTGCACTTGGTAGTAACCTCAATGTGCCCTCGGTTGTAGATGCAAGAACAACTGTGTAAGATGGTGGGATTTTCATTTGGCAAAAAGCAGTACAGCAGGCTTTCAATGATGCTTGTCATGCAACAGCAGAAATGTACTGCCAGAGGGAAAAATCACTGGGAAATAAAGCCATAAAAATCTATAATGCACTGAACTAGTTATCCTCAAAAAGCCACCAAATAGCTGTCATGGGCTCTCTTTCAAAAAATTGATAGTGACCCCAAATATCCGAAAAGGGGCATCTTATCGCAGATCTGATTTTAGGGGAAAGTGCTCAGCATTTTCTCTCTGAAAATCAAGATTCTTTCATAAGATGCTTCATGTTAGGCAACCAAAGCCCCTTCTAAATAAAGTGCCCCAGATTTCAGAAATACAGGAGAGTTTCATGAGCACCTACTTGCCCCTGCACCTACAAAAGGAAAGCATGTGAGCAAAAGAATTGGTGTGCAGGGATGGTCAGCTCCCTGCAACCCTATAGGTGAATGCAGCCAGTGCCTTGCTTTTACCATAAAGAATTTCAACTACTTTCTTCCATTCTGACTTCTGTCCCGCACAACACCATTCACTTCAGTTGCTGCTTGAGATGCAGTCTAACTAGTAGGGGAGTCCTTCCCATCACTGTACTTCCCAAGGCTTCTGAAAGAAATCAAAGAAAGAAGCCTTTTGGACACTAGAGCCAGCCCATCCTTCTCAAGAAACAACTGTGAAGTCAAATTACACCATCAGAGTGAAATTCTTTTGCCTCCTTGGGATTCATACCAATACAATGGACTATCAAAAGGCAGCTCTGGATTGCTAACCCACTTACTGAGATCTTTCATTATTTTCAGGAATGGGAACAGTGCAGGCAGCAGTGATCCAAACACCCAAATAAGGTCCCACCAAATATATCTCAGCTCTGTCCCCAAGCTCCAGGACACTTACTGGAGAAGACCAGAAATCCCCAAAAGACATCTTCTTTATTAATTCATTTAAATTACACACATCATGTGACAAGAAAGTCTGCACCATTGTCATGCCATACAGATTTCTTAATAAAAATGCTTTCTTCCTCAGCGGGTTCCTTATTTGTACCACTGAGTCTTATTTGTGTGTTGAGAAGATTAAAATAGTAAAAGCACATAAAATAACAACGTCGTATTCATTTTGTCATTATCAGGGAAGGAGCATGAGAAATAAAGACAAACAGCACCTGTAAATGTCTCATCAGTATACAAACTCTTTTCCTCATGCCCAAGAGAGCTGACACTTGCCAAGTTTCATGTGACATCTGGGAATAGGTAGAAAATATGGAACATTTATTATGCAAATTATGCATGGCTTTGAAAAGAGCTCAGCAAACTACATTTTCTGCAGCTTGTTCTCTGCTGGCTCCTCTGACATGGGCAAAGGGAAAACTATGTGTCAGGGAGATGACTCTGGCTACTGAAATAGGAGCAGTAATGGGCTAGGGACTGGGTTGGTTGGACCAACTTCCTCCTGTGCTGCCCACAGAGAGGGGGTGGCTGGCCAGGGCTGCACAACCTGACCTGACTGCCTGTCTTGCCTTTGCTTGGTGAGAGCAGTTTTAAAATGCTGAAACATTTTTTAAATACCTGAAACAAACCTGGTGCTGTGGCAGGGCTGGCTCAGGTTTGGCTACCTGTGGTTCAAGGCTGGCAGAAGCAGCCAGCAATCTGGTGACCAAATCAATATGTTAGAACTGTGGAAAGGCCTCAGGCAGCTTCCTTCACATATAATCTTTGAGGAAAACAGCTTTTACTGTTGAGACTGCCAAATGCTGTCCTTCCCAGAACAGGAAACTCCAGCAAAACTGAACCTTTGAACATGGAGATACAGTTACCCACTGAGTAGTAGTCCAGTGTGACCAGCAAGCATTCCAGCTCTGCCTGCTGCTCAGTCAGAGCATTCGGGCAAACCTGGGGCCAGTCTGTGAGGAGCAAACCCTGGCGAGATGGGGAGACCCTGACACTTGCTCTGGGTCTTTGTTCTGCTCCCAGAAATGCCAGTGAAGGGAGGAGAAAGACCTTGCTGAGGGTTCACCCTGCTCCATCTGAAGATATTTTGGAGGAGCCAAGTTCAGTTCTGTTCTTTCTTGTCACAAACTGTCTGTGAAATCATTGCTGTTTAATCCATCCATGCATTCTGCCTGCAAAACAAAAGATGTCCTTCACAGGCAGCAGGGAGTGGTGAAGCCTCTGGCTGATCCTAGCGAACTATTAGGGACGGTGGCTTCACTGAATTCAGCGACTTTAAGTAGAAAGAAAATCTGACCTGATCGTTCGGGAACTGAAAAGCTTTAATGACAGAAAAAAACAAACAGCAAGCCGAACAGTTTGTACTGAATGAACCAGGAAAGATGGTACAGGGCAGCTATCCTGTGCAGGAGGGCAATGGCAAAAAGCAAGTGTTAGGGCATGGCAGGGGTATTTATAAACTTGGAGGAGGAAAGGAATTAGGGTGGAGTTTAGGGAGGAGATCCAATAGGGAAGGGCAATTAGGAATATTAAAATCATTGCAGCAAAAAGGAACCAATGACAAGAAGGGAAACAGGGAACTTTCTGGCAATGATCAACATATGGAACAGGAGGATTCTGGGGGTGATTTTTTACTCACCCCTGCAGCCCTGCTGCAAGGCTTTTCCCACAGCCTTAAGCCATGATCATCCACAGTTTTGTTGGAGTTTCCTCCAATAGAGTTAAGATGACAGCTGTGGGCAGGCTCCAGCAGCTACCCACCCTCGGTGCCAACAACACAGGGAAACCAGCACCATTCACCAATGTGCATCTGACTCATTTTCCAAAATCACCACCACGGATCCTCACCTTCCCCTCTGGCTTTTCCAGTGTCTTTCTCCACGAGACATACAGAGGTGACACTGAGTGGGACAAGTGTGCTGGAGAGTGAACAGTTATGGGGGCAGACAGCCCATGTGAGCACACAGGTCATCAGAGCAAACCCCTACAAAAGCAGCACTTTTTCAGCTTTAGGTTTAGCCGAGTTGCAACTCCCCTGTTTTTACCCAAATTAATGCCAGCAACTGCTCAGGCACTTCTGATGTACTCTGTTTTTTTCTTCACAGACTATACAACCCATGTTTGAAAAGGTACAAATAGTGTGTGTAAACTCTGTGGGAACACAATTCCCAGAGGGAGCATGTATGAAGCTGAATGTCACTAAGAATTAAAAGAAACAGACTTGTGTAAGTACCCCATGGAACCAAACACTTAAGCCAAATGGGGTCCTATGAAAATATAATAAAAAAACAGTTAAGTCTTGATTTTGACTCCCCAGTGCAGTAATACTTTCTGATGTCAAAAGAATCAGCCTTGGTCTATGCCTTGCTTCTCCCCCTGTGTAAGGGGAATGAATGACTCTTCCCCTCACCATGTCTCATACACATAAATTCTTTGGGTCCCTGCAGTCTGCAAGAAGCATATGTGTGCAGATGTACTGCCCTTCTGACTGCAACCAAGAGCTCACCTGATGTTTCCAGGCAAGGAGAAAGTGCAGTCTGAATACAACAGTGTTCTATTAACTTCAGTCCCCTGTTTTCAGAATTCACCTGGAAGCAAATACATGGCAGAGGTACAACATCTGGCTGCTTCCCTTTCAAGCGAGCTAACACTGAGGCTTAGTTTTGAATTAAAAATTTTATTCAGTCTTCTTTAAATATTTTCTTAAAAATAAGTGGACACTGCTCTCCAATGTATACCACCAGTGCCCAACTCTAGGCAAACAGAAACGCAAAATCAAGTCTTTCTTTATGCTTTCCCCTTTAGAAATCCAGGTTTAAATGAAAAATCATCTCAGCTTAGAGATAGTTTTTATTCAAAATGGGAGGAAATTGAGGTTGCTTCAGTTTCCTCGGGGTTTTGGGGAGGGGGGGGTTTGGTTTTTTTTTGGTGTTTTGTTGTTGTTGTTGAGGTGGTTTTGTTTTTTTGGGGAGGTTTGTTTGGTTTTGGGAGGGGGGTTTGTTTGTTTTTGGGAGGTTTTTTTTGGGGGGGTGGGTTTTTTGTTGTTGTTTTTTTGTTGTTGTTTTTTGAGGGCTGAATGGAAACATTATTATGAAAATGAAACATTTCCTTTAGGTTTTGACTTTCTATGGTTAATTGGATGCAACTGACATTCAAGAGCACTACAAAATAACCACTGAAATAAGGTAGGAATCCTCCTTAAGATTTATTTCAAATAGAAAAATACATTCCAGTAATATTCTTCCAGCCTGAAAAAGAAAGCTCAAACTTCCTGAAACACTATGTTTTAGTATCTTTAAAAAATAAAACATGTTCTCATGGCAAAAATATGCTTATGCAACAGTGTGTTCTAATCAAAACTGTGTTTCATGGGCCAGAACAGTGCTGATTTGTAGTAGCTGGGGGAGGGTGTTAAAGCCTGGGCTGGGAAGCCATGCTCTCTCCTTATGAGATGTGAGTTAATAAGGGTAGAAGAAGCCTGCTGCAGAAGAACATCAAGTCTAATTTTTTTTACGTTTTTAAGCAATCCACTGGGATAGGATTAAACTCCAGAGACAGACACTCTAAATTTCTTTGGGATAAGACCAAGAGAGTGGTTTCCTTTTGTTAAATGGGGCACAGAAGAGGAGGAAATCCTAAGACTGCCATAAGCAAGGTGTCCCTGAGCTTGTGGGACTGTTTCTCCCCCGTCCCTGGCAAGTTGTCTCACTGGCCTGCAGATGGCGAGTTTGCCATGTGGAGATGTGTCTTGCTGATGAGGAAAAGCCCTGCATCCTTAAAGGAGTCTAGAAAACAAATTCTGCCTGAAGATGATAGCTAAGAGTTAACTCTTCACCCTGCCCAGCAGCTCTCCCACGAACAGTGCTCCGTTTTGTGTGCATGACCAGCTGCTCAGCAGGCACAAGGATATTGCCCTGGAGATGGTAATATCAATACTTCAGCTGATCATTAAACATTGCTCTTTGTAATGGAAATAGGGATCTTTATCACCCACTTCAGCAGCCACAGTCCACAGCACAAAATCACGAAGACTGCTCTTCCAGGAGGTGAAGCAACATTACATGATTTCCATCTGATCATTTTCTGGTCCCCCCTACAGTCTTTAGTAACACATAGACATGAATTAAGAAATACCCATATTGATTGACTAAAAGGTCCAAGATTAAGGCTCAAGCAATAACTTGCAGTGTTACTGCAAAAATTTTGAGTCTAGGTCCCACTGTGTCAAGAGAGCTTTCTAGGAAAATATGTTTTTCATACCTGTTTTTCCAAAATCTATGTTTGTGTTTAAAACTCATCTGGATTCCTTCATCAATTCAAAAAAGAAAAATTATGAATGCTTCACGAAAGTAAAAATAAGATGCTGCAAAAAGTACTTTTAAGAGACAAAAGAAGATATGTTTTTCACTCACTGCTCCCATGGAAACTCTGCTAAGCTCATCCTGTGACACATGCATTTCCTATTGCTGGCTTCCCTCTCTTCCTCTCAATTTTCCTACTTTTCCCCTTACATTTATGTTTTGTTCAAGGGCTACAAAATGAGACTGCAACATGAATCATGTGTTCCCAAGAAACAGAGAACTTACTCTCTGGGTCAAATTTTCCAGTTACTGTTCAATAAAGACTCCTGAGCCCTCCCAGGAGTCTCATGAGAAATAATTTCTTTCCAACATCCAGCTGCTCATTAATTCCTGGGAAAACCCCGAAAACAAGCAGTAATATAGTAATCTTTCCATTCTGAAGTTTCACTAATATTTTTTTTAAAGAAAGCACTCATAGACATGAAAAAAGCGTCAACATTTTGAACATGCTTTTTTTTCAGCTACACAGATGCACATATATACTGCATTTTGGCAGCAGATCTCAGATTTAATAACAATTGGGTGCTCAAATAACTAAAATACTGGGGGGGGGGCAGGGAAAGCATTTCCGCCCCTCCTGTGCTCTAGGGCAGTACCCACTCATCCTTGGATACCTTGGGATTTTCCACTCTGCCACCACCCTAGCTGCAGGAGGAACCTGGTGAGGAAGGCTGAGTCCTCTGCACCTTGGAGCCCTGGGCAGCACACGGGACAGGCAGCAGCCCTTCCAGTATTTCCAGCATGGCAGAAGGACACTGGCACTCAGCTATCAGACCACAAATGCACAGCAAACGAGCCAGGCCTGTTCTATTTGCACCAGGCTGAGCTCTGCCATCACTTTCATCTCTACAAACCACAGGACCATAAGAGCTATGTCCTGTAATGCAGCCTCGACCCAAAACCTCCTACAAACACCAAACTCATCTTGCTCTGCCACTGCCACCGCTGTCCCCCACTTGCCCATGGGAATGGGTGGGTTTTGCAAGGACCTGGACACATACATGAGTGTATTTGCCCATGGCTTTCCCTCTGCTCACCCAGCTCCCAGTGCTGCAGGGCTGCTGCCAGGACAGGAGCTGTCTTGGGGCTGCTGCAGGGCTGCTCTCCACAACAATGAGCAGCTGTGGAGCACAGAAGAGCATGGAGGCTTCCTACAGTACCAGGGAAGGAGAAATGTACAGCAAAGGCTGTGGTAACAAAGAGGAAACCTTGATTTATGCCCAGAAGAGCATGTTGCTGGCAAAGAACAGAACTTGGTAACTCCTCCCTCCAGCAATCCAGAGACTCTATTTCATTCCTAGATTTTAATAGCTTGTCTTTGACCCTACAACAGTTGGTGAGTCATATGGGCAAAGCTAAGGAGAGCAGAGACAATACCTCCATAGCATATTTCACCAGCCCTGGGGCATTCCCTTTGCACACACAGCACTTTTTGGCTTATAAAACACAGCAGTTTTGGCTGACTAAACCTCCTTTCCTTGCTGCAAGACCTTTTATGTCATCTCTCTCTTTCCCAATGCACACAGGGCTTCCAGGCTCAGTTGACAGTGAAGTTGCCACAGGGACTTAGGAGCACCAGATCATAGAGGTCTTAAAGCCCTATTACCACTTGGCACAGAGCATACTTTTATAGGATGGAAATCCTTCAACTGCTTTTCCAGATTACTGTGGACAAAAGTAATCCCAGGGTTTGTTGTCATTTAGATGATCTGGTTGTGCATGACTGTAAGGAAGACTGTAACACTGGCAACCCTCTCTCTAAGAGCACTGGCTCTTTCACCTCACACAAGCCATTTTTGGAGCACCTCCCCCTCCAATTTCTGCCACTTCAGGGCAAAAGGTGGATTTGGCAGTGCAGGGTTAATGGTTGGACTCAATGATCTTAAAGGTCGTGGCCAAGAGAAATGATGCTCTGATACTATTGTGTGGATGGATGGATGGATTTCCTTTGCACATCCTGGACAGAATAAAGTAATGTCTGATTCTCTAATATTTAAAAGATGGTGTTGGATAATTTCTTTGTTCCCTTGGTTTTGGTGACACTGAGATTCTGTGATTCTGTGTTGTGTCTGCAGTGGGCTCAGTAACTGCACTGAGCACAAACCAACAGCTAAGTGGCTTTGCCTAATTGCAGCCCTTGCATTTTGTAGGTTCTGACTCTTTCTTTCCATTTTCCACAGCTGACAAGGTCTAGATGGTATTTTGCTGAGATCAGCAATCAAATCCTCCATTGTTTACTTCAAGGCCCTTTTGATATTCATTGATAGTGTCTGCACAGTGATTTCTTTGGGTGTTATTCTGCTGCAAGCACAGCTCAAAGTGCTCTCTCTGACTCCCCACTGCTTGCCATTCAACTTGCATTCCCCAGCCACCACAGCCCGTCAGAAACTTTTCTAATGAGGCTGCTTATGAATATTATCATTCTGGACTGTGGGTAGATCTGTGAGTGAACAGCTTGCTAGTAGTAAACAGTGATAAGAAAGATGCCCTTGGCAAAGGCAGACAGGATTTTTCCTTAAATTATTTATTTTTGCAATAAATAGCTCCCTTATTCTGGGCCAGCTCAGGATGCCTCTCTTATCAATGTGGGTCTATATGGCAAACGTGTTTGCATGTCTCCTGCCACAGATTACAGAGTCTTCTTCTCTGCTTTTCTCACCATTTAGGAATGGGGAAGACAGGTTCCTTTGTAGGGATTATTTGCTTCCCAAAATCTCAGAAGTATCACAGAATAGCAATAAAATGAAGAAAATGGGAAATCACGGTTTCCATCCATAATATAAAAAGTCCAAATTTTGTAGAAAAGTAATTCACTCCATTAAACAGTAAGAACTAAAGGCTGTAAAATTAGTCTCAGGACTAACTTCTGAAAGGAAAAGAGAGGCAAAATAAAAGCATAATTCAATTTGATTGAAACAAAAATAATTAATTACTTTTTATTACTATTTGCTAAACACGTGGTTTAGTTAAATCCTGAGAGCTGCATGATGTCACTGGCTTTAGGAACATGATTGTCTCATCTGGCAGTCATTAGTGTTGTTAGTATGTACAAGTCTTCTAAAAATAGTAATGTTCAACTTAGAGCTGCAAAAACCCTGATGCAGTGAGTCTCTGTGGTGTTCTGCCTCATCTCTACTCATATTTGTCAAAGATAGATTCTGCCTTTTCTAATTTTTACCCATTTTTAATAGTACAGACCATCAACACAATTACCGTATTGCAGTATGTGTGTTCAGGGAGGAGATCCAATATGTCTTTGTTTTTTAGTTTCATTAAAGGCAAGTAGTAAAATGGAAGTGACAAGATAAGCATCTTGCATGTCCTTATTATCAATATTTCAGCATTCACAGCTCTGCTCCTTGCAATCATCTGCTGCAAATTTCTCAAATATTATTTGATGCTACTCCACTGGTTTTCAAAATTGTTTAGCAAGAAATGTTAAATGCAGGCTGAACCCAGACAACTGAAGTTCATGGGCTCTGTGGGTCAGAAGAGTGCAAGTTGCAAAAGCCAATAACTGCACAGAAGGATGTATTTACAAAAGGTACTGAAGGGTGCTGGAGCAGTAAATCAGACCATTGAAGAGCTAAAGCCAAACACTGATTCTTATGTGTTAATTGTTACTTCTTTCCGGAAATCAGTCCACCAGAGCTGTCTTTTGTTTCTTTACAAATTACCCTTTGTGAGGACCCTTGACAGCAACTGTGAGGTTTTTAAGTACTGTTTATTATCACTACATAAGCTTAATTGCAAGGACCAGCATTAGCTTTCTCTCCTGGTTATATGAAAGGTATTGTCAGGGACAAACTATCATTGCTGTAGGAAATACTACACCTTGCTAATCCTGCATTTGTTTCATGCTAGAATCTACACTGTGAACTCTGACCACCCCTTGTAGTAACCACACAGCCACTACTCTAAAATACAGCCAGTGCAATGTTTTTCCACACAGAGTAAGCCCCAATCACACTCATGAATACTGTGTGCACTTTGAAAGCTGAGTGGTGCCTGGAAGAGGACTTCCAAGAGTCATCTCTTTTTTTTTTCCCTTTTTTTTTTTTTTTTTCTTCTTTTTTTCCTTTCTGAAGCACTGGGTGAATCTGAGGAAGTTCTCAGCAAGGGGTCCATCTTCCTAGTATCTGATAATTTGATTCTTAGCTTGCATAGAGATGCTACACTTGCAACTTTGCTGTGAGCAATAACTGATCCTGTAACGTGCAGGGGGGAAATTCTGCATTGTTCTGCACAATATCCAATGCACCAGCAGATTTTTTTCTACCAGATGGAAGACTGAACTTGCTTTATTTCTACTTGCAGCTCCTTCATGTTTACTTTCCCTGAGTACTCAGATGTGAAGTAAAGCTATGACTACACCTTCACATTTATGATCTGGCCTGCTTTAATATAGATTAATACAGCCCCCACCTCAACTTTGTGTAACACAAGCAAAGAAATGCCATGTGAGAGACAGAGCCACCACATGAAAAATATTTCACAAGAGACAGTCAGTTCCTTCAAGCAGAGACTGGACATTTCTGGCTAGGAGGAGTGCTAGATCTTCCCCGCACTATTTCTTCTGGGTCAGCAAGTCTGTGTTGCATCTTGAAAGGCTTTAAGACTTAAGTGGGTTCCAGAGCTGGGTGCTGGAGCTGGAGAGAGAAACCACCTTTTTTTCTTGAGTGAAGCCCTGAGTGACAGATTTTCACGCTGGAGGAGAATCATCTCTTCTTGAGTGATTCATACCATACACTCTCTCTGATCCTTTACTCCACAGCTGCTTGAACCCCAGGGGCTAGACAGGATGAAACAAAGAACTGAATATTATTAACAGGCATGAAGAACACTCTGTCCATTCCATTGACTTCTGTGGGATTGAATCTGAGCTTTCTTTGCTGAAAAGTGTTTCATGTATACAAACTAATCTGTTGCCCACATATAAAGAAACATTAAATTCTCAAAGTCTGTAATTCTCAACAAAATTTATACAGGGTGTTTATGCTGCCATCAAAATACAAAAAGTTGTGTCTGAGAGAAGACAGCGTAGTTAAGAGAATTGCAGCTGGAATTACTTATACAGTCATTCTTTAGAATTCTAAATGGTTTCATCATATGTAGATAACTGTTTAAACTGTTTAACTGGGCTAAACTGTAACTGAATGTGGCAGAGAATCAGGGCCCCTACAAGGCATGTCCACAACTCTAATGATCTAATATTAATTCTAAGTATTACTTATGTATTTTGGTGAGTTGATTTGCATCTGCATTTAGATAATGACAATTAATTTTTCATCAACAATTTTCCATCAACATCTCGTAAGACAACAATTGCACTTTTGCATTGCTTTTTTTGCCATGAAAAAAATTACTTTGCATAGATCAGGAAATAAAATAATTACCATAAAGCTTACTTGACTGTGTTCAGAAAATCAGCAACTGCTCATGGAGGATTGTCAGTGGAAAGATGTCATGTAGAAGGAAATGATAAAAATTAGACATTTGGAGTTTCTAAGAAGAAAATTTTTGAAAAATATGTTTTTGAGAAATAAGAAAACACAGAAATAGTACCTATTGCAGAAGCAATACAAATGCGCAGCACTGTCACACTCAACAATTGGCTCCCTGAATAATTACAGCAAATCAAGTTATATAATTTTCTTTAATTCATACACAACTAAAATAAAATTTCTCAGTTGAAAAAAACAAACTGGTACTTTGTTGACAAAAGAGCTACACTTTAAATGGAAAAAAGGATCAAATAGCTGACTGAGAACATATTATTTTTGTATCGAATTACACTGCAAACCATGGAAATAACAAAATGTTGCTGCTGGTTCTCAATGTTATGCGTCCCTCTTCAATGCAATTACTCTAAGATGGGAAAGAATAGTGTCAGAAATACCTGGAATATTAAAAAGAAAAATTATTTTTTTTTCAATTTTGACAATGTACCAGTTTGTCATAGTACTAAGAACACTTATCTGGAAATTAACACATAATGAGAGTGACATTTTTCCTCCAGAATTAGTCATGTGATGTAATTTGTAACCTGACAAAGTAAGCCAGAAGGTAATAATTTGATCCTAGATGTTGCAATCACAGTTTCTTCCCTTCCAAAGGAATTTAAAAACATGATACTTCAGCTGATATCCTGATCCCATGTAAGTACTGAGGCATGCCTGTACTGATGGTTGTTGCTGTAACCTTGCAGTTCCAAGAAGCTTCACTCACTCTTGCTGTCAAACTCAGTTTTAGGTTTTCACAAAACTTCTTTTTCTTTCAGGCTGTGAGTCTGAAAAATGCGTAGGGGATAAACGTGCAGAAAGCTGTGGTGCAGAACAATCTCCTTGGGAGCACATTACCTTCTGCAGACTTCAGCATCTGGAACCCACAGAAAGGGAATTTGCTAATCTAACTTAAACTAAGTACCCCTGTAAATATGCATTATAAAATAGTATTTAATTACAGAAACTTCACATCTGTGCTCCTATAAAACTCATCCTTATTCCATGAGTGAAATGGATATCTGTTCCTGACTGGGAAGATAAACCTCATTCTCTTTACACCGAATCACAGTTGTTGCTTTAAGATTTTTTTTTTTACTTAATGCATTATTTTTAGAGAAACCCCTTACTGCATAGAGACAACTAAGTGAAATAGCTGATGTTCTTTACAGCTAAGACTGTGTATTTGCATGCAAATACTATATTTAAAGACCTGTAATGATAACTCTTCCTGATTGGAATACTACTTGAGACAACTGAAATGAGAGTCTTTGTGGAGGAATCTTAACACAGAAGCCATCAAAGGCCAGGAGAAGGTTTGCCTTGACTTTTTTCAACTAGGACCAAATGTGAAATCATAGCAGACAGAGAACATCCAAATTAAACCCCATTCCTAATCAGTATATATTTGAGCTACCTGATTTTCTAGGCAGGGTACCTTCACAACTGGGGATAAGAAAGAAAAGGGGATGGGACAAGTAAGGAGTTAATAATCTCCAATCCTGCCTATCATCTGTCCCTATGAAATTTCAAAGTTCAGTTATAAGCCTTGTACTCATGCAGCCCAGAAGGTAAACATCATCAGAGTGATTTAAAGAGCTTTCAGCACATCCCTCATGATCATTCAAGTAGATAAGGAAAAACAAGATAAACAGAACAAAGCCATCTAGAAAATACTTCACTTTGTCAGTTGAATAACCAACACGTTTTACAGAGTTGCAGCTTGACTTAAGGTAGATTCATTAATTTCTCTCCTGCTCTACTCAGTTCCACATTGGGCTTAGTGATCTGTGATAGCTACTGACCTTTTTCCTAAGAACACCCTTGCCCCTTCCTTAGGAATGCTTCCTGCTAATAATGTTTAAGCGCCTTTCCCGTATCACTTTTGACATACAATTTTGCTGTGTTTTTCACACCAAGGGCACTACTATATAATTTCTCTTCCCCTGCTGTTTCCAGCATTGTCACTTAAAGCCTTGAGCCTTCTTTTCTGACACAGCTAGAGGATAGCACCTGAGTGCAGGAACTTTTCTGCAGAGGTTTCCATGGGTAATGTTGATTCTCCAGGCAGCTACAGTGTTATGTAGCAAGCTTTAGAGATCCTTTTTATAGACACTCTTATCAGTATGCTTTGACTCCCGGGGCCAGAGTCATACCGAGAATAATCAAAATACTGGCGGTTCCCAGACTACACATGGATGTAACTTGTCCTAACAGCTAGTAACCTTCATAGACATCAATCTGTGAAGCCTGTAGGGAGTAGTGGAAATTAACTTTAAAAAATACATTTCTGTCCTTGCTATGCAGTCTGTTCGGTGAATGCTGACAGAACAATTCACGTGAACAGGTTTAATCAGGCCTGCAGACTACAATTATGTAACCATGATGCAATTTGCTGGGACGAAATCATGGAGCAAGTTCAGGATTTCATTACATTTCATTATGGATTGAGAGCCTTAATCCATATGTGGGTGAGATTTGACTAAATGTTGTTGGTTGTAACAGGAACTAAAGGTGTCTGAATGTGAGAGTTGCACTCCCTAACCTCATTAGCTGGATGAATTGTCTAGTCCTGGAACATATTATGTCTGTGTTAGAATACAGACAAGCAGTGACATATATATATATATTTATATGTATGTATGTATGTATAAAAACACACACGCACACACACACACATGTTTACTTCTTACTGGATATCCTATACTGCCAAATCTACTTAACCTTAACTGTTTTCCCCAAGTATGGAGCAGCAGATTTATTTCAGGTCATGGGAAAGTAGCGCCAGCCAAAGAGTAGAGCTCCAAGGGTACACTTCTGTGGTGTGGTTAACTAAGTACAGACACAAAGATGAGTAGCTGTATGGAAAATCACATGAGCTAGGGAAGCCACGTATATTGTGGGAATTTCATCCCTTTTTTAGGATACTACAGTACCCAGTCAGTAGTGAGAATTATCTTTTTATCTCTTCTTCAATGCTTCTGCATTCACATTTTTTCAACAGAGGCTATTAAATCATCTTGTAAGCAATTAAGGTTTTTTTTAAAGTTTAAATTCCTGTCTGGATCTGAAAAAGCAGAGCTGCTGTCTTTGCTGGAAATGGTGCTTCTCACTGATATTTCTTATGAACAGATTCACCCGTGCTGTTTTAAAAATGTTAGACACACTATATCCATGTTCACACCTGTATTCACACACAGCTTATTCTTTTCTCAGTCCTATAGTACTTTTCTTTCCCGTACCAATTTCTATTCTTTGGCCTCCCTGAAGCCAGCAAAAAAGAACCTCAGGGGAAAAAATCCCAGACACCTATCTGATATTCAAAAGAATAAATACATTCCTACCATCCTTGAATGGATAAAGAATCCTTATGGTCCCCACAGGCAGTCAAAGAAATATTTCCAGCACAAATATTATTAAGGAATTTCTCCTGATGCTCCTTCTCCACTTCTGGCCATAAGAGTAACAATGGCTGTAGGGTGGTATATGAGGAGCTGGACCACATTTCAGCACTGCTGATACAGTGATCAAATGTAGGTAACGTAGCACACATGTCACAGCATTAGGAAGCATAAAGCCACTCCAGAATAATTCCTGATAAGGCTGAGAATCATCCTGGTATTGTTATTTAGCAACTGCTCTGCAAACACAAGAAGGGAAGCCTTGCTCACTAAAATGCAGGGTATGAGACAAGCAAAGCTCTGAATGCCACAGCCTGTGAAACACTCATCTGCTGTCTTCATCTGCCTTTGCAGGGAACGTCTAAATGCCTACCCTTAAAGGGAAGTCACTATTTTAAGGGAGTCACTATTTCACTCTGGGAGCAGAACGATGAGAATTTCTATCAAACACATTCACTGTAACATAAAAACTTGAGGGTCAGATGCAAAAAGGGGATAGAGGAGAAGTCATATAAAGTATATTTCCTTTTGCACCAGGTGGCAGATAGGAAGGCTGTGAGCTTCTCTGACGTGAATTAAGCCTACTCTTTTGCACTCTGCCACTATCTCCAGCTCCTTCAGAAGTAAAGGATCAAAACTAAATAGTATCCTTTTCTGCTGATCACACCACCAAAGCAGTTTTCAGATTCGAGGGTTTATGCATGAGTTTCTTTGAATTTGCCTTTAAAAGCAACATGATATCATCTGCCCAGAAGAGAGCAGCACTGATATCCCGGGAAGGACAACCAAGGTATTCTCTCTTGCCAGACAGTGGGCTGGCTCGTATTATCAGACAAAATATGGGGATCCAATTATTGTGGTGAAATTTAGGAATTATTTCTATTAATCAATTAATAACCTAAGCATTCTTTGTGTGTAAGAGGCATAAATCTGAGTTGGCCACGCAGTTTGTTTGTGTTAGAGCAACAGAAACTGTTCATAACGTTTGAGGCTTCAGTAAAAAGTACCCTGTGCTATAGACAGGGCTGCCCTTGATGCACAGCAGATGTACCTCAATTAATCACAGAAACAATCTGCTGTTTGCAGGGAACTTTTGATGCATCCATTTTAAAGGGCATACACTCCAAAGGGACTGATGTTGACAGCTGAAGTATACCTCTGTTACCTAACAAGCCTATGGATTTAGAGGAGAAAAGGATATTCTGCTTAACTGAGCCTTCCTTCTTTTCTTCGGTGGGACAGCGTTGCCTCCTATTCGCACCTCTGCCAAGGATTTTCTGCGAGGCCATGACCATGTCGCCGGGCAGAGCTGTGTGCTGAGCGCGCCTCTGCCCACGCTCCGCCAAGGCAACGCTGGCGGCGAGTCAGGCGCGGCTCGGCCCGGACCCGGCCCCCGCCCCCGATCCCGGCCCCCTGCCCCGGTCCCGGCCCCGGCCCCCGGCACCGAACCCCGGCCCCCGGCCCCCGCCCCCGGGGCCCGGCCGGTGCTCCCCGGGCTGCGCTGCAATCACGCTCCGCTCCTGCCAGCACCCGAGCGAGCTCGTCATGCCGCACAGTAATTCGAGCAGGACCACCCTCCTCCTGCAGGAACAGCCCTATGCCCGCTGAAGCACTGAATTCCCTCCCGCCCCCCCGCACAAAAAAAGGTAGTAAGTATGTTTTGCTGAACAATCGCAAATTTTCACAGCATTACCGTGTCAGTTAGACCAAGTACAAACCTCTTTATTTTCTTTTCTCTGCCATTGGAGCCGAACTACTTTTACGTTTCACTGTGGGTGGTGGCCTGTGATCCCGCAGAGGGAAGGTAGCTTTCCTGAAGAGTGTGCTGAACAACTGTTGATCTCCCTTGTGAAATCCCATCTGCTGTCTGCAGCAACTCGCTGGCTGAACAAGATAATGTTTCCCCAGCAGTAGCTGTAATTTTCCAAGCACTTTGCTGGGTGCAAAGTCAGAACTTGATTCAAAAAAAGGACAAGCAGGGATATAACTTTGCTGTCTCCCTTCTGTTCTGCGGTGTGTTATGAATTAAGCTGCTGGCAGTCAGGTAGAGCTGAGTCCTTATGGGCTTCAGGCTATGTTCAAGACCTCTAAAGTTGAACAGTGTGCTAATTTTAAAGGTGGATTCGGGAAATGGGGAAGCCAATTTTTTGGTACAATTTTCTGTATTACTACTCCACATTTTTTACAATCTCCCACTTATTATTTAAATCATATCTAAATGAATGTTAGTTCACGGTGGAAACTAATCAGCAGAAGCTGAAGTTGGCAATATTTCAGTGTATTGGAAAAAGGTTTTTCACCCAGAGGGTGGCTGGGCACTGGAACAGGTTCCCCAGGGAAGTGGTCACAGCACCAAGCCTGACAGAGTTCAGGATGCATTTGGACAATGCTCTCACACACGGTGTGACTCTTGGGGTGGCCTCTGCAGGGCCAGGAGTTGGGCTTTTTATGATCCTTGTGGGTCCATGTTTCAACACAGAACATTCTGTGATTCTGTGATTATGGCTGTAATGAATAATTTGGGGAAATTAAAAAGAAGATTGTGAGGATCTGAGGAAAAAAATATCCTGAACCAACCAAGCAAACTTAAATAGTAGCGCAACCACCTCTTCTTCCTGCTTATGGGGAAATTCCTTGGACTTGAAGAACTGTACCTGAAACCACTCTCCCTCAGTACTAGTGAGACGTTTCCCTCGTGCTAAGCATTTGAGGCTTGTTTTTTTTTTCCCCCAAGATGTGAGCGAAATGTGACATATACAAATATAAGCCGGGCTCAGCGTCAGACCCGCGGCTGGCTCCCGCGGGCGCGGAGCTGCCCGGAGCTGCCCTGCCCTGCCCTGCCCTGCCTTGCCCTGCCCGGCCCTGCCCGCTGCCGGCCCGGGCACGGGGCGGGCCCGCCGGCCGCCCCCGCCCCTCGCAGGCGGCGGAGAGTTGAAGCGGGGAGCCGGAGCTCGGCGCGGGGCCGCGGCCGCGGCGCTGCTCGGCCTGGGGAGCGCCGGCCCGCCGGGCGCCAGCGGGGCGGCCGATGGCTGGGCGAGAGGACGGGCGGGACTGGGCGTACAGGTAGGGCTGCCCACAGGGCTGAGCTCGGACCGCGCACGGAGGGCGAGCTGTGCCGTTCGGAGCCGGCCCTGCCGGGGGCTGTGGCCGGGGCAGCCCCCACGGACCGGCCCGGGCGCGACTGAGGGCAGCGAGCACCCACCGCAACCTGCCCTGCCCGAGGGCAGCCGGGGAAGGCGGCTTCCCGAAAACCCTCCGTCCTCACTCTTTGTTTTTTTCCCTTTCTATCTTCGGAATGGAGTGGAGCGTGAAATTAATCTGTATTTGCTGCCTGGGCAGTCGCAGTCGTAAATAAGAGATGTGTGTTGATGGACGTGTGAGGGGGTTTTGTTTTGTGTGTGTTTTCATGTTCTGTGTCTTCAGAGAAACCTGTGTCGGGGGTGTCATTGTTTTTTACACCTGTGGTTTTTGTGTTAGATTTGGGGAGTACGTGAATGCTAAGGTGACTCTTCTAAACAGCCAACAATGTAATAACAGTCTGAGGTCTGAATATTTAATTGTTCCTCATCTGATTCATGTTTTACTACCTGTGACGCTCCCGTGAGCCGGTTTTCCCAACGCTGTGTCAGGGCTGCTCCATGGCCAAATTCCTTCGCCATGAATGAAACAGGCAGTGTTTTGGGAAGTTAAATCCTGAAGTCTGTCTTGAAACCTTGTCTGACTGGACAGATCCCTCTGCCTGTTTAACTTCTGCGAAACCCTTTAATGTCCTGTACTCAGGTGATAATTGGCAGGTATGGAGCACCCTGGGTAGTCGCCATAAATCTAATTTAGCAAGGTGAGTTGATACAGGAGAATCAGCCTTGCAGTTCTGATACTTTGTCAGTATTGTGCTGCCTGAGATAATGTGCTGTAACATTGAACCATTGTAAAAGATAATAAAATAAGCATTTTGGTACTACTGATGAATAGGGTTGATTGACACAAGGATTTGTCTTTTTCCACGTTGTATATTTTCATGAAGGTAATTTCAGAAATTACCCATTTAAAAAATAACCTTTATAACTTGTTACACTTGTACTTTCTGTTGTCATTTTTTTGCACAGAGCTGTCTGGAAAGAGAATTCAGGCTGTATTGGAGCTGTTGTGCTATGCCTCATACTTTTCAACTGTTCGCCTCTGTTGTGTAGAAAAATACCTCCTAGACTTTTTATGTGGCCATAATTTTGTGTCAGTTTTGCTCACAATGGGTCCTTTGCTCCAAAAACGCCTTACTTAAAGAAAGAGTGAAATCTGTGAAACTGACTGAACAGTGCTTGTTTAAATTAATTTACTTAAACAGCTCTGATATGCAAAATGGAGTGTAACAGTTTGTGTAAAGTAGGCTTTTGCTGGGAGGAGGGAGTCTTGAGCTGCTTTTAGAAATAGCAACTGGAAGTTATTTAAAACATACTTGCTTTTTTTATTTTTTTTTTCCCTTCAGCTGTAGGTATGTAGAAACATTATTAAAGGAATTCCATTTATTTTGTAGGGTTGATCCATATGGGTTTGAAAGGCCAGAAGATTTTGATTATGCATCCTATGAAGCATTCTTTTCCAGGTACCTAGTGGTACTCACTAGAAGAGCAATAAAATGGTCCAAGCTCCTGAAGGGGAAAAACAGTATACAGAAGAGTTTAAAAGGTGAGCTTCATGTCTCTTTATAGGTAAAAGTGCGTTATGTTAGGATTCAATAAGTTTTTGTTTTTGAATGTTGAATATTATTTCTGTCTTCAAATGAAAACTAGTAGTATAAACAATAATAATGCATAAGCAAGTATACTTGTTGTCAGAGGGATTAAATTTAAACCTTCCAAAGGAGTAATCCCTCTTCAGCAAACTAACATCTTGTTACATCTGTAACCCAACTATTGTGGCCATTGCCACTCCAAGATGCTGTTTTGCAGCTGTTGGCTGTATTGTGCTCTGTGCCTTCTTTAAAAAGACATGAGATTATGTAGAAGATGCTGTCTTGAACCCCGGGGATCAGGATGTAAGTTGCTTCCTCTTTGAAAGTTCTTTAGGCTGCTGAGATTTTCCAGCTCTCTTTATCCTTCTCTTGTAGAATGATGTGTACCATGCAGCTAAAAAGGTGTGTGCTAAGAACTGATGACAAAATACCTTATGAAGTGAAGAAAGTAAGATTAGTGCAGGGGCTAATGCAACATTGGACAAAATGCTGATGGAAGTGTTAATGTCTGCTTCAAAGAGCATGGCAACCTCTAGTGATGTTTAATCTTGCAAGAGATACAGGTAGAAATAAATGGAGAGAGTCAGAAGGTGTTAGGGAATACTGTGAAAGTAAAGGGTGGAGTTTCCTCCCACTCTCTCTCTCTGGGTTATGTTTTTACATAAGTATCTAAATCATCATGTTTGCTGTAAATGGTGCTAATCAGGTTGCTTTCTCTTTGAGTGTCTTCTGGAGTTGGGCAGAATTCTCTGAAGTATGTTAAGGAAAAATTGAGTAAAACTAAGCAAAAATTAATCAGACATTGTAACATAGGTAAAGTATTTAGAGCTGTGCTTCAAGGTACAGCCTTTGGCTGGTGATTCTGGTGGTTTTGGGGTTGTTTCTTTTCCTTGACACCAGAAATTGGATGATAACTAGTGAGACATTTTAAATATAACAGTGTATTTTGTGTACGAACGTCTGTTTTAAGGGTGAGAAATTCCAGAAAATGTAGATTTGAGCTATTACTGCTAGATCATATGCTGCTAACCAGAAAGTATCTATTTCTACTATATTATTTTTTCTTACAAAAATAAAGGCGCTTTTGTTTGGGGTGTCAAGTTTGAATGTAGTAAGAACTTTGTGCCATTTTGAATTAGTGAAGATTTTGAGGTTTTGCAGAACTTAGTCTTCTAGTTGAGGAAAAATAATCTCAGTTTTGATTCATACCCTTCTCTTAATGTGTGAGTGGCAACAGTGGCAGCTTTTAGCAATTTCTGTGAGTTAATTTCATTTCTCTTTGTATTCCCAGTTCTAGCATTTTAGAAACAGAACGTTACTGTGATACTAACAGTGTAAATGCCTTTGTTCGTATTTTGGTGCCAAAACTTTGACCAAATCTCTTAACTTGTCTGCCAGGCTTCAGAACCAATGGTCATGCTGCCCCACTGGACACGTAATGTCAGCAGCCTTTAACGTGGCTTTGACTGTTTCCAACACGCTTATCTTTTTGAAAACTGGGATTCTGTAAATCCACTGAGGGGACAGAGGCAATGGCTCTAGGCTGTCACAAGTCCTTGTGAGCTGGTGCATCATCTTTGATGTTGCTGACTTTTGCTAAAGATATCTGGCTTTCTAGGCTGTGGAGTCTCACTTATACATGTAATTCCAGGGAGAGTGACAGGAATAAGTAATATTGAGGAAATGTAGTCTGAGTGTAGATTCAGAGTTGTTACAAAGAGCTTTCTGCATTAGCCTCATCTGATACCTCAGAGGAAGAGAGTGAAAGGTTGACCTGTGCAATGAACTGATTTTTAAATACTTTCCTTCTCATTTCAGTTTTAAGATTGAAGTCTGTGACATGCACATGGAATTGTGTAAGCAAGTGTGTGCTTTATCCTGCAAGATGATTATGCAGTGATTTCCTTGCAGGCAAATAGCAAGCGGCTCTGCTGGTTGTTCACTGAATTTCCCTCCTCCAGGACCTAACTTCATTGCTATGAAACTTTGCTCAGAGCTGCCAGCTCTGCCATAAGCTACAGCTGAGAAGAATATTTGATTTCTCTCCCCAAACACAGTAGCTGTGAACGAATGTTTTGTGTCCTGCTGCGAGTAGGTATGAGAGAGACACAGTGTATGTGTGGTATCTCAGTAGTTCCACACCCATTTGTCTACACATAGAGAAGCTCATAATTTCTGCAGGCAAAGAGGGAGAAGTGATGACTTGTATTAATTTTCCAGTTTGGAAATGTGGCATGTTCACATGCTACTGGATTTGCCTCATATCCAGGGTGGTTTGTATGTATATAATTCTGTGCCACTATAAAGAAAAATAATTAGGCTATGTTTTAACAGTGGTAATTAAGCAGTGCAGTCTGCTGTTCTGTATTGCAGCCTGCTGGTAGGGTGGGTCATGGGAATTTGGCTGACAGTTCTTTTCATTCATTCTCCAGTTTCTTCCTGTTTGTTATTTTTCTGGTATTTTGTTTCCCCCCCCTTATCTTCACCTTGTTTCCATCACTGCACATGAGTGTTTATAATAATTTGTCACTTGCCTTCTTTCTGTCTGTCTCTCTCTGCCACTGCTGAGATCCTCCTAATTTTTTTTTGTTTTCCATTCAGCTCTGTCTTTGAGACCAAAATACAACTTTCTGCTCTGTTTTGTTTACAGGTGGGCAACAAACTGTCTGACGTAATTGCTCAGACTACCCTAATTCTGACCAAAATCATGCTACACAAAAGAATTTGGCTGTTGGTGTACTAGTCAAAAGTGACCAAGCAGAAGACACTTTCTGATCTTTGATAAAATACAGTGAAAGGGAAAAGTAAATGTATTAAACAGTGGTTTATAACACGAGCATTCTGTTCCAGCCCGGGGCTTGGTGGAAGGAAAGTCAGTTTGACTGGAACTTTTTATTCTGGGGGCCAAGTTTATTTCCTCAATATTCAACAGTAATTGTTAGTACCTGAAGAAGTAGAAGTGCAGATGCTTCTCAAAATCACACTCTTCTAATATTTTTAAGATAAGATAATTTTTGGTTTTAAATATTTGGGGTTTTTTTGCTACGTAAACTGAGTCTATGCTGTAGAGTGTAACAATGTTAATGGGGGAAAAGGCAATACAACACTTACCTTGAAGCTCAAGTCTCCAAAATTCTCATATTCTACCATCAAACAAGGACAAGCTGGTCGAAATGACTTTCTACATCTTATTACTATAAATAGTGTACGGTATTAGAAAAATGATATTTTCTGCATATTTTTCTCTTGAAGTTACTTTAGGTATTGATCATCTCTTTTAGACTGCTACCCTCTCAGGCAGCTGTTTCTGCTTGTAAAAAGGAAACCACATTCATAAAGTGTGACTCTGAACTTGTGAAACTGACACTTAAGTGTCAGAGGCAATTGAATTATTAAGGGGGGGGAAGGTTTCCTAAAAATTTATGTTCCATATTTTGTTAATGAACAGAGGCAAACATTTTACCTAAAAATATTTCTTACCTATGTATGTTCTAGAATTTAGCCCACATACTATGATTGTCCTTGGAGGTGATTCTGTGTGCAGTGCTTGGGGGTGTTCAACAGTGCTGCTTTTGAGATTGAGCCCTTGGTTTACAACTGGCATTGGATGTGGGTGGAGACCCATGCATGACCTGGCTTCATCTGGGAAAGCTTCTCAGATGTTACAGTGGGAGGATATTCTGCAGTGTGAGCTGTTGTTGTGGGCTTCTTAGTTCCCAAGGATAATGTGGAAGAGAGCCTGTATATATATTTGTATAAACACAATTCTCTGTATAGAATATTTCTTATCTACATATATAAATTATACCTATTAAACTGCAGCTGTCCTTTTCAAAACTACTTTGCTGCTTCTGAATGCCAGTGTGCAGATCCCAGCAAGTATTATAGTGGTGTGAGGGGAAAAAAAGCACAATGTAAAGGGCTCTTGCATTCCTCAGGGAGTGAAGGAGCTGGGTCAGTAGTCACTTGGGGTCATACAAGCCCCTGGCTATTGCTATGAGAACAAGGACACTGAGGAGTGATGAGTGTGTGCTGTGCTGCAGGCTGCTTTCCCCTTGTGCCACTGTCAAAAGCTTGTCCATGCTTCTCTTGAATTTAATGTGTATTGTTGGATATCAGTGTTGGCTAAGCTTCCAGAATTTGCAGTTGTTCCAGAAAAAATACTATTGTGATTATGTGTTAAAATGTGACAATCCAGTATTTAGACAGTAAATTTGTTCCTAGGCTCATCTGAATGTCTCTTGTTAACCTAAATGGTAAAGACTTGTCCTTGATAGTCATTCCTGTATTTGCTATGTCAATTTATAGGATTTCTTGAGCATTAGAGTTCAAAGTCTTGTAAAAAAGATGAAGTGGAGATTATTAAACCACCATGGAAACAAGTGAATTATTTCCAGTCTAAAAGAAGGTTGTAGTTAAGGTAATTTTACGGCTAGAACTGTAGAGTCTGTAACTTGTAATATAAATCCTCATTGAAAAGCTAAACAGAAATTGTACCCTGAAGACCAGGCATTTATTACAAATATGTTTCTTTGAGAGACACCACCAGATTTTAGGTGGGTGCAATGCTCATTATATGTGCATGTTTATGTTGGGTGGCACAGGGGAAGCAGCTTTGGGTCCTAAAGGATAGGCAGCTGTAATTAGGTGGAATGTATTTAGAAGGTGTCTGGCTGAGTTGTACAACCTTGCTTCACTCTGCTGTTTTTAAGACCTTTAATTTAGGCAGCATTTATTACAGAACTGTGTGATTCAATAAAACCTGGCTAGGTAGTGATATTGTGTGTGGGCGGAATAAAAATTCCCACTCAGATTTGAGTCCCATAAAATTTAGAGAGAAGAAGCTGATGCTTTTATTGATACAACATGATTCATTTAGTATGAGATGTCTGTTTCATTTGTCATTTTCTTCTCCCTGAAAAAAAGGAGAAGAATCTCAAACATTCAGCTGTCTTTTTGGGTCAGAAAAGGTAATGCTGATTTAGGATTATGTACCCATAAGCAGCATTGACTCCTTATTAATATTTTTCATACCATTCCCAGGAGGAAGTTGCTTTCATTGCCTGATGCTTTTTCCTGTAATCTCGCATCATAGTTATTTACACTGAATCATCTGCTTTAAAAAAAACCCTGAAGCACACCCTTATGATGAAAATGATGCAGGAGATAAGAGCTACTTTAGATTTTAAAAGGCTTCCACAGCTATTCTAGGAAAAAGTCATCTGCTGCTCACTCACATCTCCAGTTTTTCCAAGGCTCATTTAGACAGGAGGCACATATTTCATATTCCTCAGTTTCTGCTGTATTTCAGTGGTCAGGGGCTGAGCTGAAGCCCTAGGGTTATGGTAACATGGCCATCGATGTTAGAGCTGAATGGGCAGAGCCATCATATCAGAGTGCACTGGTGATGTAGGAAGAGTCAAGTCAGTGCTTGTCTGAATGTAAAAGGACAAAGATCAAGGGGAAACTTTGCTGCTTGTATCTCCATTCAGAAAAGTAGAAGAGGAAGGGATTAAAAATTCTAACAAGGGAAGAGAGGAGGGAGGAAAACTGGAGTCTGAAGATCTGAGGGGGGAGTCTGAGTGACAAGAACTTAGGAGTGAATCTAAAATATACTATGCAGCTGAGTGAATCTAAAATATACTATGCAGCTGAGAAGTAAATGCTTATCCTAAAATGGTAGCATAGGAGAGAAAACATAATTATCTCCAGTCAAGAGTTTTCCTATGACTTCTTAACTTCAGGCTGCTCATTTAAAAAATAATAATACAGATGGATTATTAAAAAATTTATTTAAAAATGAACAAACAAAACCAAACTTCTTGTCTTGCAGTGAAGAGATATATCAGGAAAGGCATCCCCAATGAACACCGTGCATTGGTCTGGATGATTGTGAGTGGGGCCCAAACCAACATGGAACAAAACCCTGGGTATTACCACAGACTGCTTGAAGGAGAGAAGAATGCCAAGCTGCTTGAAGCAATCAAAACAGGTTATTCTCTTGATAATGCTATTTATCTGTATTTATCCATCCTCTGTCCTTAAGTGGTAGAGATCAAGTTATGTCATGGAAACTTAATATTTCTGTAGTAGTGGTTTAAGTGCTGAATTAACACTTAAATTAGATTAGCCATAAGCTCTTTAACAGCACAGATCTTTCCAGATTCATCATGTGGTTAAAAGCATTAAGGAATGCTTTTAAGGAAGATTAGAAATTATTTGAGAAGGAATAAACTAGAAAACATTACAGTGTCATCTAAGTGATTGAAGAGTTGTAACTTTGAGCCATGACACCTGCCTTTGAGTCTGTTTCTCTTTAATTTTGTCCCATAGGACACTGGAGAAGCAGCAGGGATGGTTGAAGATATGGTACAGAGGCCCATATGAGGCAGGTGAAGAATGCTAGGGTTTCAGGTTGAGTAAGAAGAATGATGAGAAAGAGTTGTTGATAGATTTATATGAATTATAAATGGTGCAAAGAGAGTGAATGAGCAGCAATTGTTATTTGTTTCTTGTAACATAAGAACCAAGGACACTGAATGAAATTTGCCATGCTGCAGGTTTAGAAGAGTTGTGGCACTTGTTTCTGTGCTGCAGAGGTTAGAAGTATGAACTGGTTTTAAAACGAATTTGATAAACTGGGAGTTGGGGGCATCCACTTGATGCATGAAATATTAAACATTAAATGTAAATCCCTGGGAGATATGTAGGAGGTGAAACACCTCTCCTCTGCTAGTCTGTTTCCATGTGTGCTTTCTGTGAACACTGATGATCAGTGGCAATACTGATGGCAGGGTATAAGGGCAGCCAGACCTTAGGCTGGCCCATTGGGAGGAAAAAGGCAGTAGGTGAGGACAAACAAGGAGGAGTTTGATGTAACTGATACTTGTCCTGAAACCTGTTACAGCAGAGCCTTTGTAGTGAAGCTATATTGCTGAACTGGGCTAATTTGCCCAATTAAAAAGTCAAGAGGTTGGGCACTGCTCCAGAACAATGCTGAGGTTGTTTGGTTAGAAAGGCAGGTTGCCTATTTCCTCTTGCAAAAACCCAGGTACTTAAAGTTTGGGCTTTATGGATTTTTATTCAAGTTGTATAAGCATCCAAACGCTGTTGGTTTATGCAGAGTTTCTTCTCTGCCTTTCCCTGCAACAGCAGTACTTCGTGCTTTTGGGACTACACGCCTTAGTAAGGTATTTTGGAGCATCAGCTTCATGTTTCTATGAATAATGGAGACTAGCCAGAAATATGCAGGCTTATATCCTGCTCAGAACTAGAAACAGTAGAGCTCTTACTATGAATGAAGAGGGAGCTAGTAAGATGACTTTCTAAAGCCTGCCTTGGTAAGGGCCTGGAGAAGCATCAGACTATTCAATTGGGGTAAAATTGCTGCAAGGAGAGTTGAAAACAACTTTTTTCCAGTACTAGACAAAGACATGAAGGGCCAGTACGTGGCTTTCCACTCAGGTTAAAATGAAATAAAAATATTTTTGTGGGGGAGGAAGAATACTGGGAGATGATAAAGATCTATGAACTATGGAGGAAAAAAGTTTCAGAAGAGCTACTGCATCGATTGGAAAACTGCAGAAGAGAAAATTAACATGGAGCAAGGGAAATGATAAAGAAAAATGTCTTGGAATACTTTATTGGAGGGGAAAAATACAATGAGGACCTCAGACACTCATCCTTCAGAAAGGAAGAACCAGTGTGGACATAGGAGGAATGAAAGGAACAGAGTTTTTAAGGTGAATGTAAACTTTCTGCTTAGTGTGTTTAATAAACTTGTGCTCCTGTTGACTGTGCACATTTTATAGTAGACTTCGGCTGAGGACTCTGATAGTGTGAATTGTTGCCTTTCATTTTGTTTCTTCAAGTGTTGTTCTCCCATTACTATAGTTGTTTTTAGTAATAAAGCAAGGTAAGATGTAGAATCGTACTGCTGTTTGCTTTCATGTTTGCAGTTTCCAGAATTTTCAGTCAACTGTGCCGTATTTATTCTCGCAGCTGTAAAGTTGCAACCCAGCACAGTGCTGGGGTTAATAAACAAGAGAACAGCAATCACACTTTTTTCTTTTTTCCCAGGGGAGGGGCAGGAGAACAAGGCCAACCAAAGACTTTCTTTCAAATTCAATTAAAAATGTGTAAGAGCCAATGTGTCCTCTTTCTTTCACGTGCCCAGAAGCTGCAAACAATTTTCATGTATGTTTGAAACTTGTTTTCATGTGAGAAAGTCTTTAATGTGGTATAATCAGGTTAAAAAGGGCAGGTAGACTGTGTGAAGAAATGGTCTAATCTTTAAAAAAAAATCTGCTTAGTAATAGCAACGGAAGTCTTTCAACTAATTAAATCTGTAATTTCTTCTTTCACCATTTTTTCCCTTTAACTTTGTGATTCTGAACTGATGAGCTTTATTGCTACTGTGTTTTATATGGTACTTGCTGTTGGAACATTTTTGTTTATTTAAGAAAAATGTAGGAGGAAATGGGCTTCTTACTCTTAACCATTAAAAAGGAGCTTAAAGAATGCAGGTGCCTCCATTTTTGTGTCTTAGTTTAGGTACACATTTAGAAGGGCATGCATTCCAACAACACTTTGCTTTTCATGACCTATCATAGAAAAGTTTAGTAGGACAAATGATGTTGTAAGATGAAAAGTGGCTGTCCTTCTAATGCAGAGGGTACATGCTGGGTGTAAAACGACTGGAGTGTAAGTTGTAGCTTCCCTGGGTAAACTCCCCTTAGGCTGGGCCATTTTGAATTTTAGCTCTTGTATGTTGCCTTTTCTCTCCATTGAAAAAACACTTTTGGACAGGAGTGTGTCTGTGTCTGCAGGTGTTCAGGCATGTACATGCAATCTGTGTTTCCATTCTTGCATTTCATGAGGAGGAGTTGTAGGTGCTGTGAAACCTACAGTTTGATACTTATCAGTCATTCCCAGAGCTTGAGCTGTGCTGTGTGACAGCTGGCATAAGGATCTGACTGTGGATAGGATGATAGTTGCAGGATCTTAATTGAGCTTATGATGGGTTCAGAAAAGTAATCGAAAAATGGTCATTGCCATTTCACTGGAAACAGGGAGTATTTTACTATCAAAGCACTAAGTGCTTCCCTGAAGCTTTCCTGAAACTGAATGGAAGTTGGGAATTTTCAGGTGAGTTTAAAACATTTAACCATGCAAGAGGAAGGGGAAGAGTCCTGTCATCTCTTCTGGCTCTCTGTAATTGGAGCCCTATTAGGTGATATCCAAACACCTGCCTTATCTGCTCTTTGGTCTACCAGAACAGCTGAAGGGAGACCTGGAGGAGTAAAGTGTGTAGTGACATTTCCTCAGAATGTTTTTCCCAGTCTCCAGTTATCTGCTGTTTGGAGAGTTGCAAAGACATATGCTGCATGATTGTACCTAATAATGCTGGGTGGGAAAAAATTCACAAAAACCCTTCTGGTTGCTCCTTTTTCATGTTGTTTACCTTGCTTATGATTTTGCAGATTTATGCTGTCTCAATGCTGTTAAGCATCTCCCTCTAAACTAAGGAGCTTTTATCCACCTGGCTTTATGCTATGTATGGTAGCCATTTTATGTCTGTGGTTTTCCTTGTTGTCATTCTTTTCTGTAATTTCTCTAATTCTGGTATCATCTTCTGGAGATGAAGGGAACTGGAATTTATGCATGTGCTTCTTGGATTTATACAGTGGCAATATTGTTCCTTTGTAAGAAATCCTAACCCTTTAGGCTTTGATTGCTGAAAGCTCTTGTACTGTTACTTGGTAGTGGGGATTGTGAGGCTCAATTTTTCTGACTTTAGTTAATGACAAACTTGGCCTTAATTTAAAACAAACCCCCAAAGCCTCCAAAACAATTTATAGTTCCAGGTGTTGCAGGGAAAAGCTTGAAGATGACCGCTAAATACCCAGTTATAACAAATCTAAAATGCCCTTTTAAGTATATTGTTTTTACAAGTTGCAGTTTATGGCCTAACCTCATTGTTCTGGATTTGCAGTGGTGTTTTTGAGTTCTTGTAGTTGAAATGAACTTTTGCTCTGCTCTCTAGTATGTAAAAAAAGAAAAAAATTACCTGCCTGGAAGCTCTTCAGAGCAGATGCACATCACAGATGTAGCAGTGGCAAAGAAATGTCCGTAGGTGGAGTAGGATATGTTAGTTATAAAAATACTTGTGTAATTTACTGACCACCTGTATCTTGGAGTGGGAAGCACCTGGGTATGAAAGTAAAAGTGCCATGGTTTAAGAAATGTATTCTTAAATTAAGCACTCCCACTAAAACCACGTGTGGGTTCTTCTCCCTGCCTCTAGTTGGAGATAAGAACAATTTACTGGAAACAGCAATGAGATACAAAAATGAACAGTAATAGCAACAACAACAATAATAAAAGGTATACAAAACAATTCACATAGAAAGACAACAAATTATAATAGACAGTACCAGGTGGCTCACTGCCACTTTTCTACTGGAGGGAGCCCCTTCTCCCTGGAAGACAGTCCCTTTTTCAGGCCCCTGGTAGTGACAAGGTGGTATGGAACAACCTCCAGACCCTATAGCCACACCCTTTCCCAACTACTGCAGAAATTAACTGTCCTGGCTGGAATCAGAACAAAAAGGAAGGATGAGATAGCAAGGTGAAGAAGGTTGTCTTGTAGATGCATGACTTTTCAAGTAGGAACTAGGGAAAACACAAGACTGGTTCCAAAAGCATTGGTTTTCTGGACTGCACTTTCAGATCTCTTTGCTCCAGAAGTAGCATCAATGACACTGGTTCTTGGTACTGAAATAGACTGTCTGTTTTATAAACTGAGGCTAATGTGTTCTGCCTGTTTGTGTTACTGAATGAAGCAGGAATAATGCAGACCTGTGAGAGGGAAGAAAGAAGCCAATGGTCTTAATCATGGTAGCTGCACAGAGATAAATCAGCAGGAAAGCTGGTGGTTGGTTTTGTTTCATAGCAGCATAAAACTGCCAGCTCAGAGAGCTGAAAGATTGTAAAAAAATTGCTATTGGGATTTAATCTGAATTTACTACAAAAGAGTAGCTAGTCTTCATTGTGACCCTCTTCCTGGTTCTGTACTCCCATACCTACTTTATTTGTTAGCAGCAGATCTGCACATAATGACAAGATAGTAATAATTTTGGGATTTATCTAGCAGTATAAGATTCTAATGTTCATTTTACTCCTTGAAAAGAACGCTGATTTATTTTTCCCCCCCCAAACTGGACTAGTTTGAGGCTGTGTTCCTTTGGACAGTAATGTCTATTAAGAGCAAAGCAGGTTAATGGATAGTAGGCCAGAGGGTAGGTTGTGAAGAGCATGAGGAGGAGGTGTTTGGATGTCTCCCCTGGAACAGCTGTATTGAGGGGGATGTAATGATGAAGCCAAGTGAACAGCCCTGACCTGTTCCTGCCATTTGTCTCAAGTCATCTCTGACCCTCATCTTGTAGCATGGTAAAACGTATTGGCTCATGTGTGCCTGGGGAGTGGGTTGAGCTCCCCCACCTTGAGGTTGTTCAGGTCCTCTCAAAAATTGTCTTTTTTGTGTGTTTTTCTTCTCATTCACATGAGAGGTGAAGTGAAATATTTTCCTACAAATGATTTGTTCCCTTTAAAAGGAAGAAATAGGGATTAGTGATAACTTCTTCATGCATGTGACTTCCACTACAGTATTCATGATTTTGGGGAGCTTTCTTCCTTTGGTTGCTTACAGCTGAACTTTGTGTCAAAGCTGTAACAGACTTCTTTCTTTATGCCGGAAAAGGCTGATAAAAAGTGATAATTCTTAGGACATGAAGATCTGTACAGAGGTGCTGTTACTGAAGTTTGTTTTTAACTTTAACCCAATTTGTTGTTGTTAAATACAACCCAAACAACTACTCATATTTTATTAATAACTCTTGGGTTTTGAAAATCTGCAAAGTTATTCTTAGGTATTTAGAAGTTGGAGAGAAAAATTCTATTTAAAGATCAAATGCACAAGTCTATGCAAGTGACCTTGGGTTCTCTCTTTATGAAGTGAAGCAGGGCAAAAATTAACTCTGCCTGTTTCTTTCCAACAACTAAGGGCTGTTGTGGAGTGACTAGCTCAAACTTGCATGTCTAATTTTTAGACCTTTGTAACGAGAGATGAGTCCTACTAATGTTTGGTCTGAAAGAAATTAATGGTTGGAAATGTCAGTAATTGCTGCTCCTTACTTGGTTAAGCATTGAGCTTGAAGCATGTGGGAATGTTCTCTGCTGCTTGGTTATCAGAAATCACTCCCATTCTTGATGATCTTGCACCAGTAAAGATGCAGCTTTTCTCATGATCACATTATGGAGAAAGTTAAATTTAAAAAAGTTATTTTTAAGTAGAAGTCAGCAGCTGTGGGAACAGGTCTGGGTTTTTTTGGCTGCTGCTGTTTGGTAGAAGTTCGCTGAGTAAGTCAGTTGAAAGTTCATCTGATTTGTTACGAGAATATGCTATCCTGGAAGCACAACTCATTTCGTGCCACTTGACTTGGTACATTTGTCATGTCTTGTGTCTGTCAGTCTGAATACCAGGTTTGCTTTCATTTGGGCCTTTGCAGTCAGACACGGAGAGAGTCCAGTCTGCAGGAGGAATTTCTTTAGGCCTGCTTGAAATTGAAATTGGTACACTAATAGGATTATTCTTTCTAGGAATAGATTATCCTTGAATGCAAGTGCCCTTTTAGCCAAAATGGAGGTAAAGCTTTTTTTTAAAATTAATCTGCCAAAAACAGTTCAGTGAACCATAGTGAAGCTTCAGTTGTACTTCAGAAGACCTGTAAAAGTTTGGGAAATTGACAAGGAACAGCTCTTAATTTTGGTCTTTTTCCCTTTTGTCTAGACATGAACAGAACATTTCCAGATAATGTAAAATTCCGCAAGACGGCCGATCCGTGTTTGCAACACACACTCTACAATGTATTGGTCGCATATGGGCACCATAATAAAGCAGTAGGATATTGTCAGGTATGTAATCATTGTCTTGCAAACCATGCTGCATTTCACCAGTGGTAACTTCCTGTCCGTTTGAATGTGTGTTTTTAGAAGCACGCCCACAAATTATTTCTGTTTATGAACTGGCCCTGGGAGGTTGCGGGGGGAGAGGCAGGACATGAAAGCATGTCAAATTCAAATTTCCTTCTGAATTTCTCAGTGGCTGTTCTCATAGCCATCTTGATCAATTTGGTACTGTTTGCTAGCTGCAACATAAGTATTTTATCACACGTGGTTGTATGAAGAGTAGTTGCTTTGGAGAACAAGAGGAAGTGAGCTTGCCTTTCCCTCCTCCTGCTATCTTTCCCTAAGCAGTCCTTGATATGTACAAGGCATCATGAGATCTCAGTTTCCTTTATTTTCACTGTCACATTTTTCAGAGTACAGAAAGACCAGCACTAATGTGGTGTCATGTACTTGGGGACTGGTAGCATTTATTTAGTGCCATCTCCCAATAGAGCTAACACAAGTAGGAGGAAAGTTTCTTTGAAATTCAACCTGATACTGCTTTGATGGCAGCTCAAGAAAGCTTCTTTTGTCACTGTCAAGTACGGTAGAGTTTCCTGTGGGACACAGAGAAGATAAGTTGGTTCATGAGAGTCTATGACAGTCAAGGAAAAAAGCATCTGCCTTTAAGGATTATAAAGAAGCAGGCACTGCCATGAGCAAAATGTATTTTCAGTTCGCTTATTAAGTCCTCTCCTGTCTCCTTCACTTCCTGAGCAAAAATGTGTGTGCTAACATGTAGCTCATTTTAGCTGAGAAAGTTAGTGTAGTAAATACAACTACTCCAAAGCTGAAAGAATATGAACAGTATTTTTTTAAACTTTGAGAGAAGACTTAGAGGGACTTAAATCTACACTGAAGTCTCTAAAAATATATTTTTCTTGTGTACCCCAACTAGTTTTAGTTCAGAAATTATTTACTCCCATTCTTCAAAAGATGAGTAATTTCTATGATTTTCAGTAATATGTATTTATCAAAATATAATTTTAATATTTTGATAATAACAGAAGGGGAAGAATTATAAATACTCACTTTTGCAAGTGTCAGGTTTCTATATAGAGTTGGTCACACACAACATAACACACAACTTCTAAACCATAGTAGTTTCTACGTGTCCAATTGTTAATAAAATATTTTGGTACCTTTACTGTTTAATGGGAAAAGAAGAACACTTAAAAAACCCTTGTGTGGGTTCTTTGCACATCTGGTCTCCTCACAGGATCAGTGCTATTGTATGTATATGTGGAGTACTGGAGGTATTATGGAAGAAAACTGTACACAGCCTTTGGATGAATTAGGCAGCAAAAGCTTGTAAAAACTTCTGGAACTGCAACATTTTACTTAGTATATTTGGGTCAGACATGCTCCTCCTGCAGCCTCACTGTCTTACCTGCAGGTTTGTTGTGTTTGTAGTGCTCATCTAATACAGCTGTGTTTGGGTTCTGATCTTTAAGCTTCTGATCTTTCTAAGCTTTAAGTTGCATTGGGCTTTGGAATTGACAAAAAAGCAAAATTGAAAGTATAGACTGCTAAGCTTTTTCTTTTAATTTTCATCTCCTTGATCTTTGTTAATAATTCTTGTTAGCTGTTGTCATGCAGGTTTAGCAGGTTACTCAACCAGTGGCCTTTGCTATTAGAATTAATATGCACACTTTGTAGAACTGTAGTAATTTAGTCCTTAATCAAAAGAAGTAAGCTAGAAACTCTTCAGATGAGTGTATGCATCTCAAAACCCTTCTTTCTATTTCAGGGCATGAACTTCATTGCTGGATACCTGATTCTTATTACAAAGAATGAAGAGGAGTCATTTTGGTTGCTAGATGCTCTTATTGGAAGAATATTGCCTGGTATGCTAAAAACATAGTTCTGTCCATATATTGGAGCTTGGCTTGTGTCTTTGCATTCTTCTCCAGTTGTAGACAGTATCTGCATCTGGTCTGTTCAGTAGCTCTCTGAGTTCCCTTGCCTGGATCTGTGGGTTTGCAAGAAGGTGTTTACACAATCAGTTTTGCCCCATGTATAAGCTGAACCTCACTGCACATGTGAGGTAGTTTAAAACCAGAAGCAGATACCAGGCACAGCTGTATTTTTTACTCCCGTGAAATGCATTTGGGAATGTTTTTTCTTGGGATTTAATTATAGAGGGAGAATGGTTTTATTGTGAATTCCCATAAGCATTGCACAGGTCTGACTACAGATACACCTTTAATATAGGTAGAAGACCAGTGGAAAATGGAGGGCTAATTCTTTATTAGCCTGGTTTTGCTTTTGCAGAGATTTTTGTCTCAAATGGTTGGAGATGGAATTTAGTATTACATTGTCAACTAGGTACTGGTCAGGGACATCAAGGTTGATTGAAACTTTCACTTTTCCTTCTGTCTGTTTATGTTTAAGATCAAATAAAAAAAGAATTTTGGTTCCCTGTTGAATAGAAAGGAAAAACCTTGAGAAGTAAAGAAGAATAGCTGAAAGATTATTTTCATGCTTTTGAATGACTGTAAGAAATTATTTTACACTGAATACACCATGTAGGAACTTGGATTTTCCTTGTGTGGAAACAGTGGTTGGACTTTGTTTCCAGACTGAAAGAGTAGAGACAGGCAGGGAATGAGTTGTTGAATCAGTCTGCAAATATTTAACATTATGCAGCCTTGAAGTTTACTTTCAAGCTGTAAAAATAGTCTGAAGAAATCAACTGTTTGTTGCTGTTGTTTAGCCTTGAGAGCTCTAAGCTGTGCAAACAGGCAGGAGATAGGGCTGCTGTCTGCCCGGGGACCTGCCACTGCCTGGCATGGGTGGATGTCTGCTTTGACATCACTGTGTCAGGGATAAGGCACTCGGTAAAAGGCAGGTTAATTGTCATGTGTGGGAACTCTTGCTGTTAATCCTTTCAATAGTCTTACACACTTTTATTTAAGGCAAAGGAGGTAAAGTCAGAATCTTATGTTTGTTGTTTTTGGTAGGAAACAAAATCCACTAATCCACTTTATCAGAAAAACCTTCATTTTTATATATGCTTCTACACATTACTGATACTTGTGGCAAAAGTTGCTCTTATTTTTCCTCTCCTAGCTGTTTACTTTATCTTAGGCAAGTAGCATTGGTGATGAGAAGAAATTCATAACATGAAATGCAATTACTGTGTATAAAGGAGGTGTATATTTACTCAAGTTATAGGTATATTTTTACTTTTCTGTAACAAGATTGTTGTTACTGACTTTAGCCTGGGGCCAACTGGGCAATGTGAATCTTCTATATAGTATAAATACTTGTATTGAATAATACAAGGTGTTACTGACAGAAAACTTGTTGCTGATGCTCTTTCCCTCCCCCAGCTATTCCCAACACTCTCCTATATAGTTTGATTTTTGTATTTATAAAAGTCAAAGCATGACATATAAAATAACTGGCATAATTTCAGTGAAATACTGTGTGTGCATATGTGAAAGAATCAGACAGACCATATTCATAAAGAAACTCAGATAAATAATTACTGCCTTTCTGTTAGTGCAAGGTATTGCACATTTCAGTTTTAAGCCCTATAATTATTAGGGAAGCAGAGAAGCACTGTATGTCTCAAGGTCTTGTAGATCTTGAGTGTTTTCCATGTCTTCAGAGGGAAGACTAGGAATCAGTTATGTTGTATGCTGACAGTTTCATTGGCCAACATTTTCCATTAGTTTGGTTGCTGATTTGATTTTCTTGATTTGTTTGCATTATAATATACGTGTTTTCCCCCTATTGTTGCACCAAATATGCCTCCAGGTCATGTCCTCATTTTTGAGTGTGTCCTGTCACTGCCAGTTAAATCACTGGTGCTTTAGGAGAATTTAGAAATCCATTCTCTGCCCTCTGCTGTGTCCCTGTGGGTGCTTCCTCCCCTGCCCACACGTGTTTAATTACATTAAACAGATCCTCCAGAGCTGTGGTGCTGACAGTGGTTTTTTTGGTCAGCAGATGAACTAAGCCAGCCACAGATCAATGTCATTGATTGAAAAATGTACAGTGTGACAGATGGGAACATTCTGAGGAAGTGACAGAAAATGGGACTCCCATCATAAAGGTTTTCTGGCTGAATTGTTCTGTTACAAATGGAGATAATGCAGCTGGAAGAGAGAGCCAGTAAATTAGGCTTTGGTTGATTGGTCAGAGGAGTTGTGTGCATGCCCTTCATTTGGCTGAACTGCTGGGTACAGCTGGGTGAGGCCAGAAAGTTCCTGCTTCTGCTGAAGGCAAGCCCATGCATTTCTGCCTTTTGTCTGTCAGCTGCTCAGCCAGGGATTTGGAGGGATTATCATTTAAACACAGCAGAGGGGAAGAGAACTACTTGTTTAACTGAAGTTTTGGGTGTTACCAAATTTTTTTTTATTCCCAGGCTCGCTCAGATGGCTGGAGCAGACAGCATTGCCCACAAGAAGCAGTATAGATTGAATTCAAGCACAGAGTAGACGTGCCTGCAGTTTGTACTCAGCAATGCTCTGATGTTTCTGTTCTGTTCATCACTCTGATTCTTGTTGAGAAGTTCTGGGGTTTTTTTTGTGCTGTTAAGGAAAGAGTGGGGAGATTGCTTTAGAAAGCTTTGGGTAGGTAGAATCTTTTAACTGTGGTACCTCAGTATGTAAGTGAGTATACTTGTCATATTTTACATATTTGTGATTAAATGGTGAGCTTATGAGTAGAAAAACTCAACAATTTGGTCTCACTTTAGCATGATAGTTATGCTTATATATAGAAGAATAATCCCCTTCCCACCTTCAGTGGTTTTCAGTCTGGAAGCAATTGTGTACATCAACCTATACTCTAACTAGTCTACTGGACTATTACACTGGAGTTACTCTTACTGAAAACTAGTTGTAGAATACTTCTCTGGTTAAGAGCAGTCTCATGAGTTCTGCACTACCCTGTTCATGGCCAATTTGGTATCCTTTTATTCTAGTGTCAATGCTGACTTTTGGACGTGAGAAAAGTCCCCCTCTCTTTTGTGCTTACTTTTCATGTATTTGTGGGATGCAGTCAGTTAATTTTGGCAGTTTTTTGTATGGCTAAGCCCCTTCAGTCAAACTCTTCTCTTGCATGAAACTTTCCTCTGTTCCTGTTTTAGCCTAATAATTATTGTGTGCTTTTTCCAGTTTGAATTGATTTTTCAATTTATTTTTTTTAAACCTGATCACAATGGCACGCTTTTATTTTCCATTGGAGAATCAGCTAGTGGCTCTTTTCACAGTAGAAAGTGTTTTGCTTAAGAGAGGAAAGCTATAGGATTTCCCTTGCCTGTTTTCTCTAGTGAGACTCTGGTTTTGATTTGTGATCTCCATCATAACGCATGTGCTGTTCCTTCTCTCTCATTGTCAGCAGATGTTTTCTCCACAGTATTTAGGAATTCATCACACCTTTTTGCTGAACTTTATTTACACATTCTTGTTCTTGTTATTTTAAATGTCATCATGCCCCTTACACCAGTCTTTCCACTATTACTTTGTTGTGTATTGACATGGGTCAGTATCTCTTAGTTTAGGGTTGTCAACAGATAACTAGCTTTTTCTTTTTCTCCAATGTTCTTAATAAAAATCTTAATTTAAGTGTAGCATTCTTGAAGAATTTAACAACCTTCCTTCAGCCTCATTCCTTTTTAGGAGCTTCTTCTAAAATTTTTTTACCCACGTGTTATAAAAATTTTAAAATTACTAAAATATAAAAAATTAAAAGAGCAGAGTTTTGAATGATGAAATAGTCACCAAAGTAGTAGACTGCACTGAGCTAACTGGCATTAGCTGCAAATGCACAAGGTGCGAAGCAAGGTGCCACTTTGGTGTGTAGTGTAGTGACTGCTGGTTAAGGCAAGTACCTGCATGCTGAGATAACAGATATCTCCCATGTTTGTTGGGCTCTCTGGCTTGCAATTGTATCAGCCAGAGACTCAGAGGTTGCACAAAAGATTAGGCACATAAGAGACATAAATATTTGAACTGAATGGCATCATAGCTACGTATCAAACTCTTGAATATCCTTCTCTTTTGAGTGATTCATGTTATAACAATCTTTCAAGTCCCATCATACAGACTTGCAGGTTAGAAGGGAAGGACCACTTGGGAAATGAAGAAGGCTGTACTAAGATGTAAAGTATTTCTATTTAGACTGTTGGCTTTTAATTGCAGTTGAGCCTGTATTTATTTTGTTCTTGTGGATGAATTTATTCAAATACCCTAATTGGGTATTGCCAGGGAACCTCTGAATGCAGAACTGACTTGGCAACTGCATCTTTTCAGACCTGCATCTCCAAAGGGAGTTGAACTCTTCACAGGAAGCATTTTTATTTAGCTGTGCAGGTAAAAACACTGCTAGACCTAAACTGAGCTGAGTTTGCAGCCTAAAATGGGGACTGTTGTGCTAAAAAGCATTTCCTTTCAGAGAGAAGACTTGAGCACCTCAAGCATGTGCTTTTGGTGTGGAAAGCTCCTTTCAAGGCTATATGTGACATGCATGACACCATGTTTGCAAAGTAGTTTTTGACAACTGAGCTTTTTTATATAGCACCATCAACCCAGAAAATTTCAGCAGATTGATCAGTTCTGGGCTGCTTCTTTATTTTCTTCCTCTGGCAGCACCCAGCTACAGGTCTGTGAGTTGGCAGTGTTCTTACTCATCTATGGAGTTTCTTGATTGCCTTTGAAGCCATAGTGGTGTGCCCCTCTGGCCTCCAACATCACATCTGGTCCTCAGAGACAGCAGCATTTTGCTGGTCAGCTGAACAATTCAGAGTTTTGAAATACGGGACTCCATCATGTTTTACTGTTAACCCCCAGCCACGATGAAAGCATTAATGTTTGAGCATTCGAGGTCAGTTGAATATACCTAGGAATTAAGCATGCAGTGTCCTGTTAAGGTGAAGGTGGAATGAAGGAGTCATGTGCCTGTACCTGTATTTAGAAACCATGATAAGCCTGAAATCCTCATTACTTACAAATCTGAACTGCTAGGGGATTTGTGAGACTTGAGCAAGCAGGAAATAAGCAACAGATGGGTTTTTTTTCCTTTAAAATTGCACAGGTATTTATACATTTGAAATAATTTATTTACTTTCTGTATCATATCTCCCTCTCACCCAGTCACAAAACTCATGAATAAAAGAACAATCTCGTTACGTAGCAGGTGGGTTTTAGGTGGCTGGGTAGAATTCTTACACTTATGTGTGAAACAGAAGTTTACTGTACATGACAAGAATATCCATGCTGTCAGCCTTATTTTTCTGAGGAAACATGCAACAAAAGCACCCATAGTGTTTAAAAATGCTGAAGAATATTTTGTTCCTTGGCATGACTCTGTTTACACTGGAAGCAGGACCTATTCCACCAACAAAAAGTCGAGAATGCCTCCTTCATTCTGACAAGCAAGCCTTCTATTGATTGTAATTTGATTATGTTGAACTTAAAGTATCTTGAGTAGGGCATCCATGGCACTACTCTGTGTGGGACTGCAGCCTTTGGCTGTCTGTGCAGGTAGTGCAATTTGCTTGTTTATCTACCCAGTAAATCCAAGTTTCATCCCTTTCAAAAGCCATCAGCAAAATAACTTGCCAAATTAAATCTTAATTCAGCTCGGACTGATCAAAGGTAGAATTCCCTGGCTGCATGCAAAGGAGGAAGGTGGGTAGAGTGGCATAAACACAAAAGTGTATGGGAGAAGAGGTCACAGTTTTTTTTTTTTTTACATGGAAGAACCAATTAGTGGCCAAGCTGTAGTATGCAGCACAAGGCTTACTTAGTTTGTGCTTTATATTTAATTAGAGTAGCCATGTTGGAGGAATGTTCTATTTTCTTTTTTTAATTTTTTTTTTAATCTAATGGCTTGAGTTGTGAAAGCACTTATGTGCACATGTTGTACTGAAACTATACTTTTTTAACAGAGCCATTTCCATGCTAGGGAGACTGTGCTGTTCTACCTGTGGAATTAGTGCAGCAAAGCCACAGCAGATTTTTGGGTTTTTGTTACTTTCTGATGGTCAGCCAGGGCTCTGTATGTTCACTTACAGTTTTAATAAATGAACTTTCCTGAATATGTCACTTTGATGGTAAGAAACATAACATATCAGCTGACATATGTATGACAGGTTATATGTGCTCAAAGCAAATCCCAGTATACAGTTTTGTATTTTAACTTGTAAACCCCCATAGACTGTATTAATATGCTTGAAGTTATCTGTGTATTAAATACCAAGACTCATAAAACTGAAAATGTAACTGGAAGTCTTAACTTTCCATACAAAAAGCCGGGCAAGGAAATAGTAGCAATTCTTCCCATTGTGGCCTTTCAGTACTTAAAGAGAGCTTTAAAAATTAAAGTGGAGAGCAACTACTTACAGGAGCAGATAGTGATAGGACAAGGGGGAATGGTTTTACATTAAAATAGGGGACACTTAGATGAGATGTCAGGAAGAAATTCTTTATTCAGAGGATAGTGAGGCAGTGGAACAGGCTGCCCAAGAAGTTGTGGGTGCCATGTCCCTGGAAGTGTTCGAGGCCAGGTCAGGATATCGGAAAGGTCCCAGACTTGGTTTGAAAGAGTGACCCTGCCACCACTGCTAGTAGTGTATTCAAACTGTAAATCAGTCGTACTAAAAACACTTGCTATATTTTTAATTGGAATTTGAGTTGTCCTAATTTGCAGGTATTGCTTTTTTTAAGACTTTCTCTATTACATTGAAAAGCCTACAATGCCTGGTGTGTTCTCTCTGTGAAGTGGTTAACTTTGCTTTTAATTTTTCTTGCATAAATGCTACAAATAAAGAGGTTTCTTACAGAACTCATTTTTTCTAAGTAGTGTTTATAACCTTTTCTTTCATGTCCTTTCCAGTTCTTCAACTTTCTGCCTGAATTATAAATACCAGAGCTGGGTGCAGTTTTCTAATGTTTTGAGTTATGTTTCTAATATTATGAGTTTTCTCAGTTTTGCTAATACTATAATCAGAGATGATATACTCTCTCTTCAGTAGTGAATATATCCAAGGATTGCTTTGGCTTTTTCTGAGCTAAGGTATGCTTGCTCTGGATTTATTTGATTTGCAATTTAAGATACTGCAAAATTGGGGGTTTTTTCAGAAGCTCAACTCCATTAAGTGTTGGGATTTAAAAAAAATATATCATAGTAGAAAGAAGCACTTACAGCAGGCTTTGATACTGTTTAAAAATACAGTATAATACACATTCAGCATAGGTGGCAACATAAAGAATGTGTTGGTGTAAGATGTGTTTTGGGAGTAAAGGAAATTAAATGAAGAACGTAATGTACAGTGGTAATTTTTGTCTACCTTTGAGGGATGCTTAGAAAATGCAACCTTGGTTGCTTTTCCTGTGTTCACATTCAGAAGACTGGAGTGCTTTACTAAGATGTCAGTTCATGGCTAGTGGAGAAGTCTCATTCATCTTACAGTTCTAAAAGCTGTTGCTTCAAGAATAAAACTAATTTTCTTGTTATCTTCTTCAAGCTTGAAATAAGAGGATCGTGGCTTTCATTCCCCTTCTATTCAGACCAAAGTGTTAGATTGGTTGCCTTATTCCAGTGCCAGACCAGAACCACACGTGTCGGTCCAGCTCTCTGTTTTAAGGTGCTTCTGTCCCAGTCTGAAGTCATGTTCTCAGTAGTCCCCATGGTGTAACTGTAGCATTCTTTTCAAGAGCTGATGAAAATGTAACACTGAGGTTTTTCTTAAGCTTGAGAGGTTATCACAGCTGTGTTTTGTGCTGAGGTGTTAAGAATAATCTTGTCAGTGCAGTCAACTGATAAAATACCTATTCTTTCTAATGCTGGAGTTAAAAACAGATCCAGGAATCCTTATTCAGCTGAAGTCATCAGTCATTAAGACTCATTATACAGTTGTAAGCTTTTTTCTAAAGTTTGTTTCCTCAACAGGCATGATAAGCAGTCATACTTTTCAATGCTTGTTCTTGAATTTCCTCTGGCTTTGAGGAAATTGGTGATAAGTCTGTCAAAGGGTTCTGTGCAAAGCCTTGGCTCCTGGGACCATCGTCAGCCCCATAAGCTGCAGACTTCTCCAAAGCTCTTCAGACAGGCACAATTCATGGGGTGCAATGACTGGAGTCAGGCCAGGCTGTTTGAAAACAGACGAGAGGGAAATACTGTGTGTGTGCTGTGTCTGTTGGTGGCTGTCAGCTCAGTGATACTGTAAAAAAAACTGCTATTCCAGCAGATATGAAGAAGTGAGAGAGGGAAGAGAGAAGAGCTGGCCAACAGTATTAGGCTCAGTTATGTCTAAGCTATATGAGAGTGGTTTGGTATCTATAACTTTAAGCTGGACTAGTTTTAAATGATGCAAGTGTCTCTACTGAGCAGCACATAACAGAGCTGGTATGTAAATAAATAACATAGCCAGTTTCATCCTCTGTAACTAGAATGTCTGAAAGTTGCATTTGTATTTTCCAACATGCTGCTAAATTCAGTTTGTTTCTCTGAGGGGTTACACGTGAAGTCTTTGTTTCTTTGTATTTCATCTCTGCTGTCTGTAATGTCTGGAGGGATTACATCTTTGCCTGCCTTTCCATTGTCTTTCTAATTAACAAGCATCCTTCTTCAGTTTCCAAATGGCAGGTAGCTACTACATCTGCTCAGAATCCCACTGTGGTCTGTGAAATGGGAAACCAAAGGCTCTTTCAGCTCCCTGGGATCTGTTATCCAAGTTTGGGACCAGAACCAAAAGATGAATACAGGCAGATGGCATTATGTAGAAACAAATACTGCCTTTTTGTGCTTGATGGAAAGGTGTTAATAGTAAGTCATTTCTCAAGATATATTATTCTAAATTTTGTGTAGTCTCAACCAATAAGGATCTATAAAATGCTTGCATTCTCATTTTTAAAGATAATTCTACCATCTAAAATAAATTTGGTTTCCTTATGTTTTCTTAAAGCTAATGTTCAATTGTGAATGATACAGCTGATGCTGGTTGTGGTGTGAGTTCAGTACCCCAGGACAGAAGTTCTCAGTCAGGTTAGTTTGAAGGAAGAGATAAAATATAGCTTGGGCCTGTTTTGGGTTGCTTGGTTTGTTAGATGTTTTTTCTGTTCCCTGGAAAATTAGGAACTTGTGCTTTAGAAATAATGTAGTTAAGAAGTTTTAGCTTGCCATTTAACCACATCCCTGGAGAATATCACTCTGGCCAGGACACCTGCAGGGGTCACCCTGGTCTGATACTGCAGAAAGAATTGGCAGTACTCTTGGGTTTCCTCCTTTTCCTGTTGTGGCTTCCTGATTTCTTCCCAAATGTAGGTTGTTCAGCCTTTAATATAAGGCTTATGATGTACATACTCAGAAGACACAAAAGCTGGTGTGTTTAAATGTTTATTTCCCCCTTCCCCCCTACAAAGGCACATGATGGTATCTGTTTTGGGTTTGACTTGAAATGTAGGACTGAGTGCTTTTCACGAAATTCTGTTCATGGAAACCTCTGAATTTTCTTGCCTGCTCTATCTCCCTCCTGGATTCCAATGAATTCTGGTAGCAAATGGCATCTCCAGCAAGGAGACATTCTTGATTGTTGCTTGGTGGTATAAAAATCAACTATTTCTGCTACTGTGAGACGAGACAGAACATTATTATCCCATCACACACACACACCTACCCCAGTTCTCATGGATGTTATAAACATATTCTTGTGAATAAAATACTTTGCATTGCCTAGTCTATGAAAAAAGTCAAACCAGCTAGTTTTTAACTTTCCAGTTGATTTAGATCTCCAAGACAAATCATTCTGATCCAGGCTCTGTGTAGGCTCTTGAAATAATAGAAATGCTGGAAGATAAGCAACAGAGCTAAGGTCTTGTTTGGGGTATTTTTGTAACACAAATTTAGTTCCACTAGGAATGTGTATATTCAACCTGACATATGCACAACAGACTGGAAAGATTTTTTTTTTTTAACTTCAGTAGCTCTTGATTCCTAGAGATAATTTAAGACTATAAGAGTATTGCTTCTTAAACTTTTATTTTTGGAACCTCTTAATCTATTTGTAACAGAGAACAAGGTCATAGAGTCCCTACAAGCTTTATCCTTATTTCCTACAAATCTTATTACTGTTCCGGAGCACAAGCAGTCAGTTATGTCCGAGTCCTGGATATTCTGGTAAGATCCAGAGATGTGTTAACTGTTGTGACAGGGGGACAATGAATTGTAGTTAGGAATGTCTCTGCCGAACAAGTTTCTAGCTTAGTGACTGCATGCCACAGGCAGTGCTGTGTTAGTAACCAAAAGCCCTTTGAACAAGGAAAAGAGTCCTTTCATGTGGTCACCTGTGTTGTACAGTAGCAATAAAGTAGTTGGCAACCGGTGAAGCTGGCTTTTCCTGTTTGCTGCTTAACTCTGAGACAGAGCCACAGGGCTACACTGCTGTTCAGGGTCAGGACTTTGAGGAAGGAGCAGATTGAGTTCCATGTGGGATGCTGCCCACACTGCCCTCTGTTACACTCCCTTAGCAAGGCATCCAAAACCTATAGGCAGATACTTGGAGCAAGAGACTGGGCAAAGCACACAGGTAAAGCAACAAAGGGAAAACTGAGAGGAAAGTGCAGAAAGCCTTGGATCAGTTGACAAAAGCACTTGAAAATGCCAAGTTGCATATTGAGAAACTATTTTCCTGGAATTTAGTAATAAATTAATAATACAATAATAATTTATAAAACAGTATTTCATTTGTTGCCTTCCTGAAAATGTGATGAAAAATAATGTAGTGTGTGATCGTAAATGTAGTATGTCATAATAAAAATTATGACTTCTGTTTGACCATTTTAAGAAATAAAGGAAACAACCTGGCTATGTGTTTTTTTTCAGAGGAATGATATTTTGTCAGAGACATTCCTATAAACCACCTAGATCAACAGATACACAATATAATTAGCCAATTTTTTTAATTAGTAAGTGGTAGATTGGGAGCAGTTACTGACTCAGGTTTGTTCTGAGTAATCAGCTGTGCAGTATTTTGCCAGATTATTGAGAGGGGGAAAAATAATTAAGATACTAATTAAATGTGGCTCATGCAAATCGAGAAATTTCAAATAATTTGTACGATACAAGATATGTAAGGAATATAAAGCTAATGTGTTTCAGTGGTAGGTGAGTAAAAATAATTGCGCTGTATTTTGTGAAAAACAGCTTTGTGGTGTGGGGGAGAGGTAGGCTTATGTAGACTTGGTTATAAACAAGCATATTTTGACTTCTGGGCAGAGCATCCAATTATAAAATATTAGGAAAGTAGGGCACACAGTGAAGCATTTGCAGCAAGGGAGAGCTGAAGGATTTTTGCTGAGGGGACATTTTCAGAGGGCTTAATGACTGGGAATCCCTAGTAAATAAGAAGGGAATAGAAGAGCCATGTAGGTTAAATGTTACCAAGCACTTAGGCACCGAACCAAGTTAAAAAATCATCTTCCCTAGTGAAACCGGATGTGAACTGTGAAAGGTGTTCTTTGTAAGTGATCTGTGGAAGTTTTGCAGAAATATGAGGTCCTCCAGGAATGCTTCTGAAGGATTTGGAAATGTGGCTTTCCTAATTTGAGGAGCTGATTTTATATACATACATTTATGCATAAAAGTATATATACAGGAAAAATAAATAGAAAACTATAATTACATATTAATTGTCATAATTAATACTCACATGAACTATACTTAACACATAATAATGACATGTAAAATGTCTTGAGTGCAGATTCTTTTAACCTAACTTCTGTTGTGAACTGGCAGCTAATACCCTGGAAACCCCTGCTACTCAGTTTTTGTCATTTGCATAAATGGTTAATCACTCCTCTCACTAGTTCTGCAGCAGCGCTGGGCTGAACATTGCAGTGCTGTGTACCAGGGCACATGGGAGCTGCTCCTGCTCCACGAGGAACAGCAGGGGGCTGCCCCAGATAGATGAATGGATCCCTTTTTCCTTTCTGTGCAGTAGTACAATCTAACAGACTTGAATGAAATTTTAATTTACACCACAGCCAGCTCTCAAAGAAGCTGGGTGGGTGTCCAGTTGTGTTCTTGAGATCCTGACATTTACTTTTCTGTACAGATTAAAAATAGCAGCTGCTGTTGGTTTCAGCATATCAGATGATTGCAGCAGAGCAGAATGAGTGGACTCCTGTCCTTCCTCCTGAGGACATTTGCCAGTGGTAACCTGAAGAAATTTTCAGTACTCACATGTTTCAGGAGCACAAGTAAAGAGGAAAAAAATGGTTTGTGAATGTATGAGAGGAGGAGGAAGGATAGGAAAGGGAAAGGGCTTATTCTGTTACTTTTTATTTGAGATGTGATTAGACTTCACTTGCATTAAAGCAGCATTTTAAAAAAATCTGTACTCAACCAATAATGTTACTGTTACTGCATTCCAGTTCAAAAATGAGCACAGCACTAATAAAACACGTGGAGAAAGAGAGGGTTTTGTGTTGGCTCTGAGGTCATGGTGTGTTTTCAATACACTTTTCCATGGGATTACTTGTGATTTAGCTGTTGGAGCTTCCCCTACAAGCAATTGAAAGGCAGATGGATCAAGATTGTATGTGAGTTGCAGTGACTCTTAGGTGTGTAGAGGAGTTTTACATCTCACTCTTCAGAGGAAACAAAGGATCCCAGACAGAAAACTAACTCCTGAAGTTCCATGCAAGCTCTGCAGTACCATTAAAAACTCCTGTAGATGTTCTAGAGTTTGGACAGAACAAATGCAGAGCAAATGAGACGGGAAGTCTGTTCAGGAAAACCACTGGCACAGGAAAGAGTAGAATATTAAACTGCTCTTATGAAATTACAGAAATATAAGTGGTTAAACATGTACTGCATAGTTCGGACATATTTTTAAACTTACCTGTGTCACTGGGAGGTTTTATTAGAATTATTTCAGGCAAATAGACTTTGCTCTGATTCCTCCACCTTTATGTGAACCATTGGCCTATGCTGTATGTGTTTGGGGACATTGGCAGAAACCGGTTAAGACAGAAAAACCTGAATTGCTGCTTTGCAGAATCAGTGAAGGAAAGAAAGGCATAGGGAGGCATTGGTGTTGCTACTGGTTTATTTCCATAAACAAAAGTTAATAACATAGGTCTTATCAGCAAAGTGCCCATGAACTATCAAAAGTTCTTCCCATGACTGGAGCGGCCAAGTCCAGCTTAAATGTTTCTGTTAACATATAAACCCAAAATACAAATTTCTTAAACATTTCTTAAATTTCTTCTTCTCTGTATGATTCTTGTGTCATACTGTGGCATCTGAATACTTATGACTTGAAACAACATCTGTTTCTTCCCTTAAATATACCCAAAGCTACTCATTTATAGAGCTGAGACACTCATTATTCAGCCTGCACCTTGGTAATGAAAATGCTTACCAACTGACAAACAGGCTGTGGACTGACAGCCAGAGTGCTCTCTTCTTAATTGTGAATTTCCCAGTTACTGCAGGAATGCAGCTCGCTCTTCAATCCCTGTCTTGCAGGTAAATTAAGTAGGAAGAGATGTTGCCTGAGGGATCTGTCATTTACTTCCTTTCAGAATTATTCTATGAAAAGTGAGATTTTCTTGGCTCAGAGAAAGGAGAGGAAAACCCCTACCCTAATGGCTAGGTCACACTTTATAAGATGGGGAGTAGCTGGCCTCCAGCACCCCTGCACAACATTCTCTGGGGAATTTGCATTTCCAGTTCGACTGGACCTGGTCTAAAAGCTACAGGTTATTGTGGTGGTTTGGGTTTTTTGTTAAAAAACCTGTCTGGGTGTTGTGTGGACTGGGAGTTGTGCAGCCCCCACACAGGAAGGAGGTGGTGGTTCTATTGAACTGTCCATTAGTAACACTTTTGTAGTTTAAGCTAGCTAATCCTTCCTTGAGAAGGAAGAATGAGTTGCCAAAAAACATTAGAGAGACAGAAGATATTTCTGTAGGCATGAATGAAGTGTTTGTGCAGAGGTATCAGCCTTGGCTGAAAGAGCAGCACCCTATGACCACAGTGCAGAGATCTTCATGCTGTGGGTTAATTTACTTCACCTTGGGATTCTTGGGCTCAGCATGCCTTTATACATTCAGCTGCAGAGGACATTCTCTTCAATTTCATGAAAAGATCATGTGCACAAATTCCTGAGTTTTGATTTCTTCTCTCCAAGATTATTACAGTCCTGCAATGTTGGGCCTGAAAACTGATCAGGAAGTTCTTGGAGAACTTGTGAAAATGAAAGTTCCAGCTGTGGCAGAGCTGATGGAAAGACATGGAGTCATGTGGACCCTAGTGGTGTCACGCTGGTTTATATGCCTATTCATTGACATTCTTCCAGTAGAGGTAATTGTAACATAAAGTTCTCTTACTACACCCCTAATTATTTCATTTGTACTGCTTTAATAATAATTGCTTACCGGAAATCACGATTAATCTGAATTCACTCCTTTCTTACAGACTGTGCTCCGAATATGGGATTGTTTATTCTATGAAGGGTCAAAGATCATCTTCCGTGTGGCCTTAACACTGATTAAGCAAAACCAAGCTTTTATTTTGGAAGCCACAAATTTCCCTGACATTTGTGATAAATTTAAGCAGATCACCAAAGGAACATTTGTAACAGAGTGTCACAGCTTCATGCAGGTAAATTCTCTGCATCTTTTAGTCATTCAAAAATAAAACCAAGTCTGACTTAGAAATATTTTTCACTGAGCAAAAGACGAATAGAGTTAAGAGAAACACAGCTGTTGGGATTGTTTTTTAAGTAAGAGACTCAAACTTTTCTAATAAATATGTTAATATGTTAAATAATTTCTATTTAATAATTATTATCAATTAAATAATGTATTTGATAGTCGTTATCCAATTCCATATACAGCAATACAGCCACATTATCTGTCATACAGAGAAAATAATTTTTTTTACCTTTTTACCAGTTAAGGCAGGAAGTCTGATGAGAAAATAATTTTAGTGTGTTTTTCCAGTGAACTATGGTTATTGATCCTGTGCTTTTTTTCATATGAACTGTTAATACAGTGTTGTAGAATAAGCACAAAGTGAATTTTAAGCTTACACTGATAAATGGCTGTAGTGCCCAAGCACACAGCATTCTGTTTAGAACAAGCTGGTAGCAGCAGGTTCCCATTTCCAGACAAAAACTCATTAAGTTGAATGTCCAAGTGCTATGACAGTCTGCAATCTAAGAGTTATTATTTTAAATTACTAATACAGTGGGTGCCACATCAGTATAAAACATTAGATTCAGGATGATGGAAACATCAAAGGTGGTAGCTGCAAAACAAGTAACAGGAACACGTCTGTCATACATCACGTGGTCCACTCCATGTCATTGTTTGCTCAGTGTGAACAAAACAATGTCCTGGAGGGTGACATTTACCCCCCAAAGTCTTTCATGCTCATGGCACATCTCTCTGCATAGGTCAGTCACAGTAGGATGTCATTTACACAAACTTTCATTATTGTTCATATAGAAGAAAAATTAGCTTAACTTACTGACACTTTTAAGTCGTTTAATTAAAGGAGCAAGAAAACCATCACAGGTACAGCTTTAATTTAGAAGGGAGATGTTTGAGGGTTTTTTCCATTCCATACACGTTTAGAATAAGAATTTTATTAAATTTTAACTACCTTAAGAACATCTGTTCAGACTTCCCTCTCCCCTCTTTAATTGTGTTAAATTTTACACCAGCTATTTTTAGAAAATCAACCACCTTTTTCTTACAGTTACCCTGAGTAGAAGAATTTTAACTGTTATTTACCATAGTAATGGGGCTTTGAAGGCAGTTAGATAAACACAGGATAGGTTTTTCTGTAACTTTGAAACATGAACTTTTGAGCTTGGATGTTTGTTGGGTTGGGCTTTTTTCAGCAGTACAGGTATTAGTACCAGTAGAGGTGATGACAAGTATCTTTGTGCCTCCTCCCCCAGAAGAGAACCTTAGTTTTTTAGCCAGAAAGCTGTTCTGAACTGGTTCAATTACAGTCTCATCTCTTGAGCTGTCATTTAACAGCTCCAGAGAACTGAGGTGCCCACACACCTTAACTGTAGCTTGAAGTGCATAAACCTGTAGCTTTGCTTCACGGTTTTATTCACTCAAAAGTTCTAGGTGAAGTAGTGGAAACAAATGTATTTTTCTTGAAAAACAAGTGAAAACAAAAGCAAAAAAGTAATTGAAGATGTGCATTCAGAATGCATCAAGTTCTTACATCCATATTCATTACTCCCCTGGAAAGCCTGGCAGAGGAGCAAAGGTAGTGTTGGAGGGATTAAAACTGATTTTTTGCAGTAGGATCACACTGGTTTCTTTGTATTCCAGAGCCTGAACCACCTTTGCTAGCACCATACAGGAAGTGCACTGGTGTTTTGTCACATTATCCAGGGCAGTGTAGTATGTTCTAAATATGCCACTTTCCACCACCTGCCATCTAAAATAATCTCAACTGGACACACATTCAAAGCAGATTTTCTATTGCTGCTTTTGTGTAATTTTCTGCACTTCTTATGAGCTGCAGGTTTACTGTGTGTTTACAGCTCAGTAGGTGAAGTTAGCCTGTTACAGGAAGGCCAAAGAGCAGTGAGCAATTTCATAGTATTCCATCGAAGCAGGGATTTCACACCTCAGAAAATATGTGAGAATTCTAGCATGATGTCCAAAGCCAGCATTTTAACTAAGAATTTTCTTCATTTGCCCTCAGAAAATATTCACGGATCCTGGAAGCTTATCCATGGCAACGATCAACAAACTCCGAGAGACGTGCAGGGAGAGGTTGCTTTCTCAGGGATAATGTGCCAGATGTAACCAGGTGGTCAGATACTACAGCAATTGACACATTCCTCTATTTCCACTGATTAAAGCACACTTTAAGCTTTCCATTAATTAATTGACACTTGACCAATTTTTCCTGCCTTTCAAGTAAGTGTGTTAACACTTCGTACTGTATGTCAGATTTCATATCTGGAACTGGTGGTTCTGTTATTGTTTGTTGGTGGTGTGTTGTTTTTATTTTATAAGGATTATATCTTCAGACTAGAATGTGATCAATGTCAGGACCCTCCTTTTAAAAAAATAGTCCCAGGGAATTTTGTAATATTAAAAGCAAACAGATGTATAAAATTATGTATTACTGTGTTAACTGTGACACCATTACCATTTGTACAAAATAAATTAATTTAATTTGTCAGAACCTGTTCCTTGGTGTAGAGATAAAATACGTGATGCCAGTCATTGGCTGGAATACACTGTTCTCACTTAGGGAACTCAAATACAGCTAAATGCAGGGCAAGAGAGCAATCAGTGATCTTCACTGGCAGTTGATCTATGATGTGTGAGACAGAGCAGCTGTAGTGCAATTCTCCCATGGCTATGTCCCTAAAAATTTGAGGAGAAACATTTCTAAAGACCATCCATGAACAGACTTCTTTCACAGGGGAAGATACTGGTAGTTCCAAAGTCTGCACTGGCACCAGGCCACTTGCAGCCCTGCTGGGGCCAGGAGTCTGGGAATTGCTTTCTTGTCCATACAGAGCCCTCTGGTGGCCAAATCATCTCCTTCCAGCTGGGGAAAGGGGGAAAGACAACTGGAGCACTGTGTGGGGTTTTATAGTCCCTATGCAACAACTACTGTGGAAAGCCTCACCTTTTAACAGCACAATCCTTCTCAGACTTTACTCCAAGCTCTCTGCATGCCTTGTGAAGCATGGCTTCCCCCTATCCCACAAATTGAGATTTTTTCATTCCTCAGCAGGGAAAAAAAAAATCATCTTTTTCAGAGGAAGTAGAGGAGTGCTCTTCTAGACAACTAAAGACTGCTACTCACAGCACTGATTCTGAGCTATCCTATCCTTTATGGTACCAGACATATGCCTTTTTCCTCAAGTACTGAATTATAAGGATAGTAGCAGTAACATACTCCTAGTATGTCAGCAGGTATTAGGAAACACTATTCACTACTAGCAGAATTCATAGCTTCCAGGTACCTTCAAGGTCACAAGGCACTGGTCCAAAGTACAGCAGCCGTACTGCCCTGCATTACATTCTCTTGGTCAGGAGTGTTCTATGCAATGTTTTGGTGTGCCCTGGTTGCACACTGCCCTCAGCAGATGTGTGTTTCCTACTGTGTGGTAAGAGGCCAACTTCAAAATCAAACATGAAATGTCATTTACACAGTCCTTAGACTAAGAACCTTAGCAGCCCAGTCAGCAAGCGAGGCTTAGCCAGGCAGAGCGCTGTACTGACATGTCTCAGGAAGTGGCAGTTTAGAGTTAACTTCTCCAGGTCTCAGGTTACCAACACATAGCTTTCCTTGTTTCCAAACACAAAGTGCAAAACGAACCTGATTCCAACACACACACACACAGTTAAGGTTTTCCTTTGTGCCACAAAGAAAAAACTTAAGCACTTGTTTAACTCCACACTAAAGAATGTTTGAAGGTTTTCAAGTATAGCCAAACCATAACTTCAGCCCTCAACAAATGGTCAAGAAATGGTTTTAAGAGTGATCAGCAGTACAAAGAAATACAGAAAAAAAAGTCTTTATTAGCATTGTTACAGGCAATGCATACATAAGAACTGATCCTTAAAGTGTACAACCCCCCAGCCAAGTTTAAAGCAATAGAATCAGCAGATTGAAATCTATATTGTACACATGTGCAGTAACAGGATCTCTCTGAACCTTCCAACAGAATAGACTGAAATCACTTTACAAAAAAAAGTAAATAAAAATAACACCCATTTTAAAAAAGTACCAGCTCCTAACGAGCTGGCATAGCATCAAAAATATCAAACAGGGGAGTTGTCCAATCATAAAGAGTTCCTGTAAGGTTTGAGTATTGCGTCGTTCACACCCTGCATGTGCCAGGCATTGAGTTTAAAGCTTAGTAAAAAATACACACCTAAGAGACAAGGTGAAGTTCAGATTTTAGATTTCAATTTTGTCAGTTGTTACTACATTTTTTCAAATGCATCATCAGTATACTTATCATCGCTCAGTGGCAGCGGTGCAAATAATGAACTTTTTCCCTTTGTTAAAAGTTCTGAAATTGAGTCAGAGTTAGCAACATCCCTCTCTGGAATCTGTAGCTGACATGATCTTATGCCAATTCCAAAAATCCACCCTTAAAAACTTTTAGCTTGTTTCTAAGTGGGTAAATATTAAAACTAGTTAGCAAAATTAAACACCAGAATCTTCAGAAGTTATTTTTGTGCATAGTTAAATGCTGCAAGATGATTTCACATTTAATAAAGCAGACTTTAAAGAAGCAATTTGCAAGAAAAGATGTTACCTTACAATATCAACCAGTTCAGGGGAAACGAAGAGGGATTTTTCTCCCCCAGCCTCTTGCAATTGCTGTTCATCTATGCTGGATTTTAGTGCAATTAATTAAATTGTTTGATATCCAGCATGGCTCCTCTTTCTGCCAATCAGGTAAGCAATCAAGACAATTAGAACAAGACCAGCAAGGGCTGCACCAACTATTATAGGGATCAGCATGTTATTTTCATCCAGTTGACATTCTTCCACTGAAGAGAGAGAAAAAGATCCATATTAAGTACTAGTGCACCAACAGATGGCTACATCCAGAACTTCAGCATTCTGCTCTCAGCACATAGATAAAACTGGCTCAGCTAGCTTGCCAACAATGAAAAGGAAGCCAAGTCCACTAGCTATGATCATTCGGGATGAAGTCTTTCTAGTACCAGCTGTATACACAATATGGAGATTATACTGATTGTTTCCTCCTCAGGAACTGTTAATTACACACAAATTTAGCCATCATAAATATCCATGTGACCCTTCCTACAGTCATTTTGCTTTCATCATAGTCACAAGGGACAGGTTTGCCCCTTTCACACAACTCTCTGCACACAGTTTGGAGGGAAAGGTAGCACCCTTCCTTAACTCATCTCTGAAACATCAGGAACAAGTCCAAGTTGTTTCAAGAATTTTTACACACTTCTCACACTAGCCTCAACTCGGACATCTTAATCAGCTCCCACATCATCTGTAGCGGGGCATGCAGAGACTAAGCACAGCACCCACAAGCTGACATTTGACTACAAAATGTTGTATTTATACCGAAGTATACTTCACAGATCCTGTCTCTGACAGGGGCTGCCAAATGCAAACCTCTTACCTGGCCCAAATTTGTCTCCATCAATCTTGAAAATCTGGATCTGAACATTAAATATATTGACAAGGGCTTGGTCCGTGACCTGCAGATTCTCCTCAGAACTGCACTTGTAGGAGTTCCCTACTGAAGCTCTCAGCTCACTCATGCTGTTGTTTGATGCTTCAAATTTTGGATCTGTGTAAGAGAAAGTCTTACTATATAAATCTGAAGAGCAGGAGCTGTAAGCTCATAGAGCTGCAATTTGATACACTCATCCCAAACATTTCTCATACATTATTTAATGCAGGCTATCCTATTTACAGAAGTCATCACAGACAGTAGATTTCTTAGAAGTCCTTACTTTTTGCTTCGGAAGGCAGGGTCGTTCTTACACTCACACCTTGCAGGAAGAATTTTTCAGCACTTGCATTCTTCAGAAAAAAAAAAAAAGCCAATAATCAGTAGTTGTCATTTAAGATGATGATGTACAACATAAGCTGTTCAGGTTCCATTCTGCATGCATTTTGAGAAAGGTTTATAAAATGTAGATGACAAATGGGATTAGCATCCAGAGGAGGTGTTCAGCTGGACTTTAGCTACATAAAGCATGCACCTTAAGGAAGATTATTTTGTGAGAGGGCAAAGAGGCAGAGAAAAGGGCCTTGTCACCCCCGAACTGTTGACTTGACTTCCACACTGCAGGCATAGTCCCACCATTGCTTAAGCAGCCTACTTGCAGTGAACTTGGTACCCCACAGAGCTGTAGAGTCATCTAACAGTAACAGTTGAAGGTGATTAGCATTAAAAGGAGCATGAAGCTCTGACAAACAGTGGATTCAGTCCTCGAAGGTACATAACTCCAATACAGCACCTGGGGCAGGACTGTGGGAAAGAGGGTTCCCAGCCATTATTGGAGACCAGAAGACAAGCATACTTAGCCTTTGGGCTGTACACGGAATATTAATGAGGACTTAAATCCAGCTCCAGGCTTAAAATTAGATGAGATGCCTACTTGTCACAGGCTGCTCCCAGTTTCTGCAAGAAGCCTAAAAGAGTAAGCAACACAATCTTCAAGGAAGTTCCCTCTCTAAACAAAACACTTTTCTGTGCACAAATATGTGTGTATATATACATAAACATACTCTTTTCACACAGTGGTTACCAAGCATAAAACCCACAAAATCCTGTACTAAAACCAAAGGAACTAGTTACTCCCCTTCCTGTAGCTGTTTTTTTCTCCTCTTGCATTTGCCCCAGTTAGTTTTCCCACGTGGAAAGTCCTGCAGGCCATACATGCTTGGTGCAGAGATTCTTACCAATACAAAGTGGAAGACAATCTTTGTTTTCTCAAAAGTCAGGTTCAACAGGGCAAATGTATTCTCGCATCTCCCAGAAGAACTTGTATTACGTGGTATGAAATTCAGCAAATCCAAACCCATCTGTGAGAGAAGAGGAGCAATTATGACACTTGAAGAGGCTGAGCACATCACCTTACCCACAGTGGAGGTGTAGCTGGCTTGTGTCTCGTGTTTGCCCTATGTTCTACCCACCAGGGCAGATCTGTGTGCACATTTCAGGGTGCACCCGAGTTACCAGGCTGACAGACAACTAAGGGCACATCTAACAAAGCTTTCTGCAACCCTGACTGGCTGCAGCCAAGAACCCACTGCTTTTTCCACAAGAACTGCTTTGGTCCTTGCAGCATAAGGAAAAACATCAAGAACCACCGCACTACGCAGAGGGCAAGATGCTATAAAATACTGCTTTGATATAAGGTAGAAGCAATTAAGGGGACCACTTGTCAGCACAATCATCTTGCATGTCATTTCCATTCAAAATGTTTTAGTTTTGTCCATGGTTCACGATTTTATACTGTCTTGCATCTGCAGAAGGGTGTAGGTTAAATGCACTTGCCAAACAATTAAATAGAAACCCTTTCATTAGCTCTTAGCTGATACTCATGTGACCAGAAAACCTACCTGCCATCTCCTCAATGGTCATTACACTAAAAATCAGCTGTTCCACCAGAAGCAGAACACCAGAATCAGGAAATTTTACACAATTAAAGTGGCTAAAACACAGCTACCACCATAACAAGCCACTGTACAGCCACGCACCAGCTATAAGTGCTCATGATTTACCTTACAGTCATCAACATCATAAATAAATGCAGTAGTTCCTTTTGCAACACCACTGTTTCCTACTGGGGGATTCAGCAGTCCCTTTGGGACTCTGGGTTTGTCCATAGGGCTGGCAAGCCGGGCCCTGCACCAACAGGAGGCAAAGAACTTGTGCCAGGGCTGGATCTTACCAGGGCTGGATCTTACATAAACCTTGTATTTTATTTTTTTTTTTTTTTTACTATTAAAATCAGCTGTTAAGTAGCTTTTAAGCATCAAAGTCAAACCCAAACGTCTTCAGTGCTGGCTGGAAGGTAATTAAGTCACAAGCCTGTCCAGTTTTACAGTAGTAATTTTCCCTTCTACTAGTCATTTGCTCTTTCTGTGCCTCAGGACAAATTTCTGTATTTTATTTAAGTTTAAAAATCTTGTTTCAATTGCAACTTTGATAACAGGATTCCCCTACTCATATATTGGTAATTTTTACTACTTCTCTTAAATGACCATATATACACTTCCTGGATTCAACAGACAAGCTTAATACTGCTTTTAGTGAATGAAAAAATCCTTAAGAACCACATTCAGTTCAAGTGTTTGAAATGTCACTAGTCTAGACCAGGTTAAGCAATTTAAATAGAGGATAGTGATGGATGAACACAAACACCTGGGCTTTTTAAAGAAAAGTTAGCTTATAATAATTTACCAAGTCTTCCCCAAAGAAGAAATTTGAAGGCTTTGAAGAACCAAAAATCAAAATGTACCTTTTCATCTTTTTTTGGATAGGTGATATTAAGCTGTAAGCCCATGTAGGCAAGTACACAGGTTCCATTTGGACCAGTCACATTGTATTTACCAACTTCAGGATTTGGGGGTGATGATGTTGGTGCTGGGCTAGTTGTTGGAACCTGGCTAGTAGTGTGTTTAGGAGTGGTAGGCACTATAGTAGTAGTAGAGATCTTATCTTCAGCACATTCTGTCTCTGCAGACAAAGGAAAACAGTAATTATCATTATGAAGCTGTGAGATGATCTACCTTTTTAATCTTAGACAAAAAGAAAGATGCAATTTCAAGTAGCTTTTTTCCTAATAAAAGATAATAAAAGCTCAGAAACACAATGGTAAAGCATGACCTAAACTCTTGCTGCAAAGTTTGAGACCCTTTTAAAGACTGGCACATGAAAACAACACCTCTGCTGGTAATTTACTGAAGTTCATGGTGACCACATCCACTCTTTCAATTCACATCCCTCATTTCGCTTTGCCATCGGGTCAGGATAAATCTGACAGAACCAATGTTCCTGCTGTCTGTTCACAGCCAGGCTGGGATCTCTATCCCTCACTTTGGGCACTTATGTGAGAAAAGCAGAGGAACAATTCTCCTGCTCACTGTTCAAAGTAGTCCCCCAGGAGATGTGTTCTCCTTCCCCTCATTCTCATTATTCTGGCAATACTCAGAGTAGCCTTAAGATATTGCTGTGGCTCTTCTGTCCTTAACAAGGAGATTCTAAGACACTGCTTCTGATGCCAAGTTTTTTGCTGCATCCTCTCACATTCATCCTCCCTTCAGCCCTGCACGAGGAGCCACCCTCCACAGGGTTAACAAGGCTGTGAAGGTGTGCAAGTTCACCTCTTTTCATCCAGTCTAGCAGCAACTTCCAAGAGAACAGCGACTCTGATTTATTTGCCAGAGTACTTAGAAACGTGGCAGCAAGATCTTAACTTGATCTAGGAGCCAAGAAGGCTCCTGCATTGAACATCTAAGCCAAAACCAAAGGTCATAACAAAGACATTACTAAAGTAGAGGCTTCCATGTTCCAAGCCAAGGTCATCTCCACATGCCAGGGATAACAACTTGCAACTTTTTAAGGACAACTGCAACTGCAGTGACAATCAACTCTGACTCAAAGGGCCTACTTCTAAAATTTAATGCATACATATCTTGCAGATACAAGACACCTAATAAATAAATAGCCTTAAACAGCAGCTTAACTTTTGATTATGGCTCAGAAAGAGGAACTCTAATCACACCATCTGAAGTCACATACACTCCAGCATAACATGTTTTCCTATTTTTACTCCACTTCTGGAAAGCCCAAGAGCATAATGAAGGTGGATGAAGGAGGAGTGATCCTGTATTTTGCAGGCTGATACTGGTCTGATCCCAAAATGCAATCATTTCCTAACAAACCAAAAAGCAGCTTTCTGGATACTTCAGTGGAGAATTACCCTATATCTCAGGACCTCAACACAGAGAGGCTCTTATTTAAGTTGACAGAGATGGAAACAACCAAATTGCATTGAGTGGAAGTTTAGCCTAGTTGGAGTTTTGATACATTATTTTTACTGAACTAATTTAGAGCAGTTTCTAGTAGCTCTTCAGGATAGATCAAAATATGAGACAAATTCTTTCATCTTTTCTTGACAGTTACAGGAAAGCAGCTGGCAAAACTACCAACAGAGAGAAAATGGGAGTCTACCCTTCAGAGCTGCAGATAACCACTACCATCCCCTCAGTCACTAACTTCTAGTACATTGATAGAAGTCACAATTTCTATTTATGCAGGTGCACTGAATATTGACCCTTCTTCCCTTTAGTGAGCCTTGTACATATCACCAACAGTAAAATCCTTTCATTAAAGATTTTCAGAGAAAAAAATATTAGGGAAAAATTCCAGATCTAAAGTTCAATAACTAGCTGCCTAAGGGAGAGGGGAGGGCTCAAACCTACAAGAATGGAACCAGAGGACTATATAAGAGCAGATCTTAAGGTCTGAAAAAGAAAAGTATTACACAGTAGGAAGATTTCATTGAAGTTTTGAAGAAATTAAAAATCAGCTTTTCCCAGTATCACATCTTATGTTTGAGCCTGCTGATAAATGATCACTTATCATACTTACCTGGTAAAACAATTAGATCAAAGTCTCATAATTTTAAAAAATATATCGTTCTGAAGGCTGCAGTAATAGAAATCAGGGTCTGGTGTGGGCTTTTTTAAGCATAAATGTAAGTACACATTTTTACTCCAAACTAGTTCACTGAATGGAAAAGTTTGATCAAGGAAAACATACATACAAATCTGAGCCAGTCATGTGAAGCAGTCATAAAATAAGTCAGTGCCACTATTATCATGCATCAGAAAAGGCATTTTTCACACAAATGGGACAAGGTAGAGATACCCCAGTAGAAGGCACTTGTTCATTGTATCCATTCCATGCTAGCATTGGCTACCCTAGTTTTTGTTTCAACTTAGCAGGCGCATTAATGGGATTAACAGCTAAAGAAAAGTTCTAAATTTCCCAGGGAAGATGAAGACTCTAAAAGTAAGGCAAAGACTTATCACTCCTAAAGACAGTATGGGTGTTTATACAGTTTATACGGCTCTTTTGTGTTTGAGGGCTGCTGCCACAAAAGCAAAGGACATGAACACAACACGAAGTAATTTGCTTTTAATAATTTGAAGTAAAATTCCACACTACTTTTCAATACAAAAGTATTTTGTGGATTCAAAAGCAGTCAGGATAAGAACATGACTCTGTGATTGTGCATGAAAGAGAAAAACCTCCTGTAGGAAAATGTACATTTCTGCTCTCTACAGACCAATTCTCTACCGTCTGTTATTATTTCACTGATTTTCCCCAGAGCAGGCTAACTAGTTCAAATTACTTTGGTAGAGGCTATACTGCTTGGAAGTTATCAGATACTTCTTAAACTAGGATTTTGGCCTTGTGCCCACTTGACCTACTGCAGCATGTGTTTAACATCCATACTCATGAAGAGCCCAGTACAATACCCATGGGAACCCAGGGCATGGAACCCAACATCCTACAGAGAAAACCTGAAGCAAGTCCATTCATTTCAAAAGATGCTGTTATGAGAGTTTCAGATCCAGCCTGTATCCACCTTAAATATGATTAGTCAGGACTTAAAAAGAAATAACCTATTATTGGAGATATTAGCTCATCAAGTACATTTTCTGTTACCAGATACTTACTGTTCACACTTAAAGTGCCATTTGTGAGATAGGCTTCCAAAGTGACATTGCTAAAAGTAACATTCACATTCTTCATATTGATGTGCTTGGAGTTGATGCACCTGTATTTTGTGCCCATATGTGCCTGAATAATATTTTTATGTGACACAGTCTTCATCTCTCCTGTAAAAAGATATATTACATTAGTATGTACCAGTATTTAAAGAAAGGACTCAGTATTACACCTGGAAAGGTTTCACAATAACAGCAGGAAGTTTTCATTTTACCTGCAGTTGAATTTGGGAATAAAGTTGCATCTGACAGATTGTAGTGGAAAACTAACTCTTCAACTTGGTACTTGTCTGCAGATTCTGAGAAATTCAGGCTTAACGAATGTCCTGCTCCAAAATCCAATACCAGAACTGGATGAGATCCGTTGCCTTTACCACATGAGCTCTGTGAAGCTACTACTGAAGCATTTTGTGGAAGGAAAAAGTGTACAAACTGTGGGGTAGAAAATAAAATACATGTAAGCTTTTTCTCACAGCTTTTAAAATACCCTATGAAACTGTTACAAACATACAGCAGACATTAATATATACTGTAAGATGTCTACTTATATACCAGTATATAGCAAGCAGCATGTTACTGGCATTCAAGTTGGAGAATCTTCCTCTCTGAAACTGGAGGACAAAACAGTACATTCTGACAGCACCTCTTAAGACTTTTTTTCTTCCTAAACCAGCAGTATGAATTTGCAGGTACTTCTGTACTGCAAGAATCAAATCTGGCAAACTCTGGACATGTGAAAAATGAGAGAATTTAAGCTTTGCTTTTTGTAGTATAACTGAGCAAGAACAAAAGTGAATGGCACATCCTACATTACACTGGCTGTAATACTTGGAGTTTATTACACATTATGAAGAAATGTGATATCTGAAGACCAATACATTTTCTGGGAAATTCTGAGCTTACTGCTTACAAGAAGAAACAGACAAAAGTATGTTTTGAAATAAGTCAGTTCTGAATGTAAACACATACATATACCAGGATTTCAGACTATCAGCACCACTGAAAACATGGATTATGCAATATAAGGCTCAGCTCAAATCACACAGAGCAAGTGCACCAATGGTAAAGTAGTAGGATTTTTTAAACTTTGTATTACACTGATGGCTAGGGAAAAAAATCAACTTCAACAACACAAAACTGCAATATGACTATAAATAATCCCCAATTCCTATTCAGTAGTGAGGATACAAAAACCCCCAAAACTTATTTGTTAAGGCAAATTCTTAATTTTCCACTAACAAGCTTTTGCTGTTAATATGGAACAATTTGTAAGCATTGCACTAGTCACAGACACACTGAAATCTAGAGATTTGCTAAGAAGGTTTTCAGTTTAAAAAGTTCAAAAGCTACATGTCAACAGCCTGTTTCAGTTCAGATTTAGTTCACGTGAGTGTGACCAAGTTATCAAAAGAGAACTGGTAGTATTTTTTTTGCCTTTAAAGTTCCAGTGAAAGCCATTTCAGTTATCAACAGGACACGTGTGGAATTTCAGTCACAAAGGTAATTTCACATGTTTTGTTTGTAATTGTTTCAGACAGCCTCAACCTTGCCGTTTAATTAGAAGCATCCGTAGTAAAGAAAGGCTGATGCAACGGACTGGGAGAGTAAAAACCTTTGCTGAAGCAGCTTTTCATGCATAGATACTCGGTGAAAGTTTAAATACTGCACACGTGCAAAGATACCACATATCTTATAAATACAAAAAATACTAATAAATGACAAGCAGTAAGATACTCACTGCCCTTACCTCTTTTTGCCCCTTGTTTTTGTATTCCACTGAGAAGGCTACTGTCAAATCAGCAATTATGCAGACCTTACCACTTGCATCTTTCACTTCAAATGAAGAGGAAGCCTGTAAAAAGCCTGATAAAAATAAGAGGTGGTTAACTTGGTGTCACATAAATTTGCATTTTTAATCCCAAAGAGACAGTAAGTACAACTGTACATTTTGGGAGTACAACTTAAGTATCAGTTGAGTTTGGAAACTTGGGGTTAACAGTCTCTAGATTAGCTTCAATGTCACTAACAAACAGAAGACAAATTAAACACCTCATTCATAAAACTGCAAAGCCACTCAAACCAAAACTATTGACATGCTGGGTCCTAAGAGATAAGAAAAACATGCAACAAACACCAGTCAGTGTCCAAGGCAGCTTCAGTGTTCTCCATACACAGAAACAATTTTACCACCTTCAGCCAGACCTGACTTAGTTTATTTGATCCTGCATGCCTCCAGCGCTCTGCCTTCCCCCCACAGCACACCATGCAGCCTTCACTCCCGCTGTACCAGGACACTCAGCTGCACATGCACTGAATGCAGCATTTAGAAAGCCTGGATTAACTGCAGATGTTTCAAAGGCACTGCCAAAACCAGCATGATAGAGCATGCTACCCTTGCCAGGAGAACTTCTCTTTACCGTCCTCACACCCTCCACACTTTAGAGGAGGAAGAGGTCAAGACCTTGACACAGACTGAGGTTGTTTTCCTGACTGGTTTAAGCTAAACTCAGACTGAGCTGCTGAGAAAAGCTCTTCTGCCCCTTGTGCTCCAGCATCTACATTCAGAGCACGCTGAGTACAACTGCCCAAAGTACCAACTTAACAGGGCAAGAACACACAGCAAGAGGAGTACACAACCATCCTGTCTGATGGCAGCATGGACTGGCACCGGTGTGACCAGTGCCCACTGCCAACAAAGCTTCACACAGGGCATACACTGTGGCAGGCTGGAAACAGCTGGAAAGCTGGTTATCTCCTACTTCATTTGTGGCAAGGGATGCCTGACAGTGCTTCTGCACCTGACCACTTCTTTATTTTAGAACATTTTCAGATTCTCAATTTTTCACCACCACCACCACCCCCCAAGTGAGCCTCACTGCAAAAAGCACCATTTTCATGCTAGCACTTTATCAGTTTGCATTTGCAACAACTTCAGTCTTGCAGAAAACCTGATAATAAACAGATGCAAGACATAAGCCATTATCACAAGCAAATAAACTTTAAGGAGTCAAACGTGCTAATCCATTGAACTGTTGATAATAGCAAAGAGATCCAGATGAGGGATTATCCATTAGCTAGCTTCCCTCCCTGAGAAGTTTTCAAAAAAACGAATCTTAAAACTTTTCACTGCAAACTATGGTGTGTACAATTGTATGAAGACAATTATTAGGAAAAATTGGACTTTTGTCAGCTGGACTTCAGTAGAAGACACATCAGTTGCAGGAACACATTGGAAACTATTTCTCTGGCACCCAGCAAGCATTTTCCCCTTGTTGCCTTCCCCTTAGCAACATCACATCCTCTCCCAGCACCAAAGAGGGCAAAGCTGAAACTGAAATTCATTCAACTTTACCCAGTTTTTGGAGAGCCTAGACTTGAAATCAGAGATAGACAGAAGAATGAAAACCCTTAAGAACAGATAGAGTAAAAAACTTATTTCAAATTAAAACTGTCCTACCTTTGCCTTTATGTCCAGCATAATATGTTCATTAAGGATCACATATTCACAAAGAAATGTTATTTATTGCAATTCAGAGCAGTATCAGAAACATGTTCATCCATATGGAAGTTTCAATTTGCAAAGTTTTCTTCAATTTGCATTTACATCTGGAATTCGTTTACATTTCATGCAAGCACTAGTTTTCTCCAAAGCAAGCTGCCTACACTTTTCTGAAGATTTCTAGCACAGCACAGAAAAGTGTAGAGGCAGGGAATAGGAATTCATTGCTCCTTGAACTAACACTATGACTGAAAAATGTGCTAGAATGAAAACCTTCGGTGTGCATGCAGACTCCCTTTGTTTGATAGCTATTAAAATCTCAGCAATTTTGGAGCTAAAAATAATGACAGAGCAGAAGAATGAATGAAAAATAATTTTTAAAAGAAATGCAGGGGAAAGAAAATAAAAACAATTAAGAAAAATGTTGCTGACCTAAATGAAAACATGACAGACCTATCCATTACAAATGATTCAGAGAACAGACAATGCAGAGGTACCAGAAAGCATCAAATGGAAGACAAATTCTGGTAATGAAGAGCTGATAAATCATCCTCAGCAAGTTTAAGTAATAAAGAATAAGGGGCATGAATAAACACTAAATAGAAACACCTGCATAACTACTAGATATTTGTACATGAATCCTGATTTCATTAGTGTGGAACAAATATTATAAAACCCCAGTCCTTCTTAAGAAATATTCAGCAGTGGCTGGATTTCAGTTTCAGTGATGAGACAGAGGCATCCAGCACGAGACACTGAGCTGTCCTCGATGGAGTGGCGAGAGCTGTTTCACTGCAAGTAAGGCAACACTCACAGGGATGGTGATCAGAGAGAACTGAGCTGCGGCATCATCTGCTCCCAAGGTCTTCAAGGAATGCAGATGAAACCAAGTGAAACGTATGGGACGTGGGAGCAAAGAAAAATTAAAAAAAAAACCAAAAACCCTGAAGAACAAATAAAGACTGAAGGAAACAAGGTCTCTGCTCCAGCCAGTTTAAGACAGAGGAACAGCTCGCTGAGCATCGCAGGAAAGCAGCTGTTGAGTTTTGTGAAGGCAGTTTCAGTGTCAAGTAGTGATTAATGCATGAATCATCACCAGCCCACAAATACTACAAGCCTACAGTCAAAATGTCAAGACTACAGAAAACAAAACTGATGTTGAATCAATCTATCCTGGGAATATTTCTAACAAAGTTACATAATGTATTGCTTAACTCTATCAGGACATATCTACAAATTGAAAATATTGTTCATACATCTCAGAACAATATTATTCTTTGAAGTTAAACACAAAAAACTGATACAACCTCCAGATTCTTAACTTTAGGCTTTAAATGTTCCTCTTAATAAACTGCAGGGCCCTCTGTGACAACTATCTGTAGCACAGCAAGTGCAGTACTTCAGATTTAAATTAAGCAGTTCAAGACCTTTCAACAGGAAAATGTAAATTCTGTTAGGTTCATTATTCACTTGGCTGGAAACACTACATTATTGATAACTAGCAAAGGAATTACCAAAGATGTACTAATACCAAAGAAATTTAATTTGGTTCGGATGCTTCCTTTATATTCCATTAAGTTCCAAAAAAAGACTGCTTATAATATTTATTCGAGCTGCATATTTTCAATCGAAAATCATAAGACAATCTCTCACTTTATACCTCATTTCTGCAATTACAGTCTCATGCAAGGAAACACTTAAGGTAACTGTTAAAGCAACAACTCGAGATGTTGCTTGAATTAAATCCAGCATCCTTCTTTATTTAACATACCTACCACAAAAAACCCCGAAGTATATTAACAGCCTGAGATAAAATAAGTAAATCAAACAAAACAAATACTTTCTTGATTGTCTAGCAATTTATCTTAAAGAAATCCACCTCATAAAGTTGTTTGTTTTAAGCTGAAAACTACAAAGCTAACAGAACAATCTAGCACATGCTTCCAGGTTTCAATCTTATAACTGAAATCCTGTTAGTCAAATACAGCTACCTCTGATTTATTCTCCCGTATAATGGAAACCTACTAAGGGAAAGAGACGAAGGGTTGTTGTGCACTAGAAAACCAAGCATATTTAATGGCAATTGTGTACACCATCTGCTTGCAAAGAGGACTTCAGTTACTATAGTTAATGATTTACTTTTCCTCCAATTTTTATTACAAACATGGAACACTGACAATAAGGAAACACAAGAGCTACTTCTGTATAATCTGGGATTTATTACTTATTATTTATTATCATGTTTCCTGCATAAGTAAAAATTTCTTCAGCATTTTTCTCCCTCTCGGAAATAAGGGCAGCAAGCTACCCAAATCCATCTCGGCACACATCCCGTGTCATCAGTACTTTAAGCCATGCAGATATCCATCCAGTGGATGGGACTGTCTGCAGTTCCATCGACTGCCTATGGTGTTCAGGAGGAAAATCATGGCTGCAGCACAGCACAGCTGCCAGCTCCCAGGACATGCTGTGACGAGGTTCAGAGTATCCCAGAGCCTGGTCACACTCGGGCTCTGCTCGGCTCCAGCCCACCCTGGAATTACTGTGCAGCAGCACTCCGGGGTAAGGGAGCCAGCCCTACTTCATCATTCTGTACCTAAGCTGCAGCACTCATGTGTTGCCCTGCACCTTTGCCCAGGTGTTCTGATGACAAACACAGCGAACACTGCTATCTGTGGGGCATTAATCCAAGGAGATAAGAAATGCTAGTTATTATCTACAGAAGCCTTATTTTCTATTGTCCATGTTAACCAAACTGCCCAGTAATTTACTCATTCTGATGGTTCAGAATGATCCTGTCATCTCAGTGCCATTTTGTTAACAGTGGTAACCTTAGTCACCACTTTAAATTCCTTAATCTATGCCAGAGAACAGAACGGAAAAACCCCTGAGGATTTCTGCTCTTCTACAATATTCTGTCTTCTAATGTATGCACTACTTCCAGAGGGACACCAGATCCAAGTCCTTTATCAGAAGACCAAGTCAAGATCACTTCCTTATAGTTCAGAACCTTTACCACCTCGGGATAATACAGAAAGAAAAAGACAGTTACAATTGAAAGCAGGAAAATCCCTTGACAGGCTTGATGTAGGAAACACTTTGTAAGAGGCGAGATGGTCTCCATAAAATTATAAGTTATACTTACCTTTTATCAACAGGCACATGAGACTGAATACTGGCTATCTGGAAAGCTGGCAGGAAAAGACAAGACTAGACTCACTTGAATACACATACAGTGGTTGGAAAGGAAGAACAGAGCTTAATTCAAAGATGCATGAGGGTACTTTAGGGGATAACAGAACCAGCTGCACTTGTGCAGGTGCAGCACCTGATTATATCAAATTCTTGATCCAGCCCAGGATATACATCCTTGCCAACCAAGAGACAAATACATGCAATCTGAGATTATGGTTTTGATATTCTTGACTTCAATTAAGGCAGTAAACATTTTGTTTTTCAATTCAAGTTTGCAGATTAATAACTTTTGTCTTTATAAACCAATATATACATGTACAAAAGCATTAAAAATGAAAGGCTATCTAACGGCCATGCACCTGCCATTTGACCAGAGAATTGCACAACTGCATCAAGTTTAGTCACATGAAACTTCTTTATGGCTTCCTATCTAGAGGAAGGAAGTCTTGGGATAGCTCTACAGCAACTGATTGCATGAGTACACTGGGAGAGCTGAACTCCCCTGGCCAGAGCCTTTTCAGCCTTCACACAAGTCCATTTTGCACTGGCTCTGGTTAGTGCTGCTGTATCACACCACACAACTAACACACATTCTTCAAGGCAGCTGCCAGCCCCAAACAATGTTTTGAAGAAAGGAGCACTGTGTGACAATTTAAAGAGAAAGCTTCCCCAGAAGAGAGGATATTGGAAATAAGGCAATAAACTAACTGCCTGAGTAAAATCACTCTCCTAGTCCTGCAGAGTAGATCTTAACCCTGTCAAAGTAAAATAACAGGTGTTCTCATATCGTATGGACTGAACTCTTGTTAAGAAAACAGATGCCATCAGAAGTTAATACAAGAAAACCAAATGTATTAACTGTGAACTTTGTGCTCAAGTGCTGAACACTGGAGAGTGAACAAGTACCCACTGCAGAGAGCTGAGGCACATTTAAACTGTACTCTTAATGCCAGGGTGCACCTAAGACTCTCACATTTGGAATGAGGAGTAGAAAAAGTAGTACTGATAATCACTGGTGCTGTCAAGAGACAGAGAAGGCTAAGAAACTGTTATACTAAGACTGAAAGGACTAAGACAGATGGACTAAGACCAGTCCTCCATCTTGAAGTCAGATGCCCAAGAACTGTGGAATCCTGATTTACCAAAACATAAGGTAGATTTAAAAGTATGCAATATAGAATCAAGATAATGCAAGGGAGTGTTCAAATAGCTGTTGTAATTTCCACCAGTCACATGCCCAAAAGTGTCTTCTGCCAATCTTAAGAGAACACATACCAAGAAATTTATTTCAGCACCAAGCTTTCTCAAGGGATTTCCAAATAATCATGGCTGACTTGACAGCAAAGACAAACTGTTGAAGCTGCAACAAGCAAAAGTGAGATGTGCCTTTTGCTAGAAATAATCTTTTATCTTTGAGACCTACAAAGGCTTATCAGAGATAACAACAGCAGTTAATATTGCAACAGAATATCAATCTTTTCTTTGAGTCAGGTTCCTCTGCACTTAGGGGCAATTCTTCATTTTGTTATCTGCTACTGAGTAGAAAACATCCTAATGGCTACAGACCAATGTAGAAGCAGGTTACACAAAAAATAAAACTCCTTGGTCAGCCTGAACAGAAACCTTGGAAACATATTTCAAAAGTGGCCATGTCAGGGAATCTGCAGAGTTCTCAGCAAGTAAGAAGTTACTTCACCAGTCAGAAAAGCTGTTGAAGTCAAAACTAAGTAACTCATCACATGATGACTGGCACACTAATTCAGATCCTTAGAGACTGTGTCAACAAACTTCAAGCAGTTATCAAGCAAGCACTATGTCAAGGGCAGCATTTGGCAAAACAATGTTTTGAAAGTTGCTCAACATTCAAGCACTTATACTTTGTGAAAAACCAAGTTATACTGGTCTCAGGTCCAAACACCTGATAATGCCAAACCTGAAAAAAACAATTCACTACCAGATTGCTCAGTGGCTAGAATTCATTATCAAGTTTCTTTCAACTATCTCTACATTGGTAGCAAGGTTTGAAATTCCTTTCTGGCCTAGAGTTGTGCAATAGAAACGTGGATTATGCATCAGTGACTCTGAAACTGGCATCACACTACCTTGAAAAACTTTCCCTTCAGCAACTCTCAAACACTTCATTACTTATCCACTACACTGAATCCATGCCTGATTCTAATCTTAAATTTTCAGGAGAGTGTTCTCTGATGTGTCTGTGTTTCAGTAATGAAAAAATGTATGAGTGCTCTAGATCTCAGAGAGCTCAAGCAGCTGTGTTGGGTTCGGCACAGAACCCAACTGACTCATCATGCTCAACAACAGACAAGCACCATCTTACTCAGTATTTCAAAAAGCAGCAGCTAAGTTTAGGGGAGGTACTTCCATTTCCCATAGCCCCTTTTCCCTGCATGTACCATATACTACCTAAATTTTTTCTTTATTCCATATGATGTTAACAAGGAAATTAATTACAAAATGCTCAGTGCTGACACATGAAACATTCAGCTTAGTGCTTGCTGCTCAATCTAAATAAAAAACTGAAACAGTAAGTGAGGTATGGTGAGGTATTCAGGTGGAAAAAAAATTCTGCTGTCCGAAAGTCAAGGCACCACCAAACAAGTTTTCACATCTTAGCCCCACCCATGCTAATTTTTCAGTCTCCTGTGATCATGACCTTATCCTAATCAGTGTTCACTCAGATGACTACAAGGCTGCAAATGAGCTAAAATATCTGAAGACTTCAGCCCATATATTATCATTATCTCTTATTCCTCTCCCCTCATCTACAACCCAAACCCCATACTCTAGCAAGAAAGGGGTCTCTATTTGCACCACAAAATCCTCCCCCAAGACTGTAGTATATAGCTACGCAGAAACACCCAGCTACTAAGCTACTAGACACTGGTACAGAGTCCCGACTATCAGTAAATAGTTACTCTATGGTAAAATAAACTACTCTGCTGCCTCAGAAATCTAATACATCTTACATGCCAGAAAGTGACAAAGATAATGCACCGAATGATGTTTGTAACTGCCAATTAAGCTGAGGAAGACTACTGAAGGGACTGAAGGTATTAACTATGCTACCACATAATCACGAAAGCTGATTTGAAAGCAAACTATAAAACAATTCTTCATTTAAGCCATAACGATATCAAACAAATAAGCCAAGTAATTCCCACTGTAACACCAGTTCAACGACACTTCAGCTGGCAGCCCTAAAAAGCAAGTCAAGGAGCTCTGTAAATCACTGTGCTTGCAACACTGGCTCACGAGGGCTGGATATCTGAACTGCTCAGTGCCCTTTGCGAGTGGCATCTTTTGGGCTCAGTGAAACTGAAGTACGGTCAGTGGTGATAACCCAAGAGACGTTACAGGAGTCGCAAAGACTGTTCTATCTCAAAAATGATGGCAGATAAGCATTCTCAACTGCTATTTTATTTGGGAAATATTTTGGTCAGCTGCTGAACAAGCTTCCTTTGCTGCCAAAGCCACACCTCAGAAACGTGACAGAGTTGTGTGATGTGGCTTTCAAGACAAGAAACCAAAGGCAAGGTAGCTGTGAATAAACAAGCAAGACACACTTCCTCGTAAAACAGCCTTGTGCCGCCCTAACAAACCTTCTCATCAAGACACTGAAAATTCTCTATTCCAGACACTTCTCATATTTTACTCAAGATATGGCAGGAAGAAAGCTATTAAACAACGGAGCACCACATGCCCTACAGAAAAGCGCTGTTTCCTAGCAATGACATCTCCACGCCTCGTGCTCCCGGCGCGTTTCCAGGTTCTTCCCGGAGCGCTGTCCCTACATCCAACGCAGGTGCTCAGACCGGCTCTAACGCGGTTCATTGCGCCGAGCGCGGCAGCCGCCGCCTCTCGTCCGTCACTGCCCTCGTTCCTCGGGCGGCCCTCAGAGGCTTCCACGGGCCACAGGGGCCCGGCGCGGGGAGGGGGCGGGACGGCCCCCAAGAGCCTTGAGCCCCCGCGGGTCAGTCAGCAGCCGGGAACGCCGACAGCAGGCGGCAGCGGACGGGCGGCCGGGTCTCCAGTTACAGGTGGCGCGTCCAGCGCCGCCGGCCCCGGGGCCACCTCAGGCCGCTGCGACCCCCCCCGCCAGCCCGCCGAGCGCACAGGCCGCCCGCGTCCCCCCCCTTACCGAGCAGGGCGGCCGCCGCCAGCAGCCCCCGGGCCATGTCGGGGTGCGGGGACGGGGCGCGGCGGCAGCGGGCACGGGCCGAGGGCGGGAAGGGGACGGCGGCGGCGGCTCCGCGCTCGGGGCGCTCTGGCGACAGCCCCGGCCGGTCATGTGACCGCTGACGTCATGCGGCCGGCCCGCCCGTCACGTGAGCCGGCCGGCGCTGCGGGCCGTGAGCGGGGCAGGATCTCGCGAGAGCGGAGCCGGGGGCAGCGGTGTGAGGGGCAGTGACTTTGGGGGCGAGTGACCCAGCTGAGCTCTGTACTGCTGTGCCATATGCTTCGTGCCACTCAGTCTAAAGGCAGTCTAACTTGAGTACAGTCTCTTCGCAGAGAATTAATTCAGTCCCAGCTATATAAAAACACTGGAAGTTTTTACTTCCATATAGCCAGGTATACGTATGGGTCACATGTGTTCCAAGACAAAACGGGCTGTTACTGACGTGTGCTTGCATGAGTAAAAAAATTGCAAATTTCACATAGCTTCAGACGTCTAATGGTTTTTAAGAAATCCCCCCCCCTTTTTTTTTTTTTTGAGAAAACTAGAAAAGAAGGTTAAGATAGTTTGTAAACATTCTCAGATGTAATGGAGGTGGGCACCCTAGGTCATTTGATCACTTTGTAATCCAATGCTCTCTCTTATCCACATTGTTAGGGATACGCTTACTTCATCTGAAACCTCAGAAGCATGTATCTGGCTCCTGAAATCCTGTTTCTAGTACGACTGGAATGTGTGCCAATAGCAGTGTGCCTCTGCTTTCTCACAGTGACTGCCATATAGTCTCCTCACTACAGGCTGACCCAGATTAATCATCTCAGAGGCAGAATGATTTCTGCTCCCAAGCTGCCTTCATACCTTTTTACTTTGAACCTATATGAAATGCAATTTAGCTACTCCCAGCTGCTAAAGTCAAGTTCAGCTGCTGTGTGCCTGACCTTTCCTTGCTCTTTGTCTCTGTTCACTCACACTTCCTGTTTCCCCAAAACATCCTGGGTAAGTTGAATTCCTCCTTAGAGTGGCATGGGGATCTACCTTTCATTTTCAATGTTATTGCTATAAACACATATTTCTTTTTAATGCTGTATTTTTATCTGTGCCTTTTTAGACACAGTATTGTATTATTTTAGTTTGTTTGTTTTTCCCTGAAACACTTCATGCAATCTTTATTCTTGTAACATATTGCCAAAAGCAGAAGTTAGTTTGAAAAAGGACATAATGAGCAGCTCTGGTCAAGTGTTTGAATGACTCATCTGCAGAGGAGTTGAGGGTAATGGAGGTGGGACATGGGTTGTGCTCATTTTGGATGACTGTTTTTGGAACCTGCACTGGGAGTGGAGGAAGGTCTGTGGAACACAAAGTCTGCCACAAGACACATGGAGAGGGAGGCCTAAGGTCAGGTTTAAACGTGGTGTGCAGTATTCTCTCTCTGCTGGAAAAGCAGTAGGCATCAATGAATGGAAAAACAGCAGATGCTTGGATTGCTATTAAAAAAAATTATCACTATAGCAGTGAAAGGGGTTTTAACTCTTTAAGTGCAGCAGAAATAAGATGCACAGCTACATGGGCATCTTTCATTATAGAAAGAAAGAGACAAGTTCATTCAGAAACACACTTGGTTTTATAGCATGACTCGCAATTCCAAGAGTAGAGAAAAGGTGATTGGTTCAGAGAGAAGACACCCCATTCCCACAGCCTAGTCACATACCACAACAGGTGTTCTATCTTGTTATTAATTCCTTTTTATTTTGACCAAATTATCACCCTGGAAGAAATTCTCCCTAGCCTTGAGCTGGACCAGCTTATAGGTTGGGAACAGAGCTGAAAAGCTCGGGCCTGGAATATTTTTCAGGCTGTAATTTTCTTTCTTTCTCAATATGTGTCCCTACACTATATATACATACATATATATATGTGTATATATATATATATATAAATTACATAAAGCAACAATATTGTGGTAAGATTTGGTAAATAAAGAACATAAGGTTATCAGCAGAGCATGATGTTGACCTTCCGTGCTGTGGATCATTAGCTCACTAGGCCTTTATTAATGGTGCAGAGACAGCACCATACCAATTTCCACCTCCTTTCAGTACAAGTATTACCAGGGTGTTTGTTAGACAAATGCATCAAGTCTTGCACAACTGTGTTGGCCATCAGCCCCACTGCTTGGTAACTTGCTGGCTGACATCAATCAAATGTGATAGCAGGGTAATACATAAACAAACAGAGTTACAGCTTCTATAAAAGCTGCTATATACACAGCCTGGAGGTCCAAATTAGTGCTGTCACTGAGGGAAATGAAACATAGTCCATACCCTTCTGACAGAGCTGCTGGCCCACAATGCTCACAGGCCCAGATAAGAACCATGATGCACTCCCTGGCCTTTCTTCAGAGCCATGGTTGTAGAATGAGCTGCTCATGGGAAACATCCAGGAGAGTTAGGAGCCATTACTGCAGTAAAAGCTGTCCTTTTGAGGTCAAGGCAGAATACAAGCAAGGGAGACAGAGTACAGGCTAGGAATTTTTACCAGGACAGAATTTCCACAAATCATAACTCTTTTCCCACAGCCTTTTGCTGAGTATTACCTGACTTCACACGGTTACTTCCTTTCTGAAGAGACTTCCTAGGAATGGCTAACCAAGTTCACGGTACAGAGTCTACTCTCCTGAACATAGCTGCCAAAGATAATAAACTTACAAACAGAATGGAACTATTTAGGTTGGAAGAGACCTCAAACATCACTGAGTTCAACTGATAACATAGCACTGCCTAGCTTGCCACTAAAATATGTCCCTAAGTGCCACATCTATAGGTCTTTTAAATACCCACAGGGATAGTGACTTCACTTCCCTGGACAGCTTATCCAGCTTGATTGGCAACCCTTTCAGTAAAGAAATTTTTTCTAATATCCAATCTAAACCTCCCCAGGTACAACTTGAGGTCTTTTCCTCTCATGTTGTCACTTGTTACCTGGGAGAAGAGAGCAACCTCACCTGGCTACACAACCTCCTTTCAGGCAGTTGTAGAGAGCAATAAGGCTCCCTTCCTGAGCCTTCTTTTTCCTAGCCTTAACAACTCCAGTTCCCCGAGCTGCTCTTCATCAGACTTGTGCTCCAGACTGTTCCCCAGCTCCACTGCCCTTCTCTGGACACTCTCCAGCCCTTCAATGCCTTCCTTGTACTGAGGGGCCCAGAACTGAGCACAGGATTTGAGGTGTGGCCTCATCAGTGCTGAGTGCAGGGGGACAATCCCTGCCCTGCTCCTGCTGGCCACACTATTGCTGATACAGGCCAGGATGCCCTCGGCCTTCTTGGCCACCGAGACAGACACTGTCTCAGCCACTGTCAACCAGTACCCCAGGTCCTTTTCCACCAGACAGCTTTCCAGCTACTCTGCCGCCCTGCCTGGAGTAGTGCATAGGTAGATCTGCATAACAAATAGACATTGAAGTTACCTGAGAAGTGTGCAATTTTTTTTTTCCAAAAGGTGCACAGCACAAAGAAAGGACGAAAAAAGCTGCAGCAGATCCAGAGAGTTAAATGATAAACTCAGGTTCAGATAAAGGAATCCAGGGGAAGCTAAAATACAGAACTAAGAAAAAATACCCAAGGAGAAGGCAGAAAGGAGGCTGCTGGCTGGTTATGGAGAGCTATAACTGCCAGGCTTGGGAAGCACCTTTAAGTCAGCCCTCAACCTATATTCTCACACTCACTTTCCCTCAGGAAATGTTGGGCTCGACAAGAGTGTGTCACAGTTAGGAAAATTGCTTTTAAAATGTATATAATGTATGTTTGGGCAAGTTAGAGGCCCCAGCTCTATCCAGGCTCCTGCCGTTATTTTTGTCATTGCATAGAAGCTGCTATACAATTTGTTCTAAGGACACTGAATTGCCAAGACTCAGGTTTCCCAGACATACCTGAACGTAGATGCTCTGTAGAACAAATCTGTTACTTTGTTACTGCCGAACATCTTCAACAATGAGTGATTTTCCAGGACCTACAACCCTGTAGGTACAGGTACACTTGGGCAATGTGACTCCGAAGAACCAACTGATTGAGACAGACTGCTCAGCTAAATTCTATCACCAGCTACCCAAAAGCAATCAAATGCAGCTATTTCACTATAGAGAAGTGATTTCCACGCTGAGTCATAAAGTAACTGCTTACCTGTTTGGTTCAGCACATAAAACATCCCAGTAAGAAAAATTTGAGGAAATCAAATTAAAAATGAGGACCTGAGAAAAAGTCACAATTACTTGGTCTCTCCCAAAGCTTTTGAACCTCTGAAGCCACTTATAGACCAGTATGGAAAAGCCTTTGGGATCATGACATTCTCTGTAGGTTCAGGGGTGTAAGAGGATGGGTAGAGATCAGCAGCTGGATGAAGGGACAAAACCCCCATTCCCACAAGCAGAAAGGCAGAACCAAGGAGAACCCCTCTTGAGTTCTGCTCGAGGTTATTTGAAGGGGATGATACAGTTGGGTACCAAGGGTATACAGCACAGAAAGACAGGCTTCATAATTTCCACTGCTGCAGAACAACTAATTTTTAATTGCTAGGACCAGAATAACGTGGCCAAAGAGGTCTTAGTCTGTGGCAATTAAGAAAAACTGTACATCTCAGCACTTGAATTAACATTGCTTCTTGAGGCAGAACCATTACAGTCATCTTCAGGATAACAACACTGCTTTTAGTTTTTGTTTAAAACTACTGAACCAGAGCCTTTGGGTTCAGAAGGGGCAGGCAGTACATTCTCACTGCTTCCTAATAGCTACAGCACACTATTGCCAGCTTTCAGTGTGCATAAAGCTTTTTTGGCCATTACCTTTTTGGTTTAGAAGTCTGGTAAGATGGAGCTCATTGGTTTCCATATACATAAAAAGTGAACTACAAAGCAAATGGTATAACTAACATTAAAACACCAACCACAAAAATAAACTGAAGTGCCATATTCTCACAAAGGCTAAGAAATTAATACTTAATATGCATCAAATATTTTATTTGCATTAACTGCAGATTCAAATATTAAAATAAGTCTACATTAAATTATATTAAATACGCTTTAAATACAATAAACTAAACGTGTTTAATTTCTAAACAAAAAGGGAACAAAATAGTTCAGAACACAATACAATTAATGATACCAGAGGACAGAATAAGGATTTTAATGTGTAGTTCCACAAGTTGTCACCTCATAGCATTGTTTACTTTAAGAAGTGGCCTTTTAAGTGATGCACAACCCCATGTTATGTAAACTTAGTAAGGTATCTCTCAAGAAAATATTGCTCAGTTAAATTCTCATTTTATGTAGTGATCAAAACTCCTTTGGTAGCTCTTTTTCAGAATGAAACATACCACTAGACATCAGGAAAATAAACAGTCTTACAAGTATTACCAGAAAAGGTGTCTTCCTTATAGTTACAGTTATCTAACAGATCTATAGTGTCTTTCACTCTTTAATTCAAATCAACTTACATATGTACAATATGTAACAAAGTACTCACAAAATCCTTAGTCTTTCAAGACAAAAAGCTATGCTTTCCCAATATTGAGACCATAAAAGTATTTTTTTAAAAAAAGGTTTTGTTTTCTTAAAGTGGAGCACACTGTACAGTAGGTTCCCTGGATGTTATTTTCAAGGCAGAACTAAGTGTTACGGCAATTACAGAAACAGTGAAATACACCTGCTGCCCTAAAATGAGGTAGGGCCTCTGACTCAGATCTAATCTTTGCCACCCAAGCCAGCAGAAGTAGTAATAATAGAACAATCCATATTTTAGCTAAATAATCCATCAGCTCAGTACACACATGAATGCATTTGTCCTCTTGGCACTTCAAGAATCTCACTTCAAAACCTGATTTATCCAAACCAGACTGAAGTTTGTAGTAACTTGAAAGAAAATTAACTGAACACAAGTTTAAAGGTTTTCATGGTGCAAAACTTCGGTGTATTTCAACAACACTCCTTGTACATACATGTTCATTAATGAAGGGTTTTTAAAAAGTTACCCAAGTTGTCACTGTAGCTAAAGAATGCAGCATTTAGGGACTTTATGGATGCAGTTAAGAACACCTAAATGAAGAAACCAGACTTGCATCCATCACAGAAGTGTTTCTCACACAGGTAATTTTACCTTTCCATCCAACTTCAATGACATTGTTAAACAAAACTGTAAAACTAAATTTTGAAGAACACAAGAGAACAAAAGATTAGCTAAAGGGAAAAAAAACCCAGGACATTTAAAATTAGTAAGAAGTCTTGACAAAAGTGATCAATTAACATGTCATTTTGTTTCTTTTCCACAGCAGTGCATGCAGCTGGTTGAATAATATACATCAACCTGAAATCTGCTAGAAGGAAAGTCTGGAACAGCATAGGTATTTGGTGTCCTGAAGATATAGGTGGATGATTTTGGTTTTTATTTTTTTAAAATAAAAATAAAACTATTTCTTCTCTTTTATGCAACATAATGGTACTGATTGGGGTTGTCTTTGTCTCTCTCCATATAATCTCTATCAATGAGAGATTCAATTCTCTTCTTCAAGTCTCCAGGCTACAAGAAAAGATGAGATTAGTGTAACAGTTAGTAATACAAAGGCAAACATTAAAAAAAAAAAATACTGCTAAAAGCTACATAAGAAATGCACCATAGTATGTAACTGATGTACTACCGATACTCTGACTTATTTCTGTTTACACAATACCTTAATCTTTGTGTTTAAATCGATGATATTTCACATTTCTTGCTCTAATAGACAAGATGAATAGAAAATATATTACATATATTTAGATTAATCTAGAATGGTTTAAACAAAAACGTAAGTTACCTTTACAGGAAATTTCAGCTGATTATACAATTCAGAAACAAGAAGATTATGACCAAGAGTCTTCCTCATCTTCATTATTCGTACAATAGCAGCATCAATCTGATATTGCCTATCCTGAAATACTCTTTCAGTTGTGCTGACCTGTTCTTCAACCTAAAGAACAATACAACACCAAAAATCATGTCATCCTGTTGCTACTTTTTATTAATTATATCTCTATAGTTAACCTTCACAATAAATGAAACTCATGCATTCTTATTCATCCTTGAGACACGTACACATTACTGCATTCTAAAAGATAAGCGATTTCTGAAGTGTACTGCTAAAGCAAGTCAAAGAGAAAACTAAGGATAATGTAAAAGAAAAAACATGTCGTATTATACATTATGTGATAAATTAAAGTAAATCTTAGAAACTCCCTTCAGATTTTTGATAGAATACAGAACACTTTGACAGCCCAAATATAGCAGTGTTTTGTGTCAAACTCCAGTTCGACTTTCAGGGAATTTAATATGCAATGCCAAAAAATAATCAAGCCAATATTAACTAGAATATGTCACCTTGTGTCAAAAATGGGGATTCTGATACAACAAAAAATGTTTGTTTTCACTGCAGAATCAGGGACAACCCTTTTATAGCCCTCTTACCTGCTAAATATAGAAGTGGCATGGTGACATTTGATTCATGAGTACAATATAGTACCAGCACATCAGCAATACCACAGAAACTTCTAAGATGAACTGAAACATCTACAAGATCCTTTTACTTTCATATACAGGCATTTCAATTTGGAAGCACAGGAGGCAACCTAAAGTTGTTTTCAATTTCAGTGATTTTATAGTCTTTATTGCCTCTCTTGAGTCATCTCGACCACTCTAACAATTAAATATCCTTTGGAATTAAGACTTCATTTCTTTATATGCAAAAAATACAAGAGAGTGTCTTTCCCTATGGGATATGTAAGGTAAACAGCTAATACATAAACAGAATGAATACAAAAAGTACATACTGTTTCTTTCATTTGAATCTGGTTGATCTTTATTCTAAACAACTTATGCTTGAAATCACCATTAAAGATGAATTTATCTCCATCTTCTACATCCTTGCCCTTTGGATTTTTAATCAATACTCGTGCTTTTCCACAAGCTAAAGACTGCAGGGTTCTTCTTAATTCACTGTCCTCTGTGAAGGAATTCAAATATGGGACAAAGCAGAACAAAACATTAACATGAAGAGTTTTATGTAATTAATCCACAAATAAACTGAAAAGCCAGTGGTTTTATGTTAATACTTTCTTCCAATTAGGAAGTAGTTCACAGCCTTCAAACTCGGTCTTGTCTTTCACAGGTTAAATGCTGAGAGCATGCACAGGATTATATATATCAGCAAGTTGGATTTAGGCTCATCTCAGTGAGTTTTCCATTCAAAATAGCTTCAGAAAAGATTTCACATTAACACAAACTTAGTTTTATTGGTTTAGTTTTGTGTGGTAGTAACACGACTTTGAAAAAGAAAGTCAGTGTATGACAAACTCAAAATCACCTATTTTAAGACTTGATCAATGTTTTTATCACACAGCAACAAATACATACTAGAATAAAAAATACAGAAGTCTAAATTGACAGGAAGATGTTTTATGGGAAGGTAGAGTTCACAGCTATTATAGTCAAACTTCCCCCAAAACAGGAAAGTAGTAGACAAGTGTGTGAGGAAAATTTTATTTAGTAGTATTTAAGGCTAAAAGCATTCAGACAAGATAAAATGAAGTCTTAAATATTCTAATTATGTTGCCAAGTCTTGTATCAAGATTTTGCATTGAAAACCGCCTCTGCAGTCTCTAGAATACTTTATTCACAGTAAAAAATTATCACTAAATGTGTTTGATGTTCTGAACAGAGTTTTAGTCTAAAAACGGAAAGAAAGGTTTTGCAATCTAGTGCTGAAGTACAGCTGAGTAAAAGATTAACACAATTGCTATTTTAAAAATACTTAAGCTTTTACACAGAGCAACTTTTCCGTCTTTTAAACTTCCAACTGCTCTATGACTTCTAAAAAAACCCTTTAAACAATCTGGGCTAAACAGGCATTTATGACGTTTGAGACATTTTGTGTTTCAACTTCAGCAAATGCAGATTGTTGAGCTGTGTTTTCGTCCACACACAAGGCTGCTGTTGAAACACTCTGGAGCTTGGCATGTGAAGTCACAGGTTATAGTATGCCAAAGGGAAGGAATTTACAATTACCTATCAATCCCTGAAGTAGAAGTAGAAACTACAGCTCCTAGAGGCCTCCTTGACAATAAGGCAAGTAAAAACACAATATATTTGGATAACACATCTCAAAGCAGCAAAATTAGAGAGACTGATCGTTCTTTCTCTAACAGTTTATGCATTTTCTCACTGTCCTAATGTACCAGGGACAATCTCACTAAAGAGGCTGATAATTACTGTAACAGTGATTGGGAAACACAAGTTCCAACCATGGCCAGTTAATCCCTGTAAGAAAAAGTGAGGAACTTGTAAATTTACAAGACCATGTAGTGACATAAAGGCGAATGGCTTCAAACTGAAACAGAATACATTAGGTGTTATAAAGAAATTCTTTATTGTGAGGGTGGCAAGGCACTAGAACAGGTTGTCCAGAGAAGCTCTGCACTCTCCTTCCCTGGAAGTGTTCAAGACCAGGCTGGATGGAACTCTGAGCAACCTGGTTTAATGGAAGGTGTCCCTGCCCAGGGCAGGGGGCTAGAACTAGATTAGCTTTAAGATCCTTTCCAATCCAAGCCATTCTGTGATTCTATGCTATTCATCCTGGCCTCACAGGAAGCCTGTGCCACATGAACTGTTCTTACTACCTAAATTTCTAAACTACTTCTCCAAAGGAGAGAGAAATACAGACATGGTGCTCAGTGCAATGACATAGATAGCTCCCAGCTATCAATTCCAGCCACCTGCCTTATAAAGAGTCTATTGAATTCCTTATTTTGTGCTATAATGGATTTCCACGCAGCCGATTTTATCTGATGCTGTCATGCAGTCAGAATGCAAGCTCCAAGAGACAGCAATCCAAGATGAGAAAGCAGGATCTGGATCAGGCTTGCATGACCTGTGTTTGTTCTGTAAATATGGTACTCCAAACTAGTGAGCCTCTCCAGACTATCCTGATTACTATTATCACTAGCATGGATTTTCTTCATCTTCCTTACCATTAAGGGACAGGATGACTAATTAACTTGAAGCACTGACACTGAGACAATGGAGCACCCCAAGCTGTACTTCCTTCTGCAATGCATCATTCTGAACCACAAGGACTCTTGGCACCCCCATTTTACAGTCTTTTAGAAAATATTTTACAATATTTTAGTACTTGTAAGGAATCAAATACTCTTTCAGATACTGCTGTATTACGTTGATCTTAAGTTTCAACATGTGAAGGACTATTGGGTGTAAGCTGCTGACTGATGCAAACCTTGCAGAGAGTAATAATGACAGTTTTTGGCTATAATTATTTCAAGAGAGTGTAAGAATTTGGGAGAGAAAAAACCCACCCGAGAACATCAAAACACAGAAGACAGATACTGCAGATGGTTAAAAAGAAAATTGTACTCTTCCTCAGTTTTCTTTGTCCTTCAGGTTCAAGTGCAGAGGCAGAGAATTACAGAGTACACACCCAGCACACTCCACTCCTCTGAATAGGTCAGACCTGCTGTCAAGGGGCACCCCAGAGACAGGAATGGGCAACAGGCAGGTGAGCTCTCAGAACAGTTCAGTTGAAAATAGTCTCTTAAATCACCCCCAAATGACAGCATTCTACAGCATTATTTTCAAAAATACTGTATTTTCAAAATATAGTATGTGAAACTGAAAGGGAGCAAAAATAATCTGTACACACAGTCTTTATCACCACTTAAATTTTAAGAATTGCAGTGATACATTTTGTAAATCTAGTAGGTTGTTAGTAGTATCACATTCCACACAGCTCTTACTAATAATTTTGTGAAAAACCCATTTTACAAACCAAGAAAATACACTAAGAAATACATGCAGTGTGTTTTCCTCATCTATTTTGGTGTATGTATGCTATCGGCACAAAGTTTGTCCTAATCATCATGACAAATTTCTTAAAATTAGGCCTTCACATACCAAATCATAATCACTGATCACTTCATGAATAAACTTAAGAACTCAAAAGTATTCTTCCTACCTATACCAGTAGCCATTTTAATTTCTTCAAAACTGAATTCATCTCCTTCATTAAACATAAGCAGTACTAATGTCTGAAAGAGTGATACTTGAAACTCCTTCTTCCCCTAAAAGAGAAACAATAAGTAATAGTAATATTCAGAGAATTTTCTATTGTACCCCCTACATTTGACAGTTAGAGAAAGTATGCATTAATTTTTCTATTTCTAGAAGAATGGATATGCATTTTAGAATGCCTGATACACAGAAGAATCTGCCTGAATGTAGTATTGAGGAAACAGGACATTTTTCAACTTATTTTTTTTACTCCTCTAACAGTAACAATACACAGAAGCAGCTCATTAGAATCCTTCACTTCATTTTAATTACAATATATGAAATTTTGGTGTTGCCACTATCAATAGTGAATTTGTCCATAATTAAGTCGTTAATATTCAGAACGAGTTCATAAAAGAATTCAAGGGTTTTTTGTCTTTGCTGTGGCTCAGTGAAGCTGCACTATTACTGCATGAGACAAAACAAAACCACATGAACAAACAGTGCAGTTATTTAACAGTTAAATAATTCAACAAGCATTTAAATTTTAACCACAGCCATCACGTGACTAATACTCTTCAGTCTCTTTATGTATGTCAAGCACTCTAAAAGCATCAACAGGATTTCTACAACCAAAACAATTCCATATTAAAGATTAAAAACAGCTGTGTTCTTTTTCTTGCTTTGATTTCTTCATTTATTAAAATTTAATTTATTTGAATGAGCAACAATTCCTATCAAATTATTATAACCAAAAAGTATCAAGTTGTTGTCTTGTTAGCTAGGTAGTATTTCAGTTTAATAATAAAAAGCCCACTTTCTGTACAAAATAACAGTATTGAATTGTGATTGGTCCTCCACAAAAATGTTACTACCTTTATAAAAAATAAAACACATGATTAGTTTCCAAATAATTTACTTAAATTTTAACCTAACAGGCAAAGCATTATGCAAGCAAACTTACTTCCTTAAATTCTGCCTTCAGGACAGCATGCCCTAAAGTAGTCTGCCACTGAAGTTTTCGACCACTGTGTTTTCCCAGGTAAAAGGTTTTAAATACCTCTTGAAGCTTTATCATCTATTAAAAAAAGAGAAAAAACACTTACATTATATCAGTGCAGTGTTACCAAATGATTTGACACATGTAATTTCTTTATTTTCCTCAACCGTGTTTCATAACAGGTTCTTCTGTGTGAAAAACTTAATCCAAAGAGCAAAATTTTGCTTTCAAGTATGCTGGTACTATTTTGCACAGAAGAAAGCCTCAATTTAAAAATAATTGAATTTTCCTTGGGTTTTTAATTTGCTTGTTTTGTTTTAAATAACAGTAAAATAAACTCCCTGTAAAGGGTTTTAAACCTCCAAAGAGATACTGGTTTTATCCCGGACTTTGAATCTGGCCTAGAAGTCATGGGACAAAAAGCATGCATGTCACACCTTTACACTCGCTAGTACCATCTGCTCGTAAGTTCTTCCTGTAGTTTGTGGATGCAAGAGAATTCTAGTCCAATTCCACTACTTTATGCCCTCTTACTTCCAAGTAAGGGGGTTCTAGCCCTCCATTTTCCTAACATGTTGCTCAGGCTGGATGCTTCAGAAGTAGTCTGCCATGGAGGAAAAGACACCTCAGGAATAAGAGTACAAGAGCTTCCATATCTTCTAAACTGAGCAGGAACCCCATTACCTCCTCTGGCCTCTGAAGTGCTTCCCACAACTCCCATCAAACAAGGTATTGTAGGAAACAGGGACTCCAAATACACATGTCAACCTAAATCACTACTGGAAGGAGCTTTGCAAAAACCGCTCAACTTGGAAACAATCATTTTTCAGGCAGATACTATTTAAATGCAGGGGCTAGTTTTGTGTGACACATTGCAGAGAACAGAGGAAGGATCTTTGAAAAAAGGAACGTGCAATAACTATTGATTAGCTCAAAGTGCCTAACCAATGTAGTTAAAGATTGACTAAATTAAGGTGAATTGACCAATTGCAAACTTTTAAGTAATGGACTGCAATGCTAAGTAAGGCAATGATATTGTTATTATACAGGTTAAAAAAACCCTACAGAGTGAAATAATCATCAGAAAAAAGTGGATTTTATCCACTACATTTTATTTTTTGCAATTCTGGAATCCCTAAAATTATATAAAACCCTTAAATATCTAGCAGAAAAATGTTAAATGAAGGGCACTAATGCACCCTGTGATACTGATTCCATTCTGTAAAGTGCATTTAGAAGAATTAAAATACAAACCTCTGAATTTAAGTGGACTTCCATAGGTGTATAAGTTGGCCAATATCCCATAGTTAATATATTTACTGTCAGGTCTATATTTCCTGGGTCACTTTGGTTCTGCATATACTAAAACACAAGAGACAAAAATTATTCCAGTATACTATCTGCATACCAAATTAGAAAACGTACATACTTAAATTAGAAATTTAGGCTTCGTATAACAATGAAAAACCACATCCTTGATTAGACATGCTGTAGCAGGAGTTCGATTAACTATCTACTGACCACTTCCCCAACTTCAAAACACAGCATGCCGTTGGGAATACAAAGAAAAGGTCAACACACCTTGAAATATGCTAGACTACTGTCTATAAAAGGTGCTAAGGTCAAAGAAACTTTAATCACATACAAATAAAGCCAAAGAAAAGAAGCCATTGAAAGGACGGTAAGATCAAAAGGATCCCTTTAGACTTTCACATCTACTAGACAGAACTTTTTCATATAATTGGAGTAGAGCATCAGTCAAGCCAGACTGCAATATCTGGGACAGAAGAGTCACTACAGTGTTTTACTATAGGTGTTGTCCTGGTTCAGATCTCTAACCCAGCATCCTGACTTCAGTAAGGCCCCAAAACAAGTACCCAGAGAGAAATGCAACAACAGGGTGAGTATTTACAGTATTTCCTGCAAGCATTCATTGGTCACCAACAGGATGGAAACTCTGGGGCCGAGAAATGCACACTTTCTGTGCACTTAGCAACCTCCAGGGAGTTTCTCTGGTTTGGACCATTGACAAAAAATTCATCAGAGCAGCACCAGTTTACAGAATTAAGGGATAAAGACTTCCCAGGATGTCGGTCAGCTAAATTACCATGTGGTATTTAGACTATTTTACTTTAAAAGTAATCAAATATAACTGTACAATTATTGTATACAATAAATAAATTCCATTGTATAAACAGAACAATAATTAGACACTATTATTATGACTAGGATCTGCTCAAAAGCTGTTTAATTTTGGCTTAATCAAAGGGATAGCACCATTAAATGCCTCCCCATAACTGTGGAAAATTTAGTATACAAAGAAAAGCTAAGTGTACCTGCTTGAACTGTACCATGACATCTTTGGACAGTTCCATGTCCTTGAACATGCCCTCCAGTTTGCTGGTAAAAGCAGCGCCACATTCTGTCACACACAAAAAAAGCAAAGATCCCACAATTACAAAGAAGCACAGAACAAATGATATATATTTAACCTGAGACAGCTGAGCCATATTTACCAGGTTACAGAGCATCTACAAATAGTTACATTTTCAGGATTTTGCTCCTCTGTAGACCAGTCTCACACCTAAGTCAACCTAATATTTCTTGCTGAGGATAATGAAAGGGCTGATACATACATATGTATATACACACACATATATATCCCCCAAAGTATTTAAGAGCTGTCCAGCTATTTCTTAAAATTTGGCTTGTCACTTCTTAAAAGCATGAGAAAACAGATTCCAAATTTGCATGCCAAAAAGTAATACAGATTTAACACATCTAAAGACACCTACCATGTTTAAGCTTTGACAACATAGACTTCTCAGCATCTACTGATGCACTTTTTCCAACCAGCAGTCTTTTGGCCAAGTCTTTCTTATAAAATGCTTCAAACACATCTTTCCCTGTAAGGAAATGAAACAAAAAATTAAATTAAATTATACATTCTATTTGCATCACTGCCCTTCAGGTTGTGGCAAGCCTCTCATGAAAAGCTGATTAGTAGAACAATATTCATTACGTAGCAGTGAAGAAAAACAAGTAGACATTTTGTTCTTTTCGTATTTTAATAGCTTTTAACATATTTTGCAGAATATTTACTTATTTTTTATTTCTGTCCCAGGAACTTGGGCTGCCTTGTATTTCCCACTGGATCAGCTGCAAAACACATGAAATTACTCTGGGGTCCAGAAGAACATTCTCCCTCTATTGGTCTGATTAATTAAAAAAAAAAAAAAAATGGGAGGGAGATTTTCTATATATTAAAGAATATATTTTAAAAGCCTAAGGGGAAGAAAATTTAACAGAAGTCTTCTCACATGCCTTTTGAAATGAAGGAGTCATACAGATACTCACAAACTTTCACAGCTTAAACCCGAGCTTTCCCCTACTGACAGTGCTAAGAGGAACAAATTTACTGTAACCCAAGCCACTGCTTGGGCTGCCTACAGTAGCCCCTCATAATTCCTTGCAAACACTTCCCAATTTAGTGCTTCTTATGATAGTCTTCTTCCTTCCCCATCCTGTCCTGGTGAAGTTCCATGAACCAGCTGCATCAAGATATTATCAAAAAGACCAGTGCCCATAAACTCCCAACTAATTATCATCTGGTCTTAGAAGAACTCTTATGTACTAGACAGCTCAAAACAAAATTTGTGCTTTTAGCTCAGTACTACCAAAAATATGAAGAGGAAAAGGTTGGTGAAAGTTTCAGATTAAGAACTATTAATCTCTTAGGTTGACAAGCTGCTAATACAACTGTTTTCATTCACTATCTCCATCTGACAAAAATGATGCAATTATGATTCAATTATGCAAATGATACTACTTTATGACTTGACTGCTTTCCCATCATATTGTACTTGTTTGGGATTTTTATAAGGAGAGAATCCCATAGATCTCAGAAAAACTAAATACAGAATTCCTGCTATTCCACCCCAGTCCAGGATACACATTCTACTTCCCTCAGAGCAGTGACCATGCATCTGTATTGGATTAGACCACTGGTTTTTCTGGTATCTAATCTGGAAAAAAAAATTCCTAACATATTCAAGGGTTTTGCTCAGACAGACATACATGAGGGAAATGCATTTCAAATGTAGTAAACCTCAGCAATAACACTTTTTCCTATCATTCTGAGCCCTCCTCTGGGTTCCTTCTCAGCTATGATGAGAAGTTGCTGGGTTTTTATGCTTTGTACTTAAAACATACATAAAGTGGACAGGAAAGAGTCTCTACTGTCATTAGAGGAGAAGTTGTGGTTACAGACATGGTTAATTTATGTTAAAAAACTTGCAGCAACACCTCTAACTCTTAGGTCTCCATTCACAAGACTCTGAAAGGTCTGTAACTTGCTAATCTCCACAGAACTATTTGTCCTCCCTGATATATTTATTGTGCTCCTGCAGTTGTAAGTCAATCTGAATTAAAGACTGAGTTGAGCAGAAATCCATGCTGAGAAAGATTTCTTGCATTCAGATGAAAGCAGCCCTGCTAGGAGCAAGAGGAACAGTTTAATTGCAGCAACAGCAAACTGCTATTTCTTACCATGAATGAATCTAAATATGATCATGATTTTGTCAAGGATTCTTTCCAGTTCTTCATCTGTTGCTTCTTTATTACCAGCTCTTAATTTGGAATCCACATATTTTGCTATAAATAAATAAAATTAGGTAACAGCTTAAGAAATAGATCCAAAATAAACAACCTAAACATCTTCTGCTTGAAATACTACTATGTGTTAAATACCATTATATGTTAAAATACAGGATAAGCACTAAATTTTCCATTTTCCCTCTTCCCATCCCTATGTTCAGTGGAATGACAGAGCCCTACTACATTCCTGGAATATTATTGGAGCCTTACTATATAAAGTGGAAAAATACTGCAGAAAAGGAACAGTCCAAGGCAAAATAATGAATACAATAAAATAATTAAAATGAATACATTAGAAATTCCCACATTTTGTGTTATAGTCATACAAGCACATTACTTGTTGAAAGACAATGTTTTGGAAGCATACAATGTATATGAATGTATTTAATGAGAAACAGAAACAAACAACATAAAGAGGACTATATTTTTGTAGACCTTTACTATGCCCCTCGGTAGGAACATATTAAAATTTAAACAGAAGCAATGCTTTCCAGTTAGTAGTTTCAGAATACCAGAAATAAGGTTAAGCCTTGAGTTTTGCTAAGTATTTATTAAGCCACATTAGTATCCTTATACAATCTTCTGTGTAAAAAAACCTTTGTGGGAGCTGGAACACCATGATCCACAAATGACAACAGCCCATAACATGGCTTTAACCTGTATCACTGTGTTGTGCAATCTGGTCTACATAAAGCTGATTTCAGAAGGAAGACAAAATAAACTGAATAAAGGTAAAAGAATGTAGAGGAAAAACTAGTAACCAAGGAGCAGGATACTCTCCTGGTGTAAAATAACACAGCTCCAGTTTTTCAGCAGGCAAAACTGTCAAGATAGCTTTTGCCAGATCAGGGATAAACAAAATAGTATTTTTAAATTGTTATTATCTTCCCCCTTAATAAGCACTAATTCTCCTGTCAAGGCAGTGGGGGTTTTTTCCCCCCTCTATTCAAACTCCTTGTATCTGAAGGCTTTAAAATTGTTATCCCAACTTCAGCCTTCAAGGCAGATGGATAGGCTGTACTTACTCCTTTCTGAGAGACCCAGAACATCCCCAGAACTCCTCTACAACCACAATTACAGCCCGTTCCTCTCGACTTGTGACCACTGCTCTTGCCCCTGACCATGTGCTCCCGTGGCAGCCCCACGCTCCACGAGCAGTTGTTAGCACCAGGCCCCTGTGTGCAAGCAGTAGAGCGCGGGGACAGGAGGGTGACATGCTCCACCAGGACCCCCGACAGCACACCCGAGCCCTCGTGTTTGCCTCGTGTCCCAAAACCAGCCTCCTACAGCACGATGCGACTGCACCACTATTGCACTAGCACACTCAGCAGCATTGTCATGCTTTCTATAGATTTTTGAAATATTTTACAGAAAAATATTTGTGTACCTATCAATTCTGCAGGCTTATTTGGTCTCTTGTTGATAAATGTTTCAAAGGACTCCTTCATCAAGTTTATAAATTTTTCATTTTTCTGAAAGCACACTTCTATGATATGGTCCACTTTATCCTTAAAATCTAGTAGCTCTTGCACCATATCCTTGTCTTTTTCAGGATTAACCACTATTGTTGTCCCAAAGTTCTGTAAAACAAACACTTTTGATAGTAAAATACTTTAGAGTGCTACCTATCTCCCACAACAGACACATTTACTCTTATAAAATTTATCATCAGAAAAAGGATTTATTTTTTACAGAACTATGACTTCAAGTTTTTTAAAAAATGAGATGCACTGAAATTTAAAATAAAAACTAGACAGACATTAATGGATTTCAAACATTAGTGCTTGATCTAAAGATTATTTACATTTAAGACAAAAATAAAATAAATACACAGTAGACATGACTATGATGTGCAAGTTCACATGAAATACAGAACTATGATTCATGTAAAATAAATTAAATGGAAACTGCCTCAGAAATGTTAAGTATAAAGGAAAACTTTGCACTGTTTTTATTAAAACCCACAAGAGAGCTTAACTGATTAAACAAGTAGCAAAAATTTAACTGTTGCTCAGCCCTCAAAGACTTCTTTTTCATCAAGGGCTCTAAACCAAAATGATCTTAGCTGACTTGTAAGGAAACAAAACTCTCATGCACAAGAAGCAGCCACAGACCTGACTTTCTATTCCAGTTTCTACATTTATTATCTCAGACATAGAACACCATTTGTCTAATGAATCAAAATATCCTGTAAGGGAGGATTTGAACCTACTGGACAATTTACATTTGCTTAGTAACATTGCATTGATCAGTGTCCTGGACAGAATGATCACTTTTCCAGGGTGAGAAGGAGGACACAGCACAAGCAAAACCAAAACACTACTTCAATTGGTATGTTTTCACCAACTGAAGTATGTTAGCCAACAACAGTAAAAGAAATAGGGGGAAATTCCTCTCCAGGCTAAGTATTTCCACTGCATTATCTAATTAGCCACTGTCATCTTTCATGGATATCTCTCTCAAGTACCATTTCAAAGTAAAGCTGAACACAAGGCTCCCAAGGTCCTTAGGTTCAACACATGGATCACAGAATCACAGAATTGTTTGAACTGGAAAAGACCTCTGATGATCATCTAGTCCATCATGTCTTCCACTTTTCACAATTTCCCCTTCATTAACACATCATTTGGGCATCTCACAGTCTCTATCAGGTACATTCCTAAATTGCAGGGCTTTCCTCCCATTCTGCAAATGGCAAACCAAGACACAAAAAGCCAACTGGCACTTCTGAATTCACAAAAAGGTGACTACAACGGAGAACAGACCGTTACCACAGTAACTTGGCCCACAAGAAACATCAGAAGTTCTTGGAGCCTGCCTCTCTTCACTGTCACACAGAAGGTTTTGAGGGAGATTTACTGACACTACAGAAAAGGTTTTCTAGGTTTTACAGTATGTACACAACCATCTGTAAGAGGTCTGATTCTGCCAGATACAGAGTATGATAAGCCAGTTTAACAACTTGCTGTTGTGAAAGTAAAGATTCCTTTCCTTATTTTCTACCCATCATGAACTCCTGCTTCTTTCCTTGGATCAGCACACAGACTTTTCGCGAGTCTCTTTAGCTCACTAAACCTGGAATTAAACTGGTATTGCCCAGGAATTGTGATAAAACAGATCACAGGATAGCCTATGGAGTAGTAGGCAGCACTAGAATTAAGTAAGGAGTGTGATCTGGGAAAAAAGGAGAAGAAAGATGATCCTCCTCAGCCACAGCACCACCATTCAACTGGGCAACACACTAAGAAGTAAACTCCACCTCAGTTCTGGAGGCACATGGTAATATCCATGGTCCACTCCCATGAGCTGCAGCACTGAATCAAGCTGAATTCCAGACACAGGTGCAGAGAAAAAGCATCTCTGGAATTAACTGATATGCACTTAGTCCTGAAGGTTGATGAACACATGGGCAATTCAGGGGAGAGCCATGACATCAGGAATTATGAACTCCAGGGAGAAAAGTCTTCTGTGAAGCTTTCCTGCCTTCATCTTCCAAGAGCACTAGAGTGCAAGATCTCTGGGGCAGCATACTATATGGATTTTATGCCTAACAAACAAACCCAAAGCATCTAAATACGACTGATGGATTATTTTCAATAGGAGCATTCCCTTTCCTACAGCTTTAACATCCAGCTTTTTTCCAACAGCTTTAACAGCATTGCTGTAGAGGTTGGTTACGAGTATCACTGCCTAAGGTGCAGAAGAACAGCAACATCTGATGTTTCACTGCTTTTGCAGGTACGTGAACAGTTGAGTGTATCTGCAGCAAAACAACCTATAGTACAGTCCAGCCTAGTCTAAACCCCTGTGCATCTGGTTCTATTTAAAAGCAATGCAACCAAAACCATCCTGTATAACGTTCAAACCTATAAGGAAAGCAATTTCCAAGCACAAATTTAAAACCAAAGCAGGTGTTGCTATTTCTCATCGTGTGATTCTTACTGAGGCAGAAGCATTAACATCCCTCCCCATATTTACTTAAAACAGAAGTTTAGTGATACACTTATATGTTATTCTTGGCTTTGACAGATGAAAATTGTAACAGCATAAATTTTTACATTAGTAATAGATCTTTGAAATACCTTGATGTATTCACTCCAGTGTTGCAAAAGGATCTGCTGCCCACCTTTTACCCGGCTGAACAGCTGGTATGTCTGGGTCAAATCTGGTATTCTATTTTCATCGAGCAGGCTATCAAGTCCTGAAAAAAATTTAATTAGAAAAAAGAGAAAATTTGAATACAGTTGCATAAATACAGTTAGAAATCTACTAGAGAATATATCTATTAGAGAATATATTAGTATTTCACCTGAAATACTCTCCAACAAGGTGACGATTGTAAGCCTTTTGCAGAATGGTTATGAAGAAAGCTTGACTTCAAGGGTATAGTTTTACAATAAACTCTAAAGAAAACAGGAAGCTAAGTAAACTGCCCTAAATTTAAAGTAATGATAAATACTTCATGAGATTTTTTTTCTGTGGAGCACAGTGAGCTGTGTTTTTAAATTAAGAATATGCTGGGAACAGTCTACACTCCTACCACTGGAATAACACAAGACTACAAATTCCTTTCAAGCAACTTTTACTTTGTTGATCCACCCTACGTGAGACAAATGGAGACGTGAAGCCCGAGGAATGTAACAAGCAACTTCATACATTTTTCCATTTGAGAGTATGACAAATGTAGTTCCAGTGCAATCAGAAGTACTTTATGTGGTGTCAGTTACAGAGGCTTTAGTAATACCAGAGCATAGCATCAAGGATTTATGACATTTTTTAAAAAAACAAACCGCTTGATTTTACACAGGTTGACAAGTAACACCATCAGCGTAGTTGACACTGTACAACTGTCCTATTCCAAATATATTTCATTAATGCTAATTTTTAAATGGTATTAAAAAATGATTTGCGAATCACTACCAAATTATCCCATATTCTAATATATTCTTCAGCTTAAAAGTACTTTCACAGAATATTGTAACTTACATACATGTTCAGAAAGGCAAGCAATGTTCAAGAATGATGTCAGGTAAACTTTTGTCTACTGTTTTGAGACTTCCTAATTTCTGAGATATCAGAAGAATAGACATACTTTATTAAGACAACAGACTACATAGTCTCAAATACAGGATTTTATGGCTCTCTTCTAATTGAACATAGAACTAAAATCATGGATATCAAAAAATCATAAAGGCTTGGATTGGGAAGGGACTGTAAAGGTCATCTTGTTCCAATCCCCAGCTCTGGGCAGGGACACCTTCCAACAGACCAGGTTGCTCACATCTCCTTCCAGCCTGGCCTTGAATATATTCAGGGATGGGGCATCTACAGCTTCTCTAGGCAACATTTTCCAGTGACTCACTACCTTCATAGCGGACAATTTCTTCCTAACATCTCATCTTAGATCTCTCATTTTTTAGTTTAAACTATTCCCCTTTGACCAATCACTATCTGCCCCCTCTTTTTTATATGCCCTCTTTAAGTACTGGAAGGTCACCATGAGGTTTCCCAGGAGTCTTCTCTTTTCCATGCTGAATAAACCCAGGTCTCTCAATTAAGAAATACCCATCCCATTCAAGCATTACCTCCCATTCATTTAAAGACACCAATACACTATCTGCTTTATTATAACCTAGATCATAAAATATAGCCTTCCCTCTTGCTCTAACATGAGCTGTGTGACTGAAAAAATATTTAGTCACACATTTGACAAATGAAAAGGACATGCAGCAAAGTTCTCTGATAAAAGGTTTCACAGAACTTCCAGAAAGCACTGCCATAGCCTTGGAAAAAATCTATTGTACTCACAACCTGCCCTCCTCCCACTAGGTATGACCTATATCTAGTCCACAGCAATTATAACATGAGGGGAAAAAAAGGTTTCTTACACAGACCCTGCATTTTTAAGCTTTTTTTCTCCTGTATCAAACTGACTACCTCACACTGTTTGTAAGTGTAAGACTAGCTACAATGAAGTGACCAAGCTTATTTCTATAAATGTATTGAAAACAGTGAAACAAGCTACCCCCAGGATAGTTGAGAGAAAACTGTGAGCCTGTCATCTTTAAAAGGGACAAAGAAAGACACAGAAAGAGTATGTATAACATGAGAGTGTTAAACATGGATGTGATGGAGCTTGAAGACATAAAAGCAAACATATATAAGGACAATTTGCTAGAAGATCTAAAACCTGAAATATTGCTACTTCCAGAGAAGGAAAGTATCATTTTAAGTATTAAAAGATCAGGGAATACTGACAAACACAGAAATTCAGTGAAAAATGAGAGATTAAAATTTAAGAGGAACAAACAAATGGCAATTTGAACATATGTCTGAATAAGGACTTAAGAAGGCTGCAGTTCTGATCTGCCAGACAAAAGGTAAAGTACAGACAAAGGCATATGAGAGTTCATTGCCTTGAATGCTGCCAATTCCAGTAACCCATGATTCTTACGTGAAACTACTGCACTTGAGCTGTGTGATTATCACATAAAAGAAGCTACAACAGTAACTGCAGCTCTCATTTAGAAGTTTATATAATTCTAGGAAAGAAGCAGTTCCAAAGGTTTAATTCCTAAGCCCACTGCAGCAAGTCAAAGGAGATTTAGAGGCTTAGCAACCTTTACAAATATGGAATTAGATTTTAGACATTTCTTTCCAAATATATCATTTACTTGTCACAGTGAGGGTAACAATCACAGGATTGGCTTTCTGTGTCTGTAGAAGTTTTTCCCATGGCTAATATACCTCCTAAAGTAAAAACTGTGGAATTCATAGCTATTGCGGAGTATGAGAATCCATTGCTAATCAAAGATTACATTAATTTTTAAAAAATACCTTTTTGCAAAATAGCTGTTAAATGTTCTCCTAGTAGCTGCTTCTCCACACAAGCAATCAGTGGTTTCCTGAATTAGGCAAGAAAAACATATTAGAAGCATTGGAGTATAAAGGAGTTGCCTTCTGTCACAGTGTATTTATGCCTAACTTATTTTACAATGCAAAAAAACTCCAACAATTTTCTACTTAGAGGCTACAAATTATGACAAAACCAACACGTGATATTAGAAAGACAACAATCAACTAAGTAGGCAATTAAAAAAAATTAATAAAATGAAATTCTTTACACAGTAGAAGTGAAAAGCTTACATTGCAAAAGTCAATACAAAAGCCTAACTGGAATAGTGTCATATTGAATTCTGGAAACAAACAAGCAAAAAACCAAAAACTCCAAGGGTTTGAGCTGCAAACCAAAACAATACACACTAGTCATATTCAAAATTCAGCTAATTGTAAAATTTTCAGCTACATATGTGTTACATATGTACACAAGCATAAACTGAGCTAGAACCACAAGACACAAATTTGCACAAACTTTTAAATTTGTCCTTGAATAGCCCCTACTTTTTACATCTATACATGCATTTTAGATAGGACTGAAAAACAATGGGAAGTATTCCCTTACATCTTTCATTGCCTAAAAGACGAAGTAAAACGCCTGAGATGCAAAGGTATAATTAATTCCAATGTTTAAATTCCTACCCTGCTTACAATGGAGCAACATAAGACCAACTATTTCTTTATCAGTTAAATTTTATAAAACTGCTTTTCAGAACCTTAATTGAGATTTCCTAGAAGAGAGGTGCTCAACTTGGATTGATGGAAGCCTTTCCTGTAGGAGGATACACTTAATGCTAAAATGAAAGTGTGAAACACGCCCATCAGTGACATGCCAGACCTTCATACAACACACCAGTTCAGGTCCTTCACTTGGAAAGGTTTAGAGAAGGAAGCAGGGATGATCAAAATATGCAGCAGCAGCTACAAGAGAGACAAGTGCACAAATCAAGACTCTTCTTTCTGGGAAGGAGATGACTTAGGGATACCATTAACAGGCAGGAAAAAGGTGAAGGGAACTGACCACCTTTCAATGCATGAACTGGGGTCATCAGCAATGGTACTGGGTACCCGACTTAAAAGGAGGCACTTTATTACCAAGTGGCTGTGCACTTTTATCACCTGTGGTACGCTTTGGAACCTGGACCAGACAGAAAAGCTGATATGAATCCCCATAAGAGACAAGTATTTCAGAGACAGAAAGACACAAACCATAGCAGGTCCAGAAAATACACCGAACTGGAAACAGGCAGACACCAGGAGGGTATCAGGGCATCACATACACTTCCTCTATTTGTTCCCTTCAGTAGTCATAAGTTAACATGAAATACTGTTTAGAGACCCTTGTTTTAACACACAGGGCCATTTTTATGGAACTTTCCATATCCCCTGCCATTTCTAACTACTGCTATCTGCTGGCTGTTTCCAACAGCAGGAGTCAGGGTTGTATGAAATACCATCCCTTGCCCTGGAAGACCTATTCTGAGTACAGGAAAAGAAGGGACAATTTGTCTGCTTGAGGCCAAGAGGCAAAGCATTTGCATCCTAGCAAGCAAACAAAATGAGTATTTATCTTGGCTAAGGAAGGAGCCAGAAGGCACCCTCTGTATGACCTCAAAGCCATGTACCTTGGTCATCTACTGACTGACAAGGAGACACGCTTCACCTGGCCAGCTATCCAGAACAGCATGTACTGCTGGCCTGAAAGAATCCCTTCATGGGCTGCAACAACACACTTCCCAGGTGTTATCTGAAGTATTTGGAATGGTGTTTCACACGATGGTTTTATCCCAGAAGCATCATTTTCATCTCAACATCAAGCCAGTTGCAACTATATAGCATCCTCTCTCCTGTTTTCATGCACACACAGAGAAACAGTATGACCCCAGGAAAATTCAAGTGCTCTAATTTTAAGAGCAGCTGTTTCTTAATGCAGGGGCAGGAAATTAGTGTGAAGCCTTCTAAAAGGAGACTTCTAAGCCTTTAACTAAGGGCAAGATGCAACATAAGTACTTGATGTCTATCAAGACTGTAAATGTAATGGTAATCAATCTATATTTTTAACCTAAACAGTAAATAAATACATGTATTTGCTGTAACTTTATAAACAGAAATAGTTTGATATATTTCAATATGAGTGATTTCACTAGAAAAAGCTCGTCACCCTGCAATCACCTGCAATTTACATGAAGATCCAAATTCAAATATGTGCCATGACACACAACACACGATTATATATGTACAGCTATATAAAATGTCTGAAGAGTAAGTTAAAAAGATAATTTTTCTTCAGTTATCCTTTTTACACCAAATGAAATGCCAATAAATCCTCCAGAACACTAAAACCCAATAAATTTAATGCCACGTTCTTAAATAAAGAAAAAAAAAGCAACCACTTACTACAGGACAAATTATACATTGATTTATGTAGTGTGTCAGTTCCTGCAGGAATGTGTTAACCCAACAAAATACAAACTATTACTTAAAACCCAAGTGGAAAAAGGACAAGCTACCTCACACAGTACATTGGCAGCAGCTGATGTACTGTTAAGCTCACACCTTTGACTGTTTATAAATGGTACTCATGTTCTCTGCCCTTCTGGTTTTTTTCAGGTTTTGTTTGGGTTTTTGTTCGTTTCTGGTTTTGCTTGTGAGTCTTTCCTTCTCTCAAGGGATTTGTGTTTAAAGATGTTATCAGTACATGAAAGGCTAAAAACAACTGCTATTTTGATAATGGAAATTTGAGTTCTTACACAATGTTTTTTTATCTGCAGTATACAGAATTCATATTTCTGAACAAATTTCTTCTTTCTTACTGGAAGTATACGTTAAAGAAGAAACTTTTGATAAAACGGAAGTCTTTAAAAAAACAAGCTATTTCACAAGCACTCTCAACAAGATAATTTCTTCATTATCTTACAGATATTATCTTAGTGTCTCTACAACCATAGATAATCATACTCATTTATTAAGAATGCTTGACTTAGAGTAAAAATGATAAAATTTGTACTCACTGTGTGCTGTGATCTAAATATGTTATTACTCTATCTCCTTCTTCTTCCAAACGTTTATTAACGTGGTGAAGATATTCTGGGACCTAACAAGAGAACAACCAGTTCAACTACAAAGCTATGTAAGGCAGCTAAGTTTGTTCTGTGACAATTAAACTACATTTTTAAAGGGAACATGAATTGGAAAGGACTAGTCCACCAGAACATTGTTATGTACTACATAATCTGTATTTTTATTAATCAATGTTATTTCATATTAAACGTATTATAGTTGGTAATGCGACTTAAGCTACAAAAATGTCACTGGGTTACTACACAATTGTTCTATCAAGTTCCATGACAACCTGGGGTCTGCTCTCCCTGGTGATACAATACCATGGTCCATATCAAAACATATGAATACCTGTGTGCCAGTAAATTTCACTGGACATTAATACATCACAGCACTATGATAAAACTAACATAAAAGCAATCATCTTCCACGTGCACCTACCTCTCTTTCCTGCATTAATCTTTGGCCTTCTGCAGCATATAAACAATTTGTCTCTTCCAGAAACCTCTGTTCAAATGATTCCTTGTAAACCTGCTCAAGAAACCAATTTAATTACTTACATTAAGCTCACAGTAACAGGAGTAATTTTGTTTGTCAGTCATACGAGGACGAGTAAAATTTTAAGGATGTACACAGCTGTGAGAAAGGTCAATGTAACATTACATTAACAAATTCTCGGTCCACTGGTTTCAGAAAGACTGAGATCAGAACTGACTTCCCAGAGCACCAATGGCTTGTTTCAGCCACCAGTACTTGAACAGTCTAAATTAGCAGGCTTCTGTTTAAGGCACACAGCCCAACACCAGTACCCAACATCACAGCAATGACATCCAATCAACCTGAGATCTAAACTCCCACTGAACTTTGTGGCAAAAAAACCCCTTCCAATAGTGAAACATCGGCACAAACCAGGTAATTGTCATCAGTAAAATATTAATATGCTCAGTAACACATCTTCAGATCTGCCAGGTTTCTCTCAGTGGCCCAGGAAAAATGAACTATAACATGAATATATATGAATTATATATGAATTCTTTCTATATGGAACAAACAAGATGTGCAAAAAAGGTCACCAATAACAATCAGACATGAAAAAACTTCTGCATAATGACGAACAGTTTATTATAGAAAGGAAGTAAGCCAGAACAATTACATAAAGAAAAGGTTGCAAGTCTGAAGAACTAGGGATTAACATGTAAATAGAGGGACAGTGAAAAGAAAAAAGGAAAAATTCCTTGAGTGTGGTGGAAGAATAGAAGAAAACATTTCTTCCAAATCACATAACAGACCTGTAAAACTCATTACATTCTGCCATTTTTTGTCTCATAAGGACTCCTAGCTGAAGGTTCCCTGCCTAATGCAGGTGGGTTGGAGCTAGATGATCTTTAAAGGCCCTTTTCAACCCAAACCATTCTATCACTTTCAAAAGCTTAATTTTTTTTTTAATGGCTTCTCTCTCAAACAAACTGGTTTTTCTGGGATGATAGAGGAAGCTACAGATTAAAGTCAAGAGGATTAACATGAAAGGCAGAAAACCAGGTAAGCTGCCTGACCAGAAAGGACTTTATGTAGTTCACCTCTTCAAACTCTTTCAAACCTTCAGCCAGTTTTGTAATTGCCACTTTAAAATGGAGCAATCTCACCAGGTTTTAGGAATGATGGATAGCTCCAAAGTTTCACTGCACATCACACAAGGCTGCAACTTTAACTCAAGGACAACCCATGTGGAAGCCAGAAGCACAGCATTTGTCAGTCTCCTTGGTTACTTACTATCTCTGCTCATAGAAAGTTCCAGTAAATTGTAGCTTCATATGATCTGAAAACCTTGGCCTTAACATGGCATCTCATTCTATCCTCAGCATTTCTAAGAATGTCAGTAGAGTGATGTTTTTGTGATACACACCCAAGACCTGGACACCAAAAAGTGACATCTTTTCACAGTGACAGAGAGGAATTTTTCTGTTCTTACATTTAACTGGCACTAGGATGAGACAATGAGTGATTATGACAGACAAAATACTGCACATACTAAAAGACCTGTAAATCTATTAAGAACTGAAGCCACTACCTCTGCTAAGGAAAACAGGCAAAAAGGTCTCATTTAAAAACAGTACAAGATTGCCCATGGGGTAAAGAAGAGGCAATCATACCAATGTAATAGCTAGATTTTACACACATTTACTAGATGAACAGAACAATTTTTGTACAAAACACAACTTAGGCAGTCCACACTGTTTCTAAACTAGTAAATTTGTCTGTACTCACCTGCAGATCCGAGAGCATGCTCAACAAACTCCGCAGCAAACTTCTGTCCACAGCTTCACCATTTCGCTCTCGTTCGATCAGCAGGAGAATTCCATCAATAGTCTTGGTTTGAACTTGCTTGTCACTAATGATATGGTTTCTAAATAACTCTAGCCCCATATCCCTATGTGAATATTGAAAATTAGTCACACTGTTGATTATTTTGAAAAGTCATACATAGTGTATATACATTATACAGAAAAAGAATAAATTAATGGTGTGTATACACCTTTTGAGCGTCCTCTAACAAAACTGTAACAAGAATTATCCTAAAAATACCAGATCAGATGCTACCACAGGCACACATTTCAGTAGACCAGCCAGTCCAACTTTCACATAATAGACTATAAGTTTCTCTGCTTATTAAAAAAAAATAAATCTGATCATATACCTTAATATAAGATTCCTTGGATCAGACACTCTACGTGTAGTTTTTAAGTTTTGTTCAAAAGCATAAATTGTTTTTATCTTTAGGATCTTATCACCTCTATCAGATTCTTGTTTCATTCTAAGATGATGAGGAATGGTGCCTCTATGCCATGAAGCAGCTAATTGTTAAATATTGAAAACTGAGCAATTTTAGATAAAACTTGTTACCTCTGAATTCTTCACATGCATCAGGATTTCAATAAAAGGAATTTCCCAGTGGGAAGAAAATAAGAAAGTATGAACGGACCTCATCAACAGTGTTTTGAAAAAGGAAGCCTAACATAAGGAATTGGAGGAAAACTGCTAAAGCTGGGAACAAAAGATGTCTGCTGAAGAAAGATGCCAGGCTCTTCAGACAGCCTGAGGAACTCACAAGAGCACAGCAGCCAGGCAGGCAGGGAAAAGACATACTCTTACTTCAGCACTTCTATCTACCTTTTTTTTTTTAATTGGGGTGGGGGATGTGCTTTAGCTAAAGTAGTAATAATAGCAGAAATTTTTGGCAAAGCTTGGGTTTGTTTGCTCAGGCAAAGATGTCAAATGACCCTCAGGAGGATGCTTTAAAGCAGAATGCCCGAAGATATGACCATCGTGGGCTCAAAGTACAAAGGCATAATCAAGTGACCAAGTACTGGAAAGATAATCTGCACCTTGTCACTGTATCTGACTTCCTTAAAAAAAAAAGCAAAAAAACTAAACAGAGCAAGAAGCTGAATGCTGAAAGTTGTCAAAATCAGGAGCACCTACAGTAATGCTGGGCCAGTGCTAAGGTGGGAGGCAGCAGTCAAGAGGAGGCTCCCACAGACCAGCCTCACCCAGGCTCTGACAGCTACAGCTACACATGCCTTGACTCTTAAACCCATGTTGACAGACCTTCTTTTACTCCCACTTGACAGTAAATTTTCCTGGGGAAGGAAGATATTGACACACGGGTATGCTGACACATGCATTTCCATAAACTGACACAAAATTTTAGAGATCTATCACATAGCTCAAATATAATGTGAAAAATTTATTCTCAATCTTTGCAAATGTAATAGCATGTCAACACTCTACAGGAATACTTATATGGATACTTACCATATAGAAGGAAGCACTGAATTCTGAAGCACATATGTACGATCCAAAAATAAGAAAATGCTTCTGATCATGATCTGAAAATATATAGAAAATATTTTTCCCTTCACCTCCATGTGGTATTTTAAATTATAAAACAACAACTGAAAAACTGCATCACAGACATGCACCTCATTTACTGATGTAGGTATTTTAAACTTTTATGGTGACTTGCACAGCCATGGGTATGCAATTTATTGAAGTTAATGCTATTACTTGGTGGTATTCCCAAGTACATCCAAGACAGCTTTCAAATTCATAACCATTAACTAAATAGTTTTATTAGCCTATTAGGAGTTGTATACCACTGATATACATAAGCTATTCAAACAGTACCTCCAATATAGTCAGTAAACACCCTGAAATAGCATGCTGCCATGCTTTTTGCTTTAAAGTAAAAAAAGTTTAAGCTGAGACAGTAACAAGCTGCGCAACAGATCTTTTCATAATAAAAGTTAGCTGCCAAAATTCCTAAGAAAAATAGAGATACATTAAATCCAACAGTAGAAAGGGGGTATAAAAATATATTATCTCTTCCTTTTTATTAAAAGAGTGGGAGGAGGAGGTGGTTTTGTAGCTTATTAGACTTTTATATTCAAAATCCATTTTTAACTTTGCTCATAAGAAGGCTGCCCAACTCCCAGTTTAGCATTAGCATAACTCCAGATGTCAGTAACTCACCCCCAGGCCAGATAGAGATTTCTATTCCCAGCTGTCCACCTACTCCTTCCCTAAAAGATTTCATTGCCTCTGAAGCAATTCTCAAGCTGACATAGCTTCTGGCCAAGCATACTAAAGTAAAACAGCAGTAAGGTTGATTTTTTTTTTCTTAGATAGCACAAGTGGTAACGCAGCACATGGGCAAGAAAGCCACTTGCTACAGGTTGTTGCTTGAAGGAAGAAAAAAAAAAAGAATGCTTAGAAGTAATTAAAGCAAACAGTGTTCACAGCAAAAGCCCTTTAATGAAAACACAGGTTCATGCTAACTACATTTTCAAGGCAGTATCTTCAACTCTGTTTTCATCAGGCTGCTGAATTCAAATAGTTTCTCTAACACCTTCCATTTTTAATTCTGATAAAAATCACATACCTCTCCCCAAACCTCACAGGAAAGACCAGCACATTCAAGGAATGAAAACAGAAATTCAACCATATGGGGCATCTGCAGTCCAAGCTAAGTGACAATACAATAAAAACTCATTGTAAAATGTTAATTTGGTATTATAATGATGCCTTCTTAAAGACACAGTTTCCAGAGTGTGTTTCAGAGAGGACTTTTTTCTGTAACATAAATTGTTGTGGAGGTAGAAGACAAAAAAGGCAGATAGAGAACAAGTTTCAGTTCTTTATCCTTTCTGTTTCTTAGCTCTGTAGTCAGGATAATAATTTCTGCTTTGAAAAAAAAAATGGTGCAAGTTAACCTAGTTCTTGGAGCTATCTAAAAGCAAAGACTCTCCAATTACTTAAAATTATGAACAGCAAACAACTTCAGCATTTCTTAGCCAGTTTTTCTTTCCACCCAAAGAAGAAAAGGTGTCAATATATTTCTGAGTGATATTCAAACCTTACGTGAACCTATGAAAATCAGAGTTAACAGAACCTACATTTCAACAACAAAAGCCTCCTCAGCCAGCAAAGGGGAAAGTGAAAAGCAATGCTAAAACTTGGAGGTGGAGATGCAGTGCAGTCCCAAGTTAAAAATACAACAAACTCATTTTAGTCAGATTTCACACTTCAAGGATATGTACTCTGAACAAACAATCAACTTACCATTTGTCTGCAATGATCTTGCCAGCATTTATTTATCTTCTTTAAAAATAAAAGACTATCCAGAGAATCTGTACAGCACCCATTAAGGAAAACTAGTTTGCCAGTATCTTTAGAGGCCAGATTCTGGAGATGATCTTTGCCAGCCATTAGGCAAAGCTGCTCCATGGATATTCCAATGCTACTGTGCCTGCCAGGGATAAACCGTTAATTGCAGAGCTGCCCAGCACAGTGGCTGGCAGTTCTCCAAAAGGCCTCCCTGTGTTTTCAAGGAATAATACTCACAGCTCTTCAGTAATACCATCTAGTGGCTGTGCTGTGTAACCTTAATATAGACCTAAACAAGAAATCCCACCAGCGACACATTTGTCACCAACTGAGGTGAGAGGGATGGAGAGGTTATTTTGTTTATTTAAGGAGTTCACACTGAGCACAACAGGAGTGACCCTAATCTCTTAAAAGCAGTTACAGTTCTAAATAATCCTCAACAAATCCAAATACCACTCTTTTCATATACATCTCCAGGTCACCCTAAGTCATCTACAGAGCTGTCTTCATTACACAACAGATCCAACTCTTATTTACAAGTAAGAGAATCCTCATGTGTCTCACAAGTAAATCTAAATGAGACTTTACCTTCCTCTCCTGCACATTATCATTTCCAACTCATTCTGGACTAATCTGATTAATCTGATCTCATGTCCTTGGGATACAAAGTGGTACACCTGCAAAATATTAAATTTTCAACTCTCCAATCCACCATCACCCTGTCAAAAGGGCAAGGTGAAAGCAAAGTTTGAAAACACGAGTTTTAAAATGTTGTTTCGTAACATCATCTAAAGTCTGAAAAAGCAGGAATGCAAAAGATGGTTGTACACTGCTTTAAAGAAGAGTAGAAAATTTGGTTTTCCAAAACCAGGTATGTCAAAGGCTACTGTACTAACATGCTACGTAGAAGCCAGATGGCATAAATAGGACTAAAAATAAAACCCAAATCATCAACAAAAAACAAAACCAAAACCATGTTAGTGCTATGCACCCTTAAAAATTCCAAATTACTCTGAGTTCCACCTACCTGGTGAATGTAGTGAACCAAGAAACTGAGAGTCACAATCCAAAGCACATTTAAAGCATTCACCAGGAAAGAAGGTTTGTTCTGGGCCCTGGCCCCTTGTTTCTTTCTTTATCTTTATTTTCTGCTGAAAAAATCCATACACAGCCACAGTGCTGCTATGTATCAGTAATGTAATGGAATATCTGTTCAACATGGCACACTCCATCCATCATCTGCTGGCAAAGGCATTTTCCAGGAATATGGGGGCAGCAAGGTGGACAGACTATTCATCTGCTGCTCCACCAAGTGCAACCCCAGGGCGGTTACACAAAAGACACCTATGATATAAAGCACCTTCTCAGCACATAAAGCTTGACTGCATTTAGGAAACAGGGCTGGCTACAGCCAGATGTCCACAGAAGATCTACAGGCACTTCTGTGATCCATTCAGACAGAAGAAAGGTCCAGCAATGTAACTTCAGTAAACCATGGGGAAATTTCCATAAAACTCCATCCTTCTATGCACCCCAAGACAGCCAAATGATCTCTCAAACTTAGAGCTCTCTTCCAAGAACCTCCCAAGGTACACAAGATATTTGAAGGCTTGTTGAATGCCTCTGTGATACATCACTGTTGACCGGTAGTTATTTTTGGTCAAACACGTGCACTAGGTTTGAAAATTCTTTTATTGTTGTAGACAAGCACAGTGATTTTTTTAAGCTATTGCTGCCATAAGCATCACAACTACTCACCTGTCACAGAAATTCACACCTGCTGAGAAATCTCACAGTGCTATTGACATTTTCTAGATTTAGTGTAAAACTTGCATCCCTAGTAAAATGATAAATAAGTTCTTATTAGCATGCTACACATCAATAGACAAAAGTTATTCATCTAGATGACTTAAAGTTGCCTATGACTGACTTAAAAATATTTAAGCAGTCAAAGAACCTCTTTAACACATTGACAATTACTGGTGCAATTTTTGCAAGGACTTGTTTTAAAAAATAATGATGTAAACTAATCATCTAACCACTTCTGTGCATGACAAAAGGATATTCTCTAAACTGAAGGATTTGTGCTTTCACATGTTCTTCACAGACTTGTCGCAGCTGTTTGTACAGTGTAGCAGAGACTTTGTAGGAACAGAGATTTTCAACAGCCTAAAAACCAAAAAAAAAAAGGATTATAAATGAGACAAAAAAAAAGAACTTGAATTTTTGTGTCTTTGTAATTAAGGCTGAACAAGGAAAAAAACAAAAAAATCAGCATTATATGTTCAAGCTGTGCACAAAACCAAAATATTAAAACAAAATTACAGCGAAAAAATAAGACTTCAGGAGTCCTTTCTGATTTTAGTCCCTTCTTACTCTGCTAGATTTTGTGTCACAAGCAAGATCCACCATCACAATCTAAATCATATTTCAGATATGCTGTTAAACACTCCCAGAATTCTGACTCCTTCAATACTGCTCAGCAGTAGAACTCCTCCAGAAAGTCCATTTTGTGCATCCTTCAGCATGCACACAAGTGCTTTTTTGGGGCAGAAACACAATCATACCAAATATTTTAATTTCTTAGTAACTTTAAGGTAGACATTTCAATCAGTCTGTCTAAATGGTAAATGAGTATAGCTACTTTCCTGTCTTTTTATCAACTTATTTCTTCCCAAATATTTCCACTGATTCACACCTCATGCTAAGGTACATAAACTGAGGGGAAAAATAATTAAGAAAAATCCCAAACAATAACAAAACCCCAAAAACCAACCCCACATTAAGCCTTACATAAAGACTTGAACTGATTTATTGGGAGCTCACAGGATTTAGTTGATTATTTATTCTTCTTTAACTAAGGAGACCAGTTCTGCCCAAAATCAAGTGTTCTGGTGTCACTACATTAATATCAACTGCCCTAGTATTATGAGGCAATACTGCACAGAAGACTGCAAAGGACTTAAGCACTGTGTCACCTGGGCAACTAAAACTGACCCAAGAATGTTTGCCTCTGCTCCAGAGGATTCTAACCTACCTAATCTAATTTTACTTATATGCACATAAATGGCCTACACAATTTTGACACATTAAAGCATACAAACAAACAAAGTTATAACAGTGCCTATAATATGTTTCTCATCTGGTCTTAAAGTAAGTAAAATAACTCACAACAAGCAGTATTCAGACAATCACTTTGCAGATAGTGTTACAGCTACTCCTATCCACCCACTCAAATGTAAGTTTAGTCAGGACTCTCATAATTTTTTCCTTCATTACTACACTGTCCTGTTCTATGCCCTCCAGAAGGGCAGTGCTGCCCCACTTCAGGTTATTTAGGACCTCACTGCAAGGTAATTTTCTTTTTCCATTATTTTTATCACTCACTCCTCATTCAGCAATTCTTTGTGCTGCCCCACTTTCTTTATCCCATCAAGTATAAAAGCTACTTCTATCAAAATCTGTGCAATCTACCACCAATCCCAGACATCATTTCTATTTTAGTCGCAAAAAATTGGCTGCCACCCTCCCATTGCTCACTGACTACATCTCTGCCAAGCACCTCCATGCCTGATTCCATGCTGTCTCTAAAGCCTGGAAAGGAGTATCCTTCAGGCTTCCCACACAGCCTCATCACCGTTCTTCAGTTTCTTCTCAGCCACTGTGCCAAATTAAATAAATAAATCAGAAGGTTCAACTGTAGGCTGGTACACCAGCCTGCTGAGTGCACTGAACTCTAGCAGGCCTCTCACTTCCTCCCATAATGTCAGATAAAGACTCAAAAAAACCCCAAAAACCACCTCACCAAAAAGGCCTAATAATCTGATGCACAGATATTTTCCCCTGTGGATGACTCGGTGCTCACCAACAGACTGTTAAAATGATCTGTAAATACAGATCAGGTTTCCAATGGATGCTGAACCTCATCTTTTATTCCTCTGGCAGGAGAGTAAGAACCTGTCTATGCAAAGGCACACTGAGCACCACCAGCCCCTATGCAGAAACCTTCCTGATTTGCTGTGTTACAGATTATTCAATCAGCCTTGCACAAGAGAAGAGAAGCAGCAAGAAGTACAGATCTCTCTTCACAGTTTATCTGAAATCTCTCTTCTCTTCTGCCAAAACCCAAGCATGTACCCTAGTGATTTCATAGCAATATTACTATAATCTCATTTCTGAGCCTCTGAAAACAAGTTAGGTAACACTCACAGCATCTGTGGGCTGGTTTGTTGGTTTTTTTTTTTTTTTTTGCTAGACATGGAAAAGCAGGGTTTTTCAAATGCTGGATTTAAAACAATAAAATGCATCATGTCATTCAAATTCTGCAAATTTGCAGGTACTAATAGATAAATATATTGCAGTCAAGTTTTCTATTTAAAGGAAATATATTATTTCACAATCACCCATTTTAGACTCATATATTGCATACACTAACTAAAGAGACAAGTATAGCCAGGTCTGAAATCCATCCTGATTTTTCTTGAACAGGGATCCATTACAGACTACTGGCCTTCTCTCTCACAGTCTACCCTTTGGATCTCAACTAAACATTTAGAAAATTTTGGGTGTGCATAATAACGTTTTCAGTCCTAGTCTGGCTAGGACACCAATCTGCAGATCAAACACCTGCACTCACAGAAAACTCCTAACTAACTTATGTTATGTAGCACAATTTAGCACATCAGTAATTTTTTATAATACAATCACTCTAAAAACCTACTACTTCCACTAAACACCTCAAAGCACATACATCTAAAGTAACATAGAACTTAACCACATATAATTGGATAAAGTAGAGAGAAAGGGCTCAGGAGACCATCTCTCTTTTACCCTCCCCAGCCCCTACTCCAGTAGCCCAGGTGTTCCAGAAATGCTTTTTCACCACTTGAACAGAAAAACAAAGATTGTTATGAAAATACAACAGTAATCTGAAATGTGGGTAAATTGACAGTCTGTCGCCTGCCTTTTTAATTCCCCAAAAGGTACAGAAGCGTAAGATTATAATCTAATAATATAAAATAGAAATTAATAAAATATTATTATTTACAAGAGACCACAGCATGTACAAAAATCATCATAAAATATGCAACTTCATAATCCTGTTAGAGTAATATCCTGTTTTCAGCATGCTGAGTGGGCAGAGTATTGAAGATTCTAAGACTTAGATCTCAGCCCTGCCCAGGAATAGCTTTCTGTGCCTCCCAGCATAAACTGCTTTTTCATGGGCCCAGATCCTGGTAGCTCTCCGAGGAAGGGATATGCAGAAACTGACTAGAAACAGCGTATGTAGGGAAGTATTCAATCAGCTTTTAACAAATAAAAATATGTTGAATGCGTGCCAACGCAGTTTATTTGCAAAAAACAAAAGCAAAACCTGTGTCTTACCTGGTAGAGCTCTTCAAGGTTGTACTTAATAGAAATACTACTCTGTATTGCTCCCACCGCTTCATGAAGTTTCTGCCAGGTGTCCTGAGTGTAATTATCTGGTAATTTGGGTCTTTCTGTGAAGTAAAACACAGGTTGTTTTAAAAGGGCCACCCAACGGGAACCTGCAGCAATGTCTCTCTCCCTGCTGCTCCATCAAGTTCTGCCAAGCCACTGTGCTCTTGGCCATGTAACTCTGGCACACTCAGAGGGGTCACTAATTCCACCCGAGCCTTAGCACGACACGCTTCACCCCCCGGCTGCTGTGTTTGACGCCCGTGTTACTTTTAGCGAGGCAACCACCCTCGCCTGGCTTTAATCAGCGATGACACTAAGGTGGCTTTCTGCCCGCTCCCTACGGCCGCTGTCCCCGCGCACGGAGCCCCACGCGTGTCCCCAGGAGCCCTTCACGGGCACGGTGCCGGCGGCGTTATCAGCCCGGCGGCGTTATCAGCCCCGCGGCAGCCGCCCCTCGCCCCGATACGGCGGCGGGGCGGGTGACAGCGGCGGGGCCCGGCCGCGGGCAAGGGGCGGGGAGCGGCCGGGACTGCAGTAAACAAAGATCGGGCCGAGCGCACCTGCCAGGACAGAGGGCCCGGCCTGCCCCGTACCCACCTCTGAAGTTCTTGATCACGAGTTTCTTGGAGGAGGCGGTCGCGCCTCCGCCTCCTCCTCCCGTGGAGCGGGTGGTGGCCAGCGAGGCGGGCTTGGTGAGCCCGTTCGTGTGTCCCACCAAGGCCGACAAGTGCGGCTTCTTCTGCGGCTCGTCCGCCATCTCCGCCCCGGGCGCCGTGTCCGGCCGGGGCAACGCGCTGGGCTGGGCCGGGCCGGGGCCGGCTGGTCCCCGCCTCCGCTCCCCTCCTCCTCCTCCGCCACCACCCAGCCGCCCTCCCCCACTGCCCCCGGGCGTGCCAAGTGCCGCCGGGGCGGGAGGCACCGATAGCCGCCCTCCCGCCTCCGCCCGCCCCGGCGGCCGGCTCGGGTGTTGGTCCGGGTCCGTTCCCGAGTCCGGGCGGCCCGCGGCGCTCGGACAGCGCCAGCCTCACTCACAAGATGGCTCCCGGGCCGGGGCAGCCTTCCGCGGGCGACAGCAGCCCCTCGGTGTCCCCCGCTTGCCCTGGCTCTGTTTGCTGGTACCCCCGAAGGGTGGCCGGAACGAAAGCCAAGGAGCAGCCGCGCTTCCTGCCCACAACCAGCCCGGGAGGGCGCCCACCCTGCTCACCGACATCCCCCAAACCCAACCGAGCCCAGCCTGCACGAGCATGGAGCGTGTCCTTGTCCCACACATCTCCCTGGCGGCAATGCCTTTAAAAGTCAACCTGTTCGGGAGTTTATGAGCTCAATTCAACCTTTTCGACCCAAGTTCACCGAGACCCCTCTCCAGCGCTCCCCCGGGCAGCGCAGCTAGCGAGGAGGGAGGGAAGGCGAGCCTCCAGCGCTCTTTCGGAGAAGTAACTGGGCTATCCCGCCACTGGAGTCCTGCCACGGGGAGGCCACCACCCGCCTCCCGTACAAGACGAGGGTACAAGGGGTAGCGGGGCGGCAATGACAGCGACAATAGTCCCAACACATCACCACCCACGAGCACGCGGTACGCCCCAGCGCACGCGGTTTGCCGCTGACGCGCGCCCCTTGCCCCGCCCACCCCTCCCTCCCATTGGCTGCCCGAGTGAAGCCACGCCCCGGGGCTGCGGTGGGCGGGACAGTGGCCTTTGGGGGCTGTCACGTGACTGCCGGGGCCCTTCCCGCCGCCCTCGGACGCGCCGGGATCCGGAAACGCGGAGGGAGTTCCGGGAGTGCCGGGGCTCGCACGGGACACCGGTGTGAGGCTCCCGCCTCATCTCCTTACCTTTTCATGGCGCACATCACCATAAATCAGTACTTGCAGCAAGTAAGCAAGATTTTTTATTAACTTTTAAAATTAATCTGTGGGCCCTGTTTGAGTATGCGAGTGTATTTTTCTCTGCTGTTAATATGCTGCCTTGGTTAAGAAATAAATCAGCGGAGGGTGAGTGATGTGGTGGGGGAATATATTTCTTCAGTGTGCGTGAAGCACACGCTGTCTGAGTGCCAAGGATGTACACCTGGAATGCCTGAAAAGCGTGGAGGTTTCTGAGGTAATTTATTTGTGAGAACCGCCACGGAGGGCTGTGTGTGTGTCCAGGAGCAAGTGCAGCTCAGGGATTTGAGGAATGCAGAAGTGCGGACACACAGGTCTGACATGGAGGATGGAGAGGCAGGAGCCGAGCCACAGAGATTCCCGCTGGACGGAGCCGTCAGTGACAGGCTTTCTGTGTGCCCACTCTGGATGGGTCTCGCTGGACCATCGGATTCACATCACTGTTTCCATCTTACTTCAAATGGCATTCGTTAAGGCACAAAAAGAAAGCAATTGTTTGGGTTTTGGATTTTATGCTCCAAAAATGGAGCATCTGCGATCTCCCAGGACAGCGGTCCACATCTTGTTCGGTTGGCACTCCATTGAATGTTCAATATGAAAAGCTATCTAGCAAACGTAAAATTATCTCTTCTTCTTCCTGAAAAAAGAACTAAACGCAGATTTCTGAAAGAGTTTAAACAGTTGTTTTTCCCTCTTGTGTTGCTATTTTGGTCTATAGGGTTTTTCCCCATTTGATATGAGCCTTCCATACACCAAAAATTTTTTTTTTCATACTAGGACACAAAAATATGATAAATCACAAGCAATGGGAAGGGAGCTCTTAAGTAATACCTAAAACTGCTTCCATAACTGAAGAAATTTTTCCCGCCTTGGTGTAACAATAACCTGTCCAAGCAGACTGTTTTTTACAAGGAGTTGTCTTTAGCAGGAAACAGAATGAAACCATTCTTCTGCAGAATATAACATTTACAGTCTTAGCAGGTTAAAAATACATTCGATATAAGCAGTCTAATATCAGACATTGCCTTTGGAATGATACCTGCATGTTAAATCTTCCTATCTTCATTTAAAGCATTTCTCAGAGATTGCACCTTTGCATCCTTGTTTGATGCCTATAAGTCCAACTGGAATTTTTAAAAGCTTAACGAAATCTGGCTCTCAACTGCTGTTTTACAATGTTAAACCCATGTACATACATATACTTGCATCCTACAAATAAGGAAAAAACCACAATGGTGTTCTCTCTACGTTCTCCCCGAGATCTTTTTGAACAACAGGTGTATTGGAAATATAAAATTATTTGTTCAGTATTAAGCCTTTAAAAGCTTACACTTGATTTGATACTAATGTATATGAACAGTGGTAACTAGGCAGTGGCTTTCATATTGTGTAAATATGTTGTGTGCCTATTGCTGGATTTTATTCTGTAATGGGACTGTTTACTTTGGTAGGTACAAGAAGCCATTGAGACCAGAGATGGTACATTTTGTGCAGAATTAGTATCATTTAAACATCCACATGTTGCAAACCCAAGACTACAGGTGAGGATCTGTTTTTTGACCTTTTATTTTACTTTCAGTTTTCCTAGCTCTATATGTGGTTTCCTTTCCATTAGAAAGAAACATCAGAAATCTGTTTCACAGGCTGAGCTAGAATCCCTTTGTAGGTTTGCTTCCCATTTCTTCTTCCAAGGATACTATATATAGTTTTTGTTTTCTGGCTGACTCTTTGTGTTCCGCTTTGAATTGTTTTCTGGATAGATACAGATGTCCTTTCTGACCTGGTCTGCATTAGTTATTAGCATAGCACAATGGAAGCCACTATAGAGAAAAAAGTGAGTAATAAAGGCCTGGTGTTTGTATGTTTTGGATGCTTTATTTAAGGCTGTCTCTGTTCAGGGTCTGGAGGCAGAATGCACACTAGAAATTCATTAATCTGGATATGATTGTTAATATAATTTAAAGTTCTGGTAGATGCATACTAGATGATCTCCAGAGGCCCCTTCCAACCCTTGCAAATATGTGATAACTGCCATGACAAAATATGCATATGATGTTCTGTTTCTGGTGCATTGGATGTTCCTTTAATGTTTTATTGATTTATTCTACACTTAGCTTCCGTCTCCAGAGGAGAAGTGTCAACAAGTTTTGGAATCACCATATGATGAAATGTTTGCAGCCCACTTAAGGTAAAGACAGGCTCAGAATGTAAAGTCAGTTGTGAGGTATACAGCAGGGATAGAGAAGGATGTCCTAAAGTTTACTTGCCTATTTTAAAGGACTTACACCTGAAAACCTTGTATTTATTACTCTTATAAATAATGCTAGAATTGCAGGAAATAAAGACTTTCTTTCTCCTCTCCACATAAAGTTTGCTCTATGACCATTGGCACAGCTTTGGTGTCAGTGCTTGCTGTTTCCCTTGCTCTGCCTACTAGATGCACAAGAATTTAGAGTGAAACAAGTAAGGGAAATAAATATTTTTAAAAGGAAATTTTAATCATAAAGGTACCCGAAGAGAGCTTAGTATCTAAGTAATTCTGCAAGGCTTTTACTAATAATTTTCTGCATCTAGTCTCTTTCAACAATCTTGCATTTTAAAAATTTAGTCTTGGTGACAGTTTTAATAAGCAGTAGCTTATATAAAATAAATACCTATTAATCTCTAGGATCTGTTTTCTACAATTATCAAGCTTAGTGCTCTAGTGAAATACTTGTGCCAGTTTTTTTAAGAATGCTTTTAGTCAGATTTCTTAGTGCCTTAAATAGACTGTAAAACTTCATGCCTGGTAGGATACAAAAATAAATATTTAATTTATGTGTATTTTCTGATGCACTAATGCACCTTTCCTTTGACAGGTGTACTTATGCTGTTGCGAACCATGACTTTGTAGAAGCATACAAATGCCAAACAGTTATTGTCCAATATCCTTTTCCATAAATCTTGCATATTGTTTTCAGATTAACTTCTTGCAGAATAAGTTCTCTTCATGGTTTTTAAAAATCTAAGAGTGTGGTCTGCTTCCCAATACACTTCAGTTATTTAGGTTTCTAATCAATGAAATCCAGATACATTCTTCTTCCAGCTTTCTGTAGGGTTAAGAAGGAATTTTTATTTGGCTCTAAAATAGAATATTAATTTCTCCCAAAATATAGGAGAGTCACAAATCATTGTAATACATTGCAGTTTGTACTTGGCTAGAGGAGAAGATAATGATAAAAAAGCCTCAGTCTTATCTCTGGCCAGTGTTTCATACTGCTGCTGCCACTCAAAGGAGTGCATGTCTGTGCTCACGTTCTTCCATACTGCAGCTCAGGTCCTCAGCTTCTTGATGGTGTTTTGATTCCTAGTTTTTCATGAAGTCATATGTGGTACCACTGAACAGCTGTTTCTCAAATTTGTGCTTTATTCCATGGCATTTCAAATTTTCCTGAACACAATACATCTTTCCTGCGAGCATTTCAGGCACACAAAGAAGAAAATTGGTGAGTACGTAGGAGAAAGCTACAAGAAAATAGACTCATCTTTTCCTAGTATAATACCATTGTAGTCAAACTAAAATTATACCTGTAGTTTTATTTATCCCCAGTGATGCTAAAATCAAATCTAATTTGCTTTGTTGCCTGGTTGAGTTTTCATGTCCAAAGTGTGAAAACTAAACAGCTGAGCTTAATTACGTAGAATGGTCCATATGTGAATACATGAAGGAATTGTTCAAAGAGAAGTGGAATTTTATTGACGCTACAGTAAAAAAGACTTTAGAAAGTCTTTTTTGTAGTATAGGATTTCTGAAATGCTGAGATCTTGAAGAACTGTCCATTTAAGAAATACATCCTTCTTAATTTAAAGATTAATACATAATTTTCTAATTGTATGACCAACTAACAAAAAAAAATACATTGCTTGTTTCTCATGTCTTCCTTATTGTTTGATTTTCACCTACTTAAGTATACTATTCTTTTCTTTTCCAGGGCCTTACCTATTATGTATTCTGTAGCCCTTGATCTTCGAATTTTTGCTAATAATGTAAGTAGATCTGATTAACAACCTCATTACTTGTATCTGATATTTCTACAATAGAAATATTTTAATAGAGTTTATTTCACAGTCTAATTTTGCTCAGTTCTCTTTAACTCATTGTTTAGGATTTTGTTGACACACTAAATTCATCCAATCCTACTGAAAAATGAGGTTGCTCAGTCTGTCCACCTCCTATCTGTAGATGGAACTAGAGGGGTTCTGAGGACGTGAATGCAACTCCCAACAGTTGCTTAGAACTGACAAAAGGATAAATATTTTCTTTATTGAGTCACATGTGGCATCAGTCACTAGTTCTGTGTTATCCCTGGGATTTGGTGGAAATTGGAGGTATCAGGGACAACCAAGCTGATCTAACCCTTTACCAGATCTGAAGAGGGAACTTTCTGCTCCCCTTTTCCAGATGTGTGCACCATTTCTGATGCTCTTTGGAGCACTTGGTGAGCCCATACAACTGCTGACATGCAAATAATCCCCAAATTGACACTATTTTTCTCAGGCTGGTGAATTGAAGTAGCTTGTGTAGGGATCTGTTGAGGTCAAGGAAAGTGGCAAAGTTATGATTTTGTTCCTAGTCACTTCACCTGAATAGTTGAAGCTAGAATTCAAGTTAGGTTAGGGATTGACAATATCCAGTATTTTCAGTGTTCATCACCTGATCACTGTCTTGTGCCCACTTACCCACAAAACCACACATGTGGAATGCTTGCACAGGGAGTATTTTTTGTGTGTGTGGCTGCTCTGCAACAAGTCTCAATTCTCTGTGTGAATGAGGGAAATCCGTATCTCTGAGATGTATGAGAAAGGGAAGTATGGAATCAGTCATGCTGGAAGTGTTTGAACTCTGTCTTCTAGTTTTGGTGTATTAAGAGGATTTGGTTTCAGAGAAGACTTCTGTAGCAGGGTGTATTTCCATTTCTTTTATTTATGTTTCAGCTAGTGAGAATACAAACACTATAATAAAACCTTTTAGAAACCACGTAATAAATATCTACTTGCTGTATTTTTTTCTGTTGAAGTTCTTCATTAGTCAGTGCGTGGACCTTTCCCATATGTTGACAACTGATTTTTTTTCTCTTGCTGTTGTGACGTATGTTTTATCTTTCTCTGGAAGTCTCAGGTCCCAGCAGTGTGTGTTACTACTGGAAACTGTTGAGTATGGTTTAGAAATAAAATCTAGTCTTTGTGGCTGTGGAGAGCAACTGAATTATAAATTCTAAGACTCAAACTCCATAATTTTTTCCAGGCTCTTGGTCTTTGTACACTTGAGTTGAAGTGTTAATGCTCCAGTTCAGGTGTTAAACCTGGATTTAGGTTTCTGAGACCCGGATTAAGCTTAGTGATGCTAAAGGTAATATTGAACAGTTCCGAGGACTATCCTTCTCTAAATTGCGATTGGTACATGTCCAGGAGCCTCCCTGAGTGTTTTCTTTCGTTCTGTGAGCTTGTCTGCCTTCTAGATTTGGGAGACAGCAGCCATGACAGATCTCTTGCTATAATACTTTATAAAATGCTGTATTAAATAACTGAACTTTGCAGCCCAGTGAACTATGATCTAGAATTGCATATTGTTTCTTGCTGTGTAATGCTAGGCAGATCAACAGCTTGTGAAGAAAGGGAAAAGCAAAGTTGGTGACATGTTGGAAAAAGCAGCAGAACTGCTGATGAGCTGCTTTCGAGTCTGTGCCAGTGACACGTAAGTGAAAGACCCTCTCTTGAACTTGCACTAGTAAATTACTAAGCACTTAATGAACTTTGCTTAAGATTTTCCCACTTACTTAGACCATATATGGGTCTTAGAATGAACACTTCTGAGGCTTGTTCTCTTTTGACTATTAACTACAGAGGGAGAGGCCTCACTTCAGGTTTAGCATTCCTAGCAAATATTGATGGGATCGATTATGTCCCTGTTTCTCAGGAAAGATGATTAATGCTTCTGTGCCCCGTTAGTTGTGAAGTTTGTTCCATTAGAATTAATTAGATGGAAAAGAGGTAACTCCGGTTTCCAATGTTAGCAATTTTAACAGTTCTGAAGTGGCAAAAATGCTTTTTTTCAGGTCTTTCTTTCACCTCAAGTATTATAAGCCACTGCTGTGCTTGTGTATGCTATCTGCAGGCTAGAGTGAGGACCCTGATGCAGATGAATAATATTCTGCATGACATCTTTTCATTATATTGAGAAGAGATATAGCAGAGCAACACCTATGTTTACCCTAAAAATACTATGGAGTGAATATCTGTGGAATGAATTTACTGTGAGGACAAAGTCATTCTTTTCTTAAAATGTTCAGTACTAGCAGGTTTTTTCTTTATCCTTTTGACAGTCGAGCAGGCATTGAAGACTCGAAAAAGTGGGGCATGTTGTTTCTTGTGAATCAGCTCTTTAAAATTTATTTTAAGGTAGGGTTCAAGTCTGGTAAGCTGTGTTTTGTATTTCATATTCTTAAGTCAAACCCACCCTGTTTTTACATGACACCATCTATCTACAGTCTGATTAAAATGCTACTTTTTTTTTTAACAGATCAACAAGCTCCATCTCTGTAAGCCCTTAATTAGAGCAATTGACAGCTCAAATCTGAAGGATGAGTATAGTATGGCACAGAGAGTTACCTACAAATACTATGTTGGACGCAAGGCCATGTTTGACAGTGACTTTAAGCAAGGTACTGTGTGCCAGTAAGACACGTTTAAAGTCTTGCTGTTTGGCATGAAATCTTGCTGAAGTTGTGTATGTTTGTGTGTGTGACTTAAAATTGCATTGATCAAAGGAAAAGTCATGCTGAAAGGTCCAAGGCCCACAGGCTGACTCGAAACAGAGATGAGATTACACTTCTAGTTGTGGTGTATGCCTAGCTTTAAAATATTTGTGTCAGTGAAGTTCCCTGCAGTCTTATGCATTATGTGTGTGCATTACAAAATGTGTGAGCATCCAAAAGAAGAGATTTGTAAAAGTTTCACTGAGGAGCCTTCAACTCTTCAAGTTGCTGTTTGCCATGTAGGAAATCTTCAGCAAACTGTAGTGTAGAATTAGTTTCTTGATCCATTGATTTTGGAAGATGTACAAACTACATTTCCTAAATTTTTAATAGACTTCACTAACAGAAATGCTTCTAGAGCTAAGGTGCTTCATCACTAACTGAACCCCTTGACCAACATCTATTCTAGAGCTGGCTCTTACTCCAAACAATGTGTTCTGCCTGTCAGGTTTAGAATTTTTTCTTTATTACTGGAGTCTGCTGAGAGATTTTCATGCTGTTATGCGGTGTGGTCTCACTGGCACGTTTCTGCAGCTCAGGAGATGTGTGCATTACATTCAGTTTTCATCTCTTGAAGAACCTAATTTTCTAAGAATTTAGGAAATATTATCAGCACTTCTTGAGATTCTCTGCTTCTGTAATAGGAGCAGAATAATATTACTGAAATGAGCTGAAAAATCAAATATTGCTTGGAACTGTAAGGTCTTTCATCAATATCTTGACAAGTTTTCCTTGACTGTCTGAAGGAGAACTTACCTTTCTGGTAATACTTTGTATTTTGTGTGAATCTCCAATTTTTAAAATGCATTTTGTGTGGTGTGGTTTTGTTTTATACAATTTCAAATGTTAAGTGTTCAAGTTAAGAGATGAACCTTGAGCACAGAATGTGGGTTACAGCTTTAATCCATTTTTGTGGTTGATTCATATTATTTCTGTTTGCAGCTGAAGAATATCTGTCATTTGCCTTTGAGCACTGTCACCGATCAAGCCAGAAGAACAAAAGAATGATTTTGATCTACCTGCTGCCAGTGAAAATGTTGTTGGTGAGTACATATTACCTTCCTAAATAGGGAGAGGGGGGTACACATACAGATGGTAAAACTGATGCTCAGTATTTTTTTGGTTTTCCCTTAGTGGAATTCAGAGGCTGTTTTCCCCCTGTAAGAGCCAGTGCATGCACACCTTGTTATGTGAGGGCAAAAAGTGTTGAGTTGTCACTTACAGCAACACAGAAAAGAGATGGTGGGGAAATAACACAGCCAAACAAACAAAAAAATCCCACTCCCAAACAAAGCCAACCCAGCCCTCCCTTCCCCCTACCTTTTTCCCACCCCTCCTAAAGGTGCAGCCTCATCTTACTACTTTAATAAGGGTGTATTTGAATTCTTTGGAGAAGCACTCAACAGTGTAACTAACTTCTGTCTTGGCACACTATGTCAGAGTGCCTGTCTGTTGATAAACTGCATGCAAAAGCCAGGGAAGGTGTGGATTCACTAGAATAAATTTATCTCCTTCTTTCATCTGTTGGAATAAAAAAGGATGTGCAAACAGATGGCTGAGGACCGTTGAGAGGGGTTTGCCACAGCTACAGCGTTTGTCTTTTTTATTTGTACCTTGGACATTTTCCCATTTGAGATGTGTCAGAAGGGTCATGAGGCAAAGCATTTTGGCTCTGAAAAGATCAGTGAAGACTTGTTACTATTTGATTATTTCATATTTCTATTAAAAGAATTACACATCTCTTTCTTATTCCTGTCCTTTCCCATGTGCTGTGCTAACATTTGTGTATCCCTGAATTAGTGGATTATGCTGAGTATTAATTCATTGTAACTGAGGGGACAGGAACTAGATGTTAGAGTTTCCTATTCTGGCCCTGTTACCAAAGTTACCCATGGAGAATGTTATCACCTGCCTTAATTGAATTGCCATTTTCCATCTTCCCCCTGACCTGTTTGTGACCTCCCTGGCTTTTCCCTTCTGTGCTCCCTTTCCAATCCCTTGCTGTGTCAAGTGGGTAAAGGAGAAGTATAGTGGGTATGGTAATTGGCTTCTGTTCTCCTTGGTTTATTTGTTGACTTTCTTAGTGGTTGTTTTCAGATCAATCATTGGTTGGGTTGATAAAGGAAAACCTATTAACAGTCTTCCTAAAAGCTTTGTCCCAGCCCTGACTGGGTGCCTTAGGTGGGTCTGTTAGTGCCTAGAATTACTGTGGCTTTTCTAAAGCAGTTTTAGTGTACAAGAGGCATTAGAGAAACTAGATAAAGGTCACTGTATTTACAGTTGCTTTTTTTAAATCAGAGCCCAAACACCAACACTAACTTCAAACTACTAAAATAGCTTGTGTGTTTTTTTTTTTTTTTTTGTTCCTAACAGCTCTCAGTAAACCTGCAGCTCAGTTCTGCTCTCAGCTAATCCTTCATCCAGGAAAGGAGTTAGCAACAGCATAGCATGATGTAACTAAATTTAAAGTCTGAACAAGTCAATGTGCATTCGGATCTTTGCTTTGCAGGGGATAAAAGACAAACTTTCCTTTTGATTCTGTAGATGGTTACCTGATCTAGCAATAAGACTTAATTTTTTTTCTTTAAATTTAATCTTTCTTTCTTTTTTTGAGCAGGGGACTTGGTGGTGGTGTTTGTTTTCTGAGAGAACATTTTTATTTCTGCATGGAGGCATAGAGAAGAAAAAAATCTGTTACATACTGAGATAGCACTTGACAAGGCTGAAGCACTGTTTGTATTCCTTTGGAAATGCTTGGGATTCCTGCAGTTCTTCTGTTTGTAGAATAGATGATACAACTGTGACATAAAATTTGTATCTGCCAAGGCCTCATGTCACAGGATCTTGATTCTTCAAGTTTCATAGTTGTTCCCTAACATTAAGCATTAATCGTCCCTAAATCATGATAAATCAGTAGTTATTGTGAGTTGTGCTACAGGGTGTTTGAGAGGAACATGGGGGTTGTCTTTCAAATACTTTTATTCACTTATTCTGTAGCAAAAAAAAAAAGGTTAAACATTCCTCTTTTCCTCTTAACATTTTTTTATAACCTACTAGATTCTATTTAAAATACGTTTGACTTTACCCTGGGAAACTTGGACACCATTTATTTTTCAGGGCCATATGCCAACAGTTCAGCTCTTAAAAAAGTATGACCTTATGCAGTTTGCTGAAGTAACAAAGTCTGTGAGGTATGTTTTTCTGCTTTGTGTTCAAAAAGTATTAAGTAAAGTCTTAAGCAAAAAGTGTTTCTTTGGGGTGGTTGAGGAAAGCAGGGGTGGCATATTCCTACTAAGTCATAGTTTCTTTTCTCATTGGGGTGAGACCTCAGTTTTTCATTTCTTTATTCTTGCAGTGAAGGAAATCTTCTCCTACTAAATGATGCTCTGACAAAGCATGAGACCTTCTTTATTCGATGTGGAATCTTTCTTATCCTTGAGAAGCTGAAAATCATCACATACAGGAATCTCTTCAAGAAAGTGTAAGCATAAGAAAACATACAGTTTTGGTAAAGCAGATTTAATACGGTTTCAACCTGGGACTGGGGTAGAATTGTATATGTTCCTTAGTTCTCTCTGAGAGAGCTGACTTGCTGTTAAGGTGAATTTATTGAATGTAGAAAGGCCTTTTTTCTAAGAAATAGAATTTTTAAGTGATTATTTCTCAATAACACATTTTTCCCGTTGCTTCTTTCAGATATTTACTACTCAAAACTCACCAGCTATCTCTGGATGCTTTTCTGATTGCTCTGAAGTTCATGCAAGTAGATGATGTTGATATTGATGAAGTCCAGTGTATTTTAGCTAACCTTATATATTTGGTAAGCTCTGACCACTTATTGTCTGGTGCTTCCAGACTTCCAACAGTGAAAAATATTAGATAGAGAATCACAGTTTATGACAAAAACCACATCAGTAATCCCAGGTTTGTGGGTTTTTTGAGGGACTTGTGCACAGAGTGAAATGTTTTCATTTGCCCTGGGGACTTCTCTAGTACCTGCCTTTTTTTTCAGGAATCAGTTAGAATTGAAGTTGAATTTCACATTACAAATTAAATTCTGACATTTTATATATGCAGAAACATTGATTTAAAATGCCAGCCTTTCAAGTGGCACCAAAAAGATTTGTTCTGCATTTGAAGTAGGAGCCTTCTCAAATTAGAAAAAAATAGAGCCAGATTTCTTTGGTTCTGTTCCACATTTTGTCTTTTACTCTAAGTGAATCTCAACTGCTTATGAATTCATAAAAGCGTGAAATCTAAATATTTGTATTAAATCAGAGGGTTTGAGGCATCATTGTAGCATCAGCAAGAAAATGAACCACTTCTCTGTTTCCAAAACATTATTCGGTGTGGTCTAGGTTACTGGGAGATTTCTTTCATTGTTACAATGCTATGTCTGAAAATGAAGTACTATATCATTTAGTTTATTAGGTATGGAATACTGATTTATTAAAGTCCTCATTTTAAAGTGAACAAGAGTGAATTTAGAAACACTTATGTAGAGCTCTGTCTCTTCAAGGCAGTGTAAGCAGACCTGTAGGGGGCCCTGGCAAGAGGCTCTCAGTCTGCCAGCACCCTTAGTACACAAACAGGGTGGTGGCTCCAACTTTCTGCTTACTCTCCAAGGTAACCCACTTACATAATCTGGACCCTCATGGATATTTAAGTACAGTAGTGCAGTGCACAGCTTTGCTATGGTTAGCTTGTAGGTGTTTGCTTGGGTTGTAGGGATCGTGTTACCAGCTCTGAGTACTAACACTGCCTTTTTCTCCTTCTGCCAGGGTCACATTAAAGGCTACATATCCCATCAGCATCAGAAGCTTGTGGTCAGCAAGCAGAACCCATTTCCTCCACTGTCAACAGTGTGTTGTTGAGTATTGCATCTTAGCCATGCAAGTACTCTTCAGATACTCAGCTTGCCCAGTGGAACTGCTCCCAGTGACCCCAAGAACGCTGTAAATGGCCTGGTTCACGTCCAGGACTGAAATACCAAGAACTGTTTGTGGCTCCTTTCCCAGAAAGGCCAAGGCTGCCAGTGTTACAAAGTGCATTGAAACGAAATGCTGACTTCTAAATGGTAGTTTCCACAGGCTGTCTAGATGCTTCAAAGTATTTCATGAAGAAATAAAGCAAAAGCATTCCAAATTCCTCCCGAACTACTTAAAGCTTTTATAAAGTACTGCATGTTACTATTTCTGTGTTTATCCTTCAGAGAGAAGTATCAGCCTTTGTTACTTGTGTTAATCCATTCTTCAGAGTGGAAGTAATGTTTTCTTATATGGTTTCAAATTTTTTTTAAAGTCTCAATAATTTTGCTGGTATTAATTACTGTCTTCAAACTGTCTATAAAAAACAGAGAAGTGTTTGATACCAAAAGCTCTACTGTGTCAGTACTACTTACAGTTTTGAGTAAATGTTGTAGGTGCCCACAGATGGCTTTGGGATTTTTTTAAATTCTGGTCATATTTTGTTTAATTTTTGTTATGATGAACAAAAACTCATGTAACTGATTTGTCCATACTCTGTTTTATTTTGCTTCTAGGGAAACACTACCACTGGATCCAGTATTTTAAGTGTTACTACCCTGGGGGTTGGTTGGTTTGTTTGGGGGTGGTACAATATAACTTTGTCCAGACTGATGAGATCATAGTTTTGGGGTTTTAAAATTATTTATAAAATAAATAAAACATTGTTTTTTCTGTCTTTAACAGTTGGGTTTTATTTTACCCTCTAACTGACATGGGCATCATTCATAATGGAAAACATAGATTGCATGTATGAGGGGAAGCATTTTTTAGTGTAATGAAAATGTCAAGTCCTACCAAAACATAGACATTTAAAAGCTTGATATTCCCCATATCTTTGTAAGTTTTACTTTTAAATATCCTGAAATAAGAATATGAATTTGCTGAATCAAACTTCAGGATACTAGCAACATTTAAAATCACAGAAAAATATTCAACATGTTTTGAGGTTTAGGGTGAACAGTTCTAGGAAATTTTTAGTTAAATCAGTTTTTAGTTCAATAACTAGGTTTACTATGTCATGACTTTCACAGTACTGTGTGTCAGCAGAAGGAAAGACAAACAGGCTTTTCTGTATAAACTGGAGTTAAATACATGTTATTGTTGCAACTTCCATTGCTGCAAATAGTAGTAGAGTCAAATGGAGGTACTGGCTGCATCCATATGTTTTCTTGCAATGATTGGTGCTTGAGAGTTGGTTGTGTTTGCATCTTACTTTATTTTTTGTTTAACCCATATCATATACCTTGCAGTGTTGGTGAAAAGCAATGTTTCCCAAACACTGTCAGTGTCTTCTGGTGGCCAGGATCCCAGGATACCAGTCAGAAACCACGTGCCCTTGTACTCAGTAACCAAAAAGCTTCCTCCAGCCAGGCGTTTGTCCACAGCCTCCTGGAGGTGCCCACAGAACTGCCTGTTGGTGAGGCTGATGTTGAGTATTTGCTTGCAGTCCTCAGCAGGAAGGTATGAAACCTGCAGCTCTTCGCCTTGGAGTTCATCACCTTCCATTCTCCAGCCAGTGACTGTACCAGCCAGCGTTGGAATTAAAACATGTTCTGCAAAGTCTCTCTCAGGGGTGCACACAGGGAGGTGGTAGTTGTCACACTCAGCATGCTCTTGAAGTTGTAGTAATGCAATGTTGTTCTCACCAGTGTCTTCGTCATACCGGATGTGTATGTGCTTCTCACTGACTTGCATTATCTTCCCAGTTCCACTTGTTCCATTAGGCCCTGTGGAGCAATGACATTTCACTGCTCTTAGCAATTATCAGAGACCTGAAAGCTGCATGCAGGCTGCCTGGCCGTGCTGAGAAACACGTGCAGCAGAGGAGCTAAAGGTGCTCTTCCTCAAAACCTCTGCAGTAAAGGGAAAAGAGGAATAATATACTGGCAGCTTTTTAATGCTGGCAGGAGCATGAATTATTTCAACAGTAAGGATAAATACCCAGCACTGACTTGAATTTTGGTGTGAAACTAAAGCCACTGCAAAATCCACCATGTCTACCTGATCTCTGGGTGCTGAGTTCTTAACTCAGTGCTCAAGAGGCACTTGTCTCTGCTTGCCTTGTAAAGGGGAATGTGGGATAGCTGTAGTTCTAGCTAAGATACTTGACTGAGGTGCTTAAATGAAATGACAGCATATTTGCTTCCTTTAAAGATATTTTTATGCAGCAAGAAGATTAGTAAGCTTTATTTCAAAATTTAGCTTGTCAATACTGAAATGTGCTGCAGCAAGAAAAAATGTGTTGGATCACCTACCAGCACCAATTTTGATTTGAAAGTGGCTATGCAGAAGGGCACACTCTGCTGTCGTCAACACGAAGTTACTTTTTAGCAAAACTCCTCCACAGAAGCCTTTCCCTTCTGAGTTTAGCAGCAGTACCTAAAAAAATGCAAGGAGACAATAGATAGCACTGTCCATGTGAGGGTAAGTGGTGAGTTTCATGAATTGTAGGAATACCTGCCAAGGAAATCGCTCATCACTTTTCTTCCTGGTTTCACTTATAAGATTATCACTGTCTTGAAGTCTGCCACATGCACATGCATCTAAAAAATGAATTAAAAAGAAAAATCAAAACTTCATGCTGTATCATTTCAACATAGCTGATACCCATGAATGCCTTACTCTTCCACCTAGACTTTGGGGTTCTGCTTTTGCACAAAGTAAAAGGAGAATGACAATTTCTCAGCTGGTGAAAATTGGAGTGATTTGTTTGGCAATTGTAGTCATAATAGTTTAGCAATGGGCATTTTGAGTCAATGTGTTCGGCTTGTAGTGCCCAGGTTTCACTGTGCTTGTCACTATTGAAATGAGGCTTCCTCTCCAGCCAACCATTAGCACAGCTTGCTCTTTCATCTTTGTAGCCTGTATTCAAATTGTGTCAAATTCCTGAAATCTGTGGCCCAGTCTGGACAAGGGGAATCCTGGGTTTTCCTTACAGCTGTCACTCTAGGGACGTGCATGCCTTTCTCATCTGGTTCAAACAACACACATGCTTTTTGATTGGATCACCTGGTTATTTGCATTTGTTATACTTCCACTTGGTTTGGGTTTGGGTCACATACACTGGATTCTGTTCAGGTGAAGCTAAACCACAGGACACCTCCCAGGTGCATACATGGCATGCTCTCACAGATGACTGGTGCTTAGTCCACAAGACTGAACTAAGTCAGTTTGATGTAAAGCCCACCTGAAGTGTGGACATCAGTCTTTCACTACCAAAAGTGTGGCTCTCCAGCTGAACTCCAATCTGGCTGTCCCGCTTGTGCTAATAACAGACACAGGTGTAAGAATATTTCTGTGTTTTTAGTAGATCCTGTTTGTAAGGGGATGAAATTGAATGAGATACCTAATATGAGACTGAAGAAATAAAAAGGGCTACTGTTTCAAGCTAATTAATATGGCAGCAAATGTTTCTCTTAATTTATCAGACTGTTGGTCACCTGATGGGAATCATCTGAATCTCATTCCCAAGCAAACAGATGTTCAGCAGAATTACTCTTTATCAAACATAGGAGTGGAAAACCTGGTCCAGTGGTATGTAGGGCGGTGCAAGTCCTCTTTGCTGATTAATATTTGAATGTTCTGATCGAATAGCCCTTCTTTTACCATTACTTTGGCATCTTGGGTGGTGGTCCCTAGATTCCTTTTTCTACCCAGTAATATTGCTTTAGCTTGAACAGGCTGATCACATGTTAGATGGTGGCTTGCCCACCCCAGCCCTGAGCAGGTGCCCCCTGTAGCTCCCTGCTCACACCTACCTAATGCGATGCACTGTTTTTTATCCTTCCCGAGCTCATAGCCATCAGCACAGGAACAGCGGTAGGAATTACTTCCTGGATAGCAGAAGTGATCACATCCTACCTTTGCTTGGTGGTGACATTCATTTTTAGCTAAACAGAACAAGCAGAGGAAAAACATGGAGTATTCTTTCCTGGCTTCAGTCTTCTATGTTTTATTTTTTATTCACTTTGTGTGGAAGTGGTAAGGACTCTGGCTTGGTCGTATTTACCACTGGGATTTTTTTTTCCTTTGTTAAGCAGAAATCGGAGAGAGCTGAGTCTCTGCAGTATTCACAGGCTCATTGCAAACTGTGCTCCCCCCTGCACCTTCCTGCACCAGGCACTGCACCTCTGAGTCCTGGGAAAGGGTCCCATAGGTTTTTAAACAAAACATCAAGTATCTACAGTGAGGGGAGCTGTTGCACATGTTATGAACACAAGTATTGCTTGAGGAAGAAGGCAGCTAAGGTTTCTGGTTTTGAGAAAGAACAAACCCGTAGCTCTCATTCTGCACGCTAGTTTAAATTATCAGCCACCAAAGATAAGAAAAAAGAAAGGTAATATGAACTTTGAAACATGCTCAACTTTCCATAGCTGAGCAAACACTTAAATCTTTAGGACAAAGCAACAGCTATTTGATCTAGCTCATAGGTAGCAAAAAATCTTGTGTAACATGGCTGCCTAAGGCTCATACTGAGATGATTTAGTTCCCAGCACTGGTCCAAGCTGTGTCACCTTCTGTGCTTCCCCAGAAGCTGGTCACAGTCACGCCCCTTATACAGAAAATGACCCTGCCTTGCTGCAGCCAGGCGTCTCCCACCCCAGGGGACCTCTGAACCAGCAGAAATACTGATGTAAGGGCTGGAAAGTAGAACCTGGCAGATACAAAAATGTAATATCTAGCCCAGGGTTTTCCCGTGCCAGAAAGCATCTGTTTTACTTTATGCTTTTTACTTCCACTGGAAAGGGTTTGTTTTCTGGAGCCCTTCTGTCCTGAGGGACTGTCTTGTGGGTGTGTGTGGCCTCAGAGGCACCAGGGTGCCTAGGAAGCCACCCTGGCACTGCAGCCTTGGTCCTTTAGGCCACACACCTGGGACCACAGCAGGACAAGCAGCCAGGCAGCACAGGTGGTGGCAGTGGCAGGGCTGGCTTTGGGGTGTACCCGTGAGGTGCATTGGTTGCAGCCCTTTTGCTGGAGAAGGGCTGCTCAGGGCAGAGGGACAGCCTGTGGAACCTCAGGATGCCATGATGTTTTGTAGACAGGCAGCACACATCACCCCTGCTCTGCCCAGAACTGTGTGTTTTAACCAAAACCATGGTATCTGGCATCACGGAGAGCTGTGTATGGTTTCACCCTGTGACAAGACGAGATGGGGATTCTCAGAAGGGGACAATGCCTTACCAAAAGCACAGTTCTCTCCCTCGTAGCCCTCGGCACAGGTGCAGGTGTAGCCACGGATGCTGTCCTCACACACACCGTTGTGTTGGCAAGGGCTCGAGGAGCACCTCCTGCCACCTGAAGAAATGGAGAGGGAGGAGTCACTGCCACCGCTGATCCCAAATTACTCAGACCCGGCACATGAGCTGTTCGGAGAAGTGTTGTGAGAGCAGTTTGGAAGGAAATGGGCTAAGTGTCACTGAACTGCTCCTCAGGGGTAATTTTAGCTCAAATCTGCTTCCAGAGGCACTCTTGCAGCTCCTGTCAGAGAGGTGGGGAGCTGCCCAGAGGCAGAGACTCCTTCTGGAGGATGGATGCTCTAATTCAGGGAAAAGGACTGAGTTACAGTTCCTTTTTTTTACAAACGTGGTGTTTAGGCCTCCCATGTTAGATTGATATGCACCGGTTAGAAAAAGCTGGCATCAAAATTGTAGAGCAAGTGTACAGCAAGCAACATGGAAATAGGAGGAGATATCACTTTGATATATCTGCACAATTATCATGCAGCAGCTCAGACACTAGCAAGATTGCTCTTTCTGATGAACTGAAGATTGAAACGAGAGGGTGTCCTCACTGTGAGGAAAGCACCAGGCAGAGCTGCCAGTTTCCCTTCAAGCTGCCCACAGGACTCCTAAGCAGTTTGAAAACATTCTCCAAGTAACAACTACTTATTGTAGACTTGGGCTATCAGCCTAACCTGGGACATGTTGTCCAACCTTTCTAAAAATTGACACATGGTCAGAGAGGTTCACTCAGTCAGCAAGCTGCCCTAGCTGATTTCTGGAATGCAAAAGTGAAAACTCTGCAAGCTACTGGGAAAAAAAAAAACACCAATAACAATCTGCTTAGGCTATGGGCACACATATCTTTGAGTGTTAGATGTACTAAAATAGGGGCTGAAAGAGTTATCACCTTCAACCCATCTGCAGTCAGATGCCACCAGCACATCCAAGGCAAATGTAGGCCTACAGGAAGGTTTTTTGGGTGAATTTGGGGAATCTCACCTACACAGCTGAGCAGGCAGAATTGAGGAGCTAGAGCTAGGGAAGGGTTACCCCTGCAGTCTGAAGCAGTCAGATGGATTTAAGCCTCTGAAATGCATGCTGGGAAGAAAAAAAATCCAGCACCTAGCTTTATTAAAGAAGGAAAGAGACGATTCAAGGAAATACAAATATTGGCCTGATTTCTGTTACTGGCAAGCTACTGGAACAATCAAACTGTAAGCACCCAGCAATATAAAAAGGTGGTAAGTAAAAAACACTACACATTTTTCAATACCAAATAATTTAAACCGTTTAAATCTAATCATATTATAGGATAAGGGACCTAGGGGGAATCAGTAAACATCACAGAATAAAAATGTCTCCAATGACATTGTCATTAAGTGAGCAGACTGCCATGAGGCATGCTCAAAACTTTTGGAAGATGATGTTTACAGAGATTGTCAATGGCTGTTTATACTCTTGATAAAAGAGGGCTGGGGACAAGTGTGACGTCAGGCAAAGTGCCCTGACAGCAGACATCCAGCAAGATGCTATTACATCAGTTATGGCTTGAAAGGACAAAGGTGGAGCAGTACAAAACAGAGCTGCTGGGTGACCCAGAAGTTAGGTGGGTGTTCAGCCGTTCTGCCCAGCCCTCTTTTATTCACAATGCAGATTTATCCACTACACCCTGGACTCTCAGGGGAAAGCAACATGGATACCAGAGGTTCAGAAAATGAGATAATTGGAAGACAGGATGAAAAAATGTGTTTGTTTAATGAAGAGGAAAGAAGCCACTTTTCAAAGGCAACACTCTTCAAAATGTTGAAGAAGACATCACAGAGAAGGAAACACACACTGCTGTTCTTCAGAAGGAAGACAGAACATATGGCTTTTAATTACAGCAAGAAAGCCACCCCTGAGGCTGAAGTCAGTAATGTGTCCTGATTGTGGCTAAGCTTCTTTGCAGGTTGCCCTTCTCTCTTCCTAGGCTAGAGAGGAAGCCTGCATGACATGCTTAATGCAAATATCCAATGACTCAAATTCGAAATTAATCCCACCGTCACAGAAGTAACAAAATGCCAGATATTTAGCATCATTCTTCATAACATTTATAGCACTGATGGGATTCTTCAATGCAATATTTCCCAGGACTCAGTGATTTAGTGGCTTGTGCAGAAAATTATTACTGACTGCTGGTTTTGCCACCTCCTTATCCTCTCTTTAAACCTAAGATTAGAAATAATAGCTAAGTGAAAAACAAGATAAAAACTTGGGATTAATCATACAGAAAAAAAGGGAGGGAATAGGGCATAGTCACCATAAGCTGGTGCCACAGGCTCCTTGTTCGGGTGGCATTTATTTACATCAGGCCCTCAGCTTCTCCAAACTTGTTTCTCGTCTTGGCAATGACAGGGAATGATGCAATCCCAATGTGCACAGTTTGTAGGCAGCTCAGTAGCTTTTAATATCTATTTATCTTGCTCAGGTTTAAGTGCTAACTTTGTATTTGGGGGGTTTTGTTGGTAAAACTGTGCTGCTCTATTGTATCAGCAAAACGTACTTTCTCATGTCCCAGGCTGTTTTAGATTCAGGAAAAGAAGTAGCCTATTTACTATGATAACCTTTCTTCACCTTCTACTTTTATTGTTTTAGCAGCTTTAAATGGTTTCTCCTGTATATTACTATTAAAAAAATCATTCCACATCAAGAATTTTCCTTCTGCTTTACTACAGACATGACAAATAGGAACTGATTGTTTCTCGTAAACTCTTAGAAAAACAGTATTAGACTGAATCATAATGTTCATAATGACAGTACTATGAAGGAGAGAAATCAAGAGGCCAGCTTACCATAGTAGATCTCCCAAAACATTTCCTGGGGGAAAAAAAAAAAAAGGAAATCAAATTTTAATTCTCAAGTAATGTGTCATAAATATTTTGCTAAACCAAAAACATGCTATGAGAGAAGATATACAATGGTTTTATGTTTACAAAGTTGCACAACTATAATTTCTGCCCTGCCAGCAAAATATGCATGAGAAGGGAGAGGCTTTTCCTACTGCTTACTTTATTGTTTCTTAAGAAGCTGTAAAGGAAAAGAAACACTTCACAGGCCAGAGAGGAGCTGCTGGATCCTTTAGCAATGCAGCTTCCTGAAAAAACTGTCTGACTGTTGTCCCTGTGGTGTGCAGCAGCCTGGGAAGTGACCCCATCCTGTCCCATCCCACTTGGCCCTGGCAGGTGCAGGTGGAGGCAGAGCAGCCAGCACGGAGCAGAGCTGGGGACACCACTGCTGGTCACCACCACCGTGTGCCCAGCATCTCCCTGGGAACTTCAGCTCACCCTGAAGCTGATTTCCCCCAGGGGATACCTCTGCCCACCCCTCCCTTCCCCAAAGAACCATGGCTGCCCATGGGCAGCCCTACAGCTGTTTCCTCTGCTTTCCCTACAAACACAGCTCCATCCATATTCCCATTAAAGAGTCCAGCATCCATCTGTGTATGTCTGGAGAGCCTCTGGTGCAAAGGAATTTGTAGCTACTCACCAGGTGAGCCTCTTCCCATAGCTTCTATAGGTCCTACTACCTGCTGGTGCATTGATTCCCTCTGTCCCAGTCATAAAATCACAGAATGGTTTGGGTTGGAAGGGACCTTAAAAATAATCTGGTTACAATCTTCTGCTTTGAGCAAGGACACCTTCCACTAGACCAGGTTGCTCAAAGGCCCATCTAACCTGGCCTTGAATGTAGCTGTGGAAAGGCGTTTTAACCCTTTAAGTGCGGTGGAAATAAGATGCACAGCTACATGGCTGTTTTTCATGATAGAAAGAGAGACAAGTTTATTCAGAAACACACTTGGTTTTATAGCATGACTCGCAATTCCAAGAGTAGAGAAAAGGTGATTGGTTCAGAGAGAAGACACCCCATTCCCAGGGCCTGGTCACACACCACAACAACTGTTCTATCTTGTTATTAATTCCTTTTTATTTTGATCAAGATATCACCCTGGGAGAAATTCTCCCTAGCCTTGATCTGGACCAGCTTATCATCTGGGAACAGAGCTGAAAAGCTCTGGCCTAGAATATTTTTCAGGCTGTAATTTTCTTTCTTTCTCAATATGTGTTCCTACACTTGAACACTGCCAGGGATGGGTTATCCACAGCTTCTCTGGACAACCTGTTCCATTGCCCCACACAACTCTAACTCCTCTCATTTATTCCCCATGCTGCACGCATTTTCAGGGAGGTGTTTGAGTTGGGCCCTGATGAAGCCAATTTACTGTCTGGAGTGGCTGGAATTCCTTTGTGCTGCCCTCCAGGTGCTCTTCTGCCACCACCACCCCTTTGCTCCTCCTGGTCCCTAAGGGATGCTGAAGCTGTATGTGTGTGGTCAGGATGGGACAACAACCCCTGATTTACTAATATAAAGAGCATGACATGTCATTTTCAGGAGAGGACTTGAAAAATATAAGAGCTCCTCATTTCCATTTTTACCATGGAAGACACCTGCTTGCTACCTGCTGAGATAGCAAATGCAAAGATTTCACATGGAGAGAAACCCGAACAAATGAAGCAGTCTTGTGTTTCACAAGTAAAAGATCATGACAGCAGTTTTTATTCTGCATGTAGGGAAGCAAAATACTTACGAGCATTTCATCATCTTCAAATACTTCTCTTGCTTCTTCATGTGTACATCTCTCTTCTAGGCATTCTCTTTCCAAGCTGCCTTGAAAGACCTCCTCCAGAAGTAGAGAACTGGCACGTCTCTGTCTCTTGATAACACTGTTTGCATCATCAGCTGATATAAATACTGGAACATTGTATGACAAAACACTAACATAAGTACTTAGATAAATTTCCTTATTTACTTTTACCTTCTTTTTTAAGATAAATAATTTTGGTTGACCTGAGGTTTCAGCCACATAAAACTTACATACTTAAAGAGCTTTACTGTGGTAGCCCAAATTCAGCTGAGGAGTTGTGACGTTTTACTCCTGGGGAATGCCTGACTTGCTCCCAAGCAGGGGGAATTTGAAGCCCTTCCTGGCACATTATTTTACTGCATGAGACATACAGGGCAGAGTATGGTGGCACAGCCAGGGAAAGGGAGAAAACATTATAAAAGGCAGAGGCTATTTTGTGAGACTGCATAGGGGTTTCAGACACATTGGTAGACGTGAGCATTACTTGTATTAAGTTATGATGGTGGATCCAAACTGATGCTCTTCAGTCTTAGTTCATGACAATTTTTTAAATTTTTTTTTGCTGAGAAGCAAAGCCATGACACGGCTGAGTTCTCAGTCAATTCTCTCTTAAGGAGAGTAAATAAAAACTAGCCCTCAGCAATGGTCACAGTTAAGAGGGCTATATCCCATACCACTGTTTATGTGGAAGACTGTAATCTTTTAGATTTGAGTAAAAAGGACAGACCAGAGACATGAGAGTCAACAGATCTTAAAACTCCTCTTTGCAAATGATACCTCCATCAAAAACTGCCTGCCAGCTGGGCAGCTGGAGCCTTGTCTTCCACATGAAGATGTGTGACTGTGTGTGTCAGACTGTGTGTTACTTTCTGTGCTTGGAAAGTAAATGTGTTGGGGCAGGGAATATTCAGGGTTTTTTCCTCTTTTGTACAGTGTTTGGGGACCCAACACTGCTGGTTGAAATAATCAATAATCATAGAACTGGAAAAAGTGAGAGCAATAGCAAAATTATTCAGAAACTGTGTACAGATATTTAGTTATCTTTTTGAAGGATATCCCATAAGCAACAGACTTGCTCATGATATTGAAAAAGGAAAAGCTCCATGACTCTGTTCTGCATTTTAAATGTTTTCTGACTCCCAGAACATATTTCTGCTGTGCAGAGGTTCTGCCACATCCAGCACAGCTGGCTGTGAACTTCTGCTGCAGGCTGTTTTCACTTTCTTAAGAGATCACCATCTTTTTCTTCCTTGCCTGGCTCCTTATTTTTGACAAACCATCAAGGATTAATACAGAACCATACATTTCTTCAAGCTATTGCAAGCATGCATATTGGCCTCTTTTATAGGACTCTCTTATTTTTATTTCAGCAGCAACTAGAAATATAAAACAAAATTCTCTTTAATATCTGGGACATTCTAAAAATTTTAAGAAAAGACAAAATATTACAAGATACCACCCTGGCATAAATGACGGTATTTCAAAACAATATTGCCCCATTAACCTACAGCAGCTGCATGAAATGAACAGCAGAAAATTAGAGAAAATAAGGAACAGACTGTTTTCATTGATTTCACTCTGTGCTACAAAGTAAACATTATACAAGGTACAAAATTACCGGTGTTTTTAGAAAAGTGGCAGCACAAATCAGAATTAAAGGTGCAACAAAACAAAAGCCATACCTGCCTGCTCAGTCTGAAGGAAAAGGGCAGAGAGAAGGAAGAACATTGTCCAAGAACACGTTGCCATTGTTACCCTCTGAGCCTAATGGTGCCTGCCTGCATTCCTGCAGCTCTTGTGGGAAATGGCTACAGGAGAGATGTTGAAGTTTAAAGTCCAGCTGCTCATGAGAAAACAAAACCTCTAAGAGCAAATCCTGGCTGCAATGTCAACACATGGGGAAAAAAACCCAAAAACCAACTCAAAACCTAAACCAAAAAAAAAAACCAACTCCCAGCTCAGCAGTGCACCAGTGCCCCTTTTCTCCGTGCCCTGGTTGACTGTGGGGCTCTTTGCCAGTGCCACTGAGAGCTGCTCCAAGATTTGGATGTTCCTCCTGTGTCCCAGCATTCACTGCCCGTAACACAGCATGGGTGGAGATGTACAGCACTAACATTTTTTTGTACCATATCAAAGCACAGGCTGGGCAATGACCTCAGGACCAGTTATATGACGTGGCCCTTTTGTACATTGTCCCCACTAAACATTTACCAAGGTATAGCTGCAACAGGCAAATCCCACCAGCTGTTGGAGCAACCAAACCCACAAACATGATTTTCCCCCTAGAGATGCATGTGAATGGGTATAGAATTTTTCTTTTCCAGTCTTAGGTTTGTAATGCCCAGCCATGAAGGAGAGCATGGAAAACTTTTCCTGACATCAGGATTCCAGTCACACAGAGAGGAACAGACAGATGGAGTCAATGAAAGGAGATGTGGGTATGGAGAGGACAGAAACACTCCCTGGGCTGCTGAACTATGCACCCTGTGGACAGGGTGACCCTGCTTCCCAGCCCTGGACAAGAGGAAGGATAAACCCATTGGCACGCAATGGCAGTGCTGCTGCAGGGCTCCCAGAACAGGCTGGCTCCTGGGAAGAGCAGGAAACCATTTCTACACTCGGAGCAACAACCAGTGAGAGGAAGAACGTTTTTTTATTTAGTCTAAGTTACTGAGACCATTCTGTGTTTTCATATCATAAATCCCCAGCTATTATTGGAGTATGCAGTTCTTTTAACAAAGTATGATTGGCCTCAACATCCACGGGTAAATCCACAAATAAAACTTAACTTCCCATCAATTGCACCTTTGAAAACAAGCTTTAGTGAGTATTGAGGCCAATGAGGGAAGCAAACCACGTCCCTCTCCAAGGCCAGTCTCTACCAACCCAGGGCTGATGTTACAGCTCACACCACGGGCCCCAACACCTACAGCAAATAATCAACCTGCACTTTGAAACTCCACTGTGGGAGGGTTTTCCTGCAGTTTCCACTGGGCTATTGTCAAGAAGTTCATTTGGAGTTAAAACCCCTCTAATACCAAGCTCAATTTTATTCACAGCCAGTTCATGACCTTACATATTTGTTTTGCCCTCCTTGATATTTCTGCAGAACTAATTAAGACAGCCTCCCATCCTCTGGTTAACTATGTGTCCAGCTTTCCTTAGAAAATGAGCTCTCCATGCTCTCCTCAGTCTCCTGAGGCCACCAAGCCCCATTGCACCTCTCCCAGCCAGAGCTTTCTTGGCTAGGGAATGGGGAGCTGTTGCCAGTCGTCATGGTGGAGGCTCACTTCACCCTCCTTGCCTTGCATGGCAGTGGCTGTGCTGCTTTTCCACACTCCTCTGGCTGTACATCCCCACTAGAGCACCTGCCAATGAGGCTGCTGCTGTAGTCCCCCAGTGGCCTGGGGCTACTTGCCTTTATCTTCTCTTGATAATGAATATTATCCCATACATACACAGCACAGCCAGTCTGGCTCCCTTCAGCATGAAAAATATGTCACCACTTGATGTCAGCATAGGACTTTGCAGAATCTAGCACAAATATGTGGATCCACAGATTTATTTTTTTTTTAAATAAACTGTTTACATTTCACAAACCTAAAACCTATGTCAACTAAGGAACTCTTGTAGGTATAAGTTTGTCATTCAAATTGGTTTAATATTAATAACACAAAGCTTCAAAAGCTTTGTGAATTCTCACAATGTCTTAGTTTACATGGTTATTTCTCCTCTTACTGTGGGATCATTTTTACAAAAGATATCCCTTGACTGAGCAGCTGTGTCCTTGGGAATGGGACACAGTGCACTCAATATATATGGCATTGACTTTGCTTTTTCTGTATTGACATCAATGCAACAGGTTTACATTTTAACTTTCGTATTACTACAGAAAAATCCATAAATAGAGGGGTTTAAAAGGGCAGTCCTTTCCTCATGTGTTTTTTAATAGAGAATTATATGGGATTTCTTTTTCTCTTCCTTTAATTACCACAATGAGCACATGGGGATGCATTTCATTATGGAGTCCTGCAGCCTATTTCCTGCAGCCCTGTTTAGGGATTGCCTCCCTCTTGAAGGGTTACTCATTCCAGGATGGAGCCTGCAGGCAGTGTCAGACAGCAGCTCCTCAGGATGGAGTAGTTGAGGGAGTTAGTCCTGCTTTAGAAACTGGTTCACACAGAAGTTGTTCCTTGCCCAGTGCAGCAACCCAGCGGAAGTGGTTTTGCAGACCTGCTGTCCAGGCAGTGATGGGGCAGTGATGGGGCAGTGATGGGGACATGTCACTGCCACCCATCTCATGCTATGGGCTGGTCATCAGCCCTGCTGCAGCATGATGTGCCAAGGGCAGCTGTCCTGAGTAACTCATCACATGCTTTTTTGGAAATGCATAGCTCAGCTAGTGAGCTGCTTAGTGCAGTTAAAATGAGTACTGATTTCAGCTGAACACCTGGATTGAGATCAGCCAGGTCTGTTCACCACCTGCAGAAAAAAAAAAAAGTTTTCTTGCCAAATCCCAAGTGCATCAGCATTTCTAAATGCGGGAGGAACTTGTGGCTGTTTCAAAAGAACATCAGCACTCTTTGTGATTTGGTTACAGATTGCAGGAAACTTTGGAGGAGCAAACCCCAGGGAGCTCTGATTTACTCCTTTAGGTGCTGCACTCACAATGAGACTGTCAGCCTACCTTCAAGGATATGCAAGTGACCTGATGGCCTGGAAGTGAAAACAAAAGCCACCTTGGAACTCCTCAGACATTTGCTCCATCTCCAGAAGTATTCAAGGCCAGGCTGGATGGGCCTTTCAGCAGTCTGGTCTAGTGGAAGGTGTCCCTGCCCATGGCAGGCAGTGTTGTACGAGGTGATCTTTGAAGGGCCTTTCTAACCAAAGCCCTTCTGTGATTCTATGATCTCTGTAGATGCAAGCTCTGACATTTCTGTGCATATATTGTTAAAAATAGCAATTGTTGTTAATTTATTAAAATACATTACTTATTTACTTCCACCTTCACATTTCTTCACCTTTTCCCTCAACTTATATATTAAAACTCTTTTCCCTACCAAAATTCCGACCAAAAAAACTGGCTATGGAAGAACCAGAAGTTGGCAGAGCACATGCACAGACAGCATCATTGCACTTCAGCTCCTAGTTACAATTTCAATGATGGATGATGCTTAATTTTGCTCTGAGATGAGGAACATCCCCTCATCCTGTGTGAAAAATGAAGTAAAATCACTTTGGAATCCGTGCCATTTGGATGAAGATTTTTTTTCCCCCTACAATTTTGTCTGGTGATATCTCCCCATTGCCCTAACCTGGAGTTCAAGATAAAAAATATTAAGGATGACTCTCAGAGAAACGTAAACAGCAGATTTTTCAGGCTTGAACTCCTGCAACACTGATGCAGTCTGAAGTGGACAATGAAGAGATAAGAAAGCATTTGGATTTTACCCAGAATTCAGACTCTTTAATGCAGTTTCGTGTTCCTCTGTCTTTCTACCTCCCTCCACTGAGGACATGGGGCAGTAGCCCTGCAGCTGACTCCAGATGCTATAATTTAAATTATTCCTTTGACCAACCAGTCACTCCTTCTGCAATGGATTCAGCAGGAGGGAAGTCCTAACATGACCTCAGCAGCACCAGTGCAAAGACTGCATCTGGCATCTTCCACCCACAGCCCAGACAGAGGTGACTGGCTTGTGCAACTGGCTTTTGCCATCAACCTGCCTTCCAACCCGTGGGAGATATGGATTCTGCGGACTTGTGCAACTGCCACATTGCTGGACTGCTTTTGGAGATTGACTTCTGCATTTATGACAGGAAAAGAACTCTATCCATATCGAAATAGGATGGCAAAACAAGTTTCTTCAAATTCAAAGTGCATCTTCAGGATGAGTCGAGTTAAAGCTCTATCCTGTCTGTGCAGACCCAACGAGGCAGAGCACTGATGATGTGTGCCTGGCCATGTGTCTGGAGTGAGGATTGCAGTTCTCTGTGCAATTAAGCAGCTGTGGTAAGTGTCCCTGCAGACAGAATTTGTTCTTATCTGGTACTGAATACCTGAGGAGTTTGATGATGGTGTTTCATGCCTGGCAGTGCAAACTGGGAGGTGAGGAAGGAGCTCGGATGACTGATTCCTCTGAATGCATGTTGAGCTAAAGGCAGCAATCAAAGGTGTCTGCGCTCTCTGTAATTGATTATGAATAAACCAAGAGTGCTGCAGAACTGGGACAAGTGGTCGTGGAGGAGAGATGGATGGCAATGAGGGAATGGCCAGTAAGTGCCAGCCCTGGGTTATGGCCTCCCTGTAATCCCTGGGACACATCCCAGCATGGCCCACTGTTCCATGAATCAGGCTGGCTCTCTCTATAGTTTAGGGCTGAACAATAATCAGAGATTTCAAATGAGATCCTATGGGAATTCAGAGAGGGGTATATCCTTTGGAGCAGTGATGTCAGGGAGTGACACATGCAGCCATCAGGGGTTGAGCTTCTGTCTGTGGCTTGAACACCATGACCTACAATGCACTGCCATTCCTGAACCGAGTTCATTTAGCAGCCTGAAGTTCAGGACATGTCAGAGAAAAATGGCAGGGAACTAATGCAAATCAGACAGATTCCAGAATAGGTTTTCTGAGTTTTTATAAGAAAACCAAATAGTGATCATTACAGAACAAATTTGACTGCTCTATTCCTTTCAAACTGATCAACAAATTCCAATATAAAAATCATCCCCAAATGGTGACTTTCACACTTGAAAACTGGATATGGTGAAGGTAGGGAAGGAGAAAAATATTGCACATTTTATGCCACAAGCCAGTTTGTAATATCTTTCTTTTCTCTTCCAAAATATATACTGATGCACGCTTTGAAGTACAACACAGAGTACTTTTTCTGTAGAGGCTCAAATATCTCAATATCTGCTTCACAATTTTAACATGCCACTGAACTGGCTGCAAAACAAATATTTTTTTCTCTGGATTGAAATAAGTCAGACAGAAGATATCAGGTTCAGATGATAAGACAGTTAGGCTTTTATTAGTCTTGAAATATTAGTTACCCTTGCAGATTTAAATTGTTTTCAGTTGTAAATTATTTAAATAATACTTTATATAAATAATAACATATAACAATGTTGTAATTTGGAGGGTACGCAATGCACTCACTTTATGATAGCCAAAATCATTATATCAATAATGCTGATGAAGAAAGTATCTCAGAAAGAAAGCAGGAAGCTATCATAACAGCAGTGATTTGGGTGACAGCAAGCAAGCCTTTCCAATTCGAAGAACTTCATCTAACAACTCATTTCACTCAGTGACATGCACAGTTAATTAGACTCTTCTGGATACATAAGTGGTTTTTGCATTTTCTAGGGTCTTTTTCTGTACATATGTTTATAGAGCTAGAAAATCAGGTAGCTTCTTCAGAGACTTTTAAAATGCTGTCCAACTCTGATATTGTCTTGCTTTGATGTTATCCTAGTGCAGCTTGTTTCTATAAACCATATACTGCCAAGGAAACATTGAGATATTTCCAACTCTCATTGCAGTGGGAGGTGGGCTTATCCACAAAGGCAAAGCCTCCAATATACAAATCCAAGTTATAACAGCAAGAGCAGAGGAGTTCCTAAACCATTTGAAGAAATGCATGGTCTGGAACCAGCAAGCTCTTTGGAAAGTGCAAGCCCACCTTCTGAAAACCAGGTATTAGCCCGTGAATAAATAGATAGCATCTCTTAAAGGTAGAACCAACTGTCAGAATTTTAGCAACCATGTTAAAAAAGAAGAAAGTATTACTTAGGAATCAGATCTGATGGCTAAGGCAACTTGTTTTGTCAAATGTCAAAACCATTAAATTTTTTGTCAAAACACTTCTCACCCAGGGTAGGAAATCTAACAAGTTGGTGTATATCCCATATTTCTCACTTCCCACACCCTTCTCCCCAGCTGATCATACCTGTAACAGAGCAAACACCATTTCTACTGGGTTCCCTGGTAGTCTCCTCCATCTTCTTGGCAGACATGTTTTCAACCTATCCTAACCAGCACAAAACATGTTTTATGTGACCAGGCTGTGAAGGGGGAGTTTACAGATGTCTCTGTCCACATAAAGGATTTGAAATGCTTTCTTTCTTTTGACTGGCCATGCACATTCAAATATGTTCTCAAAGCTACTGGCAATTCCAATTCATCATAATGTATCTAGCAAAATCTTCTGGAAGGCATGCTGGGACAACATCCTCAGAAAATGTGATAGGTTTCTCCAGTTTGAGAAAGACTGTGCAGCTGCTGCTGCTGCTGAAAGTTTGTATATCAAATTCAGCATGGCCAAGTATTTTTTCCACTCTGTGCATTGGCTGTTACCTTTCCTTGTCTACCATCCCTGTGTAAGATAATGAAAGCAGTTGCTAATAAGACAATACCAACATTTCTAAGGCATCTCAATAATAGAAGGGACCAAAGTTCTTTGCACGCTATATAGGCAATGTGCTGCACAAATAAAATTGACCTGTCCTGTATCCTGAAGCTGTAGCAATTCATACCCATTTTGGAGAGGTTTTAGAGGGATGACAAAATGCCAAGCAAGTAGAAAATCAGAACTTTTCAATCAGAATAATGCTTTCAATGAAAACTTTGATGAAATGTTTTGGGCTTTCTTACAGTATTCCTATGGCACTCATGATAGACAAGACTCAACACAGAAGAATTTTGCCTCATTTGTAGAGCAATATAGTCAGACTTAAACAGAAAATAGAGATTTATTGTCTTTTAAAACTTCAACATTCTGCATACAAAAATTTACAAATTCACATATATATTTGGTCTTCCTCAATTTGTGTGAAGATTCTTTGGGAATTAAATGGTCAGACAATTAGAGTTAAGGCAACTACAATTTTTGCTACAACTCTGGTAGGTTGAGTACAAATTTTATGACTCAGAACCCCATTTTTCAGTGCCTAGAATTTGTGATAAACTACTTTTTAATAAACAATAATAGTAAATAATATACTTGAGGTTTCAAGTATGGAACAGTCCCAGAATAATATCTACATGCTGTCGAAACAGTTATTGCTAATATCTGAATGAGGCATCTGGAATTCTTCAGTGTTTGGCCAACACAGGAAATTGCATAAAGTTGTAATATTACACCGATTTAACTACCTCAGCTCAGCCTTACCTGCCCACAGAACTCCCTAGTTTATATTTGACTTCTAACATACATAAAAATATGCTAGGTCAAGCCAACCTGAAAGAAACTGTCTATTCTATAAATTCTGCCATGTATTTCACTGTTAGTCAAAAAATAAAATGAGGCAGCGAGGAACAACAAGAGGGTAAGAAAAACTGCTAGAATTCGGTGTCTTGCATATGGAGAATAAAACTAGGGACAGTTTCTTATTTTTGTAGTAAAGGGCAAGACGAGAAGCACTTACCAACAACCCCATACCTACAACCCACACCTTCCTCAGGCTGCCTGTCCCAGCACTTGCTTGATGCAGAAATGGAGACACAAGATCATTCAGGGCTGGAGACCTGTGCAGGAGCACAATACTCAGGGGAGCAGAATAACCCACCCAAAATGCTGACACCTGGCCCTCTTGGGAGCAGGGTTGGAGGAACACAATGAGGAGAACACAGCTGCCAGTCCAGGCTCCTCACCTGCCACACGGTCATGCAGGGTGAGAGCCAGCCTCCTTGGTGACCTCCAATTGTCTGCTCAAGGCCTCAGTGGATTCCTCGTTTTCAGGATGGGCATCTGGATTTGCTGTGATTCCTGTGACTTTCTGTCATCTAGTTCATGATTTCTGAGCCTTATGTGGGAACTGGATTGCAAAGGCAAAACCAAAATGCTTGATGTGTGTGTGGTACTGGGACTTTGAAGTCTGTGTTGCACACTGACAGCCAAGAGCCTCTATCCATGACACTGAATACACTCTGTGAATGCTCAGCTGATGTCACCAGCCTCCGCCTGAGCTCAGAAATAGAAATACCTGATTCAAGCCAATACAGAGAAAATGGAGGACTGTGGTCCTGCATCCCTGTGGGGGATGGTGCCTGTGCTGTCCCTAAGGTACCAAGCTGAGTGACAACCAAGGAGCCTTGTAGAGCAGAAGGACAGACAGACAGTTGCTGTTGAAAGCAATTTCTGCCACTGAAGTGCCATCCAGGAGAGCTTGTTTGACAGAACTCTTGGTATAAAGAATAGTTTTATGGTCAGGAAAGTACATCTAGTTTCTATTGCATCTTGGGTTGGTTTTCACCACAGTTATTCAAATCTGCTGGAACACAGGTTTCTCAGCCTTGAGAGTTACAGATAGATACCTACAGTGGAGGAAAATGGTTTGCAGGGAAACAGGTCACTTTCAACCCTTCATGAAAACAAGAGAAAACTTGCTTAGCATTCATTTCAAGGAAAACTCCTTGACAGCAGCCTTTTACAATTGAATTAGATATGCAGGTGTCCTTGTAGGAAGTGGGTTCAGCATTTTCAAAGTATTTAAAAGTTAAATATCTTCCATTATTGGTATAATTGTTGTTATGTACCTGTTGTTAATAAATATTTTTTATTGGAAAATATTCTATGCTTTTCTATTCTAATTTCTATTCTATTCTAATTTAATTTGGCATTAAATTACAAAGAGTATTATAACATAAATCAGATACAGAAGAATAGACTAAGACTAGTAATTGTTAATGTTCAATTTGAATGAAGGCAAAACTGATGGAATTAAATTCGTGTCAGTAGTTATTAATGTATTTACATTGCCACATGTTAACTGCAGAAAAGCTGTTGTTAGAAGAAAAGAGAAAGGCAGATTGTATTTCTTCCAGATGGAACAGGTGGTCTTTGAGGAGAAACAAGTGAAATACAACTCAGTCACATGATGTTACTCCTACTGAAATGATGAGTCTTTGTAGACTGTATACTGTAAAGGGAGAAATTTCTTGGATTTCTATTTATTTGGATCTGTAGGCATTCACCAGAGGCCTGGACTAGACACCAATTTTTTTCAACCAAAAATCTAACCTGTTAGTTTCTAACAAAATCCTCCATAGCGTGAAAGGCCTGTTTGAGTCTTTGGGAGAAGAGGAATCTGAACCTGTTGTAATCACCAGTTTCTGATATGGCTTTCCTCCTGCTGGGACATGGATTTTGCAGTCCCCTGAGAGAACACATCAATTGAACAGAATACTTTCTTGAGCTATTTTTTGCTGCCACATATTCCTCACAGTTGCATAATTTGATGTTAATTAAATCATGTCCTCTAGCTAAGATCTTACTAAATTTGTTATCAACAGTTCAAATAAGCCATGTGAAAGGCCTGAACAATTAGCATTATTCTTTGTGCTACAATGGCACTGCAACACAGCAGCACTTCCTAAATGTAATGCAGATGTGATGTGTCCCGTTCAATGAGCTATAAAAGTGCTTTGTACCTACAGAAACACAGGTTTTGTCATTGCCCAGGACATAGCCAGCAGCACAGGGACAGGACAGCACAGCACGGGAGGTGATTCCTGCATCTCCATTTTTTCAGAACTGCTTACAGTTCTCAAGTCGACCTTGCATCACTCGGTATGACTGCAAAGGAGACAAATGTACAGGCAGGTTACAGGTTCGTGGTGACTTCGTAAAAGCAACAGCAGCTTATAAATCTGGCTCAAAAACATTAGGCAAACACCCCACACTTTAGGAAATAGAGTACAATTCCTGCAAAAGGCCTTAATAATAACAACAATAGTTGAACTATTATTTTAAAAATGGTAAGCTGTCAACATTTGGTAGATTGCTATTATTCTACATCTTATGCTATGTTTCTCAGCTGTAACTAACAGCTCTCAGAGACCAGTTCAAGGAGCAATCTGTACTTGCCAGAATGGCCATTGCACTGAGGCAAAGATGAACACAGATGTAGGTAAGAGGTAAAAAATATCAACAGCTAAAGCATCAATAACAAATGAGGTATTGGACTCTAGGTGGACTCTTGCAATATTCCCTTTCCATCTGTATATGGCTCATGCTACCTTAGCTCAGTCCTGGTATTGCAAGATCACAGGCAGAGTGAGAGAGCTCTTCCTGGCTCTAACAGTGCAAGAGCAAGTAAACCGGTCCTAAAGATGTTGTCTAACCTGTTCCTACAGATTCATAATGAGATTCCACAGCTCACCCGCACTTAACACACTCCTTAATTAGCCTTATAATGTCTAAAAAGTACTTCCTAACATCTAATCTGAGTAGCCCTTAGAGTGATGGGATCTCATGACTTCTTGTCCTAGCTGTTCATCCTCATGAAAACAAAGAAACCTTGCTTTTATTACATATTTTACAAATTTCTGTGATTGTGTGTTGTGGGACCAAAGGTGAAATTTCAGTTTTGTGTTTGCATAATTACCTTCTATTTACATTGGACCAGTGTTTCAGTTTCCCAAGACTTCCTGAATGATCCATCTCAAGTTATGGTAGTCCTTCCAGTCTGCAATGAGGTAAAAAAGCCATGAGAAAACACTCTGTTTTGTCTTGCCTGTTACTGTGTCAGAGTCACAGCCTGTCACCTGTGTGGAGATTTGCACTCTGTATAATCCTTCAATCAAGCAGCACAGTTTCTTGACCAGATATGCACCAAATTTACAGATGTTTCTGTTGCAATAAAAGTGTCAGATAAAATGATGTTGGAATCCTCCCTTAAAGGAGAGACGTGAGGTTTACTCCATGTTTTGTAGCCACCCAGCCTATTATCCTGTCTTTGGGGAAAATGGATGTGATTTTTTCTTGACTAGTGAAGTTCAGCAGTTTTTTTCCTCCTTGTTGGGTGCAAGTTATTTGGTACCTTAAGGAAGAAAGTCTTTCTTCTCCATGGGGCACAGACTAACATTCATAATCAATCTTTCATTATTCAAATACTTAGATCAGCTCTTCATTTTCACATCACATTTATCTTACTGCATTTACTCCTCAGCTTTTCTGGTCTTATGTCAGGACATTTACAATTCTCTTTATACAGAGCGAGGAACTTTTACACTTGCTTTTGGAGGTCAGGTCATGAAAGATCTCACAGTTTTAATCAATTTTCCTGTACTTTCCTGACCTTGGGACAGTTTTGACTTTTGCCTTAAACTCTTCAGGGTTTTGTGGGGGTTTTAGAAGTAGCCTCTCTTTTAAAAATATATTCATTTTATTCTCTTGCTCTTTTTCTTTACTTCATTAACAAGCTCTGCCATTTTTACAGATACTTTTATAGAAGTGGCCTTCCATCTTTGTTTTGTAGAGCAACTTCTAGTCTATGTTTTAACTGTAAATGCATATAAGTGAAGTCAAAATTGCTTTTGACACGTTTATATGAGATTTTCCTTGAAACATCCTGAAGACTCACAGGGCACCCTATGTCCCACTGAGTACCTTTCCCATCTCATTTCTGGGATGTTAAAATCTGCCTATAACTCACAGCTCTTATAATGGTGATGACTCAGGTGTTTGTTCAGTTGTCTCCAATCACAGACAACAGCAAAATTAAAGCCTAAGGCATGCATCATGTCTGCAATATGATTCATAAACTTACTCTGTAAAGAGGATCTCAGGGTCCAACCTGAAGGAGAAGTGGCATGATTTATCAAGTGGAGATGAGATGATTTTGTGGAGATGTACAAAATTACAGGGGGTAATGGAGTAGGGATCTCATTCCCTTCTACTGTTAAACATTGTGGGATTCATTATGTCCCTCAGTAGCTTATCAATAGTTAATAAGGATTATTTATTATCACATTTCTTGAGAACATTAAGAATAACCCATTAATTGTGCTGACCATTTGAAAACACTACAAATTGACATACTGACCCCATAATTGACACTGACACAATTGGCAGGCAAAAATGGATGTACCTCAGCCCAGGATATCGTTACACTGCAGCTGACAAAGGGAAGCAAGGCAGAGACAGCAGAGCTACCAGGTCTCCACTCATGTCCCCTTACCCTGCAAAGCAAAAACGCTGACAATTACTTGTGTGGTTTGGACAAAGCAGCACAAAGCCAAGATAAAGCAAATGCTCTACCTGTCTGCCTCATCTGAAGGAAAAGAAGGACAACAGGAAGAAGCCACATTGTCCCACGATGACCTGCTGTGCCCATCCTCTGAGCTCACTGTGCATCACCCACTGCTTTCTCTGCAGGGCTCTGGGGCAGCTGCTAAATGAGAAACACCACAGTGCAAAGGTCATTCACTCATGAGAAAACAAAACCTCTGAGAGCAAAGTCTGCATTCAGTGTCACCACGGCACAGCTAAGACACAAAAAAGAGTGAGTGTGCTGCAGCAATGCCAAACTGAGAGGTTTGCTGGCAGAGCACCTCTAGGAGGCTTTCCAGTAGAAATTTTGACAAAGCCTCGCTAAAGCAGCTGGAGTATACAGGCGTAAAGGAGCAAGAGTTAGAGATATGTCGCTTGCCCTTGTCCCAAGGAAGGCAGAACAACCAGAACCAGAGCTTAGTGCTCGCTGTAGGCAGGGCTGAAGCAGGAATGCACCCCAGAAGTGAGGGTTGAATCATGGCACCAAGTTTGCAGGGTTTGGCAAAGACATTGCAAAGATGCTACCCACCGGCTCCATCACAAGAACCAGGACAGAGAACAATTCCCTGAATTCATCAATTTCCATCCCATTGAGAATGCTGGGGAGGTTGTGGGTTTTATATGCTGTTTTATCCTGTTCAAACCACTTCAAGGGGACAGCTCTTGACAGGGCATTGTGGTCTGGGGATCAGGCTATGGAAGACAATCCTGCCAGGTGAGCCACCTGTGCCAGGGAGCAGTACACAGGAAGCTTGTTCTTACCATGCAGGTGTAGGGCACAAAGGCATGATCCTAACAGTGACACTCTGCTTCTGTTGCTCACCTGGAAAGGCTGCCAAGGTCACCCAGTCCAGCCTACTGAGCCAACAGGGGATCAAGTTGAACTCTATTATAATTTTGGCATGTTGGCCAAGGCTCCAGGGAAGAAGCTATCTGGAAAGTTGCTTCCCATTGGACACTGAGCTTGCCACAGTGTCGTTTTCTCCCATACTGTAGGATACCATAACAAGGGGCAGCTTGTCCACATTTGTTCCTTAGGGCAGCCCCCATCAGGCTACACACCTGACAGCTACTTACATCTCCCACTCTGGAAGACAACTGCATCAGAGACTTCACAGCTCTCCTGGGAAAATCTACTGCAGGGCTTCTCTAGTCACAGGGCTCGCCTACCATCCTTCTTTTCTTCCCTTAAGTCTCAGGACTAGCTTTTTCTTGAAGGCAGAAGAAGTCTGAGCACCAGAGGGTAGCTTAGAGCCTCTCTGTCCACCATCCTTGGTACGTGCCAGCTTTTGCCTAAGCCAGCTGTGCCTGCTTGCCGGGAGGAATTCCGGTATCTTGAAATCCGACAGTTTACTCAGCAGCTGTGTGCTGTGTCCCTTTCCTGGATTTTGCAATATGTTCAAATCTGCTATGTGAGATTAATCCCAAGTCATTTGTCTACATTTAAAATTTAGAAGAAAAAAAAAGAAGTGTGTTTAAATTTCTTCTTTGGTTGCATGCACTAGAGTAGCTTATGACCTTTGATAGAAGTCCAGAGATAAACACACGTTTCACTCATGTTCTCTCAGCATGGCACAGGTGCTGGCACAGAAAGAGCAACGGACATAAAGTGATGCCTTCAGCTACCTCAACACCTTTACAGCCCACTCTGTGTTTTGCTTCAGTCCTCAATCTCCACTTAAGTAGAAGAAAGCCCTTAGCAAGAGTATGTAGGTAGGTAGGATTTGGGTAGGACCCAGACCTGAGATGTTGCTTTGAAGAGGGATCTTTCACCCTGATTGAGCACAAGGCACAGCACCTGTGGGACAAAGGATTTGAACAGGAATCCAGAGGACAGAAGAACTCAGGGAACAAACACTGCTGAGCAAACATTGAAGTAAGCCCACTGAGGAGTTATACAGGGCAAGACCATCAAGCTGGGGTAACTGACCTGCCCACTCAATTTCCTGCCCACAGTTAGTGCTGACTGCAGCAATTCCACCTGTTTGCAGAGTTGTATTCTGACTTTGTCAGTCTGCTTTGCCCACAGCACCTGTGCTATGTGAAAGGAGCCAGTAGCAGCTCAAAACTGGAGGGAGATGTACAGGTGTCTAATGAAGTTCAGTGTCCCTCAGAGCACAGGAGAGCGTAAGAGATTGGAGGAGCCTTGAAAACGGCATCAGGATTGTTATGGGGTAGAACACACAATGGATGGAGGCTGATGGGGCTGGGCTTGTTAAAAAAAAGAAAAAACAAGAACAGAAAAGAAAGAATGTTTTATTTCAAATGTTGGTGGATGGCAATACTGAACTGAACAGGTGCATCCAGAACAATATATTTTCAAGGAGCTTTCCAGTCCCCAGCCATACACAATACAGAACAAAATAGTGACTGTGCACATATATTATTTCTGATGAGCAGAATGTACAAATAAAACTAAAGTGAAGTATGATCTTTATATAAAAAAAACCCACTTTAATTAGATATGCAAGATCCTCTGCTCCCTTAATATTCTGAACACATCTAAATGTAGAAGCTATATGGCTCCAGTATGGGCAAACTCCCTGCTGACCCAGATGACTGCAATATGAGGATTCACTGATACTCATTATTCCTGCTTTCATCATGATTAGTGACTGTTCAGAACATGTTTAGGAGCCTCTGGTAGAAGCACTCGTGTCAACAGACACCAACCAAAATGGCCATTGATAAATAATGGAAAGAAGCCAAAGACACCAGTCAGCAGCATTTTTGCTTGGGGCAATTCCCTCATTCAACCAATTCCAAACATCTCCACAGCCCACAGAGATGTGCATTAAAGCCAGGAATAATACAAATGGAAGCAGACCATAACTTTAAGGAATCAGAGCTCAAAACAAACTTAGCAGATGTGCAGAAAAAGAAAGTTTCCATTACCAGTCCTGCACCTTTTCTGCCAACAAGAAGGATCAAGGCACATACCACCACTACATAGTCATGACTTTTCTTACCCAATGCAAGAACCGGGACAGTTTGGTATAGACACCATATTTTCCTTTCCTTGCACATCCTTCACCCCAGCTAACAATTCCAGTAACAAAGTAAGTATCCTTATATCTGGTCACATGGGGGCCACCACTGTCTCCTTGGCAAGCATCTTTTTCCTCTGAATCATAACCAGCACAGAACATGTTCTCAGTTACCAGAAAATTCGTGGATTGCTTGCAAATGGTCGTATTAACATAGGGAACTTCGAGCATCTTCAGTTTTTTGGGGAGTTTTCCACCATCAAATTCACGCCCAAAGCCACTGACCCTCCCAGATTTTTGGTTCATCAGAACTTCATTAGCAAAATCTGCTTTGGGGAGACACGCTGCGATGACATACTCCGAAAATCTTATAGGTTCCTTCAGCTTTAATAAGGCGATGTCATTGTCGTAAGTCTCAGCGTCAAACTTGGTGTGAATAACTATTTTGTCCACAGTGTGCATTGATTCAGACTGCTCTGTCTTCTCTCTGTCCACTTCACCTGTATAAAAGTATTAAAAGGGACATTAATATGGAGAAAGTATAAGAATTTAAGAACAATCTGGACAGAAGAAGAAAGCAGTATATTCATTCTGAGCCCTTCGCCCAAGACTTTAGATCACAGAAGGAAACTATAAACAGGTATGCCAGTATTTCTCAGCAGCAACTGGACCAGCTTTGATACTAAGATTTGCTCTATGGAGATTTTGTACCAGTTTACAAAAAGGCATAAGCTGATTCAACTAAACTAATGCAACTTTGTGTGGATGCACTTACAGAGGCTTGAGCCTGGCTTAGAGAAGAGAAGAGAACATGGTCTGGACTACAAGAGTGCAAAGATGAGGCTGTGTGAATTGTGTGTCTTGGCTCAAAAGGGACGCAATGATAAATCGGAGTTTGTTCCTTTGTGCTCTAGTCAACCAGTCATAGGTTTCCTGAGAGTTCCCTCAGGAATAAATCTAGATGCTTCTGAAGTGCCAGGAATGATGAGCTTCCTGCTCATTCCAGCACTGCTCTGCTGAACATATTGATAGCCAATATTTCTAGAATATTTGACTGTAGTCACTCCCAGCTAGCTGGTAGAGAAGAAAGAGGGCACCATTGTCACCTTCCACATGAGCTGCTCCTGTTGTTACAAAGCAGGATGCTCACAATAACAAGAAATTATAAAGAACAGCAAAAAGGTAACCAACCTTAATGAATCATGAGTACATCTCACGGGAGATTTAAGGCACATAAGGTTAGGCACAACAGATACTCCTACCTCAGAGGAGGAAAAGAAATAAATCACTCACCAACAACAACTTTGATTTCTTTGGATTGGTTTATGCAGTGGGCTGCAGTAAGTATAAAATTTTCATTCAGAATAGTTCCACCACAAAACTCTTCTCCTTCCTCATCTAGCAGAACAGCCTGGGAAGCAAAAACAGTAAAGGCAGAAGGAAGAATGCAGTTTAATGTCTGTGAGCTATAATGAGCTGACTGATTTGTCTGCACACTGCAGAGATGCTTCTTACTGCAACATGTACATGGCCCTCCAGGTCTCTCCTGGTACTGAATTCCCAGATGCAGAGGCTACTGATTGACTTCTACTGCTACAGAGTCTTGATTGGCTTGATGTGAAGTTAACATTTGGCTTCCACATGACCTCACTCCCAGTGCTGAGCAATGTCCCTCAGGCACTGACTGACTGAGCAGGCAGAGTGCAGACTCTGGATCACCCCTTGGACTTACCCCCCAAAGAATGTCCCAAATGCAGCAATTCATTTTGGCCGGCCCAAACTCAAGAGTAGAACTGAGATATATAGGGGTGTATTTGTGAAGCAAAATGCTGGCTTTATCTGCTTTATCACCCTGCTCTTGGGTGTGCTGCCTGAGTGGATGGTCTCAGACAGAACCAAAATGTAACCTGCAAAAACGACCCAAAAGTCCACTCTGGGGACAGGGTAGGTAGTTCCATCTAAAATGACTCAAAGCCTTCTGTTTGCCACCGTGAGGCTGCAGTTTGCAGAACAGCACATCCAAGTGCCCAGGGTCACACAGTTCAGCTACGTCTCCTGCCACTGGCACACGACATGGATCACGTTCAGAAGGCAACCAGCTGGAAGGATCTTCCCTCAGAGACACACTCTGCCCACATGCAGGACAAAACCCCCTCCATTTACCTGCCATGGGCATTGGCCAGGATGACACTCATCCCCACCAACAATTCTGGTACTGACATATGGATTCCTGCTGTTTGTTCTGTTGTCAGGTGGTGGGGTTGCGCTTTCTGTGGTAATTGCAGAGTTCTCCTCTGCACTAGTTTCATTTGCAGGAGGGTCTCTCTGATCACTTGTTCCATTGCTATAGTCAGCAGGTGAAAGAACAGATCTTTTTTTCCTTGCCACAAAAACTTTTCCGCAAGGGTATTTTACTATAAAGAGAAGAACATTAAAATTGAAGATGGAGAGACACACTACCACAAGAAGAAACTCCTTGGAAATACCATCTCATAATACACAGTGACACTTCCTCATTTTCCACACAATAGCCAATCTGCGGCACATGCATCCAAGAACAAAGACCATATGGTTTGAAAAATGAGTGCTATTTTCACATTGTGAAGCCTCTCCTTCAGCTTCTGTCTCATGATCATATTTTTAAAGTATTTAAAATTTAATACATTATCTCCATTTATTTACATTGATATATTCATGTAGTTCTGCCTAATAAAATGGACTTAATTTGGAAACTGAGTGAAGTGTTTTATATAGGAATAATATGGCTAATGACAGCAGTTTGTTATCAGCTATTACATATGTAAAACCTGACATGATATCTAAATGCTTGACTTATCTCTTACCTGTGATATTTTGATATATAACAAAATTGTACATATGAACATAGTGCTAATCATAATTACCCAATCTCATCAGTTACAAGCTGATAAGGTTAAGTGCAATCTAAAGTATAATTTTTTTTTGCGAGCTGCTCTTTCGTATGGCCTGTAAGTGTGTTTAAGCAAAGATCCTACTGTGATTATTTTTCTCAGTGTGGCATCTCCTTGAGTCCCTTGTGCAGTTTTTGGTATCTAAATATAAGAAAAGTATAAAGCTCTTAGAGAGGGCCCCAAATGAGGGCAACAAAGATGGTGCAGGTCCTTTAGGGGAAGCCATATGAGGAGCATCTGAAGTCATTTGGTCTGTTCAGCCTGGAGAAGAGGAGGCTGAGGGAGGACCTCACTGTGGTCTACAACTTCCTCCTGAGGGGAAGAGGAGGGGCAGGCACTGATCTGTTCTCTGTGGTGACCAGGGATAGGACATGGCATCACAGAATCATTTGGGTTGAAAAAGACCTCCAAGATCATTGAATTCAACGTTTGACAGATCATCGCCTTGTGAATCAGACTATAGCTCTAAGTGCCACATTCAGGTGTTTCTTGAAAATCTCCAGGGATGGTGACCCCACCACTTTCCTGGGCAGTCCATTCCAGTGATGGACAACCCCTTCCATGAAGAAACCTGAGAGAATGGCAGGAAGCTGTGTCAGGGGAGGTTTAGGTTGGATATTAGAAAAGGGTTCCTCATCAAGAGGATGGTTGGGCACTGGAACAGGTTCCCCAGGGAATGGTCAAGGCCCCAAGTCTGACAGAGTTCAAAAAGTGTCTGGAAAACACTTTCAGGCACATGGAGTTAGGAGTTGGACTTTGATGGTCATTGAGGATTCTTTTCAAAACAGGATATTCTTCAATTCTATGACGTTTTAGATTCCTGTTAACAGCAAAAGTTACTCTGATAGGCCTCACTGAGAAGCACCTTGCAAAGGGTTGAAAATCACCTAGATTTTGATCCAATCCATCACAGCACCTCACAAATGGAAATCTTTTGAAATATAAATCAGTTAGCCTCACTCTTGAGTCTATGTCATGTAGGACACTGGTGGTTCAAAAGACATTCTTCAACTGTAAACCAAGACATTCCTTAAGTCTCACCACCACTGCTATTGGTTTGTCCCATGGTTTCATACCTGTTGCAACACAGTGTTTGCCATCCTCTGCCAGAACATACCCATCTGCACAGGAACACACTACATCCTTCCGTCCATCTCTCCTGACGCTGCAGAACTGCTCACAGTCCCCGTTGTTTATTCTGCAGAACTTTGGTATGACTATAAAAGACACGGTGGGAGAAAAACTCTACATAAACACTGACTTCACAGAAGATCTGGAAGTTCTCTGAAATAAAATACAGGATCTGTATCTCCACCTGCCAAGCACCTGAAACACCTTTTAGGAATAACTGGTGTGAGTGCTGAACATCAGCTTGTGCCTCACAAAGCACCTGCATCCAGCACTCCAAATGTACTTGCCAGGTCGGAGTGAGCCCAGTGACCATGGCGTGGTGAGCTCAGAAAAGCAGAGACAAATGGTCAGGGGAAGAATGAACAAAGCACTAACAGAGAACATAATCATGCAAGTCCTCACACCATTCCTCCCTCCTGCCCTAAAAACTCAACTCCTCATCGCTCCCTTGGTCCTCTGACTAAACCTCGGTTCCACACTCCCACTCTTACTTCTGGGCTAATGATATTCCCTCCTGTGGCAAGGTCATGGTGGCAGCTCCATGCCACAGAAGTGAGCCCCAGGAAGAATTTCCATGCAAAACATGCTTCCTTGCAAAGCTCCCTGGGAAGTTCACTGTTGCGGTTCTCTAAAGCAGAAACTTACCAAATTCACAGTTCTTGCCTTGATAACCATCCAAGCACGTGCAAGTGTAGGAACCAATTCCATCTTTACAGTGGCCACCATAGTGACAAGGATGTGAACTGCATTGGTTCCCATCTACAAAAACAAACCAAACCCCAAATTATTTTAAGTGTGCAATCATTTTCAGTGAACACAGAAGGGCTCTTAGTTTTCTTAAGCTATTTTTCATCCTGTCTTTTGAAATATAGGTTTTGTGAGTTGCCACATTCCAGATGGAATAATTAGTATAAATGCAATAATTCCAAACCTGCAATGATTCATCTACATATCCTCAGTTTTGCAATCTCTTTTTAGTGGCCACTGTATTATGATGCATTCATAAGCCTTTTTTTGTGAGGAGATAAAGTAAGATATAGTGGTCAGTCTACATAACTTACAGTGAGTCCTGTAAAACCAGACAGGATATTTCTACATTGCAACTACTGGCTAAAAAACTTCAACTTTTATTTCCTTAAAGGTCATCTCAGGCCTTATGCATATCTCTTCCTGAAGAGCTGTTAATTTAAAGACACAGATACTGGCATATTAAACAGAAGCTAATAAAACCCCGAACTGTACAAAACAACGCTAAATTTGCATAAGCAGGTCAAACTTCTGTTCTGCACTGCTTAGAGCACCAGAATTTCCCCACCGTATCCATTGAGATACAATCTTAAGCTTCAAGTTATTACCTCTTACCTCACGCTGCCCACATCTATGCTGGCTTCTCCAGTTCTGCAACTTTTTTTCCTTTCCTGGACACAACTGGCTGACCTGACTCCAGGGCCCCAGACACACATATCTCATAAGCTCAGTTACACAGAGGACAGGGAGATAACTGTATTTGGACACACATTTCATGTAGCAGCTCTTTCTCCCACCTCATCTCATTCCTTCTTGTGCTCATGTCATGGTCTTTCCCATTTAGTGCTCTTGTGCAAAACACGTCTTCCCCCCTCACACATGTCCTTTTGGATGCACTGTTTCATACAAGAAGTAGGATATCCAGAAAAGTGACACTTGCTTAATAATTCAATGCTTTAGACAAGACAGATTTCAAATTTTTAAATTTTACCACCTGTTCTGCTCCTGTTTGGAGCAGAGTCAGAATAGGTGGGACAATTTATTTTACCAAGTACAGCTGTGATGTTTATGTGGAGAACTGGAAAATCACAGCAACATATGGGGTAGAGTTCTTGTTCTCCTCTGAAAAGTTAAATATTGTGGGCAGCACATCTTGTCCCTCAGAAGCTTACAAATGGCTAGTAAAGATTATTTATTATCACATCTCTTGAGAACATGAGAAATAGCCAATTAATTGTGCTGACCATTTGAAAACACTACATATTGACATACTGACCCCATAATTGACACTGACACAATTGGCAGGCAAAAATGGAATTCCCCATGTGCCTCAGCCCAGGATATCGTTACACTGCAGCTGACAAAGGGAAGCAAGGCAGAGACAGCAGAGCTACCAAGTCTCCACTCATGTCCCCTACCCTGCAAAGCAAAAATGCTGACAACTACTTGTGTGGTTTGGACAAAGCAGCACAAAGCCAAGATAAAGCAAATGCTCTACCTGTCTGCCTCATCTGAAGGAAAAGGAGGACAACAGGAAGAAGCCACATTGTCCCACGATGACCTGCTGTGCCCATCCTCTCAGCTCACTGTGCATCACCCACTGCTTTCTCTGCAGGGCTCTGGGGCAGCTGCTAAATGAGAAACACCACAGTGCAAAGGTCATTCACTCATGAGAAAACAAAACCTCTGAGAGCAAAGTCTGCATTCAGTGTCACCACGGCACAGCTAAGACACAAAAAAGTGAGTGAGCTGCAGCAATGCTGAAGCAGGAATGCACCCCAGAAGTGAGGGTTGAATCAGGGCACCAAGTTTGCAGGACTTGGCAAAGACATTGCAAAGATGCTACCCACCAGCTCCATCACAAGAACCAGGAAAGAGAACAATTCCCTGAATTCATCAATTTCCATCCCATTATGAATGCTGGGGGTGTTCTTCTTTGAAAGCAAACCAGTGGAATATCCCAAGTCAGAAATACAATTTAATAGGAAAATTAAAATAAATGTAATAATATAGAAACATTGAAAGAGTCAGAATACAACCTGACACTCTGCTGGTCAGGGTGTTGGTAGCAGTCCAAGTAAATAGTGGCTGCAGTCCTCCTGCAGTGATAGGTGTGGTCCTGTTGAAGCAGTGGTCCTGGAGAACGGTTTGATCTTCCTCTGAAGGTCCTATAGTGGTTATGGAGCTCTTGTCCTCTGGGAATTCAGTGGATAAAGCAGACTGGTGTTCCAAACCTCAGATTATATCCAGCTAGGAGTGCTTGGTTCCTCCCCCTGGGTGGAGCATCTCACAATGGTATGATCTAATTTTATCAGTCATGCAGTGAGACTCAATAGCCCATTAATAGACAATATCCCCTAGAGTTATCAAGGACGAATCATGAGGGAGATAAGGAACACAGCCCAGCCTGTTTTTAACAGCTTATGAAGATGGTGAGAGAATACATGCTTTTGGGTAACCATACACTGTAACCTAAGACAGGGGGTTGTGGGATTTCTGTGCTGTTTTCTCTTGTTCAAACCACTCCAAGGGGACAGCTCTTGACAGGGCATTGTGGTCTGGGGATCAGGCTATGGAAGACAATCCTGCCAGGTGAGCCACCTGTGCCAGGGAGCAGTACACAGGAAGCTTGTTCTTACCATGCTGGTGTAGGGCACAAAGGCATGATCCTAACAGTGACACTCTGCTTCTGTTGCTCACCTGGAAAGGCTGCCAAGGTCACCCAGCCCAGCCTATTGAGCCAACAGGGGATCAAGTTGAACTCTATTATAATTTTGGCATGTTGGCCAAGGCTCCAGGGAAGAAGCTATCTGGAAAGTTGTTTCCCATTGGACACTGAGCTTGCCACAGTGTCGTTTTCTCCCATACTGTAGGATACCATAACAAGGGGCAGCTTGGCCACATTTGTTCCTTAGGGCAGCCCCCATCAGGCTGCACACCTGACAGCTACTTACATCTCCCACTCTGGAAGACAACTGCATCAGAGACTTCACAGCTCTCCTGGGAAAATCTACTGCAGGGCTTCTCTAGTCACAGGGCTCGCCTACCATCCTTCTTTTCTTCCCTTAAGTCTCAGGACTAGCTTTTTCTTGAAGGCAGAAGAAGTCTGAGCACCAGAGGGTAGCTTAGAGCCTCTCTGTCCACCTTCCTTGGTACGTGCCAGCTTTTGCCTAAGCCAGCTGTGCCTGCTTGCCGGGAGGAATTCCGGTATCTTGAAATCCGACAGTTTACTCAGCAGCTGTGTGCTGTGTCCCTTTCCTGGATTTTGCAATATGTTCAAATCTGCTATGTGAGATTAATCCCAAGTCATTTGTCTACATTTAAAATTTAGAAGAAAAAAAAGAAGTGTGTTTAAATTTCTTCTTTGGTTGCATGCACTAGAGTAGCTTATGACCTTTGATAGAAGTCCAGAGATAAACACACGTTTCACTCATGTTCTCTCAGCATGGCAGAGGTGCTGGCACAGAAAGAGCAACGGACATAAAGTGATGCCTTCAGCTACCTCAACACCTTTGCAGCCCACACTGTGTTTTGCTTCAGTCCTCAAGCTCCACTTAAGTAGAAGAAAGCCCTTAGCAAGAGTATGTAGGTAGGTAGGATTTGGGTAGGACCCAGACCTGAGATGTTGCTTTTTGAAGAGGGATCTTTCACCCTGATTGAGCACAAGGCACAGCACCTGTGGGACAAAGGATTTGAACAGGAATCCAGAGGACAGAAGAACTCAGGGAACAAACACTGCTGAGCAAACATTGAAGTAAGCCCACTGAGGAGTTATACAGGGCAAGACCATCAAGCTGGGGTAACTGACCTGCCCACTCAATTTCCTGCCCACAGTTAGTGCTGACTGCAGCAATTCCACCTGTTTGCAGAGTTGTATTCTGACTTTGTCAGTCTGCTTTGCCCACAGCACCTGTGCTATGTGAAAGGAGCCAGTAGCAGCTCAAAACTGGAGGGAGATGTACAGGTGTCTAATGAAGTTCAGTGTCCCTCAGAGCACAGGAGAGCGTAAGAGATTGGAGGAGCCTTGAAAATGGCATCAGGATTGTTATGGGGTAGAACACACAATGGATGGAGGCTGATGGGGCTGGGCTTGTTAAAAAAAAAAAAACCAAGAACAAAAAAGAAAGAATATTTTATTTCAAATGCTGGTGTATGTCAATATTGCACCTAACAGAAACATCTAGAGCAATGCACTTGCAAGGGACTTTCCAGTCCCAAGCCATACACAATCCAGAACAAGATATGCAAAATAGTGACTGTGCACATATATTTATTCTGTTGAGAAGAATGTACAAATAAAACTAAAGTGAAGTACAATCCTTATAAAGCAAAGCCTCTCTTTAATAAGCTGCTGTGATCAGATCAGGCCATTTTGTGGAACGTATGGTTATTTAGCATCAAACATTGACTAATTAATTGTGTTCCAGCTTATGCCATGCAAGATCCTCTGCTCCCTTAATATTCTGAACACATCTAAATGTAGAAGCTATATGGCTCCAGTATGGGCAAACTCCCTGCTAAGTCAGATGACTGCAATATGAGGATTCACTGATACTCATTGTTGAGTATCATGATTAGTGACTGTTCAGAACATGTTTAGGAGCCTCTGGTAGAAGCACTCGTGTCAACAGACACCAACCAAAATGGCCATTGATAAATAATGGAAAGAAGCCAAAGACACCAGTCAGCAACATTTTTGCTTGGGGCAATTCCCTCATTCAACCAATTCCAAACATCTCCACAGCCCACAGAGATGTGCATTAAAGCCAGGAATAATACAAATGGAAGAAGACCATAACTTTAAGGAATCAGAGCTCAAAACTTAGCAGATGTGCAGAAAAAGAAAGTTTCCATTACCAGTCCTGCACCTTTTCTGCCAACAAGAAGGATCAAGGCACATACCACCACTACATAGTCATGACTTTTCTTACCCAATGCAAGAACCGGGACAGTTTGGTATAGACACCATATTTTCCTTTCCTTGCACATCCTTCACCCCAGCTAACAATTCCAGTAACAAAGTAAGTATCCTTATATCTGGTCACATGGGGGCCACCACTGTCTCCTTGGCAAGCATCCTTTTGCTCTGTCTCATAACCAGCACAGAACATGTTCTCAGTTATGGCTAAGTTAGTGGATTGCTTGCAAGTGTTCCTATTAACATAAGGAACTTCGAGCACCTTCAGTTTCTTGGATCTTCGTCCACCTTCAAACTCACGCCCAAAGCCACTGACCCTCCCAGATTTTTGGTTCATCAGAACTTCATTAGCAAAATCTGCTTTGGGGAGACACGCTGCGATGACATACTCCGAAAATCTTATAGGTTCCTTCAGCTTTAATAAGGCAATGTCATTGTCGTAAGTCTCAACAATAAATTTGGAATGAACAAGTATTTTCTCCACAGTATGCATTGATTCAGACTGCTCTGTCTTCTCTCTGTCCACTTCACCTGTATAAAAGTATTAAAAGGGACATTAATATGGAGAAAGTATAAGAATTTAAGAACAATCTGGACAGAGGAAGAGAGCAGTATATTCATTCTGAGCCCTTCGCCCAAGACTTTAGATCACAGAAGGAAACTATAAACAGGTATGCCAGTATTTCTCAGCAGCAACTGGACCAGCTTTGATACTAAGATTTGCTCTATGGAGATTTTGTACCAGTTTACAAAAAGGCATAAGCTGATTCAGCTAAACTAATGCAACTTTGTGTGGATGCACTTACAGAGGCTTGAACCTGGCTTAGAGAAGAGAACATGGTCTGGACTACAAGAGTGCAAAGATGAGGCTGTGTTGATCCTGTGTCTTGGCTCAAAAGGGACACAATGATAAATCGGAGTTTGTTCCTTTGTGCTCTAGTCAACCAGTCATAGGTTTCCTGAGAGTTCCCTCAGGAATAAATCTAGATGCTTCTGAAGTGCCAGGAATGATGAGCTTCCTGCTCATTCCAGCACTGCTCTGCTGAACATATTGATAGCCAATATTTCTAGAATATTTGACTGTAATCTCTCCCAGCTAGCTGGTAGAGAAGAAAGAGGGCACCATTGTCACCTTCCACATGAGCTGCTCCTGTTGTTACAAAGCAGGATGCTCACAATAACAAGAAATTATACAGAACAGCAAAAAGGTAACCAACCTTAATGAATCATGAGTACATCTCACGGGAGATTTAAGGCACATAAGGTTAGGCACAACAGATACTCCTACCTCAGAGGAGGAAAAGAAATAAATCACTCACCAACAACAACTTTGATTTCTTTGGATTGGTTTATGCAGTGGGCTGCAGTAAGAATAAAATTTTCACTCAGAATAGTTCCACCACAAAACTCTTCTCCTTCCTCATCTAGCAGAACAGCCTGGGAAGCAAAAACAGTAAAGGCAGAAGGAAGAATGCAGTTTAATGTCTGTGAGCTATAATGAGCTGACTGATTTGTCTGCACACTGCAGAGATGCTTCTTACTGCAACATGTACATGGCCCTCCAGGTCTCTCCTGGTACTGAATTCCCAGATGCAGAGGCTACTGATTGACTTCTACTGCTACAGAGTCTTGATTGGCTTGATGTGAAGTTAACATTTGGCTTCCACATGACCTCACTCCCAGTGCTGAGCAATGTCCCTCAGGCACTGACTGACTGAGCAGGCAGAGTGCAGACTCTGGATCACCCCTTGGACTTACCCCCCAAAGAATGTCCCAAATGCAGCAATTCATTTTGGCTGGCCCAAACTCAAGAGTAGAACTGAGATATATAGGGGTGTATTTGTGAAGCAAAATGCTGGCTTTATCTGCTTTATCACCCTGCTCTTGGGTGTGCTGCCTGAGTGGATGGTCTCAGACAGAACCAAAATGTAACCTGCAAAACGACCCAAAAGTTCTCTCTGGGGACAGGGTAGGTAGTTCCATCTAAAATGACTCAAAGCCTTTTGTTTGCCACCGTGAGGCTGCAGTTTGCAGAACAGCACATCCAAGTGCCCAGGGTCACACAGTTCAGCTACGTCTCCTGCCACTGGCACGCGACATGGGTCACGTTCAGAAGGCAACCAGCTGGAAGGATCTTCCCTCAGAGACACACTCTGCCCACATGCAGGACAAAACCCCTTCCATTTACCTGCCACGGGCATTGGCCAGGATGACACTCATCCCCTCCAACGATCCTGGTATCAACATACGGAGTCTTGCTGCTTGTTCTGTTGTCAGGTGGTGGGGTTGGGCTTTCTGTGGTAATTACAAAGTACTCCTCTGCACTAGTTTCATTTGCAGGAGGGTCTCCTTGATCACTTGTTCCATTGCTATAGTCAGCAGGTGAAAGAACAGATCTTTTTTTCCTTGCCACAAAAACTTTTCCACAAGGATATTTTACTGTAAAGAGAAGAACAGTAAAACTGATGATGGACAGAAACAGCATAAGCATAAGAGAAAACTTTATTGAAATTCCAAGGAAACACATTGAAATAACATGGCTCAATAGAGTAATTCGTAATTTATTAAAGGATATAAAGAACAGCAGCATGACCACATGTTTGATACCTCCGACCAGTCTTTTCATAAGAGTGCAAAAAAGTATAGGTGTAAGTAGCACTAATTATAATTATCTAATGTTTTCAGTTTCTATAAAAAAGAAATGTTTTTAAAAGGAAAGTTTTGCAGTCTGCCATTTTCTGTGGCATTTAAGTATTTAAGAAAATGATTCATTACTCAATTACTTTTCTCCTGACAACAGTGGAATTTACTGAGGTAATTTGCTGAGAAGCATCTTGCAAAGGGTCCAAACCACCTAGATTTTGATCCAAACCATCACAGCACCTCACAAATGGAAATCTTTTGAAATATAAATCAGTTAGCCTCACTCTTGAGTCTATGTCATGTAGGACACTGGTGGTTCAAAAGACATTCTTCAACTGTAAACCAAGACATTCCTTAACTGGGAAACAAGTCTCACCACCACTGCTATTGGTTTGTCCCATGGTTTCATACCTGTTGCAACACAGTGTTTGCCATCCTCTGCCAGAACATACCCATCTGCACAGGAACACACTACATCCTTCCGTCCATCTCTCCTGACGCTGCAGAACTGCTCACAGTCCCCGTTGTTTATTCTGCAGAACTTTGGTATGACTATAAAAGACACGGTGGGAGAAAAACTCTACATAAACACTGACTTCACAGAAGATCTGGAAGTTCTCTGAAATAAAATACAGGATCTGTATCTCCACCTGCCAAGCACCTGAAACACCTTTTAGGAATAACTGGTGTGAGTGCTGAACATCAGCTTGTGCCTCACAAAGCACCTGCATCCAGCACTCCAAATGTACTTGCCAGGTCGGAGTGAGCCCAGTGGCCATGGCATGGTGAGTTCAGAAAAGCAGAGACAAATTGTCAGGGGAAGAATGAACAAAGCACTAACAGAGAACATAATCATGCAAGTCCTCACACCATTCCTCCCTCCTGCCCTAAAAACTCAACTCCTCATCGCTCCCTTGGTCCTCTGACTAAACCTCGGTTCCACACTCCCACTCTTACTTCTGGGCTAATGATATTCCCTCCTGTGGCAAGGTCATGGTGGCAGCTCCATGCCACAGAAGTGAGCCCCAGGAAGAATTTCCATGCAAAACATGCTTCCTTGCAAAGCTCCCTGGGAAGTTCACTGTTGCGGTTCTCTAAAGCAGAAACTTACCAAATTCACAGTTCTTGCCTTGATAACCATCCAAGCACGTGCAAGTGTAGGAACCAATTCCATCTTTACAGTGGCCACCATAGTGACAAGGATTTGAACTGCATTGGTTCCCATCTACAAAAACAAACCAAACCCCAAATTATTTTAAGTGTGCAATCATTTTCAGTGAACACAGAAGGACTCTTAGTTTTCTTAAGCCGTTTTTCATCCTATCTTTTGAAATACAGGTTTTGTGAGTTGCCACATTCCAGATGGAATAATCAGTATAAAAGCAATAATTCCAAACCTGCAATGATTCATCTACATATCCTCAGTTTTGCAATCTCTTTTTAGTGGCCACTGTATTATGATGCATTCATAAGCCTTTTTTTTGTGGGGAGGTAAAGAGATTAGCTCAGTTGTTTAGAGCATGGTGACGATATGGACCGAGTTGCAGATTTGATCCCTCTATGGGCCATTCATTTAAGAATGATCATTGACTCAGTGATTTTTGTGGGTCCTTCAATCTCAGAATATTCTTTGATGCTGTGATTGTGGTCTGAATATACATACAGTGACACCTGTAGAAGGTGATAGGACATTTCTTCATTGTAATTACTGCCTAAATATACTGAACTTCTGGCCCCTTGCGTTGCCCTATAGTTTTTGTTTCATATAAAATGCAGGATATCCAGAAAAGTGATGCTTGATAATTTGCTGCCTTAGATAACTCGTTGTTATCCCCCTATTTTACCACTTGTTCTGCCCCTCTTTAGAGCAGCTGCCACATCAATGTTCACAGCAGAAACAACATGCAAGAAGGTACTCATCCTAAGGATCCAGCATGCTCCCCGTGTGGTATTTCTGGACCATGACCTCATCTGCTACAGCTTTGCCTGCCACAGGGAAGAGTTGCTGGGCTTTGTGTACTGCACCCACACATCAAGATCCCTTTTCTACCTGCATGTGGCGAAAACCAATAGCTCTCCAAATGCTCCAGCCATGGAGGCTCTAGAAATGGATGTCCATGCTTAACAGAGGGAAGGCAAGACCACTATTAAAAAAAACAAACAAACAAAAAAAAAACAGACTGAAGGCCTACATCATCTGGTTTCTGTCTCCTCTGCAGTGCCATAGCACTCTATTCTGTAGTGGTCTTAGCTAAGCAGCATCCTACTGTTAGAAAACATACTTATTTAGTCTTACCCTACACTGTAGTTGCTTCTGTGGTAATGAGTTTTACATCAATATTGCACGAATTGCAGAATCCCATACTAAAAAGGGAAGCAAGAACAAATTGTTGTAGTAACTTGGCTGAATGTAGCTGCGGTTTTCAATACTTCTATACACCTATAAAAGCATTTGTGGTTTAAAATGTATGAAAACTAACATTTCTGCGAAGAGCATTGGCACTGATACTCTGCTGCTTGTATTCTCAGAATTAAATGGTTTGACATATTCCAATCCTGTTTACTTTAACACTGACACAGCCTTTGCTTGAAATTTTAGTCTGCAGGTTGCAGAGTTCATCCCCTGCTTAGAGGATTGTGAAAGTCTGTGTCTTCTTCATGGCAACAGTCTTCACTTTCCTGTAGATTCCAAAAGACAAAGTTGAGCTGTCTTTGGTCAACATTTTGGAGGTACTCTTCCTAGTGGGCAAACTAAGCATATACTTTCTGGAGAACATGATATCAAACACTAATACATTAAAAAAACTGTCCCTGCACAGTGCTTACAAACACTAGAACCTTAATAAATAAAACTCACACATTTAGATAATAAAACAGAAAACTGTTAGGTAGTATCTGCTGGTCTACTGGCATATATTTCCTTGAATGCCAAACAGTTCTGTAAAAAGCACAAACAAAAAGTGCTCTTTAAGACAAGAATCAACAACACTTTGGCATGGAAGGTGACAGGAAACTGGCAAATGACTCTGCAATGCAGTTTAACTTTGTGTTGCTCATGGCATTTAAGAGACACCCTCATCTGTGACTTTGCATCTTGAATTGTCCCATCTGGTGCTGCCCCTCTGAAGGAAAACCATCTGGCAGTCCCACACACAGTTTCTCCTCCTCACTGTCCTTTGCATGCAAAGGACCACTGTTCTTTTTTTGAGAGGACAAAGGTCAGCCCAGCAACTGGAGACAGCTGAACCTTGCCTTCAAATGAAGCAATTGGGTTCAAACAACAGCAGGCAGTAAATAAGATTCCTTTTTCAGAGGAAACACAACATGAGGGTGCCCCAGAGTGAAAAGAGAAGAAGCAAGGGAGCAGGAAGGGGTTACTTAAGAGATGCATCCTTTCAAACCTTGCAATAAGGAAGCTTAATCTTCTAAACAAACACAGAATGTTTCTTACCTACATAGATGTTCCAGAATTCCTCCTACAGGTAAGTGTGGGAAACGGAGGAAAAAAAAGAAATAGAGCTAGATAAGAATTACTGAATTTCTCAGAAAAATATTTTCATACACAGGATACTTGCAGCTAACAATTGCTAAAGGAAATATTTACATTATCGATACATACAGTGCCTGGCAGCCCACCATTACCATTTAATAACTTAAAACCATATGATCCATATACATATATATATATATATATATATAGCGCCCAGCTCTACAGAAAAAAGTTTCATGTATTTTTCAGAAACATCTGAAACTCCTTAGAGTTTTTCCAGTGTGACCCGTTCAGCATAAACCACTTGATTTCTTGCATAAGTATCTTTCCACCAGTTTTGCCTGAAGTTACTTACATTCCTATAATGCCAAATTCTCAGCCTTGATCCCTACCCCAGGCTCCCATCAATCAGGACCTCACAAACCCTGACATTTAGAAGTATTTTGTCTGATTTGTGTTCTCCTTTCTGTCTGCACTGAGGTCTCCAGGATGCTGTCTGTCCATGACAGTCCTTTCCAGTGACATCTGGTCACCAGGCAGAACAGGTTGTGCTGGTTCTGCTACAGCTAAGTCAACAGTTATGGTCTGAAGTTCACTGGCGAAGCACCCATGACTCCCCACCCAAGAAACCTCAGGGCCACTCCAAGAACATTCTGGCCATCAAATAACACTAAAGGGAAGTGAATATGGCCTTAGCTCCAGTTTAAGGGTAGCTCTAAACCGCAATATAGGTACAGTCTATGTCTGTCCACACAGCTGCCCCATCTCCTTAACTTTCCCTTCAGCTTGGGAACAAATTTCTGTCTAAAGTTAAGCCATTGGAGTAGGGCAGGTGATATAAGAGTCACACAAACTTCAATCCAATCAACATTTAAGGCATTAAGGCATGTTCACAGTATACATTCCCTCAATTCAGATAGAGCTACAAAATTACAAGCAAAACTGCTTGAAATAAGTTCAGTGAAATTCTCTCATGAGGTTCCATGTCAGCATTTGCCTTCTCAGACTTCCCATGGGCTGCCTTGACTACAGTCATGGCACTGATGTAACCCAGATAGGGTGAATGTATTTTCAACACTGATAGCAACAAAGCCGCTGAAGGTCAAATAACTTCCAATGGCAATTAAACAGATCAGAACAGGTAAAAGAATGGCAGATTTAACATGGGCTGGCCATGCAAGAGCTAAATTAAGACTTTTATGGGATTATTATTGCCTTAGCAATTCTACCCAAAATCAATCACTATTTGTTCTTTGTGTTAAGTGATTGGGAACAACTTGTGAGTTTTGATGCACAGCTGAAAGGACTTGAATAGTAGTTTTTAAACATGAAATATATAGACCTATGTTTCATATTAGTTCATCCTTACAGTTTTCTCCTGGTCTTCAAAAGCTTCTCTTGCTTCTTCTTTTGAGCAGCGCTCCTCATTGCATTCTCTTTCAATATTCCCTTTCTTCAATTCCTCTAAGAAAGAGTTAGCACGTTTTGTCCTTTCCAAAAAGTTGTCGGCACTTTGTTTCTTCATGAATACTAGATAACAGAGAAAAATTATACAGGTGTGTAACATTTGATGGTGGAGAGGTCATGACAAATGAGTGAAGTAGAAACAAAGCCAAAACAGACCACACCACCTGTACACAACATTACCTGTGAGGTTAGTCATCACATAGGCTGATACATCCCAGGGTCTCTGGGAGAAGTCTCTCTGAGAATAAGTAGCCTCAGAACAAAATGTAGGACCCCAAAATTCTCTCCTACTATTTTTAATCTTGAAAAGGTCGCCAATGAGGGCTTACATTCCTGCTGTTCCTGCTCAAGACTCATCCTTGAACGGAATGGCTTTCCCATAATGCTGGGGAGATTACATTCCTTGATTTGTTTTTAAAGCTGACCACCAGGTAACACCACTGGTCTGCTCCAGCGGTTTGTGCTGCAGAAACTAAATTCCACTCAAGATGCAGCAATGTATCTTCTAGTAGCTGAAATCCCATTGCACTGCCCTGGGATCTTCCTGCCTTCTTAACAGCACCTCCCAATTGCCTGTAGAAATGCTCCTACCTTTCTGATTTATGTGCATGTAGAGCTGAGGCAGCTGCTTTATAAGATTTTACAAAGAGCAGGCATAAATGAACATCAGCTTTAGCAGGAAAGTACAGACTGAAGTCAGTTTGCTGAGTTATTTTATTTTTTAAAAGCTTGGTGTTACAGAAGCCTGAAACTTGCTGCTTTCAAGTTGAAGATTCAGGTAGCTGTTGATTTCAACCGGAGGATCAAAGACATAAGATCGTTAAACTCATTACAGGCAGTTGTCTCTGTGAACAATAATAGCATTACTCTTCAGTTCGTTGTGCATAGGTCACCAGGCAGGAAAAATAAAAACAACAATAGAGTAAAGAAGTTGCCAATTACCCTGTGCAGAGTATATGTTTTAGGAAAATGTGAAGAGTTTGGAAGTTAGCATTTAATCAAGTTCTATCACTTGGAATTTACACTGAAGAAATACTTTCCAATCACAGGCTGGAGTGTGGAAGAGTGTGCTACAGATGTGACTTAAGGGACAATGGCTTATGCTCACTGGGAGGCCTGCATATTCCTTTTGGAGCATTCTTCATGCAGCTTAATTATTCAGTGATAAATAAACTTGCTAATAGTAATTATACACCCTAATATCTTCCAAGTGAGCACAGAAGACACTTATTCTGCTTTCACTGAAATTGGTGGATCATCCCCAGCGAGACAGGTTCTGTTTGTGTTATTTATATTAAGCAATCCCACGCGTAATTTGAATCTCCCCTTATTTGGAAAAGGCTCCTCTCAAGGAAGGCTTACAGAAAGTAATTTTAACTTGCAGCTCAGCGACTGTTAGTTCATTCACCCACTATCTTATTTGCCCTTAAATCCCTTTCTCCAGCGACAGGAAAGTGACAGGACGCAGCCGGTGGGGTTATCACCTCTATATTCCTTTGCTTTCACGCCACCCGCATAAGCGGATGTTGTTGTAAACTTGATATAGCCTCTTTCTGAGGCTGCTCGTTCTTTTCCCAAGCTCTCCATCATACTTCCTTCTTTAGAGACATCAAGGAGCAAAAACCATTGGTCAACAGAAGCAGGATGTTCCCAGAAACATGCCAAAGACCTTGTTTTAAACCCCAAGCAGTCAGACTCACTGAAGGAAGAGTTAACAGCTTTTGAAAAGTTATTTGCTGATGCTGTAGGACCTGCTCCCGCCGTGCCCCAGCTCCTCCACAGCCAAGCGCATCCAGCCAAGTTTTGGCCAGGTTTCCCCTCACACGCGGGGGCACCTCCGGCTGCACCTCAGGGCAGCTCTCCTCCCGGTGCGAACGGCGGGCAATCCCTCTCCTACACGCCCGAGATGCCCCCAGAGCTCAGCTCCCCGCTTTATGGCGGTGTGCGAGGTCGGCACAGGTGCTGACAAGCCCTCAGCCGTGGGGAAACCGAACCCGCCGGGGCAGACGAGCCGTCGGGTGCCCCCTCCCCTTCCTGGCACGCTCCCGGTGCGCGCCCCCGGCCCGCAGCATCGCACCCCCCGGAGACTGTCGGGAAGGGAGACTCCCCGCTCCCGGCAACATGGAAAAGGTGCCGCCTTACCGCCTCCCTGGGCGCGGGGCTGGGCGGGCAGCGCGGCGCAGAACAGCAGCAGTAGCAGCAGCAGGCGGCCGGCCATGGCTCTCCCGGCGCTGCGCCGGCGGCACGGCACGGACAGGACGGGGACTGCCGGGAGCCGAAGTCTTCACCCCCTCGGGCGGGGTGAGACTGAAGCCGCGTTGCTTCACCCTGCCCAGAAATAGCGGAAGCGCCGGGACAGGGTGGACAGCCGCGGCGGAATTTCTCAGTCGGGGGGATGAGGCTGCTCTTTTTTGTTGTTGTTGTTCTTTATTTTTTTAAAGTCCAAGGCAGCGTGGGGGGGGGGGGTGTTTTTAACTATACCTTTTATTTTGGAGGAAGGGAAGTGAGTCGTCCCCTCAACAAGCTGGCGTGGCCCCAGCCCGGCGCTGGGCAAAGCCGGGCTCGCAGCCCACAGCCAGCCCTGACCGCTCCCAGCCCTGTGTCCTGTCCACATCCAGCACTGGATGGAACCTGCTGGCTCCATGGACCAGTGACCTCGGCCGGAGGAAACTGGCCTCGATCTCCCCTTTCTTGTGGGGAGTTCACAGTGCGCTGCTGAGGCCACGTCTGAGGTGCTTCCAGAGCCAGCCATCAGGTCTCCATCTCCTCGGCTTTCCTAAGCAGGCTGCTATATTAAAAATATAATCTAAAACCCAGATTTGTTTTGAAAGAGTCACTTTGTGCGGCAATTATTTGTACTGTTCTCCTTCAGCGTTTTACCCTTTTCCAGCAAGATGGTTTGTTTATAAATGTCAGTATTTTCACTGGAATGTTACAGAGGAGAAATCATCTTGTGGATCTTGGAAAACACAAACTATTCTACCTTGAGGGGTCGTCATGGATGGTTTTACAGTGCCGAGCACCTCATCTAAGTGAAAATGAGGCTTTATTTGCTGGTCACTACTCACAGTCACCTTTCTCCTTGAGGCTGGACTCTTTAGGAGTAAGGAGAACCTCTAGTGCATGTGTGCATGTATAATGTGACATCTCTTGTTTTTCAGGTCTCTGAAATTTGCCACCTTTCTTAGTTCATTTCACTATGTAAATGAACAATAAAACTTCCTTCTCTGTCGGTAAAACACGTTATAGGATGTTCAGTATTTCATGGTATATGTACCATACGATGACAATGTTTTCCCCTTATAATAGAGTATGAGCAATTATGTCCTGCTTGCTGATAAGCTTTTGTGATTGATATGATATTCTGCATTATTTGAACAATCTAGAGCATAAATTCTGCATGAAATATAAACTGTTTTCTAATCTCCTGGTTCAGTTTTCTCTTCCTCACCTTTTCAGTGTTTTCATGCTAAAGTTAGAAAGTACATTTTTGAGCTGTATATATTTTCAGAGAGCTTCGGGTTCTATCATTTATGCCTTAAGATTTTAGTGAATGGTCTCTGGTCAGTGATTTGCAGAAGGGTAGACAATTATCCTGGTCTGGTTTTAGATCTCAGGACAGAGAGTACAACTGAGATTATGCTGGACAACTGATAAACATTCCCTTTCATTTGCGCTCTTTGTATCAACAAGCATAGTACCAAGGCAAAGATAAGATTAAATCAGTGGTATTCTTTACCACTCATAAATACAGGGTTAAATATTGCAGTTACTAGCCTTGCAGCTATAATGCTTGGTGCAAGAAGATTTAAATAAAATTTTCACACCAGACCTGTAAATATGGAATCAACCTTTCCCTGGATTTCTTGTCCTGAACAGTGTCTGCAGTTCCTCCCCTTCAAATCTCCTTGTTACCATTGCAACTGTGGGAGAAAGCCCCTTCAACATAAGCTAAAAGAAACGCCTTTTCTATGTTTGTTTCTGCTATTTCATCATTATATTACAGGATCCATAGCATAGGAAGTTATGAAAGCCAGAAGCATACATGTGTTCAAAGGAGATTGGACACAATTATGGACAACACATTCATTATGACTGTTCGATCTAATACAACTTCTGGCTCAGGAAGTCTGTACTTCACTGATTACCAGAAGCTGAGAGTAGCTGGAGGAAGGCTTATGGACTGCATGAGGTTTTGCTGACAGTCTCTCTCAGCATCTAGCTCTGACCTTTAGCAGAAATGGATGCAGAACAGGAGGGACATTGTGTCTGATTTGTTATGGTCATTCTCTGCCTGCTTGACAAGATACACAAGTTTACAAATAAAACTGAGAGGGAAGTTATTTTATATATTCAAGTAGCCCTTAGGCTCACTTTAGATCTTTAATAGTATTGTGGGTATGGCCTGTATCAAATATCTAAGATAATGAAGGAATCCTTCAATGGGAAAACAGTACAGAAGGATTGGGGGGCAATAACACAACCTGGAAGTGCTGTGGCTCAACATCCCTAGTCCATGTGCTTTCTCAACCAGTCGATGTATTTGGATACCCTTGTGTAAACCCCATAGCTGCCTTCAACAGCACAGCCCTTTCCCCAGCTGACAATCCCAGTCAGAAACCAAGTGTTCTTGTGCCGTGTAGCATGAGGACCACCACTGTCTCCCTTGCAGGAGTCCTTAGCCCCAGACAGGTCTCCTGCACAGAACATATTCTCTGTAATATTTAAACCGGTCTCCTTTTCACATTCTTGTGTCTTTACACGTGGCAAATCAACTCTCATTAGAACAGAAGAGGTGGCACCTCCATCTATTAGGCGTCCCCATCCGCTTACTGTGGAGAACTTGATGGTGGACAGTTCAAACACAGCAAACCTTTTCTCAGGCAAACATATTGGCACCACGTAGTCAGTGAGATTCACCGGTGTTTCCAGGTTCAAGAGGGCAATATCATTATTGACTTGCCCATTTATGTATTCTTCGTGAATGATCATCCTGGCGACTCCACTTTCTTGCTCAGTTTTCTCATCAACATTTATTTTGTGTTCACCTGAAAAGTTATTAATTGCAGGCCATGTCAGGTAGTTCCTCGATTCTTTGGAAGTTTGAGGATATAGGATGTTTCTAGTCTGACACCTCTAAGGACCAATACCTTGTATTGCCAAAGCCTTGTACTCTGATTTTATCAGGCTGAGAAGCCACCACCTTGATAAGATGAAGAGGGGAAGATACATACCCAGTCTCACCTGAAGCTGTTTAGGGTGAGTATGCTCCAAACAGTGAGCTGCAGTGACCACCCACTCTGGGGAAAGCAGGGTGCCACCACACTTTTCTTTCTGATCCTGTATTATAAGGGCCTGCCAACATAAAGAAAATCTGTCTTGCATCAAATGTGCTTTACATGAATCTCAGTAGAGATGAGTTTCATATTGCTTATTTCTGTCTCTTTATGCAACTATGTTTGACAATACCATGCTGTCTGCATGGAGAACTTAGCAAGGGAAGTCTTCCTGTGGACATTTTCTCCATCTTGGAATATGGACCCTACATATTATAGCCCAGAGTGTATCCCTGGAAGCTGCAACTAAAATTCTTGCTGGCAGAAAAGTTAAGGAGTAAGGGGTCAGGAGGTTGAGACAGCTGTGCTACCACTCTATTCCTATGCAGCCAGGCTAAGAAGAAGGTGCCTAAGTGAAACAGGTGGATCTGCTGGCTATTGATGAAGAGGGAATTTGGTTATCAAGACATGGCACTTTTTATGAATTTTTAACGTAATAGATTTAAAGCAATGAATTTAAGATAGTGATTTCATCAGGAAATTTAAAAAATATAATCAGTGAAAAATTTTTGAAAACTCACTTGCCATGGACATTCACCTGGAGGACAGGTGAAACCACCTACTATTCTCCCATGTACAGTTGAATTTTTTTTTGCCAGAACTGGTATTTTTCCACATGGGTATTTCACTGGGGAAAAAAAAAAAAAAAGACAACAACAACAACAACAACAAAAAAACAAACAAACAAAAAACAACCAAAAAAACCTATCAAAACCTAAGCCAGCAAAAGGTAGCAAGTGAGATTTTATTGTACTGAATTCACAGAAAAAAAAATGTCTTCAGTGAAGCTATGTTAGCTGAAAAACTGATTTCTAGTCTAGGAGCATGGATTCTCAAAAATAATGTAAAGCAGCTGAACAGGTAAGTAGTGGTTTTTTGTTGAGAACAGCCAGAAATGCTCTTACAATTCAAGTTCAGGCCCTTGCAGCATCATTGACATGTAGTCACCCACCATAGGTCTTTGCAAACAACAAACCTGCTTAAGATACACATCAACGCAATGAGGTAGGCTGCAGGCTGGAGTACAGAAGTGACCCTGACAAGCTCTGTAGTCTACACATTTTCCTTGTCCCTGCTGACTTCAAGTCAGTTGTACCAAGTGCACAGCATCCGTGGCAGGGTGAGACAGAAGCTTAATCGTGGGGTGAGCGTCTTGCTATCCTTTGTTTGGGCAGAGCCAAAGATGTCCCAAAGAGCAGACACTGCCCTCTGGTGTGCCTCTCCCAGACTACCTTATTTGCTTGTGTCCAGAGCCCGCTGGATTTTTCCAGGCTGCACATCTCTGTTCTGCCTGAGTCAGCATGTGAAGACTGGCAATAAAGAGAACCAAATCCTGACTGAACCTGCAGTTAAGCTGTAGTGTAGAGGAAGGCTTGATGTTTTCAGTACATCCTTCACCCAATTGAGTTTTTCTGTAAAGGAGAAGGTCTGCCCTTGGGGGTGCTTGTGTGCCGTGTGTCTGTACTGTAACTATACACACTTCTGTCTGGCAGTCACTTCACTCTGTGATAACACTGTGAGGAGGAGTGCTCTTTTTCTACCTCTTTGGGAGCCAGGGTCCTATAGTCTCTGCTAAGCTGCATGCAACATCTCCATGGAGCTCTAAGTACTTCAGCTGACATGAAGACAACATCAAGGTTTTACAGGTACACGCAAAGTATGGAGCAACAGGACTGGCTTTTTGGTGGCAGCTGGTGGAAGATTAAACAGACATTACACCCATAGTCTCTAATGCTGTTTGTAGAGCAACACACATTTGGGCCATTGTGGGAGATGACAGAAGGACAGTGTCAGCCTGGCAGTTAGATAGTTTTTTTCTACTTGCAACACATGGTTAATTCTATGGCTATTTTAGTACCCAAGAAGCAAGCAGCAACAAATACATCTGCCTTTTAGGGAAAGATGCACTGAAAAGCCTGTGAGGAATTTTGAATTCTTTGTTCTCAGCTTTTTAACAAAAGCAGCTTTCCCATCACGTGGTATTGCAGAATCTGTTAATAAGGGGTAAGCACATTAGTAGACATTTTTTTCTAATGAAATTGCTGCTGTTGAGAGCTAGGTTGTCATTACCAGCTCTCTGCATGAGTGCTCCATTGAGGTGTGTGTAGGGGGGCACCACCCCTCAGAATTACTTTGCATGCTCCCTGTGGCTCTGTCCATTGTGTTGTTATGTTCATAATCCCCAGGAGTCTCCTTTTCCCTCTAATAAAGTAATTCAAGTAGGCATCTGCAAAAGGGTCAGGTGCTAGCTCATGTATTGGCAAAAGTATTAATTTGCACTACCCTAGTCCCAGCTGAAATGTACCTTGCTGGATGAAAGAAATATCTAGCCATAGTGTCTATAGGAATACCAAAAGTGCATTATTCCTAACAATTAAGGAAGGAAGGAAGGAAGGGAATCACTGTTTTTCCTTGGCCTCTTTCTCTCTTGATTCCTGTGCTGAAATAAATATAGTAATAAAATCTAGTCACAACTCCACATTGGAGAGACAACAGTAAAACAAATCTACCCCCTAAGTATTTTTCTACTGTGGGTGTAAACTAATACAAAAAAAGGACTTGTGAGGCCCAGAGCCCCTTCACTTACTGGATGCCTCTCAGCATGACCCCAAATCCCTGACCACCTGCTGCCCTGCTTTATTTAGATCACCTGGTGAGGAGTGAGGAGCTTGTCTCCACTGCTCACTTCCTTTCATACTGGGCTAGTGGTGAGTGTGCTCCCAAATGAAAAGACAGGTTCAGCTTCCTCCTAGCTCTGAGCAGGTGGGATGGTCAAATTGAATTTCCCAAATTCCAGAGGAGTGGACCTCTGGGACCAGGAAGAAGTCCAAAAGGCTCTCTGCTTAGTGGGCATGCTGACAACTGCTTTTCTGGGGTGGCTAACTTTCACCAGAAGCTGAATGTATGATTTTGGACTCTGCCCATGGAGAAGAGGTGAGGAGCTGATATCTGAGGGTTTTGCATTGCATGTCCTGATGTGTACACGTTGAAAATTTTTCTTCCAGAAAAAAAGCTTAGACTTGGCATCAGGTTGGTAGTGTCTTACCTTGAGGGATGCAGGACACGCCATCACTCGCTAACGTGTAATCATCATCACAGAAGCACAGTCGTGTTTTGGACTGCTTGTCAGTACAGTACTGTTCACAGCCACCGTTGTCAAAAATGCACTTCAGATTGTCAGCCACAGCTGAAGTCAGAGAAAGAGCATTTAGGATTCAAGACTTGGATTTTCGTGCTTAACATTGATAATTTGCAATTGGAATGTTGTCAGGAAAGCAAGGCAGGAAAAAAGATTTCTGTGATTTATGCAGAGAAACTTCATGAAAAGCACCTTCCATCAAAAGCTAAGTAGGCCTGGATCTCCAGGGATTAGGGAAGAATAGGCTTTGTTTAAGAAATATATACCTAAAATTAAATCAATCAACATTTATACAGTACCTGAGCTGTCTCAAGAATGGAGATATTGTAATTGTGTGGTAACCATCGTAAAATATGACTGAAAAATTTTTATTCTTTGACACTTTGCCATTTAGTGGGAGAATGCTCTGGGGCAACTGTTGAGAATATCTGCCTTGACTTGATGAGTACCTAGTCCTTGTCCAGACTCTGCATGTTCTGAGGACGTAACACTCAATGTTCAGTGTCCTCTGAAATCAGTGGAAAGGAGTGTTTTAACTTCCTTCCCCACTGGATCCTTACCTTTGGGCTTTGTACTGTGCATATACAGTGCATGTCTCACTTACATACTGCATGGAGGTTCTACGTCAAAATAACTTCAGCTTCGGCACCTGAGTAGGAAATAATCCCTCCTTTTCTCTCAGTGCGCAAATGCAATTTTTCTTTATTTTCACAAAGTCATTATAGGGCAATAAGTATCTTGCTGCCCTGCAGAGCCTGACTGCTATCTGCTTGGATCCATCATGCAACACCAAAAGCAGTATGAACAGTAAATGTCACAGCTAGAATGATGCAAAATCACAGAATCATAGAATATCCTGAGCTGGAAGGGACTAATGAAGATCATCAAGTCCAAATCCTGAATTATAATCACTGCTACTATTTATCTCAATGCTTTGCATTTGAATTAATAATTGCATTTTTATTTTGTTAAGTTGTGCCACAGCTGACCTTTTTCACAGCTTTTGCCCTCATATTCGACGGGACAGCGGCAAACATAATCCTGAAACTGATCATCACAAATCCCACCATTCTGACAGGGGTTGGAGGCACACTGGTTAGGGTCTGTAAAACATTCAGTGTCAGTCCAGCTCACGCAAAGAGCTGCAGCAGTGGGAGTGTTCCACAGCTGTTAGAACATCCTGAATGATCGTACCGGAATAAATGAGCCAGAACTCTTCCTGGAAGAAAAAGATGCGAGATTTAATTAAAGAAGAATCAAGTCTTACAGCCCTTGTTGAACAGGATGGATTAGAGACAGTCAGAGTGATGCCACTTCTGTCTTTATAGTTTGTGACAGTTAATATCCATAAAATATTCTATTTTCTAGATTGTACGTTATTTTCATATACTAATAGATAAGAGCCTTGCTTAAGGCACATAAATGGGTCATACATAAATAAGCTCTCTATAGCTGAGGTGGGATTGACTGAAAAAAATGTTGCACAATACAATAATTTGAAGTGTTGTCAGGGCAGGTGTTACTGGGGGGTTTGAGGAGATGTCTTAAGAGTATCCATTTTCCCACCATCCCCTAGATGGTTACTGCTTGGGATTGCCCATGCAGTGTGCCCTCCTGCAACTCACTTCTGCTGTGTATCCCTGTAAATAGAAAAGAAAAATGCAAACAGCAGGACACAAAGTGCTTTTTTTAAAATTCTGGTGGTTTAAAGTGTCAAAGCACACTCTTGAGTAGGGAGATTCCTTATGACAATGAGTGTTCACCCAGCCCTGTGTTACTTACTGTCCTTTCAGTATCACGGTAAATCTCTCTTGCTTCCTCATAGGAACACCTTTCTTCTATGCATTCTCGTTCTAGTGACCCCAGTTTTATCTCTTCAAAGAAGCTGTTGGCTCGTCTTTGTCGTTGCAAAATGTTGCTTGCCTCTTCCTGCTTTAGAAAGACTGAAAAACAGTGTCGTGTTCTGTTTGTCATACAGCTGTGCTTGCCAAACAGAGAGGATGCGGGGACAATTTCCCCTGAAAGCTTTTCTGCTTCCCAAGCTTTTTCTGAGACACTTTAGAAAATAAATGGGCAGGTGTGAGAGAGTCTCCTTTCTCTGGCCTGCCTCACAGGTAAAGTGACAACACAGGAATTTTATAGATCTCGGAGCTTAGAAGAAGATGAAATGTTACAACAGTGGGGTGTGTGCGTGTGTATATGTATGTTGTATGCATGTCAATGACTCTTAAGGTACCTTTGCATGTCACATGCATCTTACCATCTGCAGCAGTTTCTTATAGCTGTAGCATCAGGAGAGCCTGTGTCACTTTATCAAACACTGTTGTACATGGCACTGGAAAGCTCATGTCATTTTATCTAGCACTGGTGTACATGTACAAAAGCTGCTTTTTCTGTACTTGATACAGTCAGTCACAGTGACAGGTGGACCACAGTCACACCTTCACCCGCAGTCACATGTTATCTCACACCCCTCCACTTGTTGGACCTGAAGAATGGATTTATCCCACCACTATTAGACCACAATTTATGAACCACTGCTTTAAAATATTATCTTTCATTTTCTTCGGTGGAAAAGGATATTTTAAGGTGCATAGGAAGGCTGGATAATGCTGACTGCATTTCCTAGTGGAGCCTGTGAATGGCTTCTAGCTCCTGCCATCACCACAGACTATAGCCATGAAGGGGTCTTCTTGTGTGTGCCTACCATGCTTTGGAATGATATTGGGTACGTAGGTTTGATAGCAGGCATCAGCTGAGGTAAATTCCTAGAACTGCATCAACTTGCAACTGGCAGAAGTGTGCACTGGAAACACTGTCATGGTCACCATACTGACCTGCTCCTCAGCCCTCAGGATGTAAACACATCAGGCAACTGTGCTCTCCTAGTATAATACAGGATAAGGCACAAGAAGTCCAAGTGCTGGTGTGTAACTTTGCTCCATGTACTACACAGAAAAACTATTGAAATTATTAATTTTTCTTTTTTTTTTTTTCCTTTGTCTGCAGGGGAACTTCTAGAGCTTAATGACAGCTTACATTTGAATGCTTTAACTATTTCACCTCTGCTTGTGGGTAAATTTAGGATTAAGGCTGATGCATATTTCTGCCTTTCCCCAGGACATTCTCTCCAAAAGAGTGGGAGTTATCTTCTACCTGCTGAAAGAGCCCTGAGGGATGCTGAAAGACAGACTCGTGTGTCGTCACCAATATACACCCAATCATAGATGCTGAGAGGGTTTATTCCAGTCTGAAGTGATGTGAGGTGTCTCCATAAACATTTATCTCTAATTCAGGATATTTGCTGAATTACATGCAGAATAGTGATAATTTCCCCCTGTATTTCAAAGTTACTTAGAAGAATTAAAGTATTGTACTACTGTACAGTGTACTACTAAAGTACACTGAGTTTATCCCTGGGTGCTTCATAAGCATTTGGTCATTATAGGAATTTCATCTGGGTCTTTCTATCTTGACTTCAGTTAGGCTGTATGCATTTGATATGGCTTTCCTTAAAGGGTTTTAATCAATCTTATACTGCAGATACATGGCATATGTATCTGTGCATGGGCACAGACTCTGACAGAGGAGCACGCCTGAGCACATGGCTAGGGACGAGCATAAGGCTTAGGATGCCCATCCACTTATTTTTGGCATTATCCACTTATTTTTGGCATTACCCACTTATTTGTGTTGGATCACTTCTGACTTTGTTACCTATTTTTCCACCTTTCCCCACTGCAACAAACAATGGCTAATGGGGAATCTGAGAGCACTGGATCTGCTTTATTAATATAGGAGCTGGTTTTTGGACATATACTGAGCAGCTGAAGAGCTACCTCTTCTCTGCCTTCTACTGAAACAGGGTGGATCCTCCCTGCTTTAATTACTCATTGGCTGAATGACAGGCTATTGAAGCTTTGCTTTGAAAAATGTCCCAGTTCTGCATGAAATAACAGTAAATCCCAGTTCCTTTCTTCATGTAGACAGCTGGTGGTTTGCCTGCTGTCTGTGCACCAAGATAACAAATTAATTTAGCAATCTAGAAGTGCTTTTCCTTAGTTGGCAGAGCAAGTGCATGGAGCCATTGCTGAGAGTAAATTAGAGCTTTAGAATAATGTACATGCACACCAGGAGATAGGACAAACACAGTAGTGCTCAAAACTTGCAGTGGAAATCATCTCAGTAGCAGGAAAGAGGAAAGAGGTCCATTGCCAGTAAACATAATTACAGCTATTTCCTACAACATACCTGCATCCAGAGAAAGAGGGATCAGTAGCAGAAAGCAGAGAAACAAAGCCACATACTGCCTGGAAATCATGATGAACCCTGCGAGCCAGTGTTCTGGTAGTGTATTGACATTTCAGCAAGGACTGCTTGGCCAAAGGGCTCAGCTTCAAAAGCTTGAAACCAGAGGAGGGGCCAGCAAGTCATGGAAACAGCAAAAGATCCATGACAGCCTGGCGAGCTGAGCAGAAGGGCACATGCAAATCCTGCAATGTGCCCTTTTCACAGAAGCAGAGAGCTTGGTTTTGAAGTGTGCTTTCCTGACCCATGCAAAAGCTAAGCTGGTTACACAGGCTGCTACCCTGGGCCTGCATTTTCCATTTAACACATAATTTCCTGAAAATAAAAGAAACATGAATGCTGGGATCCTGTATCCATAGGACAGGAGAATTAACTTGGTCACATAGCACCACATGCAGAGAGCAGTGATGCAGTATTTATCTTGCATCAGCAGATAATATATGGCCTTTCATTGCTTTGGAGTATGATTGTGCCACTGGCATCTATTCCCTTTTTTTCTATCACCAGTTGAAACTCTGCATTTCTGCCTGAATTTACTTGCAGACACTAATTAACCAGCAAGAGACACCCTACACTGGTTTCCTCCATCTTTGCTGCCAGACCCATGTGGTCTGCACAGGTTGTACCAGCTGGAAGTGGCACTGAGCCTGATCCATTTTTATTTCATTAGGAACTACTGGGGCTTGAGGGGCCACTCTGCAGGCAGTGCTTTATCTGGAACATAAGCAGTCCCCTGATTTAATGGAAATCAATTAATGGCATCAGACTGGAGAGCTGACAACATTCTTGGGGAAATATTTACTTAAGATAGCAGCAAGGTAAAGAGCATGTTTGTCTATGAGAAGTGAAGCATTAGCTGAAGGCTGGAGTGTTTCCAGGCTGTTCTCCCCTTCCTGCATGGAAAGGAAGGAGGGTCAGCTCTGAATCTGATGCCACAGCAAAGGAAATCAACAGCTGGATTTTTACTTTGTGCCAACACTCACTGTAACTCCTTGCAGAAGCTGTGATTGCTTAGGAAGGTCAGGCTCCTGGCTGTTGTTTCCATGCAGTGCTGTTGTTTAGGGGCAGTACACACAGCTGGATACTCTGCTTTGAAATCACTTTCCCAAGAGGCAGTATCCAGGCACTTCTCTGGATCACAGCCTGGCTAATTCCCAGCAGCCCAGTTCCTGCATGTCCTGTCCCAGGCAGAGGAAAGAAGCCAGTTACTGGAAAGCCTTTTGGGAGCTCTTTCCATACCTCTCCATGCCTCAGCCTGCCAACACAGCCCTTACTCCTTGTTCACTTATTTGTGGCAGTGAGTAGAAAATAGCAAAATGCATGTTCAGATTAGCAAGACCAAAACTAAGCCTGAAAATTTTATATCATCTTGGGAATGATCTAGCCCCATCTATCTGCATGAGTCATGCAGATCAGAGAATGAAGTTCTGCCTTCAGTGCCTGAGACCAGCCAAGTCTGCATCTTTGCCCCCCACTCCCTTTATTTCCTTATACAGGGTGGGCATCTCCCTGCCAGGGACAGTGGGGTGGCTGCCACTCCACAGTAGCATTGCAGCACTTCTGCAACCTCCACCTTCATCATAATGTGCAGATTCTCTACATCTTTAGGAGATTGATTCAGTGTTTTCCTTTTGCCTCCCTTCCTCTGCTGGCATCCCTTAAGCCTGAAAGATTTTGCTTTTATTTCTTGAGAATACAGCCAAGCAGTTATTTTTAGAGCCCAGGAAGAGGCCCAAATGCTGTGAACAAGGGTCAGTTCATCTGGGGACCATCCTTCTTCCAAGAAAATTAGTGCAATTAGGCTCCATTTGGATGAATCTGAGAAGGGTCACTGAGGATTCAGCACTTCAGAACTACATTCCAATTATTTGTTTAAGAACTTTGCACTGACAGATCTCATCACACAGGTGTTTCCTACTAACTTCAGCTGGGCCTGTTCATTGCTTAAAGAGCTGTGTTTTTAAAGGAGAGTTCCTTGTAGTGTTAGACCCCAAATGTCCTGGTTTCAGCTGGTATAGAGGTAATTTTCTTCTCAGTAGCTTGTACAGTGCTGCGTTTTGGATTCAGTGTGAGGATAAGGATAACACACTGATATTTCAGCTGTTGCTGAGCTTCTCCGTCAGGATCTTTTCAGTGTCTCATTCTCTGCCAGTGTGGAGCTGCACAAAAAGCAATGAGAGAGCATGGCCAGGACAGGTGACCCAAACTGGCCAAAGGGATATTCCATGCACTAGAATGTCAAGCTTAGTATATAAACTGGGGGGAGTCGGCCAGGAGGTGATGATCACTGCTTGGAAGTAGGATGGGTATTGGTCAGTGAGTGGTGAGTACTTGTATTGTACATCACTTGCTTCTCTTGGGTTTTTTTCTCTCTCTCTCTGTGTCTCTGCTTTTTATAATACTAATATTATTACATTATTATTATGTTATTTTGCTTCAATTATTATGCTGTTCTTATTTAAACCCATTTTTCCTGATTCTCCTCCTCACCTTGTGGGGAGGTTGGCATTGAGCAGCTGCCTGGTAGTTGGTTGGTGTCTGGGATTAAACCATTACAATCCCCTTAGTGCTCAATGGAGGGCCTGGAAAGTTGAGATGATGATGAGTTGACTGATCTGATCAGAAAGTATTAAAACAAGTTTGTTATAAGCCTTCATTGCTTTGGTTTAATAGTCACTGGTCACAATGCTGATTTATTTGTCACCAGAGTGGTTGTGCTTGTTCTCAGGGTTGTGTTATTATGCAATACCTTGCTTGCCACATTTATTCCTGTTTTGGTGTCTGTTGCCTTCAGGGCCTGGGTTCTGTTGTACTTCCCCGTATGGGCTTTTGATCCAGTAAGAACCACTGGCTGCGAAACTAACCTGGTGTGTGTTCTCAGCATCACTTCTCTTTGTATTTTGGGAGCCATCTGCTGGGAACTATTAATAACTGCACATAGCCCCAGTCCCCATGACAAGCACTGCTACTCGAAGGAGGAGGAAACAGATTAAAATTCCAGCAACAGGCTCTGAAGCTACTAAAATTCTGTTAACGACCATCAGGGCTACTCATACTCCAGCTTATTTCACTTGGAGGGATGTTCAGCACACCTGAAATTGACTGTCCCAGGGGTGAAAGCACAGCCCCACCATCTGCCATGGACAATCCAGAGGCAGTGGAACAGGGTGAAGCTCCAGAACACCTATGATACATTGATGATATCATTGTGCGGGGCAATACAGCAGAAATTTTTGAGAAAAGGAAGAAAATAGTCTATCTTGTTCTGAACGTCAGTTTTGTCATAAAACAAAGTAAAGGTCAAGGGACATGCACAGGAGATGCAGCTTTAGGGAATATAGCAGTGAGAAGGGTGTTGCCACATCCCAATGGATGTGATCATAAAATAACAGCAGTGTCTCCACCGACTAACAAGAAAGAAAGAGAAGCTTTCTTAGGCACTGCAGCACATTCCAAAGTCTAATTATCAGCCCTCTCAAGTGTCCAGGGAGAAGGATTTCAACTGAGGCCCTGAGCAATAAGCCTTTGGACAAGTCAAGCAAGAGATATTCATGCTGTAGCCCTTGAGCCAGTTTGAACAGGGCAAGATGTAAAGAATGTGCTTTACACCACAGACAGGGGAGATCGTCCTACCTGGAGCCTCTGGCAGAAAGTACCAGGGGAGACTCAAAATTGATCCATATGGAGTCACACTGACTCCAGAGGATTGAAAGTCCACTATACTGTAACTGATAAAGAGCTACTGGCAGCTTATGAAGGTGCTTGAGTGGCTTTGGAAGTGGTTGGTACTGCAGCACAGCTCATCCTGGCACCCTGGCATTGGATTTTGGAAGGAAGGGTCCTGTCTTCACATCATGCAACTGATAGTGGCACAGTGATGATGGAATCAGAACTGGTTTCAACAGGCAACAATCCAACAGCATGTGCCATCTTTCCTGCCATGAAAAATTATGATGAAACATGAGGACTGAGGTAATGAATTGAATTAATTCAGAGGACTTTTATAAGGATAGCCTACAGACTTAGAGAATGGTATCTGTGTGTATATCCATCAAAAGATGGGAAAGGTGATGAGGTATTTGGAATTGTGGGACCTGGCATGACACAAATGGTATGGAATAAGAGTTGGATACTGTTCTGGTTTCAGCTGGGACAGAGATATTTTCTTCTTCAATGCAATGCTGGGATTTTGGATTCAGTATGAGAATAATGATAAGACACTGATGTTTTGGCTGTTACTCAGTAGTGCTTACCCTGAGTGAGTTTCATGCTCTGCCAGTGAGGAGCTGCACCAGAAGCCATGACGGAGTATGGCCAGGACAGATGACCAAAACTGGCCAAAGGGATATTCCTTTCTTAGAAGTCATGCCCAGTATATAAACTGGAAGGGGATGATTGCTGCTCAGGTCTGGGCTGGGCACTGGTCATCAGGTGCTGAGCAATTGTATAGTCATTACTTGTTCTTTCTTGTTTGTTTTTTTTTCCTCTCTCTCTGCTACTAGTAGTAGTATCATTAGTTTATTATCATTAGTATTATATATTTTACTTTGTTCCAGTTATTAAAGCGTTCTTGTCTCAACCCATGAGTTTTACTTTTCTGTTCCTGGTTCTCCTTCTCAGCCCACTGGGTGAGAGTAAGCAGCTGCATGGTCATGTCCTGTTTGGGGTTAAACCATGTCACCAGCCAGAGGAGCAAACAGTTTGCTCTTCTTCCCCAGAAGATCCCTATGTGTTACTTTGTTTTCCTTCTTGTGTGGTCTCACTCTAGTTCATGAGATTTCCCCTGCAGTTCTGCTCTATAAATCTCCTTGCCAGTGCAGGCTTCAGCTTTGGCTTATGTTTTCTGAGCAATTCCAAGAAAAATGAACTGCTGTTCAATTAAAAATTAATATATATTAATGTAAACATGTACCTCTGCTGCTCATGGGTGTTACTAGAATCAGTCTGGGAACAGCTCTTTAGAAAATATAATTTAGTATATTTTTTGATGTGCCAAATTTTTTTTTATTTAAAAAAAGTAAGAAAGTTAAAAAATTAAACATGAAAAATATTAACACTATGAAATAAAATCTAAAGCAGAAACAGGAGCTTGAAGGCTTGATGATGTCTCAGAACGTCTGTCTTGATATTTGCTTTGTTTTCTGCTGACATTTTTAAAAGAAGTGCTCTTACAGTTTTGTTGGTTTTAGTTTCATGTTTTGGGTTGAAGAGAAGATAGGTATGGAAGCTATTGGGAACTGGGCAGTTTGATCTGATCCAACAAGTCAGTGGTCATTTCAACGAGTTTTCTCATTAGGAAACAATTTTTTAAAAACAAATCAATATTAATTCCATTTTATAGAGGCTGTCAGGGATCATTTGAATAAGCTGACAAAACTGTTATCTAAGTAAGAAAGTTTTAGGAATAATCTGCTTCTTGAATTTACAATAGCAACTTGCCATCAGTCATTTATCAGACTGACTAAAAGCAGACTTTGAGCAAGTTAATAATTTCTGTTATACTAATCTATAAATATATGAGTATTATGCTTTAAAGCAAACTATTTGAGATTTAGACCTCAAAACAGAACCACATTCTTGGAGAAAACTACCTGCCTGTTTGACAGAGTTCTGTAGCTTAATTATTCTCATCAAGACGAAAGAGAAGATGGGAAGATAATTTTTTTTGTGACAAGCTCTGAATACAAGCTTAACATTGTATTTTAAATTTTGATGTGGGTTATTTTTTTCTGTTCTTTCACTGTTTGAGAGGGATATCTGAAAATACAGTGAGAATAAAGGCAGTGTGCTCCACAGTTTGTCTGTTTAATGCCACATCTCTCAGTTGGTAATGGGAGATACTAACTCTGCTACACACCTTTTCTTGAGGCTATCACAGCTACAACAGGACCATTAGCAAATCCATAGTCATTTAAATGACTAGCTGGGGACCTCATTATCCTGTCAATGGATGGGGAATAAATAAAAATTCACCTCCATTCAAATGAATGCCCAGCGAAGGCACTTCAGTAGATAAATGTCTTATTTTGGTAATACAATCTCTAAACACAGTTTACACAAAGTCTTAGGAAACAACAGAATTTATCTCTTCTATTCCTGCATCCTTAATTAAAGGAATTGATTATTTTAACCTGAATACCCCTGAATTTGGGCTGGTTCATTATACCAGGCAGATCTAGTTTTTGCCACACACATCTTGGGAGGCTGCTGATTCTGGGGACTTGTGTAGGCACTCCAACCTTCACGGTGGAGTTCATAGTAACATCTAACATCACTGAGAAGGAGAAGGGGAGCTCCTGTCATTTTGAGTTAGGTGATGTAAATGATTTATAGTACAACTTCCTCAGTTTTGCTCAATGACACCATCTGTGCAGGATGGAGAAAATGTTTTATACTCCAACTAGCAAACTGTTTCTGTATCTATGAAACCTTTTTGTGGCTAAACTTTAAAACATTGATCTAAGAAACCAAGCATTATTAGGTTTATATAAAGAAAACCCTTTACTTTTGGTCTTTACTAGGGCACATTTGGGCTAGAATTCTTTCATTCTTTTGCTTTAACAAGTATGATGTGGATCTACTCCAAAAGGCTGGACGTCCTTCTACTCAGAAAAGTAGGACTATCTATTACAGAGGGAGCTGTTATGATGACAAGATCAAGAGTAAAGAAAAAGCAGTCAAGTCTCAGCAACACCATAACTGGATTGTGTAATGCTCACGGCCAACAGCTCAGCCCAAATCACTGCAGTCAGTATGAAATTCACCTGGCATGGCATCGTGGTCCTTAAAGTCATCAAGTGAATGTGCAAGCATGTTCCTCTTCAGCTTCAGCAAGTGTGAACATGGTGTCTTGTTTCTTACACAGCCGTGGCCAGATACAACTTGCTCTGCTAATACCACAGGATCCAGGGATGCACAGCTTTCTTTGGGAAAAGCCAACAGTGATGTGCTTTCTTTCAGAAAGCGGTGCGTGGGAAAAAGGGAATCAATCCAATTACCTGGCACCGGCTTTCGTTTTTTATCCTCAGCCTGCAGACAGGCTTTGATTCCCTAGTGCCACGCACGATTCTAAATGAGACATGACCACAAAGGTGAAATGGTGTTTTTCTGAGATGGTGCCAGAATGAGCAGGCTGAGGATTTGAATACACAGACCTGGTTTTCTGTTCCAAATCCTAGAACCTCTCTCTGTTTTAATATGATACCCATAAAAACCTTTCAAGACTGTGAGACAAAATAAACCCCAGAGCATATCTATGTAAAGGCATTCAGCAAGAAGCGCTGAAATTTATTCAAATTAATTACAGTAGGGACCTCTGACTTTGGACTTCTAATTCACAACATCAGTAAAAAAGGAAATGGTGAAATGGTTTATATTAAAGTGCAATGATGTGGAAAAACCATTGAAATAACACAAATGAAGCTGCAGTGAGAAATGAAACGACAGTCTCATCCAAGCAATGACAGCAATATATAAGTAAATTATGTTACAGATAATTTACAAAATAACTTACATAGATGAAGATAAGCTGAATCTCATATTGCTATTCCATTGTTAAATATCAGACTAAATATTCCTGCTATTATAGCACAGTATTATATGGAATAATAAAAAAAAAAATCAGAGGATTTCCATGTTGAAAAAGATGCCTGAAGTAAAACCCTGATCAGCATATTGCAGTACTGCAAGAAAACTAAGTATTTATGAATTGTAAAGTGACACATTCAGCAGCATGAAGACTATAAATACATCTTTTACATTGATACATCATATCTACACACATATACATATCTACACATGCACATATATACACACAAGCACATACATGCACATAAGTGCATAAATATAATGTGTGTGTATATACATGCTTCAATTTGTGCTGACCATCGTCAGCTGCATTTTGATTGCATCTGGGGTAGGGTTGTTTCTGCATCATTCTTAGGAGTGTTTGTCATTTAAGTTTTCTAATCTGCAGCCTCTAAAACATTAAATTCTGGCATAAAGACAGAATTCAGGGCTCAGCCATCAGTGAGTCTGATGATTAACAGCAGCTCCCATTGACAAAATCTGCTGTGCTAGTGCTTCTGAAAAGCTTTTCATGTCCCCATTATTTTTCAATATTATGGTGCATGAATCAGTTAAAAACCCGCTTTCATATAAGCAAAAATATTTGAGATGGACAGGAATGAATACAGTATTCTATACATGCACTTCGTTTTGTACTGTTTGTAAGGAAGGTGTGCAGAGAACGTCTGACAAAGTGAAAATGTACAACATGGGCTTACATCATACCCTGAATAATGGCAAGTTCAGCATCACCCTTCCTTTAAAAAAATTAAAATACCTATCTGTAGCATAAATCTGACTCTTCTCTGTGTTTTTTTCTCCCGTGCTCCCCTTTTATAGAAAAATCATGTCATTGGGGATTTTTTTCTCTTTCTTTGGGGACTAAAAATATGTTGGATTTCCAGCCCTCATAGGTTTGCTTGAAGGAAGACTCTTGACCCATAGTGCAGTTACAATAGCTTCCTCTGCCTGTAACTGCATGTTGTGAGAGCTGAAAGTAACTAAGCAATTACTGTTTATTAAAAAATCACTTAGTAAATAAGAACATTTGTGTTTCATTTTGCATGTGCATAAGGAAAAAGATACTACTAAATTGCCAAGGATATGTAAACACAGTGATCTTGGTAAAGAATTTGGTTGTGAGGCCAAACAAAATGCCTCAGAAAAGAGCTATTCCATTGCACGTGTCACTAAAATTTTGGAAAGGGTAAAGTAATAGTTTCTCTTGATGTTGTTATGGTCATGTCTGCATGCCTCTAGGGAGCAGAAGAATATCCTGAACACCCAAGAGAAAAGGGTGGACCAAACCTCCTTCCTCTCTGCCATAAGAGTCCCACTCACTGCATTGACCGAGGTATGTCCTTGAAGAAAGGGTTTCTTGGGGAGAAGAAATTGTAAACTTGGATTTATTTTCCTCATACCTATCCTGTACAGTGATTGCTGTGTTATTTGTTTACAATGAGCATTTAGCATTGAACACATTTTGTTTGCTCAAATTCAGATTCTGGCTGTTACAAAAATATACAGTTCTGCAGAAACCTGACTGTGTGTTGACGAGAAAACGTGCTTTATGCTAACAGCTCTTCAGAGCAGAAACCTCTACAAAATCCTATTTCAAATCATTTAACTTTTATTTACAACTTCACATTCCATGCACTTTTCATTGGGATCTTCTGGGAGAACCTGTAAAAGTCACCTTTAAAAATACTCAGAGCTGGCAACACAGCACTGATGGGTCTCCAATGAAGTCCAATGTCCAGAATTCTGCAGCAAATGACAATCTCCAGATTTATCTTCCAGGGAGGTGGGATGAGCATTTCATATTAGCCCTTAATGTCAGAGAAGCTGGTGCTACTGACATTGCAGCTATCACTGCAACTTGATGATGTGCTCAAATTGCTGGAAGCAGTGCCTGATTCTGGGAAAATGGACAAAACAAAACAAAACCACAGGAAAATGTTATATAACGGTTGTTTTTCATTACTTTCTTTGATAATAGGAATCTTCAAAGAGACAATAATTTCATTTAAAATACATAGCCTACCAGAACTGCTTAAAGATTGAGCTGATTTTGAGTTGCCTATAAGCATCAGCAGATTATTTGCGGGAATCCAACCTTCTCTACCACTGCTCAGGTTCTTTACAAACCTAAAAAAAACATATAAAAATTAGAAGTAAGACTTTTTCATTTGATGCCTTTGGAAGTTTTGCCCTAAACATCTGCCTTTTAAACACAGGTCTGCATACCAAAGTCCATCCTCCCCTTCACGAATCAGTTGAACTAGATCTCCACTTTTCACTGTAAATTCTTCAGAAACTCCTTTGTCATAATCAGTCACAACTGTATATTTACCAGGAGTCTAAATGCACAGAGAGGAAAGAAAACAAATTACTTTTGTTGAGTACTTTAAAGTATGTTGCAGCTTTTGTTATGTAATTATAATACTTCTTGCTTCTTTCTCATGTACCGACATGCTGAAGATGGTGAAAATATATATACTGTGGCATTAAAAGTCTGCTGATTGATTACATGCAAATTCAATACATGAATTCTCATACCCTGAAAAATTATTCAACGAAATGTTCCCACTACAACAATTAATTCATATGGCTACAGAAAACAGAACCAAAAGAAACAGAAAACCTGGCAAACCCATGCCATAGTGTCTGTGTGGAAGTCTACTGACATGGTCACTGGAGCTGCCATGGCTTGATTGCTGTGTCATGGCACAAGCAGCCACGACTCACTGGGCTGCAGGTGTGCAAAGGCACAGAGGGACCAACCCAAGGTACAAACACGGGGCTGATTTAAGAGAAGGGGTTCTTCACTGCCCTGGGAGTATGGCCCAGCTGAGCATTTCAAGGCAGACACTTTCCCTCCTGCCAGCTTCAAAAGCATTCCTGAATCCTGCTACACACACTGTGCTGGTAGCACTTGCTTAGCTCCACAGGAAAGCATTTCTGGTTACCAGCTTCATCTCGCCTCCTCCTCCTCCTTCTTCCTCCGCATCCGATGAATTCAGCGGTTCTTCTGCACTAGACCAGCCGTCATTTTCTTCGGATGCATCAAGAGATTGGGATGGTTTGGCCCAGCCTTGGGGAAGGAACAGCCAACATTTAACTTCCCAGGAGTGAGCCACTGACCAGGAGAAAGGTTCTCCCCACTGAAAAGCTCGCAAGTGATCAACATAAACAGGAGAAAAACTGACACAGGGAGGTTATTAGAGTCGCTGGGTGAAATTCACTGCAGGCAAAAGTTGGCCTGTTTCCATCTGAGTTAGCAGAGTTGTGGAAATGCATGGCAGTGAATTTAGCCCTTTGGATTTATATAAAGGGAAATGAATGGAGATAAAGCAAATTTCCAACTGAAAAGCAAATATATAAAAATAGTTGTATAATAAATATATATTATACAAAGATAAACGAGGGATAGATAATCTTTTTTTCTTGGGAAGAAGCAGAAGACAGGAACATACACTTTCTGGGAAGAGGTTGAACACACAGGGTTGTCACCCAAAGCGACCTAACTAGCTTGCTGGAATAAGGGATAGGTAAGCATTGCCTCCTTCACACTGTTAAGCACTGTCAAAAAATTCCACACAAGTTACAAGCACTCTGTACTTCACCTGACAAGGTAGCCCATTATTTAAGAGTGTTCAGGCTGATGCAAGAATACTTAAGCACTCTGAACTATCTTGGTATTAAGTGACTGCACCAAACACCACAACAACAATCTCCTGCCTGTCATTTACTGCTTTTTCTCTCTCAGGGTGCAGCATTTAATTTATTCATAAACATGAATCATATCTAGAGTGTGCAAAATCCTCTTCCAAATAAAACTTCATTAGATTTTATTAGTGGGATGTTTTACACCAAGTTCAGCAGCTGCTAATAAATATGTCGAGCTTATAATGAAAAAAAGTCATAATAAAAGAGACAAGTATTTGTAAGCAAGCTTTCGTTTCAAGCCAAATATTAACAAGTGAAACTCAATGAAAAGAACGAAAGGAAGAACAAACCTCCCATTTTATGTAGCTATTAGTTAAATTGAGAAAGCACCAGCCTTTTTTCTTTGCAGTGCTCCTGAGACATTTGTCACACAGCTGTTCATGCCAATACATTGGGAAAAAACGGAGCAGTATCAGAATAAAGCCAAATAAATCATAGAAAGGAATCACACCCAGAGCACACCAAATGGAGTGGGACTTTTACCTTGCCTATGCTGCTGAGTCACCTGCACAAGATTGGAAGTACTGACCCATTTGACCCTGTCCAGGGTTAAGAATGAACTTCTATCTGTGAAGAAACTGAGTAATGAATTTCTGCTGTATTCCATGCAAATTTCCTTGGAAGCTTACATCTTGTAATTGGCTTGTTGGATACAACTGAAACCATTTCTGTTATTTCTAAGTTAAGAACAATGCAACAAAACAAAACTTGGTTTCTTCTAATTATTCCAAGCTCTCATTAGAAACAGAACCAATGAGTTGTACAAAAGAAAAAGAAAGTGAAATCACTCTAAGTGCCTGTAACATCATACTCACTGGGTAACAGTTTGGGTAAGAGCTCTCATTCCTCAGCCTCTTTGTTTTCTTATATTGTGCTGATGTGCTAAGAGCAGATTGGCCTGATCCTGCCATACCAATGATACTACTCCTCCTCATACAAGCTGGCACTCTACAATTAACAAGTCTATATAAAAGCCCATCTCCTCCTGGGAAGGAAGGTGGTCACCACGGTAGTATTCATATTAACAAACTATGGGACCGAAATTACACATGCACATTCAATCCATGTGTGTGTGTTCTGCAGAGTGGGACTACATCAGAGCTCCCTATAAAGGCAGAAAAAGAGTAGGCAGTCCTGGGAAAAAACAAGGTTATTCAGAAATTATTTTAGATATAATGATCCCAGGAAAACCAAGAATTCATGCTTCCCTTCAGAAATAATCTAACAGGTTTCTTCAAAGAGCTATGATCAGCCTACAACATGTAATTCTGACACTAATTCATATTCCTTGAGCTCACTTCAGCATGAATCAGAGCAATACAGCAGTGCAAGGAAATGAATGGGGGCCATGTGCTTTGCTGTGGCCAGCACATGCTGCAGTTTCATCCCGAAATGCCCAGGTAAGCTCCCTGCTTATCCCTCTTTGAGCTGGGGAAGGAGAGGAGATAAAGTGTCAGAAAAGAGATTGGAAGGTGCAAGACAGAAGGAGGAGTTAGTAGATGCTTTAAATCAATTTAATTGTTTTAGCAGTTTCATGAAGTAAGATGCTTCTGAGACAGAACACCAAATCAGGTAAGTCTGTTCTGAGGACACAATAATTTTACTGTGAATCAGCAATGATCAAGGACTCTCTTCCTTGGAAAATTCCAGCACCCAAGGAAAAGGCCATAAACCACACTTTTCTTTCAGACATTTTTGGGTCCTCAGGATTTCCATGGTACCTGGAGATCTCAGAGTTTTGCCTGTTCCCTGCAGAAGAACAACCTTGTAACTCTCATATCGTCCCTTGTGGTGTTTCTGCAGGTGTCTAGCCCAGGATTAAATTGCCTGCTGCTCAGCAAGGTGAATGGTGTTGCAGTTTCCCCAGCACAGCAGCTGAGCTTGCACCATTTCCACAGACAAGACAAAGACTTCAGAAGCCTGGAGAGAAGGCTGATGGTAGGGATTGAAACAGCTTCACCTTTAGACTAATATTTTCTAAAGGAGATAGGGGTTGAAGAGTCAGGAGGAGAAGGACTGCTCTCCTTGTACTCTCTACTACTCTAGTTAATTAGCCCTAGGGAATTTGTACTCAACTTTCACCATCAGCCCTGCTGGTCAGAAATGGGTTGTTTAACTGAAATATTTTCCAATTCTCTGCTTAGCTGTGAGTTGGGAGGATAGGAGGCAAATTGCTGCAAGGAGTTCAGTTAAGTCATCTGAGGTTCACAGGATGGTAAAAGTTTCCTACTGTGACTCAAAGAAAGATGCAACAAGGCTGTGTCTGCAGTAATAAATGCAGATCTAAACCAGAAATTCCTCATGACAGCGATCTGAGTTTTGGAAATTTTTTTTTCTTTTTTAAAAGTTAAATCCTCTCCACAAGGGCCCCAGTGATAGAAGGATTCTAACATATGGAAAACCATGGTTTCAGAGTAGCTAGACAACCCTGTATTCCATTAAACACATGGCTTCTGGCTCTTTCTTCAGCAACAGATCTCTTTCCCCTATCTTCTAAAAACTAGTCATCCATATGCTACTTTATTTAAACAAAGGTAAAACTTCAAAACCAATTGTGCTATTAAAATCAGTATATATAGATCCACTTGGAAAAACACAGCTGATACTCCTGCACACAACAGCATCATACAGGTATTCTCAGCACTCTGATGTAACATATCACATGAGGAATGTGTGGGTACTTGTGGAGTACAAGATGTGGCATCACTGTACCTCTTAAACCAAAAGGAGTTGGGTCACTCACTACTTCGTGCCGTTTGGCTTTTTTGTCAGGACTGGTAGGAGAAGCTGCAGGAGGATGAATAGGTAAAAAACACAGAAGAGAGATATTGAAGAACTGGAAGAAAGATAATAGGTGGATTGCATGCTAAATACCTTTGAGTTTACACTGGAAAACAAATGGATTTCTGTAATCTAATTTTAGCTGTCTCTGGTGCATGGTAGCAGAAGGAATTAACTATGTACAAGTAGTTATTTGAAGATAAATTGAATAAATTTATTTTACAGTAATAGATGAAAATATATAGAAACTTTTCTAAATTGACTAGACATCAACTGAATATAATTAACTTCAATTTCAGACAAACATTACCAAATTAAGCAATCATTTTTATGTAAATCTAGTGCTACAGCAATACCTGGTCCTGTAAGAAGGATCATTGGCAATGTCTGGCTTTTAGCAGAAGGAGATGGAGTTTCTGTCAAGGCAAGCATGGGACATTAGTGCTCACCTCAGTAGCATTAGATACATAACCCTAGAGTCTCTCCAGAAAGAACTCAAAGGTAACTGGGTTTTAAACAGGCATTTTGGAAGGAAGCTTGTGGGGGAAAAAAATACCATGCTGTTGAACAAGTGCCATTATCTTAATGCAATTCAGACTGTTCAAAGACAGCCCTTCAAAGCAAGAAGTGACTGTACCAGTGTGATTACTTGGCTAGAGGAAACAAGGAAAGTCTCAAAGTCTTATTGCCTGTTTCAGAATAAAAGAGGTAAAGACCATTTCTGGAAGAATAAGAAAATTCTTACTTATTTTTCTATCCAGCAAAACAACATTGTCATACACATTCTGCTGTAGTTATTTATGCTTTGAGAATTTTGTTAGCAAAGATGTCAAAAAAAATTCCTCTATAAAACCTCCACAGAATCACCTTGATTCCTTTTTGCCAAGTACAAGTGCACTTGGGGCAGATCCACTGAAGCTAGAAGCAGGCCAAGTGTCTGGTCAGAAGACAACTTCCTTCTTCTAGTGTTTCTACAGGAATGGGGCACTATAAACTCTGTCCTTGGCCTTGACAGTGAGATTGGAGGCACTGGAAACCACACTCCTTCTCTTGCATCTCCCCAGCACCACTTTTCCTAGCTGCATTTCCCCCTCCCACTCTGGAGCTGGCTTCCCTTGAAATCTCCCTGTCAGAGGCACCAGCGAAGGAACCTAGCTTGACCTTGGAAGAACAAGCTAGTGTGTACACTGAAAACCTATCACACTTCACACACATACAAGGTGATGCTTCAATTACAGCCTTACATAAAAAACAGTCTAGCCTTTTTTTTAAGTTACCTTTCTGACTTTTGAGGTTAGTAAAGCCCTGCAGCGTAAAGCGCTTTTTTGACAGTACAGAGCATTCTGAGGTAGAGCTAGTGTTGTCTACAAAGGAAGAGAGAGACAGAAAGAAAAAGGGAGAAGGCCATGAAAAGATCAAGGCAAAAAGTCATTAGCAGCTGTGCCAGGGAACCTGCATGTTAGGATGAGAAGGGAAACTGAAAGTCCAGGTACAACACAAGTGTCCAGTTGTTCTTGCTGAGCAAGGGCCACTGGTTCAATAAATAATTTCCACGATGGGAAAAAAATTAAAGAGAAAAAACATAACAAAAAAACCAAAACAACTCTCTCTTAGGTCAGGTAATGCCAAGAATTTTTTTCAGAGAAAGAGAACCCTGAGAAGCTGGGCAGCTTTAAGAGACCTACTGCAGACTTCGGCATCGTAACAAATAGTTCCCACCTGCCTTTGGCTACCATCCATTCAAGAAGGCTTTGGGCTTGTCCACACCACACACTGGAATGCAGAAATCAATCCCAAGCTAAGGGCAGATGGGACCAGCATGCTGGTTGCAGTGTGGGCAGCACTGTGTGGGTGGGCTGCCCCAGGGCTGAAAAGGGCAAAGCCCTGCTCCTTCAGGAGTCCTGCTGCCTCCCCTGCACTACCGTGGCTACTCTGCTGGTGGATCTGCCTGTGCATCTGCAGTGCAGACATGCTCCTTGCAATTAAAGACCACGGCATGTATGGGCAAACTCACCTTTGCCTTTCTCGGGATACTTTGGTGCTGCTGTAGTGCCACAACCTTCTAGACTTGGGAGATCAGCTTTTTTCTCCTCCATTTTTTTAGTATTTCTGATGTGGTTTCGTGAAGGACTGTTTATTAGAAGAGAATGAAGATAATCAATCCAATTACAGGCTTTTACATACAGATATATAGGCTGAAAAACATTGATTTGTTACTTCCCAGACTGCAGCTTCCAGGACTGAAAAAGTCATTGGTGACTGTGCATTTAAAGACCATGAGAACATATGAATGAGAAACCTCTCCTGACTAACCACAGTCACATATACTGTGGCAGTGGGAGATACTGGAAAGATGGCTCAGGATAACTTCCACTTGCTTGCAGCTAACTGGTTCCTCCTGAATGTTCCAGGAATAAAAGAAGAAAGATAAAGGAATAAACTCTGCCTCTCAAAAGCTCTTAGTACAGGAACAAATGGGGGATCTTGCAGTGGATTCCCATCACAACTCCATCTGGGAATGGGATAAAGACATTCCACAAATATAATCTATCTGGGAAATTCTCCCTGAGCAAAAGTGGATGCAAAAAAGATGCAAGGCGAAGAGTTACCAATACATATTTGAGCACACACTATATGGATATGAGCTTATGGATAGGTATATACATACATATGAAAAACCAGACTGAGCAGCAGAGGATTAAAGAGAGGTGTCAGGCAAGGGCAGAACAACAGATGGGAACAGAAAAATATATAGGTTGGTATGGTGAAGGATGGAAAAAATGAAAAACTTTACCCAGAAATTGGGACACTGGAGGAATTTAAACATTACTTAGGTTAAAAAAAAAAAAAGGTAAAACTGGAGTATTGGAGTAAATTGGAGTAAAAGAACAAAGAGAGAAAAGAGTGCCGTGAAAAAGACAAAAAATAAGGTAACGTGACACTGGAAAAGGAAGAAAAAGTAAAGGGAAAGAACAGTGAAGGAATAAAAAGCTGCTCCATAAAACTCTCTTATCTGGAACCTAATGTATATAATCAGCTGCTCAACAAGCAGACACATCATACCACCAGGATTTTGGCTGGTGTAGAAAATGACATTTCTGTGGCATTCTCTATCAACTGGCAAAACACATGCCACTGCTGCTCAGTTTAACAGTTTTGGAGATGTATAAACTCCAGGCTTTACAGCTTTATAGTAGGAAGAGAACTAAACCAAAACCTTTGGTTTAGGACCAGTATTAAGGGGTAGGAGCAATGAAGAGCTGCAAATTAGATGTATTAGTATATTTACAAGCTAGTCAGGCTGATGTGACAACATATTTACCTTGCACAAGATGATGCTGGTAGTGGTAGAGGTAAGCTCTGTGTTTGTTCTAGTGTCCTGTGCTGACTAGCTTCTGTAATGGAGGAAAGAAAAACAACTATTAAAATTGATTTGTGTCCTACACAGGGAAGATCTACAGGGCAGGATCTGAAGATCAAAGAGAAAATAGATTTTAAAAAATTGAAAAAGAAAAAAGACAATCTCCAAAGTATTTTACCTCTGCATGCCTGCAGTTGACTTGTCAGCACTTTTCTTATTTCATTTACCCAAGTAGCTTTAACTTCAGGGGTTGGTGCCTACCCAAAAATAAATACAATCAGCCATCAAGCACAGAATAGTTATTACACAAATAGTTGCATGCCAAAGCATAGCCTCAGAAGAATCACTCAAGAGGGAGACACAAAGCTCCCTTTCCAGGGCTTCCATGAACAGAAGTTGATTGTAGCCACCAGAACAGGCTGAGGCAGAGGCTGTGCATGTGCTACAGCCAAACCCCATCTCCCAAGCCCTCCACTATTCCAGTGACAGCTACAGTGATGGTGTATACAATATCCTTTATGGACATTGTTAAGATGTGATTATTTTCTTCCCCCAGAAGACTCTTCCATTGAAATATGATTTAGACTCTCTTTTTTTTCCTACATTTCCTCATCTCACTCTATTAGTGATATAACAAAGGAAAAAACCTCCAGATCTTCTTAGGGTTAGACTCCTGCTGCCCTTTTCTATTTTTTTTTAATGTAGGGCAAAGTCATTTACCTGTATAATGTAAACTTCTTCCCTTGCATTATACCAGATTTCAAATTTTTTTGCATCACCTTTGACATTTTCTGTTATTCCAACTGCAGCCATCTGGAAGCAAAGAGAACAGAAGCTGACCTACTGCATTGCAATTATGTTAAAAACAGAAGAAGGCTGCTGCTGTTATTCCTTGGTACCTTGTTTCTGAAAAGGAAAACCCCACCTGGCTTCTTGCACATGGAAATTAATAGCTAACAACTTGTGATCTGCATGTTAGAGACAAGAGACTTAGTGCCTTGTATCAGCCTGGCTACCTTGGAGGGAAGAAGGGTTTAGGTACATTAGATTGAGACTGACTTGTAAAATGTCGCTTTTAAAATCCAGACCACCAAATCCTCCATGATATTTTCATCACCTTTCCCTGTATTTTCTTTGTGATTAATGCAACTGCCATTCAGCTGGACAGACAGCAACACAAAATAACACAGACCTGCAGCACCAGACAGGTTTGTCTGAAAGAGTGAAGTTCCCAAACAATGCTGCAGCACAGGTTTGCACACATAAAATGAGAATGTTGTTATTACTACAGGCTAAGCCCTCAGTACCTTGACCATCAGGACTGATCAGTGCCTTACATTTAAGGAGTGTTTGTAGCTATAAGAAGGTGCTTTCTCATATCCCTCTCCATTTTCTTCTCGCTTTTTACAGAACAGCACTGCTTTCTCATGGAGGAAGAGGTGTCGCTGCATTGGCTTGAAGCGTGCCAAATCTTTCACCTTTGTGTGGCCCTTTTTATGATCAGTCCAGACATTGAAGGATCCCTGCATTAAAAGCTTGCCCAGCTCATTCAGGTTTCCCTGGAACAAAAAGAACAGTGATATTTGTAACTACAGAGATAATATCAGATTAAAATACAGAATCTGAACAGGACTTTAGAAGGTCTGCTGTTCCCAATAATCTCTCGTATCAGTGTTTATGTTGGATTTGGAATTTCAATAAAGTCAGTGTTGAATTTTTACATATAATTTCCACTGGCCAACACTGTTCAGGCAGGGTTTTACAGTTGAGAGTACCAGTAGCAGAGCCATAGAGAACTACACACAGCGAGAGGGAAGCACAATACACATTTGGTTTCTTGCTCCCAAACTCTGCTCCAAATCTGCTTATGTATTGTTTTGGGTTTTGTTGTTTTTTTGGGAACTGAAAGTTTTGGGTGTAGTTTTACACAAAGATCAACCTTAGGTACACAGAGGAAAATACAAGTCATAGCAGGAAAACTTCAAAAGAGTATAAAGAGAACTCTTTTCTATGATTTTTATTTCACAAATAAGTTTAAAGGCATGTTTTGTGAAACACTCTTCTCATTATTAGTACATAGTATAAGGTATGCTGTACATTCATCTTAAAAAAAAAAAAAAAGAAAAGGAAATTAAAAGTAAGCAAAAATACTGCTACTCACATCATAGCCTGTAATGGCTATCTGGTGCATAGAATCATTAACTGCTTTAAGAATGCCCAGGATAGAAGTCAGTGCTTCCTGGAGATCTTCAGCACCTTCACAGTTCTTACTGTACTTCAGCATTTCCTGAGTGCAAGGGAAAGACAACACACTTACTTAGCTTTTGAAACAAGGAATGTCCAAATTTAATACCGATTTTTAGGCAGGGGGTTTGGAATGAGATGATCTTTAAGGTCCCTTCCAACCCAAACCATTCTATGATTCTATGATTTTAAAGTTAGCAAAGTAAAACTTTATACCATATAATCTATTTAGTTCAATACTAGATGGAACTCAATAGATCCTAAATATTTACTTCTCATCTCTGCTGCTAATTAGCCAAATATATTTTGTTCATCTAGAGATTTTTTAAGCCGTATATAAGAATTTTACAAGACTAACTTTGCAAACATCTTTTTCATCACAATTGCAAAAAAAAACTCAAAAACAAATCCAAAACCAAACCAAACTAACAATCCTCAAACAAAAGGATAGAGTTTTTTCATTTGTTACTTTTTAGAAGTGAACAAATTTAAAAGCATAGCCAAATTTAATTTACTATTTAGATTATGGCAAGGCTTGGCATGCTAGTAACAGATTCAAACTTAGTGCATTGGGTATTGTCTACATATTTAAAAAGGAATCCTTTCTCTAAAGGGATTATGTGTGAAGCAGCATCTTCCAATTTGATACAGATAAACACAGCAGCAAGTTCATGTGGAACTCCTCTGACTTCACAGTATGAAAATAAGAATTTACTTAGGACTGTAGGAAGTTAAGAGATTTTAAGTAAAAAATGTATATAATTCTCTTTTTACACAAGACTAAAGTAATTAATTATTTAAATTCTGGTTTGAGGCCAATTTTTAAGCTACTGTTAAATACAAGAATTGTAACACGTCTTTGTGAGAAATATTTCTTAGTTCAAACATGGCAAAATGTTATTTAATAATTTAAATAAATTTATGGTAGCATATTGCTCTTATTTTGCTCTCTCAGTATAGTATATTTAAGTGAATCACAACAGCATCCCTCATACAAACACCATACAGTGCTCTCTCTCAAGTGCATTTCCTACAGTCCAGAAAGGCAAGTTCCAATATGAGTGGGGTGACTATAACTGAAGCACTTCAGATACTCTATCATCTTGGTTTCAAAGTTTTCTTGGACCTTCTCTTTTCCCCTCATCAACTTCTCACCTTCTTTTCAGCCACAATCTAAAGGCAAAAGTAGTTACAGAAGATGTCTCTGTGTAATGTTTGCTTATTTGAAGTTTTTTGACTGAAAAAAAAAAGAACTGAGCTGAAAACTGATGGACAGGGATTTGTGTATTTCCATTTACACATCTGTTCACTAACTTTCATGTTTCTTTCCAGCAGGATGAGAGAAGCAGCATTCAAAAAACAATGCACAAAATTTGCTTAGCATTATAGTTTAGTAATACTTACCTTTAGCAGTAATTGGTATTTGGTTATTCTTTGAACAGGTTTCAGCAAGTATGAGTCCAAACTGAGCTTGTGGTCGAGCTTCCTTTGACATTCCTGTAATCAGTGTTGGATTTCATCAGGACACTAATCAGTATTTGTGCTATTTGTTCTTGAGAAGATTCAAACCAAACAAAAAAACCCAGACCCCAATAAAATCAAAGCCACTATTATTTTAGGGATTCAAGCAAGCATACCTGGAAGAATACAGAGTCTGAAAACTGCCTCCACAAACTTTCAGATCGAGGTTTATTTTGACAGTATTTTTCATAAATCTGGAAGTCTTCCATCTGGAATTGGAGAGACAAACAGAAAGTTCATGAATTCTTGTGACTTTAGTAGACAAAGTTCATAACAATTTTTTTCATTTTCAATAATGCTATGAAAAAATCCACCACCACCAAAAATTGAATAATTGTTTTTTACTTAGGATGCCTCAAGGAATTGCAAAATCGCTGATTTTGTACTGGCTACTAATTTGCAAACTGAAACATTGCTGTTAATTTTTGCTTCAGCTGAATGTTAAGCACCTTATGAAGAAGCATATGTTGTATTTACAAATATATTCCTACACAATATGAAAAATATCTCTGTGAGTGCCCAACCATGAGATCCACTGTGTAGCTTTTTTAAAAGACTTTGTCCTTTTTCTTTATTTTCATTTCAAAAATGTGTTTTTCACTGGGAGTCACACCAAGGTAAGCCAAGATCTTTGTTCCCCCTTATTACTTCAAAAATTAAATAGCATGGCTTCAGCACTTGCTGAAAGCAAAAGGAAATAAAGAATGTTGAAAATGTTGTAGTGACCATAGATATAAAGGAAAGACCAGGCAGGAAATCAGCAGGCACGGAAGCACCTCCATCCCTCAATTTTAGGAAACAGCATCTCCATGGATATAGCCTATAAACAGAAGGGAGAGGGAAGGCTCCTCCCAGGAGCTTTAGCAGGAGTCTGATTTCCATACACACATTCTTATCTAGCCTGTAGTAGTAGTAGCCTCTAGTCTCACTAGAGGTGAGACTCATTGTTTAGTACATGCCCAATTTAAAAAGTTTATTTTTGCCATAGCTTTCTATTTTTGGAACAAAAATGTTTTGGATTTACTCTGTTGAGGTGCACTCTTAAAAAAACCCCAAACAAACAGAAAAGAGCAAAACAACAATCCAATAAAGAAATCTAACCAAGTAAACCAACTATTTATAGTGATGTGAAACGATGCAGTGCATAACTCCTCTTCATGTTTTCCTGATTGCCACTTAAAAAAGCAGTTAACTTTTAAGGAAATAGTAGGTTTTTCTAACAAAATTAATTGTGCTGCATAGGGGAAAATATCTCAAACTCTCAAATAGCATCTACATTCTCAACCTATTACGTGCTCAGGACAAACAAAGGGGATGTGGTGGCAATTATGTGAGAATCACTCTGACATTTTGCAGCCCTAAAGAGGTTTGTGAAGGAAGTGCCAGCAAAAGGTGACACATACCTGATCCAGAAAGCACCGTCCTACTAGCTCTGGGTATTCTATATAGGTTTCAAGTTCTCTCAAGAATATTCTATGAGAAAGAAAATTTTCTTAGAGCAGACATTAAAGAAAGATGTCATAATGTTCACAGTCTTGCAATTCATTTTCTAAACTTTTCAAAACAGAGTTGTAATGCTACAAAACTAAACATAATTCTTCTAGATCATGCACTTTAAAGGAGATAGCAAATTAAAACAAATATTCTGACAAATTTCTTTTAGCTTACTGTTGCTGCAACTGAAATCAAATACAGGGTTGGAGAAGGAAGGGGGATTTAATTTTCCTTCCTTGTGTATTCAGTAGCAGAATTTGTACAGTTTAAAGTGTTTGAGTTTTGCTTCCAAATACTACCAAACACCACACACTAAACAATCCAAAAGCCACCTTCCCAAAACTAAAAATTAACCTACCCCCAAAAAAAAACCAACCCAAAAAAACAGTGACAAAACTTTCATTCTAGTTTTGCCTGAATAAGAAACAACTACTCTTGAAAACCAATTTCCCTCTCCTGTGAATTTAAATATTATCCTATGAAGAAATACCTCTCTAGCAGCAAGGATTCAGACTTCAGAGAGGTCACTCAATATATATTTTAATATATATACAAATAAATATGAGTTTATATATTAATTTAATATATTATTTAATTCATCTCTAGAAATATAAAATTAATCACCTTCAATCAGATGTAAGAGTTGAGAATTTTTGGTTTAGAACTTTTTTGGTTTTATTCACTTTCCATAGCAAAAGTAATTTAAAAAAAAGAAACCAAATTAAACCTACTTAAATTATCTTGTAACCACATCCAAATATCTTGCTTCAGAAAGACAACCACAAATCAGAATTCTACCTGTGTACTGCATATATGTGGTTTCACACGGCTTTGCTCTTCTTTTATAGATATTTTGCTTTTCCTCTTCTATGTAATATTATGTTGACATGCCACACAGACAAGCAGAACTCTGTAAGGATCTTTTAGCAGTCTATAGCAGATTAAAATACAAAGTAAAGAATCTCATCCAAATTTTGTTCTCAGAACCAAATGCAAATCCTCACCTGTTATGAAAGTGATAAATTTCTTCCATATTCCCAAACAAGATATCTTTCTTATTTTGCAGTTCTGGTGAAATGAGATGAGCCATTAAGGGGTTGTCCATCTCTGCAGCATAACCCTGCAACACAGGAGAGAGGCACAGTTACTGCCTCCCTTTATTGCAGGACTGCTCTCTCTAACAAGGCAGTCAGCCTTCAGGCTGACAGACAGACAGACAAGAAAAAGCTATTAATTGAAAAGTATTAATCATGAAAGAAGAATACAAATTTTGTGTTTTTATCACCCCACTCAGATACACACAGAGTCTTTAGAAAGACACTTGAGTAAATCCTGCGATTCTAGATAAGTGAGGATGAAACAAACTTTGCAGCAATTTTCACCAAATAAAGGCCCTACATGCCTATACTGCTTACATATTACAGCTCATACTCTTTTTGCTAGGACTTTACACATCTGAATTTAGTGCCACAACTACAGTACACACACAAACCTCCATGCTTGCCTTAGCCTTGTTATTTGTAAGGGTAAGAGAAACCATTAAGCTAAAAATTCTGTTTAAGGCACTTCCATTTGCTTTGGTACCAAAAGGAGTAGCTTTAGATCCCCACATCTTCCACTTGCCATATAAGCACACATTCTCTTGTCTGTTTATCTGGCACAGAAAACAACACAAGTGGCTTTAGCCCAGGACTGTTCTCCTCTGGCCCTGAGGTCACTAGTCTGCGTTCTCTGGTAACACTAAAAAACCCTAAACAAACAGAACACTCCCAAGAAATTAACCAGAAAACCAGCAGGAATTATCTAGCACCTGCATTATAAGCAGATTTCTTAGCAAAAATAGATTTCTTAGCATACAGGCATTGAAGGAAGATGATCTTATCCTCTTTAGATTTGGATTAGATTCTCTCTTGTGGTTTGTTTGTTTTAATTTTTTTTTAAACACAAGGTGATCCTTGCATTAAGTCACATTGACTATAATAAACCACATCAGATTATAACAAACTAAATAAATAAAAGAAAAGATAAGCAAAAGTGTACCTACAAGTAAGATTTTCAATTTTGACATGTGGTCCAAACTAGAAGAACTAGTAGGTAAAGTCAGCTAACTTGAAGAATTCAAGCATTTGGATAGGACAGAATTTTTTTTTTAAATAACCCAGAACCAGCCCTTTTAAAGTCTGGATATTTTTTCCTCAAACAACACAAAAAAACCCCCAAACCAACAAAAATACAACAAACAAACAAATAAACCCCAGTGGTATAGGCAAAGACAATGGAGCTCAGAAATAGCTATACATTGGTTCCTTTCTCATATTTCTCCTGCCCCCAAGCAGAAAAAGGCAGAGTCTGAAAGAGAAAGGGTGGAATAAATAGAGAAAAATTGTACAGCCTTAAAATTTTAAAAAATAATTCAGATAAAATTGAGGGGCTTTTTAAACAGGAAAAGAACTACTGCAGCCACCCTGCAGTTTAGATGAAGAGCTGCAGAAAGAAATTATTTCCACTGTAAGTCAAGATGATATCGAACATAGCAGCACAGCCAGCACTGGCAAAAGGAGGAGTATCGAATTTAGCTGAGGTGAAAAGAAGCCTGACAGAGTTCATTACTTGCAAATTTTGAAGGAGCAAAAGTGAAATACATACATTGACAAAAGGTTTTTGTAATTTTTTTCACTTTAGGCTGATACAATTCTAAAATTTACTATAAAAACCTTCGTTTTACTACCTATGCAGCATCTGTGTTTTAAGAAAAGAGAGGGAAAGCTACTTAATGCAGCCACAGAGATTACTTAATCTTACTTTAAAAATGCTTAATGCCTTGCTTAGACTTTCATTTGAAAGCTCTTCTAAAACCATCCATGTAAGTTGAAAAAAAAGGCAGAATTCAATACCTAAAAAATAGACTAGACCAGTATTCTTCTCCCAGTAAAGTTTACTGAATTTCACAGACTAAAGTGGGATGATCATGGTTGTTAATGGAAGAAAAATTACTGATCTTGGATAAGCTGTAGCAGTTTCCAAATAATCAATCTTGGAAAGCTACCTTGCTTTTTTTCCTATTGGAATCCTTGGCAGACAGAGAACGCGTGGCAAAAAATAGGGCATAATAAGAGTAGACACTATCTCTACAAACGAGTACCAGGTTATTTTACATGGAAAATTGAAAGATTAATAGAATAGGAGAGACAAAGGGAATGGGAGAATAGCCAGAACTATGGACTAATAACTAGAACTACTCAAAAGCTGGAAGACTGCCACTGAACCCTACCTCAGCAAGTATCTGATGCAGAATTACAGCTGGCACTCCCAATCACCCAATTTCAAGCTAGAGTGACACCAAACTGAAAGGAGGCACAGAGAGGTGTGCCTGGCATGGTCAGAGTACTGGAGTGTTGATCACAGTGGCACAAAACCAAGACACTTGGCCTAGAAAGACAGGAGTTGCACTGCACTCTATGGAAATCAAGAGTAATGGGAATAGGAAAATGCTCCAGTAGCAGCAGTAAGGACCAAAAATCCTCCAACTATTCAAGCCTTGATTTTATGAATACACCTATACAGAGGTATTGCATACAAAAGCAGAGAATAAAGTGATCTCTAAGGCCCACTCCAAACTGACCTGGGTTTATTATCACATATCAGATGTGACCATCCCTCTGTAATCAACACTTCCAGCACTTGGACTGGACACAGGATGTAAATGCTGTGGGAAGCTCAGCACAAACTAGCAAAACCAAGACCAGAGACCAAAACTCTCATACACTACTCTTACTTGAAGGTATGTAATCAGAAATTACCAGTCCTGGTCCACAACTTCAGACAGTTCTCATTTAGGAGCTTAACACTGATATGGACACAAAGAATATCCACTTGTTTCCACTCTAGTTCATCCTGATCAAATTATTTAGCCATAGTTATCTGCAACTTCATCATTCCCTGCAAATAGCTGAAGACTTAAACTTGAGGAAAAAAAAGAATACTGCAGTGTATTTCTAGAAGCAACTCAGCAGTGCTGCAACCATGCCTCCACAAGTGTGGAGCAAAGGGAGCACCTTTGCTTCCTTGATGATTCCAAATGAGGATTTTATTACAAAGCATTCTGTTCCCACAGTTATACCCAAGACATGTGGAAGATCACTTAAAGATATAAGAAAGAACTTTTCTCCTCTGACACAGGAGTCTCTTGATGCAGATTCACATTCCTGTGTGACACATGACCCTCCTGGAACTGACCCACGACTCTGGAAAGAACTTTTGCAGGAATTAATGATCATTACAAATCTCACTGTGATTCCACCTAAATACTAAGGCACATCTTATTTCCTGCTCAATCTGTGTTTTCTAATACAAAATCCTAGTTGTACGACTATTTCTAGAAAAAAAATCACATATCGCTGCCTCTGTGAAAATATGATGAGAAAGGAAAAATATAATGACCACAGGGCTTGACAGAACAAACAGAGCCTTTACAGTGGTAAGGAAAACATAAGAATATCCATGAAATGCAAGAGATTCACTAAAATCCATGGTGAAGCTCAGTCTTTACCTCAAGAACACAGAGAAGTTCTTCCACATATGCTCGTTCAGTCTCGATAAGTTCATTCATTACATGTCTGTGGACAAAGAATGATAATTAAGGTGGACATATTCACTTATGTAAAGTAATGAGGCAACATTAATTTTGTCTGTGTTTCTTCCTTACATCAGACGATAAAAGAACAATTTCCAGGTAATGGAAAATGTGATGTTCCATGGATATTCCTGTAACTACTTTATATATCCTTATTGAGAGATATGTATTTTTAAAACATTTTAAATTTTTTGAAAATGTGTTTGAACAGGAAAACATAAAATCTAGCAGTTTCAGTGCTGCAGCAGTAGTGTTTTATCATTGTATGTACAAAGTCTGGTTATACTGTGTTTGCAACTACTACAAGAGTTAGAGTTGGAGCAACATAGGATTCTCAAATACAGACTCAAAGCTACACTGGTATTTTTAAATTAGAGGCATTTAGGGCACACTTTAAATATCTCAATGATGCTTTAACTATAATTTCCATAATGATCAAGCATTGAATCATACTTTCCCCCCCCAACTCCTTTCCTTGTGATTTTGTGTGATGTAACAGCAGGCTCTAACAGTAAAAAGCCCATGTAAGTAGCCAGTTTACAAGTAAAAATGCAAGGTCTGCATATGCACTGCAGGTAGTACCAAGTAATTTCTTTAACATATGTTATGCTGTTCAGTTTTTATACAAGTGATTTTTTGGTAACATATATCAAAACAGGGACTAAAAGGAGTCCAAGAAAAAGACAAAGTCTCAAAGCATGGAGATCAAAACCTTCAATAGATTTACGGGGGGGTTATTACTCAAAACTGTATCATGTCTGAAACGAAAACATGTAGTTGTGCTGCCACAGCATCACCTCACTGCAGAAAGAGTAGACTCTGGTACTACCCAAACTCTAAATAATGCTGCAGACAGACTGAAATGTCTTCCTCTGTGCAGAGAGCATAGCCAATGCATTTCAAAAAGCACTGAGGGTTATTTCAGAGAAATATACTTGTTTTATCAAATCCTTAGCCAAACTTTGTTGGAACCAAATCAGAGAAAACTCACACTTTTTGCTTATCAAAACATACTTACTGTCGTAACACAGCCAGGTTTTCTTCATCATCCATTGTAGATCCTCCTCTGCTTTGATGGAGTTCAGTCACTTCACTCTAAAGAAGGAAACAAACAACGAAAAAAATAATCATGGCACCACAGATGTGGAAAAAACCCTTCAAAATACAGAGCTTTGTTCTCACCACTTTTCACTGGAAAGACTGTACTCCACTAAAAATGAGGGTTGAGAAATAAATTCAAGTCACCCTGAAGGTCTAGAAGCACACAACATTTGGATGTGGAAAGTTCTCCATCAAAAGTCAGTTTAGAAAACCAGTTTGAAGCCACCAGTTTGGTGGTTCAAAGCCCCTTTTCAAGAAGACATCAGAGCACCAACATAATCTGGTAGGCAACACTCGCCTTAGTCTGTTTTCCAAGCTAAACATAAGGTACTGTGCTAACTTTCTGGTTACTTCTTAACCTGACATGGAAATTCACTCTTAAAACTTTTATTGCAATGCCTAAACCTAACTAGGGCTTCCTGAAAAAAGAGAGGGGTTATGCTTTCAAGCCCTCCTTAAACTACCCCTTTTCTCTCCAAATGTCCATCCTGGTGATGTGGTCCTGCCTTCCTCCTTGCATTGTCTTTTGCTGGACCTTTGCTGAGTTGATTCAACGAGGAACTACTTGTTTCTGTTGCTGCTGTCAGGATACTTCCCTTGCTGCAGGCAGGGCAGGATTCCCATCCCCACGTGGGAATGGCAATCCTCTAGGTCAGGTGAAGCTGTCCTGGAGCCAATGACAACTGCTTCTTCACTGTCAATGGTTTCAAGAGTAGCCAAATACTACTGGCAAATAAAAAACGTTTCCTGTTCATAGACTTAATATTTTGCTGCCCCTAAGATTTTTCCTAATACTGGCAACTATTTACTTTACCCTCCCTCATAACCAGCCCAGCAACAAAGCAGCCCCTATTTAAACCACATGACTGTTTCACCAGTGTTACTTCAACTGGGACGATGCCATCACTTTTTCAGTAGAATTCCCTCACACTTACTAGGAGTTCCTGAGCGTTCTGTTGTGCTATGACATTTTCAAGTAGTGCACGTGTGAAAAACGTGAAGTGAAAGAAATACCTTTGCTTTTCTGTAGTTTACCCTGCGAAGCGCGCTGCTTTCTGAGTTGGACACGTTTTCTCTTTGAAGACCTAAACAAGTAAACCAGAATCGAACAGAAGTTAGACCTGGATCAGATCTGACACAGATGTTCATGCAACCACAAATTATGGCTGAAAGCTTCTTGAAGTTTCTCAGCACAGCACGAAAAACTAAAGGCTAATCCAGTAATACCTGGGGAGGTACAAGGAGATTTTACAAATGCTTCAGGCCTTGGAGCAACTGGCTGAACAGGACGTGTCTGCTTAGCTGCCAGCTTCTTAAGACTTACTTGCCGCTTTTGAAACATTTCTTCCATACTTTCTTGCTTCTGGAAAACTTTTTGCACATGATCCTATGGTTGCCATGGAAATAAAAAACAACTTAATTAATGAAATAATTTAAATAATTTATTATACTTTTAAAATTCCTGTGAGAGTCCTATTAACAAGTTACACTGACATCTACAGCATATTGATTTGAAATTGCAATTAATTTTACACCACATATAGAAATATCACACTAACTCTTCACTCTTAACAAGGTGTAATTTACTGTGATTTTAGTACACTTAAAATTGGAACATCACTTCAAAAATGTTTTGTGCACTTATTATAGAAAAATCTGGAATTCAAGTTTCAATTTAAAAAAAATTTTTTTTGAGTGTCTAAAGGTTCTGTTACATGAAGAGATCCATGAAGAAAAGGAATATATTCTCCAGTTCTAAAAAATATTTTTAAAAAGTAGCATTTTTTGCTACATAAAAATAAAAGGTATTTCAAATACTCGCTTGGGAGAATTTTTTTTTTAAGCAATTTTACTGTCTGAAAAATTTAAGTAGTTATGAAAAGTCTCTGAAGCCTTTGATGCTTATCCAAAGATATGATGAGACTCAGGCACAGAAATGTATTGGCTTTCCAGTTCACAGGTATAACTCCTAGTACTGATTATTTAGCTTTATGAATGGCAGTACAAGAGAGCAATTCTAAAATGAACAAATGGACACACAGATACACATAAACATGTTCTGGTACCTTTAGGTCTTCATTGAGGATGTGTGCATATTCTCTGTAAATTTTATTCAACTCCTTGATTTTATTGCCAGCACCAGTATCCAGGAATTTCTCGATCTCCTGTAATGCTGATTCTGCACCATCCTGAGACTGACACTTATCTACTGGCTGGGAAGCCAGCAGGTAAATTCCTTCATCACACCACTTCATAGACTAGAAACAGATAAGAACAGGCTCAGAATGCACCAATGTCAGCATCACACACTAAGAGTCTAAAACACCTCAACCTTGTCATGTATTCAGCTATTTACAGATAAAACTTCCAGCACATTGAGATAATGTTACCTACCATTATGACAATTGTTCAATCGAGGTTTTGAGAAACAACTGTTGCATACTAAATTTACCTTCTCTAGTAAGTCATGAAGTTCCAGAGATTTGTTAAGAAGATTTCTCCTCCGTTCTGTCTCAGTAGTGAAGGCATCACAGAGATGATGAAGCTCACTGCATTTTGGAATAATGGAGTCCACAGCATAATGATTGCTTTGAATAAAAGCATCACGCTCTGAGGCTAACATTCTGGCTTTTGCTACAGTTTCCTGAAAAAACAAGCACTGATTAAAGAATATCTTTCCTTGGATCAAGATCAATGAAAAAAAAATTTTTAATTGTTTTTATGCAGTGAAATACACATATTGATAAAGAATACAGCTATAGTTAATATCTGCCTTGCGTAATAAATCACAGTGATTTCCTGTCATTCCAGATGCCCAAGAACTTTAATGTACCAGAGTACCTCAGAAACAACAGTGAGTTTAATCACAGGCCTCCTTGTGAAGGAACCACTGCTGTCTTTCTATGCCTTATTCAGCAGGGTCTGTGTATGAGTGCAATTTGGGGTACAGCAACAATCTGAACTCAAATTAAAAAATACCTATCTCAGCCTTAAGAGCAACGACCTGACTTAGAGAGCAATTGTTTCCTTGTGAAGCACCGATCAGAAAAAGTTTTCCTTTCTATATTGTTCATTGTATGTTTCTTTTGGCCCTCTTTATTGCACATTCAATACACAGCTTTTTGATTTCTAAAATTTATTGAAAGACATGGCTTTAATGGAACGGAATGGAAGTGGCCCCTCGATCAGTAAATGCAAAACTCGGCTATGTAGACACTTCATGCAATTCTTACATGAAGCAATCACACTTTGTGTCAGGTTACTCTGCTCTTTACTGAGGGATGGCCAAGAATTACTCTGCTCCAAGTTAAAGCCTTTATTTCAGATTCCTTCTGTACATTACCTGAGACACCAATTCTGCCTTGCTGTCAGATTAAGTTCACATACTCAGCAACCAAATCCCATTCCCCTCTGCATGTGCATTATCATAGGAGAAATTAAGGAGACTCGCAGAATTCTTACATGTGATTTTTCTTCAAAGTTGGCAAGATCTTTCAAAATATGCTCCACATGTGAACGGCTGTTTCCCACATCTGTGAAGGCAGATAGTCTCTCAGACACAATATCCAAAGCTGCTTTGACCTGAAATGAGACACAGCCATATATGAATGAAGACAGCTCCACCTCTCCAGAGAGCCACCAATTAAATAGCTGATAGTCACTATCTAAAGTCAGGTGATTCACATTATGTAGTTACTGGGGCACAGAGACAAAGCACCTTTTTTTTCAGCCTACCTTTCCCCCCAATTCAAAAGGAAAACAAACACAAAGAAAAGGCAGTGAGGTAATTCTGTTTCCTGACACTGAAAAAGATGCAAAAAAACTAATGCTAAGGAAACATTTATGATCTTGCTTTTACCAGATGACAAGGACACAAAGCAACATTAATGTTAACAGCAAAACATAAGGGAGATGTCCCCACTCTAGCAATGGTTTTAGAGACAGACAAATGCTTGCAAAAGGGTTTCTGAGTGTTGCTCTCATGGAGACGCAGGGGCTGTGCTCCAAGATCAGCTACACCAGGATAAAGCATCTGTAGGTGCCATCAAGCACATGAGTTAAACAACATGAGATCAGAAACTGGCTGTGAAAATTGTAGTTCAGCCTCCACCCAGCTTCTAACACTATGGTTGCAACTTCCCACCCACAGTGTTGGAAACAGTTTTCATAAAATTTCAGCCAGAATGTTTAGTTGAGACTTAGTTCCATAAAAGGACCTCTTGGCAAGATGGAAGTGTTGCAGCAATATTTTATGTTTCTGCGGTACAGAACAGGTTTCAAAGGAGTTTTTGAATGCTTATACACTGCTGGGTGCATGGAAAAAAGAATCCTAAGACTGCAGAAAAAAAAGAAATGCTATGTCTCTATAAGCAAGAATTCAAACTAGTAAAGATAGCAGTGTGTGAAGTAAGGGCAAGTACAAGAAAAAAGTTCAAGAAAGCTTTCAAGTACACACAAGAACTGTAAAATCAAGAGCAGGAAGCATTTTCTGAATAATTTCTATATTACCAAATATTGACTGCCACCAAGAAGCTCTCACCTCTCTGAAATCCTGTTCAAAATTCCGAAGGCGCAGACACTGCTCTAGTTTTTGCTGATGTTTAATCCAAAACTCATCAAAGGCAGTCTCTGTTTCATGCAGTTGAGCCAGTAGCCTTTAAAAATCAAAACAGAACACATAAAAAATACTGTAAGAATGATGGGTGCAACCTTCAAGGGACAGTGCAATCCTCCACAGTAAATAAAAAGCCTCCCCAAAGCAGTATTTTTCAGGACAAATAAACTGGATATAGGAAACATTTTTTGTATCATTATCATTTACTACAATAACACTGATGTAAAAACTGAAACTCAACACAAACATTAACTTCTGAAAAATGGGCAAGTGCTTATTTTAAGCACCTTCTCAGCTTTGGCATGGAGACATGGGGAGCTGGAGCTTAGGCTATCAGGAAAACTTAAGATAAAAATTTGTGCTGCTGTGACCAGCCAACTGCCCTTACATTTCATTCTTTGGAGAAAAGCTCACTATAAACCTGAAGTCCATTGCTTCTTCTCTTCCAAGCAAAGTTATTAATTAAATATCACAGGCAAGTATATAACTGTACTGTGATGAAGAAAACTTTCTTTGATTATAATTCTGGCAAATTACTTAAAATTTTCATTTCTTAACTTACCTTCTCTTATTGCATTTGACAGTATGATATCCCATGGACTTTATACAGTGCACTTTGATGCAGTTAGGCTACATCCAGGGAAGGCTGCACATCAGAACTTTAATGAACTTTTGTCTTTAACAGTACAGAAACAAACTCTGAATATAAAAGTTAAAACCAACTACAGAAAATGCAGTGACACACGCACACACTTTGTTCCAACTTCCTTCAGATGTTGTATTGAATAGGAATGTTATGGATAAATTAGCAACCCCCACCCTGATCGTCCTTGGATAGCTGATAGCAACAGTGACCAAAAAAAAGTGACTTCTGCCAAGCTTTGTGGATTGGAATGGACAGTTACTTGGAAAGAGAGTCGGCCTGAGTGTAACAGAAACACAGAATGACAGACAAAAAAAGAATGCAGAATACTGCCTGGGGGAAATGAGCTATGCTTTCATAGCTTTGTGAAAATTTACATCTGTGCTACAGTGATATAATGTCTTCAAACCTGCAGTAATGTGAGGGGGGTGTGCATGTGGCAGGCAGGGAGCAAAGAAAGCAATACCTACTACTTATATGCCCAAAGGAAGCACATAGGAAATTGGTGATTAGGTACTTCAAGAGTGGTGTACTCCCTAGCAGCCCTTTAAAGGCTACTAACAACATTGATAAGTTATCAGGTTTAAAAGAAAAACCCTTCCCACTTCAAAGGGACCTAATGGAAATGGACAAATCTACTGAAAAGAAGGGATAGACCACTTCAGTCCTCCCCTCGTGCCTTCTGTACAGCAGCAACATTTCTTGGATTGCACTTTAGTTTCTAAACAAAGCCTTGATATTCTCTGAAATAAGAAAAAATACTCAAGTATATAGCCCAAATGTGACAAAAATTAAAAGAAGAACAGTGTTGTGTGGTATCAGAATTCCAAACCCATTTCCCTATAGCCAGGTGACCTCGCAGTGGGCACTAGGGGGTTACTTTGCTCAGGACAGATCTGACAACAGAGGAGTTGTTTCTGAAATGTTTTATAATGTTCACATGGCAACATTTACTTATTTGCAAAGCATAAATATGGAATTAAATAACGGAGCTGGGGAGGGGTCTAAAAAACAGAAAAGCAGCATGTTTAGTATTTCAAATCTCTCACCTTTCTACCGTTGTTTGATTGTCTAGCTGATCTTGATTCAGTTTGTATTCAGGATTCTCAGTAACTGGTTTTGTAATACTTCCAAGGATATCATCTCCTTGTTCTACTGCTACCCTGATATCTTCCTACAAAACAAAACAAAAACCCCACATGCTGTAGCAGTGTGTTGTTTTTTTAAGCAAAATTCACAAGGCACTGAATTGAAAGAATGATTTCAATAGCATTTTTGAGCAAGCATAGTTTTATTAAAAACAGTGGCTGACATCAGGTAGTAAATTATAAATGTCAGCTTCTTCCATCTTTGCCATCTTAAGACTTCAGTGTAACTGAGTTGAATTTTCATGGTAGACAGTCTTCTAGTGTAGCTTTAGGCTACAAATATCTCAAAAATTTTAGATGCACAGTTCTGAAACTGCCAAATAGCTTTCATTTAATCCTTTTGAAAGAACATTTGTTCATGCATCAAAAGGCCATATATTTTAATATGCATGCAAATACAATCAAATTTCCTGTTGCAAACAAAACTACAAATTAAACACACCACTACTTACAAAGAAATTACTGTTTCGCGTACAATCCATTATACATTTGTACATACATAAACTGAGTTTCAAGAAATGTCATTTTTCAATGCAAAAAGGATTTTTGACATTAAAAAAACCAAGTTCAAAAAGATATCGATAGTTTGCATTATTACTGTCTATTAACATCATCCATATTTTCCATTAATATTGCTAGCTATAGATTAAAAGATAGTTTAACTAGAAGCCAGCATCTCTACAAAAAATTACGTACCTTCATTTTGTCCTTCTTTTCTGTGTGTGTTGCAAGAAGGGAGCTGGTTGATTGCACATCATTTGGTAGTTCTGTTTCAGCCAGCTCAGTCCCAAAGGACTGAAGAATCTGAGCTGTTTGCTTAACCTTTTGGGCGAAACCTTCTATAGCCTTTTGGAATAAAAAGCATTAAAGATGTTTCGTGTTCATCACACACATACGTACAAACAAACACAAGCATACAAAATATAACTCTCAAAACAAACCCAAACAGATGAATTACAAGACTGAAAAATGGCCAAAGTAGAATTTTGCAAGCAACAGATACCGTCACCATTAATTCCTTAATTGTATCTTTTTCTTAGGCTTGTATCAGGTGTATCTTCTTCATATTTTATAATCTGGAGTTATTTTACAACTTGGGATTTTTCTTTCTTGTAGCAAAACCAATAAACCTCAACACAATAACACACTGTAGTTCCTTCCCTCCAAGTGTTCAGAAAGCCACTCCCAAGTTATTACTCATATTATTTCTCTAAGATGACTAAGTACCATTGGGAACATCTTCTCACACTGAGCAAGTCAACTTGCATCACTTGGAATCTGTTTTATAAATGACAGGGTATAAAACAGAAGGGTTCATTAAACTGAGAAGTTAAAACAAAACCTAAGACTTACAGTGCGACGGGACAGCCATCTGTTGTGGCAGTAATCCAGGGTGCCACCAAGATCTTCTGTTAATTGTGTCTTATCAATGTAACCCTGCAGTTCTGATACTGAGCCCAGCATTATGATCTGCAGCAGGACAGAAAAAAAAGTGAACGTGGTCAGTGGTGACAAGTCCCTTGTTGAGGATTCCAAGCCCCATCCTTCAGACACGGACAGAGAAGATGCACTTTAATAGAAAAGTGAGAGATGGAACTGTTTCCTATGGGTATAGAAAAACAAACTTAGCAGTTCTTCCAGTTGAAGATGATGTAAATATAAATGACTGAATATGAGCATGGGCACCAGGCATATTAAAAAAAAAAGCTTATGGATCATACAGCATAACACTGCCAGATTTTTTTATCTTGATAAACCATACATGGCTATTTTCTAAAAGTAACATTGAGTTCTTGTTTATTTTTTCTTGTTATCCTGGGTCTGCAGGACAGAACAATAGTGTCTACATGGATTTGTCGTGTAAGGACTGGTTCCCCAAAATAAATTAAAGATGGGGGAAAATTTTCATAAAGACCCCCTTGAAATTTACATCTGATAAGTACAGTAACTTTTATATCATCAGCTCATATAGTTTCAAATTTTCTTTTAAAACATAAATGCTGTACATTTGCAAACAAAAGCACCATCTGTGGGTTTACTGGCAATATAACAACAGCCATGCATTGTATGTTTGCTCAAGTGACAGAAACCATAGCGTTTGTCCATGGGAAATGCATCTGCTTCAAAATTCACAGACTCTTTCAAGAAAAAGCCATCAGGAATTAGCTAAAATTGTTAGAGCTGCCTCTAAACATGGCTTTTTGTTGTGGTTTCTTTGGTCCTCACTGGCTACCTTAAGTACTTTTACAGATTCCTGGTAGTAAACTGAAAACAGAGGATTACTTACAGGTACTTTCATTTTAAGCTCATCTCTGTTGAATCTGAAAGCAATGTCCGAGAGAGCTCGATGAAAAAATCCTGTTGGGCGCAGAACAAGGACTAATTGCAGGTTTCCTGGGAAAGATGCCTGCAAAGCAAGTTTAGCTTGTTATTTTCTGTGTCTCAGCTCCAGAAAATATTTTTGAACAAGGAGAAGCCCCTAATATACCACAAACTAACTGTATCAAAGGCCTCCCATAATGGAGTGACCAATCATATTGTTGCATGGCTAGTACAAAGAGCTTCATTCAAAAGACATTTACTTGTCTTTGGGAACAGGGATCTATTCTCTTGGAATAAATTTTTTTTCAGGGCTGGCTTATACTGATCTTCAGCTAAGATTACAACCTACCCAAGGAGGCTAATCAACAAACAGCAGTAGCTTAGTATTTTTTTAACAGCAAGACTTTCATGGGTACTTCATCTTCTTCTTAATATGAGGTGCTAAAGAAACCTCCATTGTTGTGTGAAAACCTAACAACAAATTTCTTATTTGTGCATATACTACCTTGCCTATGCAAGTTTTTGCCACAGAGAATTAATTTCTCAGGCAGTAACTTAGAAATAAGCTTTAATTTAGCTGACAAAAATAAAAATAAAGCAGAAAAATTCTGTTTTTGCTCATCAACTTCCAACTAGCAATATGATGGATCTGTCCCATTTCTACAACGGATAGGGGGAAAACAGAAGAGAGAAGAAACAAAAAAAATAGCATTAAATTATTAAAAATCAACCTCTGCTGTGGCAGAGATTTGCATATTTGGCATTTAGCCACTCTTGGAAACATTCTCCTCTATTCAGTATTTCCACTGTAAGGAGGCAGTGAAATTCACTAAAGAAATGATCATTATAATGATTAAGTATGCAATTTTTTTCATTATACTGTTGGAAATGATTTCATTTTTCTAGCAAACTGGTTTACCAGAGGGAAGAAAAAAAAAGCCAACCAAAAAAGCCCCACGGACAGAAGGAGCTGTTATGTTATGCTCTGTTCCAAGCCTACTGGAGCTGTTAGTATCTGGAAGGCTCAAGAGTGATTTAATAATAATTTTGATATTTCTAAGGGTTCCTGGTACTTAGCATTAGAAATGAAGAACTTTTAAAGGGAAAAGTAGTTTAAGACATTTCTTGAAAACTTCACAGATTCATTTTGGTTCCCCAGATATTGAACATACAACCAAGATTTCATTTGGCTAAGGAACCTTAAAGGCTTGAGCTTCTCAATATGCCTCCACTTCAGTAATGTCCAAATTTTCTAGAAAGTGCAGTGGTTCAGTTCCAAAGGAGTCTGAGGGCTGGGAACAGGATCCAGGTAATTCTGAGGGCCCTCACTAGCTCCTCAGCCTTGCAATATAAAATTCACTTTAAAAGTACACTGTTGACTTAAAAGTACAGCCTGTGAAATTACTAACCCACAGTTATCAGAGGGAAAACTTTTCATAGAAATTTTCTGACTGTATTCAGAAGAAAAAGAAAAGATTATGGTTTTCTTACTGTTTTTTCTGAATTACCATACAAAGCAAACTCAGAAATTTATTAAAGAGACATTAAAACAACAGACAAAAAAAAAAATCTTTAATTAAACCTCCTGGATAAGCCTTTTAGAACAACAGTCGAATTTACTTCTCTCATTCAACAGACATGCCAATTTATTTTGTGCCTGTAACAGCAGTGTTCAGTCTGACTGAGCAGTTACTTTTTACCTTTAACTTCCAAAATGCAAAGTTTGTTCAGTGGCAATCCAAATATTTCAGAATAAAACTAATAACAGAGATACCTTTAAGGTAATACATTTTGAAAAAAATAACGTGCCTCCTTGTGAGACATCCTCCCCACCACATGCAGTCCTGACCCACTGGCAATGGCAGCCAATATCTGCAACCCATTTAGCCTTGAGCACTGGGAAATGCCCTGGACAGGGTGCTAGGTAACCTCATCAAGGCTCCCTTTCCCTACATAAGGTTGGGCCAGATGGTCTTTCAACGTCCCTCCCAACCCAATTTGTGATTTTATAACATTTAGGCCATTAATGATAGCAGTACCCAAATGCAATTTAATAGTAAATTTTTCTGGACTGTATATTAGTTCTTATGAAATAGAGTTTAATTGCATGATGAAATTAAGTATGGTATTCAATTCAATGAAAACAGAGAATACACATTACAATTATTTTCTATCTCGTGAACCCAAAATGATGATGCTGAAGTCAATACAGTCTTGTATCACTTGAATTCCCATTCAAAACCTGTCAGAAATTTCCCTTCTCGCTGAATAAAAGCTCAAATTCTAGATTACTTTGACTTTGTCTACACTATAAGCTTGTCTCCACTAGTCTGTCTCCATTTGCTTTTTTTTCTTCAAAAAGCCCCATGACTTAAAAAATCATGCCTCTTTCCCTTGTTGTGGCTAATAGTCAAATCTGCAAATTGATTTCTGTGAAACAAGAAAGGGAAGTTGTGCTACAGTAAACAATGTTGGACTTGTGCCAGCTATTGCAGGTTATCAAAGGTTGTATCTGCACTGCCAAAATACTACTATTTTTCCTAACATTTTTTTGCTAAAGCCCTGGTGACTTGCAGAGACAATACTATGATGTAAGAGATACTCTGTAGATGTCTGTGAACTTCACTGACCAGTCAACTTCACCCTGAACACTGGAACAAAACAAAAATTCTCTGTTCTAGTCAGCAGCATATTTGTTTGAAGCCATTGTATGCTAACCAGACAACAAACAATGACTTCTCAATAATGCTTTCCTAAATATTAAGCACCAAAAAATATTCATGTTATGTTTAGTAGTGCTATCATGCTATCAAATAAAGTGCCTTCAAGGACTGCTCACTGAAGTCAATGAACCTTATTCACACTTGTTGAAGGGTTGCATGTTCGAAAACTGGGTTGGTTTTTTTCCCCCAAAGTGTCTTTCTTTAGATTAGTTCCCCAACATCTTGTCTCTTGTAGATCTTGTAAATATTGAATTTATCTGCTTTAACGCCAATGTAAAAGGGACTAGGGGTCATGTTTTTCACATTCTCTGCAAAAGCAAGGAGAGCCCAGCCCATGTATTCATTCACCTCACATGCACTTGTTTGATACTTCATGACAGTCATGGGATTAGTTTTCTATCTGCTCATCTCCTTCACTTTTTCATCCAGTCAGGTCAGTGCCAATTCCAAAGAGAAAAAGATGTGCATGTGCACATTGTTATCAGCTTTAAATTAAACCTGACCAAACCAGAAAATTGTATACAGCACAGCCCCAGGATCAAAGCATTCCAATACACTGAAATCTTTGTTTCCCTACAAGTATCCTGAACCTAGAATACGGGGAAGAACCTTTTCTGACTGGACAAAGTAAGGAACAATCTTAAATTCTCCTGAAAACCAGTTAATAATTTCTCAGGAGCGGGTTAACCTGCCTGCTTTGAGGCATCCGCTTCTCAGGGATGGAGAGCCTTTCACTGCATGCCCCAGGTTTCTGGAAAGGGGAAAATGTATAGACTGGACCCAGTTGAATTCTGGGCAAAATGTAAAATCAAATTACTATAGAATCACAGAATGGATTGGAAAGGATCTTAAAGATCACCTAATTCCAAGCCCTGCCCCCAGGGCAGGAACACTTCCCACTAGACCAGGTTGCTCAGGTCCTCATCCAGCCTTGCCTTGAACACTTCCAGAGTTGAGGCATCTACAGCTTCTCTGGGCAACCTGTTCCAGTGCCCCACTAAAACAGTAAGTAAAGAATTTCTTCCTAACATGTAATCTAAGTCTCTCCTCACTCAGTTTTAAACACCTTCCCCATTTCCTATCCCTATCTGACTGTATAAAGTCACTCTCCCTCTATTTTATAAGCTCTCTTTAAATAGCTATAGGCTGCAGTGAATTCTGGCCCAGAGCCTTCTCTTTTGAACAACCTCAGTTCTCTCAGCCTGTTCTCACAGGAGAGATGCTCCAGACAGACATCTGATCACCTTTGTGGCCTCCTCTGGACCACATATCAGTTGCATATAATCCTAACTATCGTTTTTCTTCACAGAAATTACTGACAGAGAGGCTGCATGTACCACCAGTACTGATCCTGAAGTTAAGCCAGCTTGCAGAAATATCATAACCATGTGAGCCATCCAAGAGCTAATGCTTGACTCGATTTTAGTAGTTCTATCTCAAACGATTTAATTTTCATTTTATGAACAGCTTCAAAATACCCACATTACCAAACTCTGTGGTGGTGTTTTCCTTTTTGCACTTAGTAGTATGCAATAAGCCACAGAGCTCTTCTTTCCAAAATACTTTTGTTATATAAAGGGCCGAGTAAGTACTTGCTTACCTATTTTTTAAAAGACTGTTTATTCCTGGCTAGAATGAATAAGTGCCTTACACATAAGTTTTGTCATGAAAGAATCTTGAATTAAATCAGTTCATAAAAAGAATAGCTTGAAATCTAGTTTTAAAAACATAGAACTGTTTTGCATTAGATCTATGTTTAATGCTTGTGACATTATGATCCTGCTTTCTGAGTTTAAGTGACTCATTTCTCTTTTTACACACTAAACAAATAGGTAAAATAAAGAAAAATGTCTAACTACACAAGGATAACTGCAAAAGTTCCTGCATGTGTAGTAGTCTCAAAACATTCAAAGTAATCAGACAAAGACATACTGATCTCAAAATAAACTTTCTCATTTATCGTTTACTGTACTCATTCATAACAATAGCCACAAAATTAATACAAATACTGTTCCAACTTCATCATACTGCCAAGTTCTAGTCTTAAATCCAAGCAAAATGAGAAACATGACCAGGGCTGAAAGAAGAGTATTTTTAAACTTAAGCCATACAAAGTGTGATTCTACTTTTCAGGACATGATGCAAAGAGTTAACTAGAAACTGGACTAATGGGAAATATCTATCACATATAAATATAAAATAATGCCTTTCATGGGGTACCACTTATAAAACATATCTATTCTATATCAAGAACTCACTAAGAAACTCAACATCTCTACAAATAAGGCCAAAGAATGGGAAGTTGAATTACTGCAATTCAGCATTTCTCACCTTGGATATCAAACCAGTAAGATTCCAGATGGCACAAAAATGGGACTGCCTGACTCCTACAAGGTTTAGGCTGGCATTACAAAATCAAAGGATCAATTAGGTTGGAAAAGACCTCCACGATCATCGAGTCCAACCTAAGCACTCTGCGTGCTGTGTCCCTTGGCTTCTGGTTTCTTCCCGCCAGGCAGTGGTCTTGGCCCTGATCTTCAAAGAAACTAATGGGCTAAGCTGCTGTTACAGTGAAGACTACATTTTGATGTATGAACAGCTAAGAAAAGCAGTGCTCTGGACAAAGCAGTCCAAAACAGAAGGCATGAAATGTGCACGCCATGCATCCTTAGTTAGTGGTGGCAAATCACAAAGCAAACTTCTCCAGGAGGCTGAATAAACCCCATTGACTCTTGGCACATTTAAAAAGGGCTGCAAAGTTTTGTAACTGGATAAAGATTCTTCACTACCACCCGCAAACAACCTCCATCCTAACTGCTTACTCAAGAGCAGTGGCCCACAGGTATGTTATTCCCTACACACCAAGGAAATTTATTTTCCCGCACCTTCAATATGAGGTTGATGAATGGCTATGGTAAAACTTTTAATGATGTTGAGTGCAGCTTTTTGTTTGTCTAAAAGAGTGAGTTCACACTGCAAGCTGCTTTCCCTCTAGATGAAGGAAGACAATGATGCCAGGACAACAAGAGAGTAATGCAATGTAATATAGACTTAATTTTTTAAAGAAACTATACTGGAACTGTGAAAAGATACATGGATCAGCAAAAAGCCTTGCTCCTACAACTGTAGACTGAATATTGCTTGTTTGGGTATGATAACATCAAGAGAGAAAAGAAAAAAAAAAAGGGAAAAAAGAGCCATTTTTGACAGGATGGAAAGGACAAGTGGATCAATTTGTCTCTATTTGTCATTCACCCAGCTTCAGCTGGGACAATACAGAGCTGCTTTACCAGGCAACATGACTGCTCCTCCTAGCACACTTATCCATGAGACTATGCAATTTTCCAGCCCCAAGAGCTAAAAGGTTCAGCAAGGTCTTGCATGTCTCTTTATACTCTAAATAATGTGTTTAACTGAAAATAGGACATTTTAATACAAATTTAGAAGAATTGCTGCAGGTGACAGGGCAAACAATTGAAAAAAATTTTGTATTCTCAAACAACAATGTAATACAAGTGAACAATTTGCAACTACTAACTCCAGTATTTTTCTTGTAAGAACTTTCAAATTCTACTGTCTCTCTAACAACATGACAATTTGCTATCAAGACTCCACACTTAACATGAAACTTGGCTCTTGGAATCTCTATCAGAACTTCATTTCTCAGCCCGACTATCCCAGTAGACCAGATTCTTCCTAGTCTAATAACCTCCCTTCAGCTAAATCAGGTGAAAAATAAAAAGAATAATGTTGTTTGCAGTGTCTCTTACGCCACAGAGTCTGCAAGCCTTGTGCCTGCTAACAGCAATATCCTGGGCTGCCTGCCCATTGCAACTTCATCAAGTAGAATAAAACAATAGCAAAGTCTGCATGCTGGGCATGTTCTTGCCACAATCTCTGTCACATCCCAGGAAAAGAAGGGCGATATTTCAGCCCAGGCCTCTGGCTTTGCTCTCAGTCCCAGTGCAGTGCATGTGCTGCAGCAGCAGTCATCCTGGGTGAGTGGTGCAGTCACTGACCTCCACTATGTCTGCAAAAATAAGTTAACCTGAACTCCAGAGTCTTGACTACAACAACCTTTAAGTTGCTGCATGAAATATTTCACTCATCATTGCCCATTTTCTGCCCCAGGAAAAAAAAGAACCCCTAACAAAAAAGAAGGAAAATGAAGCTTAGAAATATTTAATAATATATTTTCAACAATAATTTCAGCCTGAAACAAACCATTTTGCTAGTTTTGCTTCAAAACGTACTTCCAATATCCACTAGTACAAACCAAATGTGTATGAAGAGTCTTGAAAATTACAAGAAATAATAATAACAAATACATGCTAGCATGAATTTGTTTAACAGCTGCTCAGTGCTTACAAATACATGTCCTGCAGTTGCCAGGGTATTAATGATGGGCAGATGCTCCAAGCAGGATTTCTGTTAGGCAGTGCTCCAGCCACAGCACCCTATGCTGGCATTTCTGATTTCACAAATCAAGAAGGTCAGCTCCCTCAGGATGATTAGAGAAAAAACAGGAAAAATGGCACAAATAACAACAAATAAACCAACATCCAAAACTCTCTTCTCAAATAACATGAGATTCCTGTCCTCACGCACTGCAATAAGCTTTAGCAATCAAAAAAAAAAAAAAAAAGGAATGAACAGGGTTTTTTTACAACAGCAGGAGGTACAAGGGTAAGAGGATAGGACAGGACAAGGGGGAATGGCTTCAAATTGAAAGGAGATAGGTTTAGATGGGACATTAGGAAGAAATTCTTTACTGTGGGGGAGGCGAGGCACTAGAACAGGTTACTCGGAGAAGCTGGGAATTTCGTGTCCCGGGAACTGTTCATGGCCAGGCTTGGATGGGATTTTGAACCACCTTGTCTAGTGAAAGGTGTCCCTGCCCATGGCAGGGAGGTTAGAACTAGATGATCTTTAAGGTCCCTTCCAATCCAAACAATTCCATGATTCTGTGATTGAAACTTCCAGATCTATCAGGCTTTCAGACATCATCTACAGTCTGGATAGCCCAAATAACACTCAGATGCTTCACTAACCACAAAAAAACCAATTCTGACTGTTAGGAAAACCAAACAAGTGGAAGTCTCCAGTTATTCCTGAGCCATTCAAAAGAAATCTTGGTCTATCAACAGGACCCCACTAATTTGGCACAATATACATATCTTGTATATTTGGCTTGTTTTTTTGTTAAACAACAGACAGCTGAAATGCATTAGATTTCATTTACATCAAATACTATAGCAAAGATATGATGGACAAGAGCAAACAATTTTTCACTACATCTTCTTTTGGAATAGGAACACAAAATTTTCAGGTGTTCAGGGCTGATGTGACTATTTCTGAAGCCCAGCAGGAGGACTGCTATAAACATATGTAGATGGGTACAATTCAAATCCAACACTGTTGCTGTTCAACAAGAGAAAAAAATAAAAATCATGCTTTTAACAGATTAGACTTCAGCTAAGAAGCATGATTCTTTCAGAAAAAGAATGAGAAACGCTGAAAAAAGCAAAATAAACCATCAGCAGCAGTACTGCAAGTGTTCAGTGCTCCTGCACTAAACACTCTTCTCTGGGCAAATCCCTTAGGCACCAACACCATCATGACAGTGACAGATCCCATAAAATGGGGAGCAGTTGCTCAGTTCTGTTCTCTGTGCTTCAAAGCAAAGTCACACACACTGGAGGAACGTTACCATAAATGTTATCATCATGGCTATAAGAAACTTGTCTAGTTGCTCCCTAGCCCTTACAACCCCAATTATGCAAATAAAAGGACCATAATCTGTGCAACACTTCTCTGTCCTTGAACAGAAACTACAGCACTGGCTTTTGAAAGAGATCCCAAATCTCCAGATAGAGTATTTTTTCTTCAATCATCTTAATTATGCTGCTCTCAGTTTTCATTAATGGAATCTGCTCAATGCTGCATCTCAAAATTTCAAGATGAGCTGCAAAAGTAAATTTTGCTGATACTCTAATGTATTTTCCATGTCTTAACATTCTCACCATAATTATTGTGTAAAAAGTTGTATTGTGGGAATATTATATAATTATATATTCATTCACAAAACATCATATAGTGGGAGTAATATACTACCTTTAAAGATCTATTACTTTAAAGTAATGAACTACCTTTAACTTATAATAAACAAAAAATTCTTTAGCCTTAATCAGGCCACATTAAAATGACATTTGCTGTTTTGACTTGACTTTTATCTTACAGAGTCAAAATTTTTCAGCCATTAAAAATTAAAAGATACTTAAAGCTTTGCTTTTCAGCCCTCACTGGAAAGACTACTGACATTAACAATTCAAGCAAGGATAACTAGGAAGAAAAAAAAGCAAGCAACCAACCAACTAAAAAAACCCATGTAAACCAGCAGTAGAATAAGCACATGATAAACATGAAACTGTCCTTCAAAATAAAAGGAAAAAGGCTCTAATAAACTTATTTTTCTGATTTTAAAAATATTAATTGAAAGGGAGACTGGGAAAGTTAAAAGCATGTGCTGTTGATTGATCACAGAAGGCACATAAGATTTTCTTGCTTACATGTAATTCTTGTTTTAAATCAAACATCACAAGACCAGCTTTTCTATGTGAACTCCTTCCACAAGTGGTAAACTCAACCAGCAGGACCCTCACCCTCATTTCTTTGTAAGAGGGAAGCTCACTTGAATAGTGAAAAGTGGACCCACGGGATGTCCATGCAAATATGAGCTCCCACATGGGAGGGCTGCATGCTCACACAGCCACATACACACACACACCCCCACACCCTCTCTCCAAGTGCATACTTAGGAAGATGTCCTGAGCTGCAGACTGCATTAAAAGCACATCACAGACACAAGATGCTCTGTCTGGGAGACAAAACACCTACTGGATACCTTCTGTATCATCTATTAGCTGACATATTGCAGAAGAGAAAAGGAATTATATTTTTCCACCTGTAAGAGGAAGATTCAACGCAGAAAAATCTTTTTAAGGAGTAATTTGAGACAGTACTCACTGCTATCCGCAGTATGGAAGCTTTCACGGAGGTCCATTTGTCCTGTCTGCGATCTATGACAAGAATAAATCCAATGCCAGCATCTCGTAAACTAAGTTTGGAGGAGGAAAGAAGAAAACATGTAAGTTTAGGTAAAAATACAAATGTAACTCCTGGTTCCCTCAGACAGAAAAGCAGTTAAAAATAGTAAAAAAAAAAAGAAAAAAATAAAAAGTAGCTTGACCTTTTTATGCAGAATTTTCTTCATATAAATATCTTAAATAAAGATACGCTATACACCATTGCAAAGATGCAGCAGTCCCAGAGTGTTTCACAGAGTTTCAAAATGTATTCAAACAATGAATTCTTCTTTTTCACAAAAGACAGTATTTACATTTCTTGCATAGGAATTATTTAGAAGAAAATAAGACCAATTGATTCTCCACTGTTTGGTGCTGATATAATGCCTTCCTCATGATGTTGTCAGTATAATTGCAGGATCAAAATAAAGTTGTTTTCCTTTTGCATCTGCTTTAAACCTTCTGTTTGTCTTCCTTCTCAATGACACTTAAAACCCCTTAAAAACACAGATCCTTCTGCTCATTCCATGATATTGCTCCACGCATCTGAAATCGTCATATGCCTCCAGGTTGTAAACTTCTTCCTAGATGCATTTTCACATTCACCGAAACAAAAAACCTTACGGCATTTAAACTCTTCAAACCAGAGAGAACAACAAGCAGAGGCACTTCTCTGGAATGGAAACATCTGTGAGAGAGATTCTGCTCAAATCCTGGCGTACGGGTGACCTTTCTCTTTTGCCTGTGCTCAGCTGCATGTGCTACCGAGCCCTGACCAAGGGATGTGCTCCTGTTTTGTAATTCCCCATCTAAGCCAATTGTGCAATGCCAGCAGCAGCCCTTGCCAGCCAATCGCAATCAAAATGGAAACAGCAGGCAAACACAAGGCAGACAGGCTCAGATTTATTGTTTTCTCATACATTTGCTCCTTTTTCAGTATCTGTACTGTATTTTTAAGTCTGATAATTTATTGCAAGGCCTGCTGTGGGACTGTAAGATCTTTAAAAATACTGTGCATCAATTTGCTATGGTAATATCTTAAAAGAAAAAATAAAAAATCAACACAACAGAATGTCAGGATTCTTTATTCAAGATTGCTGAATCATGGAAACACCAGCTTTTCTTTATAAGATTATGTCAGTAGCATAATGGTAAGAGGATGTTTAGGAGGATGAAGAACACAGGTACCCAGATGTGTCAAGCTACTCTTCAAAATCACAAATTTAAACAGAACTCACAGTTTATTCCCTCTCTTTTACAAAATGCAGTATCTGTCAAATTTACAGACATACTGTTTAGTGGGAAATATGAACAATCATTATAATTGCAAAGGAACTCTTGCTTTCTTTCAGAAGCAGCTAAGCAGTCCTTTAAGCATAGCAGAATATTAGAAGCGATCCTCTCACTGCCCACATTCAGTGCACGTTACTTAACTCTTGCCTCTGGGTTAGGACAACACTGATAAACAACATCTGAGCACTTGCCTTGTAAGCCTGACAACACTTGCAGGCAAGCAGGGCTTTATATTAGCAAAATGCTTCCCACTACAGTAAATTTCCATGATTTACTAAAGTTTCTCCTCTTCTTTTTCTTTATTTAAAGGGCAAGAGGAGGAGTGAGATCCAGACTGATTTTAGCTTCTTCCTGTTCCCCGTTTAAAGTTCTCACAATTTTAACCTTTAGTGACTGAGCAAAATAAAATTATAATAGCAACCATGTACCACAACAATCAGATGGCAAAACAAACTCCTTGGGTACACAGCCCTAATGTGGATGAATGAAGTGAAAAAGGTGCTACACCTGTTCCCACAGAGGTCAGTGTGGATTTTGGAGCACATTAAGATTTGTAAAGAGCTATTTTCTCTGCTCAGTAGAAGTTCCCAGGATTCCTGAAATCCCTCCATACTTCCTCAGAGGAAGCATAATCAGAGTACCTAAATGCAACATCTGTATAATATTTCAAGAAACTACTGATATTTCAATGCAGCATGAATAAAATTAAAGTCTCTGAAATAGCATCAATAGGATTTCTCTCTAGAAGCACACGAAAATACAGGCTCAGCTGGGATCCCAGAAATTATCTATGGCAGCTCCATACAGTTAATCACCTGCCTCAACACCTGACAATAAGCAGATAATATCATTATCCTAGAAAAATAAAAAGACAAGGCTTACTTAAGTGGAAGAATTAACAAAGAAAAGCACATCTCTAAGATAGCCCAAAAGATGTCTTCAGCCAACCTTCTTTTTCCACTGGATCAAATAGAAGGATAAAATATGTTGTATGCTTGCATTAATCAGCAAGCTCAGACATAAAAGTCAGGATTCCCCTCTGCTGCCTAGAAGAGACACGGTGGCAAAGTCTTGAGCATCTGACTCCAAACTGTTAACACTCCATTAATATAGACTGGTGGGAAAAAAAAATTAAATGCCCTGTTCCAAACCAATCAGGGTGGGAAAAGTATTTGTTATCTTGACAACACTGCCTTGTTGCAAAGGCCTGGCTCTGGAGTCTGGGATCCAGCTCCAGCAAATCACAAGCAGGAAGCAACAAACCAAACTAAGACATTGTGTACAACAAAGTTGAGAACATTACAAAGAGAACAAAGTCATGTATTCAAGAAAAATAAATATTGAAAACAGGTCTGTTTGCCAATGTACCCTTGCTCTACTGACCTCTCTTTGCTGCCAGACACGCACTTGCATATGGGGTTGCAAGACACCTTGCAATACCCTCCTCTCTTCTAGGGCATAGGATGAACAGTGCTTTGGAAACAAGCACATGCTCAATTTTCCTTTGGCTCCTGATTTAACTGTGAGTGCCAGCTGTCCCTCTTTCCCTCAGCCTTATCTATAACATTTTATGCTGATACTGGGTTTCCCCTAACCCTCCATGTGCTTGAGAGGAATGTATTTTTTTTTGTGCTGGGTCTCAGCAGATCATGCTCTGACGGGCACAGGTCGTCCAAAGCTTATCAAGCATTTTCCCCCTGCCTTGTCCAGCTGCACTGTACTCATTAGCTTAGCTCACATCTTCTCATGCCTCTGCATCACTCCCCAATAAACTCGTCTCTACCACCGACATTTGTCTCTCCCATTCATCAGTCCTTGTCCCAAGAACAGTTCAAAAAGCCTTTTTGCTTTTTCTTTTTAATTTTAGACTGTCAGGATGAATGACATCAGTTCTCACCCCTTCCTGAATACCCAGTCCCTTCATCCTCCAACTGTATGCTATGTCCCACTCCATCTCTCAGTATCTTCCCTCAGCTGTGGTCCTGCCTGGGGAGTCCAGCAGCTTGTCTGCATTGCCTGCTGGTCAAGAGGTGGCACTCACATCCCATACCACAGCCTTCCTGCTCTCAGCCCTGGTAGCAGAGCTGGCTCTGGAGCAGCTCATCCTCTAACCACAGAAAAGTTCCTGCTCGGCCTCAGGATGAAGCAGGACATTTTTGGCAACAGGCTTGAGCAGTTACTTAGCATCTGTGGCCTGGGATTTAGGCAGACTTTTCTCAAGGTACTTTCTTGACACAAAAGCCATCATTCTTCTGAATGTCAAGTCTGAGTCCTTTGAACAAAGGAAATAGACACTTGAGCTTCTCAAACAATTGTTTCAATGTTTGAAGAGCATGGTGGATTTGTTCCCTGGCATCTTAGGAACCACTCAGCTATTTTGCCTGAACTTTACACCACAAAATCAGGAGGCACCTCACAAATGGAAAGAAAATTTGGCAGAGTTGTAAACTACTAGAAAGCAACCCTAACAGTGAGAAATATTAGAAAATCTTAGCAGAAGCACCTGTCTATTCAGGCTTCTTAACATTTCCCATATGACCTTTGTTGTCTTTATGTATTAACTTGTATCCTGTATACTTTATGAAACATAATTTATATAAGCTTTTAATTCAAATTTAGTGTTTCCTTCCTTTGTTTTTCTCTTAATACATGCACAAAAAAGCCCCTAGAGCAAAACAAAATACCCAAACCATCATGGGATAAGCACTGTTCTTCGGTTTATTTGCCAGAACAAAGAACAGAACATTTTTAGAAAGGCAGGGAACCATCCCTGCTTCTGCAGGAAATGTGTGCAGCAAACTCACAAAGGCCAGGTTAGAAAGGTAGAAAGGGGAGGAAGAGGAGCAGGGCCACAGAGGACAGGAAAAAATGCAGCAGAGGGTAGACTTTCTGCTCATACCCCTCCCTTGAGGTCTTGAGGAACCCCTGTAAAACCATTAGGAGGAGGTGACAGTGACGTTGAAATACCTGCCCAACAAGCAGTCAGTTTTCCATGTAGACTGTAGAATAGGAACTGAATTTTCCACTTAGTGACTCCGCAGCTTTAGATTATGGGGACATCTCCTCTTTGTCTTGTTTTCAAGAGTTATTAGCTCATGCACTTGGGGGAAAGGGTGGGAAAGCTTATAGTACATAGGACTGTGTAAAGAAACATCCCTCTGGGGTATGTGGAAGCAATTACATAAACATCCTTTGAAAGATCCTTGCATTTCTCCAAGGTATGGGTGGTGACAATTGCTACACAAATAATTTCCTATTGCTTCTACACTGCTGTATGAAAGCAGTTAGTATACATTGATCTCTGCTACAAATGAAACAAAGCAAATCTTTGGGTTCATCCCAGAGACCTGAAAGTATCAAACCTTTGCACGTTTGAAATTCTGTAGAGCATTTTAGGTTACATAAGTCCACTCATTCAAAACTGATTTTCAGTCTTAGAGCTTTATTATTAAACAGTTGGCCTACATTACAGTCAGGACTGTTCCCTACCTCAACTACCTCAGCATACAAGTGGACTAGAAATTCTTGCTCTCAAGGGCTGAACAGCTATTTCCATAGTAGGACTTCAGTAACATTCCATGAAGAATTACTGCATTGAACAGAGCACCAAGGCAATGTCTGCAGCAATCTGTATCATAAGCAGAACCCTGGCACCACCCTATCTTAGAGCTTCCTCACCCTCAGCACAGTGACACACACACACTTTGCTTCAGAGGATGTGAGGTCTGGAGCACCTCACAAACCCTCATCTTTTCTGGCACACAACTGTAAACCTAGGTAAGAAGGACTTGGAATTGGCTCACCCACTCATCACTGGTCACTTAGTTTAGGAATAGGCCATTGGAAATCAGACTCTTAATGACCAAGGTTGCTGTTTCCCAAGAGAAACTTTGCATTCTACATTTGCAGAGACGAGACACTTCAACTGACTGAACCTGAGCCACCTCAAAGACTCCTTCTCCATCTCTCCTGTTGCTGCTAGGAATGATTTCTTGGGGGCTGAAGGGGAGACAAGAATTCTTTCTTAATCATCAGTGTTTTGCACATTAAAAAAATGAAACCATGAAGGCCCCAGAAATTAATGGAAGCAGAGAAGAGCCACCTCCTTAGTTGCCTTTGTAAGTTCTAGAAGACAGTCAAATAATATAGTGAAGAATGTGATATTAATGGCATTAACAAATCTAGATAAAAATCTCCAGTACAGCAACTAGGAAAGGAAAAGTATCAGCTAAGCCCTGTGGTGACATTTCACATTACCAGTTTTATGCTGGTTTGCCAGCAAGGAAAAGGGCAGTAACAATTCACCTGGCATAGCCTTGCTGCACATTTCCTCTCCTCCTGTCCCTCATGAAGGGTAACCCAGACTACTTCAGTTTGATCATGTCCTAGAGGATACAATGTTTCCTAGAGCAGAAGAATTTAATGGGTTATGAACTTGACACAAAAAAACCCATAAAAAACCCAAAAAACCAAAAAAACCCAAACCAAAACAAAATAAACCAAAAAACAAACACCAAAAAATACGAAAATTCAGCTGTAACATTACACAAAATGTAGTACCCAGCCACTAAACAGTAATTAGACCTAGAACAGTTTCATTTTCTTACAATTCCTGATTGCTCATTTTTGAAAAGCTCGCTTTGTTTCAGAACAGGCCAATTCAAGCACTTCATTCCAAACGAAATCCACTTGCTGGACATTTAAAAAAAGATACAAAAAATATCATATTTGGCATGTAGCTCCAATTTTAAAATGTTTAAAAGCTGCTTAATAATTTTAAAATGTCTTGTACTCATTTGGTCTTTAAATATTTTCATTTTATGGCAACTTCTTTCTTACAACCCAAAGAAAAACTAAAACGACTTAACATTTTAAGCCACCATCTCTAAGGAAAAGAAAGCAGACTTGTGCTTTCTTGAGTAAATGATGAAAATAAGTTGATATATATCACACTGCACAAAGCTCCAGTTTGAAAGCCTCCGATATTGCAGGCTTTTATAGCCCAAAGCACCCAGCCTCACTGCAGAAGGCTTCTGATTAAAACAATTTAGAGATAGCAAGAACTGAAAAAGAAACTATAAACCAGACATATGAGCTCTTACATTGAACTGCCTTGTTTCAATTGCAAAGTGAGCCTGTAGATTTTAACACTGTATCTAAGCTGAATACTGCTTTGTAATGCTGTTGCTATTTCAGATCTTTCTTAATGAGTTTTCTAAAAATCTGCACTTAAATTAGTATTTAAAAGCATTTAACTGAAGAATAGCCTGGCAAAGAAGGTATAGTCCTTTAGAATGTGTTACAAATGTAACATTTTATAAAGTTGCATAATATTACAAATTACATTCTGAACTTGCAATTTATCATTTTTGATACTTGTGAAATTATATCACATGTAATCATGAAGTAATTACAACCCCAGGACAAGTGGGAAGTGTTCTGATAGCTGGACAGTAATACCTTCCCATTAACTACACCTGCTCTAAATTAGCAAACTTTAGAATTATATTTTCTATTTTTACAACAGGAAATTTGAGACTTGCATTGTAATTGAGGTATCAGTGGCAAAGAAACCATCTGCCAAGAAAAAAAAATAGAATGAAAATGTATTTCCAAAAGATGGCTGCATATACAACTGCATGTTGCTGTCATGGCATTCAGACACTTAGACAGAAAATAGCAGTCTGGTGCCAAGTTCTGCCACATATGTAGATGTATGACTAACTGAGGTCAAGTATACTGAACAAATCCGAGGACAAAATTGTCCCTAACAAAGGCAGCATTTATGAACACCCAGATGAAGCTCTTTGGCTACCTAGCAGACCTCCTGAGCCCCTAAAGCAAACTGGCATGACATTTTGGCTCCCACTCAAACAGTGGGCCTGACATCTTGTGGTGATACTCATTTGTGGCAGCTCAGATTCCTACACGAACCACTTTCAGCTGAGGTGTGTAACTAGTCTATCAGTAATCACTTCTTATTCCAGCAATATTTATGAGGAAAACCAGATATTATAGGTGTATTCTATTTATGCTTCATGGCACTGCATATGGGACAAAAATAGGATTAACACGGTGATTAACAATTTCATACATTAATTCTATCATTTCAGACAATTAATATAGTTTTGGCTTTAGTTTTTGTAACCTCTATCTCTTCAGCTGAAAACACTGAAGCAGTCAGCTAGTGCAGAAGTGCTGGAAGGACATGTCCATCTCTTCTATTTCGTTGAAAAATCATCCAAAGCACACCTAAGGAACAGGCTCACCTCAAACTTCCTGATGTGCTGAATTGAAAGCTGGTGCCTGGTGGTGTGGAAGTCACTGCACTGCACCTATGTGTCCATATCCTCATCTCTGGAGTGAGGGAAAAAGGGAAAAAGCTTGCCATCTATTCCTTACTGAGTTTAACCAGTGAGCAACCTGTCCTGTCCTTCAACACAAAAGAAGGTTCTTGATGTAGAAAAATTTGTTTATTTGATTACTGAGCCCTGTCATAGTCAGCTCAACGAACTATAACTGCTGAAGGTAAAACCTACCCAGCTCAAACTAAGGCTGGCCACTGTTCACGGAGAAATACAGGAAAGAGAAGGAATTCCAGCAAAAGAAATTTAAAATAAGATACCCAGAAGTGCTGTTATACAAGTGCAGCCTCTAGTGGTCTGTCAAAATCACTGAATGCCAAGTAGAAATTATTCTCTTTTAAGCTCTTTGCACTAACATCTGCATTTCACCCAACACAGCTGATGCTGTGACACTCCATAGCAGCAGCACAACCTGCTAGCAAGAAGGCACCATTTCTTATTGATGCTTATGCTTCAAATCTGATTTTGAAAATAAAAACCTTTTCCTCTCCCTCCACCCCCCACAAAAACAACATGCCTACTATTCTACAATTTAATTCATTCTATACTGAAATTCTGTGAATAGATAAATTTTTAAATGCACGTTTAAATTCCCAAAGCATTTACACCATCTCTTTATTTTGGTTTTGATAGTTACTGCCTTCCCTTCACAGAAACAGATGAAGCTGCACAGGAAATTAAGAAAATCTGAGCTTCTCTGTTGGAGCTGAACCTGTTAAAGCTCCATCATTAGACAAGGTTCAGATAAGAAATTTGATGTATTTCCCTGCCCCAACTATGCACCTTTTTTTTTTCTTATTTCTCCACATTCCAGCTAAATCTCCCTAAATCTTATCCAGAGTACCACTGATGAAAACCTTCTCTCTTTCCTTTCCTATTATGCTTACTTTTGGTCTCAGCTATTATTAGTTCATGCCCCAGGCATGCCTAAAAACACACTGTATTGCAATTTACTCAGGACTGGGGAATCATCAGATAACCAAAATTGCATTTTAGGATCTCTCAGCAAGCAGGCAAAGAAGAATTTAGATGAATGTTGGGTTGTGAGGCGACATAAATAAAAATCATCATAGGCAAGTGGTTAAAATTTGTTCATGAAGCAGAAAAGATGAGCAGAATCATACAGCCTGGCAGAGTGACACCGTGAAAATAAATGCCTTTTGCCACTTTATATGCATAGGCAAGAAAAATTACACATGATGTTGTGTTAGCGACAGGAGATCTTAAAAGTCAGATAAACAGGAGAAAAAATAATGAGAGCAGCTTCAAAGAGCTTTGTCTAAGGGGTTATTAACAATTCAAAACTTTGGAAGTCTCATCCAAACTTCACCATGATTGTAGGCCAGACAGCCACCAGTGGTTATGTGTAACCTTATGCCTGATCTGAAAATTCCTCAGTCCGCACAGGACTGTGACAACAGCAGCTCACAGGACCGTGACAATAACAGCTCACTGCACTGCCAGCAGAGCGAGAACCTGCAAGGAAGATGGGCCACTGTCAGAGACATCCTGGCAACAAGGCAAATGCCAACCCACTGACAAACAACCTGGATCCCAAAAGCAACCAGAAGTCTTTATCCTGCACAGAACTAGGTCTCTTGAAATTGTGAGATACAAATCCCAACGTGAGGGAATTCTGTCTCAAGCACTCCTTGTGTTCCTCGGCCAAATGGACAGCACTGGTACACACCTTATTTACTGCCAAATATTTATGACAATTTATGCCAAGTATACTTCTTTTATCTCCCCACTCAGATCCAGAGATATGGGTGTCAGTATTTTCCTTGATTGGTCCCTATATCTGCTCTTTATCTCCTGTGCTCCTTCAGTTCTGCAAATCAGCTTCTCTTCCACTTTCAGCAATTGTTTCTTAACCACGACTGATGGGAAGACAGCAATGCTGGCTATATTCTGTCATATATGCTGACCTTCTTTCTGCTCCAAAAAGCTTATGCTGTTGGGGGGAAGCCAAGGGAATGTAGCCAGGATTAAAAATAACAACTGAAGTGTCCAGGCATCATCATCTGCCTGGGCTGGGACATCTGCTTGTACCACGTGCATTTACTGCTTTTCCATGGTACCCATCAGCCTTTTTAATGGTAATTTCATAGATTCATAGAATGACTTGGGTTGAAAGGGACCTTAAAGATCATCTAGTTCTGACTGCCCAGAACTTCACAAGCTTTATCCCACCAAGGAACTAAAATCAGAGTGACCTTAATGCATTTTTGCAGGCAAAAGAAAAATTTATTAAACAAGTAGTTGCTCAACAGATTCTCTTTTAGTGTGTGAAATTAAGTAAAGTAAGAGTTTTTAAGGAAGAGTTATAATTTTCTAAATGGAAAGCACAGTGTGATTTCTTCAGGTCATGCAGAGCTGCTTTTAGAAGGACTGTATGAAGAAACACAACAACTTTGAGGACTCATTTAGACTTAACTACAGATGGCTGAAGTAGGTCACGTTATCCTGGAGGGACAATTAAGGATAAATAGGTCAATAAAGGCAAAAGGGCTCCATGTTGGTTTAAGCTTAAGTAAATTAAGCAACAGAAAGCCTGTGTGACCCTCATTTTAGAACTATTAAGTCTAACTCCATAAAAACATTTTTAAACATATTCGGAACTGCAATACTGGAATTATACATATTTCTAGGACACTGCAACAACCACTAATGCTACTGCACAAAGTATTGGAACAACCTTACAGGGAATGCTGCACAATTTATTTTAGAACTGTGCCTTTATACTTAAATAAGGTGTTAAATTCTCTGAATTTAATACTGGACTAATAAAAACCTCTGTGTGACAGTCCAGAATTTTAGTAATTAACTTTCACAATTTTGCAGTGCTTATTTACTTTTTCTTATTAGTAGACTAAATTGACCACTGGATGGTGCGTGTCATACATACTACCCAAATCCTCTAAACCCTAAAGGTGTAAATGGGATTTAAAGACTGGAAAGGCTTTACCTGTACAGGGCTGGGCTTTATAACAAGTTTAAGGGACTTATAAGGCGTACATTGAAACAAGTGCAAATAGTTCTAAACCCAGTAAAAATTCAGGCTCTAAGTACCAATTTGGGCTCTGACCTTCACCTTGTGAGGGTACGTATCTGACACAAAAGCTTTGGACTACCACTTAAATGTAAGATACAATACTCTTGCTTCAAACCTAAACCCCTACATTCCCTGTCTGCTTTCAGCAACATATGGCATTTACAACTGTTTGGCAGCTGTGCTCTGAGAAAGGAAGGGTACACACAGCGTGACAGATTTTGCTGGAAGTCCTGGGATATTCTCACTGACAAATTTGAGGGCCTGCCAAGGTAACAGCAGGGTACAGGTTCCATATCTTCAGCATGGATTGTAATCCAGCAAAGAGGAGAGATGGGAAATTAAGCACAGCTGACAGAAATAAACTCTGAAGCTGCAAAGCTGCTGCTTAGCACGTCAGTATGAACTGTCAGAGCATCTGGTTTTTGGCACTTCTTTCCCATTATGTGGTGATGTTCATCCCTGGCACTCCATAAAACAAAAGTGCTGAACTCTTAGCTAGTGGTGGGCTGCCCATTCAGTTTGCAGATAAATGAGCAAACACAGGCAGTTACCCTCTGACACTGGCTCTTTGCAAGGTCCGCTGGACCTGATGGATTTACAGGCTCAAAACACAGCATTACCCCAACACTGCTGCCCCTGCTTTCAGAGCACAGTGGTGGATCTATGCCAAGGAGATTGGCCAGCCCAAGCTGTGTGAGCCCTGAGCTCTCCTGTCCCTGGCACCGAGGTTTGCTAGCTCCAGCAGCACCCATGCCATGCTGCTGCATGCCCTTCTGCTCCCTGCCTAAATCCACTTCATCATGCTTTGGTGTGCCCACGCACATCTGAACCCACTGGAAGGCTTAGCACTCACATTTCTCGCTCAGTTTTCCAGTGTTATCCCAAACAACGGGAAGCTGGTGTAGTAAACAAGAAGAAGCTTAGCAAACCATAACTACTGAGCTCTTGAACTCTTGGACACCAACACTTTTGGAGGCCATCTCATTCTGTTCCATTGCTTGGATGGCTCCCGAGTTTCCTACACCAGAGAGTACCAAAAAACAACAGGATTTTTTAGAAGGCTACACGGTGTTCAAGCACTTGTAAACCTTCAGGGATCTCAAAGAAGGGGATGTTCTCCCAGCCAGGAAACTGATGGACACCTTTCAAAACAGGAAACTGCTGAACATGCCAAGTGAACCTGAGTTATGCTCAAGACCATGCAGTGGGACAGAACAGCATAACAAAGAGAAGCTGTACAAGGCTCTGGCAGAATACAAGCAAGAAAGACCCATGTATCATGCTTAATCTGCAATGTGGGCCTCAAACAGGCCATCAAAAACTCTTCTGAATTTTCTAGTCTGCACTACTTATTTCTCTTGAAAGGGATTTTATGTTTAAGACTCAACTTTACACTTTGAAATACTAGCTTTCCAATCTCCTGTCACCACAAGAATTTTAGTGTGCTTTCTTTGTTTAAAGATGAGCCTATATGAGCAGGAAAGAAAAGCATTAAAACTATACTCTTTTGTTCTCATAAACAGCATATTGTTTTCTAATTGCAGTAGAAACTGCTAATTAACCAGAAGCAAAACCATATGTTGAAAAATACTGTAGTATTAATGTAGTTAAGTTTTTTTAACCACTGCAATGATCTATTAAATTCTTTCGGAGCAAGTTCTCATGCTACTACCCATATTTGGTAAATCCATATTCCAACAATGTGTACACACTTAAGCTAATAAAACACATTCCAAGAAACAGTGGTGATGAAGAGAAATGAAATTTGAATAACACCTGCCTTCAAGGTACACTGCAAATCTTAGAAGTCTGTTTACCAGGATCAATAGAAAAACGACAAAAACCTCAAAACTTTCCAAACAGAGAACACTGAATGCCCTGAAATGCAATAGTTTTCCTTCAGCCTCAGCACACGTGTGATGTAAAAGGTACATTGCACAGCTGCCTCTCCCACTATGCACTAAGAATGATGGTGTTTATCCAACTTTTACTCAGCTAAGAGAGAAGACAACCTCGATCTGTGGGGCCTTTTTCTCCTACCGAGCTCAGCAGTCATCCCTAAAGGACTCAGAGAGTGAAGTAATAGGAGACGTTCTCTGCAGAAAGAGAATCAGACCAACTACCTGGACATTATAATATCTCAAAATATCCCAAAAGGATGCAAGACATGATTGACTGTCCTCTACTGAAGCACAACTGAATTTAAAGTTGTCACCTCTTACAGACACTTTATATAGAGACAGTACTGTATGCTACAACTCCATTGGTAAGAACTATTAATTCATGTGTGTCAATATTTGCATGTTAACTATTTGTACCAATTCAGTATTTCAGTTAAACAACCCTTCCTAGAAAGTACTGCCTTATGTACTGCCATGGATTCTTCTTGGCTAGCCTATGTATCTTTCTGAGACAATTCTCACCTTTTTAATAAAACTTTATCTTATATTTCAGTAATAATAAAAAATATCATTTACTAAAAGAAAAACCCGCTTCAGAAGCATTACAGAGATACCTTTAGAACATAAATTTCAATACCAAAACAGAAGTTATAAAAGCATTAGCTGCAATTTTCTACTGTCTATTGTACTCATCCTTAATCCATTGTTTTTTCCTGACAAAACAGCGATCTTTCAGTGCACATGGTACATGACTGTTGTCACACATCCTGTCAACAATCTGTACTGAATATTTTGAGATTACTACAAACTATATGTTAGACATTGTATTTTATCCAGCCATCTATGGAACACGAATTTACCTTGCAACATTAACAACACCCACCTGAAGAATAAGGTTCAGCTCTCTGCTTAATGTTATACAGTTGCACATAGGTTAACTGAGCATCTTTAAACTGAGATGATGTATTCCCTTTCCACTGTGTCCTTTCTTAACATCCTCATGTATCAGGCATTTACACAGCTAAGCACATGCTAATAGCTCTACTGTTTACACTATTCTACTCTATGATCACCTAAGCTGATAGCATGCAACTTTTAATAGTTCTATTCCTAAATGCAAGGTACACGAGATATTTTTTGTTTCATGATTGAAGTTTACTGTGACAAGAGAAAGTTCACACAGAAAAAGCTTGTGAAACCCAGTGTTCAGATAACACAGAACAGGGACACAGTAAGAGGTGATAAGGTCATGTTTATTTATAAAATTAGAAGGAATAAAAAGGTAGGTTGAGAGCTTTCAGTTTCTCCTCTTTCAAGAAAGTCCTAAGCTAGCCTTCTTTCACTTGGGAAGAGATCTTGAAAACCTGAAGTCACTGCTAAGATTTATTATACCAGTAAACATACTATTGGGTGAACTCTACTGCAGAGCACAAAGGTCTTTTCTTATGAGCTCTAAGTAGCTCCTTGCTGTCATCCTCATGAAATATAATTTCCCTTAACATGCGACTCCAGGCAGTAAGACAATGAGGTTTGAGTTACTGCTGCCAACCCCTTGCTGTGATCTTGTACAGGGCCAAGTAGAACAAGTAGTTTTCTGAGGAACTGGGGTGGCTCCAGATGCGTTTGTGCTCTTAGAAAAGTCCATTTCCCCTTAGTCTGTCAGAACAGCCAGAAGACAGTTACATATCTGATAAATTAAATAACCTGGGAGAACAGTCCATGCTTAAGAGCCGTGAGCTGCAATTCCATCTTTTCTGTAAATCTGTACTCCTTACACCTCTTTGACCAACTGACAAACTAAAAACTTCCTCCACTTCCTTTAAAAGCTGCTTCCAAAGCACATAAAACAGTATCTGAACACTAAGACAGCAGGAAAAATCCTACCTTACACCATCTTTAAGAGCACTAGAAATATCCCAGTTCAAGAAGAACTGCAGCACTGCCCCTTGTAGGGTTATATATGTGTATATATATAACAATAATAAAATATCAGTATCAAATTATCAGTAGTAAATGGATAGTAAATAGTGAATATCAGTATCAAAATATCAATAGTAAAATATCTTTCACAAGGGGATGCATGGTAGTGTCTAGCTAGTGTCATTTCTGTAGTTTTTTATTCCTATAAACCTGCAGAAGGCCTCACAAGCAGAATTTTACACAGTAAGTTTCTGACACTGCTAATGAAGATATCAGTCAGGAATGTCATAAGCTCTTTGAGATTCTATCAATTCTCAGACACAAAAAGTGGCACATTTATCAGTATCTTAACAACAGCATTATTTCTACAAGATTTGAAACTGAACTGTCATCACTTTAAACCTAGAGAACTGTTATATTTACAGTAGAGAATACCTTAACATCTAGACAGCTGGGCTATCTCCTTTGTTTACAAAGAACAGTCCTCTCTTTCTAAATACTTACGAATTAAAGAAACAAGAAAATCCTAGAAGAGCCAGACTTAAGAAATGACTATTTCTGGCTCAATATTTGCAGAGTAATTGTTGTCAGGTAAGAGCAACTGGAGGAAAAACCTCCAGAAAATCCACTCCTATCCAAGTGGTGTGCTGGGATGCACACAGTGCTCCCCCACTGTACCAGATGCTGTTTGCTCTGATCAGAATTTCTCACATGAACCCCACTTCGTGCAGTTCAGTGGGCCACCATGAAGTGCACCACCAAGGACTTTCAAAAGGAGAAGCAGATGTGAATTTAGAATATAATTATTTGCAGAAACAGTACCCAAGATACAATCAAGGGATGCTTAGCACCATGCAGTTTAATCACCATGAGGATAAACAAAGAAAACGCAAAAGATGCTTTGAGCTTCAGAGTGACAAACTAAGTATTAAGAAGTACAACCAGGAGGGGCTGGTTACATCAGGTACAACCTGATGAGGGTGCACTCCATCTCCTACTCCAGATCCTTGCCAAGGACATCAGACAGCATGGATACAGTTCCCTGAGGAAGTCTGTCTCCAGACAAAACATCAGCCAATATCAAACCTCTCTTTGAGCCACATAATCCAAGCACTTAGCAGCCCACCTGCCAAAATGTAACAACTCAAAGTGAATAGAAGAGTGCTGGGGGAGACTGAGTTGAAAGTCTTGCTTGGGGTGAGGCAAAAGACATGTACAGCTTTGCCTCACTGATGATCCAGTATTATCATCACAGAAATTGGCTGGTCAAGCACAATTACTGTTGTTTAATTCATGCTGACTACTCTCCATCACCTCCTTCTTCTATGTGCCCAAAAGTGTATTTTAAGAGGACTCACTCCATAATTTTCTCACAGATCAAAGTGAGGTTACCTCTAATCTCAAAACCTTTCAAGGACTATGGAGAGCAACCTTACTATGACGCTGATCAGTGTCCTCACCACTCTCAAAGCAGCTCATCTCATCCCAAACACTAGATTTGGGTCAAGATTTCTCAAGAGATGCTTGATTTTGTCCTCAGCCATTGTTTGTCATTTTTCTCCTTGAACTCTCTCTGACTACATAGGCCTGGAAGATATTGTCAGAGAAGACTGAAGTGAAGAACTCGAGTATTTCAGCCCCATCTGTATTGGCTGCTACTAATTTGCCCAGCCCATTCAGCACAGGCCCACATTTTCCTTGTTTATTCCTGTGCTGCTAAATCACTGGAAGTTTCTTTGAGCAGTCCTTGACGTCTCTATTTTCTTGTCCCTCAGCTCCAGGTGTGCTTGGACTTTTCTGACGCCATCCCTACATATTTGGACAATGTATCTACGTTCTTCCTTTGTAGCCTGTCCCTGCTTTCACCTCCTGTATCTCAGCCTTTTCTGCCTTTGTATCTCAGCTCAGTCACAAGTTCATTTTCACACAGTGAGGTCAGTCTCCTGTTACGTCTATGCACGTTCCAGGACGTATCCTTCTTGAACTTGGAGAATGCTGTCCTTCAAAACTTGGCAGCCTTCCACAGCAGATTTACTCTTCAGAACTGCCTTCCTTTGTATCCCACCTAGCAGTTCCCTGAATAAGTCCAAAATTTGCTCTCCTGAAGTCTAGGGCATGTAGTTTATTCTGCTACTTGCCTTCCTCACCTCCATCAAGATTTTGAGCCCATTATTTCATTCCTTAACAGACTGTTAACAAAAATCACGATGTTTATTGAGCATCCCATTGGTGCCTTCTAAGAGAGTCACAATTAACCCTTGGCCCTGCTTTGCACCCTCAGGCAAAGCTCTGGAAGTCTGCAGACACTATACATTCATCTTAGCCAGGGAAACAGCTCAGGTGGAGAGGAAAAACCACTGTATGTGGATAGAGTGTTCCCTCACTGAGTAATATCCTGAGCAGCACCCAGGAATTAGGATGTTCTGCCAAAATGATACATGTGCTCACAATTAAAACACTGAATATTGCGTTCTAAGATACAGTGAAGACACAAGAGGACGATGTCCATCACAGAACCTATATCCATACATACCAGGAAGTAGTTTTCTGATGAAATATAAATAGCAGCACATAATTTATCTAAAAACTACCTTAGACAGCTGTCACTAACCAACACTTACTGACACTGCACCATAAGCTTAATTTTCATTTTCTTTATTAAATACAAAGCCTGATTTTTACACCACACGTAAGGGATCCAATGTGAAAAGTCCCTTAGCAGACAAAAGGTTATTTTCTTCTAGACAGGAGCTCACCTTGGAATGCTTGTCAGGTAGGTCAGGACATTCTGAAACTCTTTTTCAGGAATCTCACTGAAAGCTGGATAGTCTGGAAAGGTGATAACAGGGCAGCCATCTCCCCCTCTTCCACCTACAAAAGAAGAAGCAAATGTGTTTACATGCAAGTCTCTTTACCTAGACTGAAATTTCCCAGTAATGAAACAACTGCTTGCCTTTTTTTATTTTCTTTGTTTTGTTTTTTTGTCTTTTGTTTTTCCCCAGGGCTCCTGTGTGGACAGTTCATTCTGAGCAGCCTCTCTCCAGTGATTAGGAAGTTTTACAGAAAGGAATTTGTTACACCCCATTCACCTCATTACATTTTTTCTGGACAAATGCCTTGGCTCTTGTGAGCAGTTCTGACACCAGATGGCAGTGCATCTTTATTCTGATAAACGTCAACTGCATGGAAGCAATTGGCAGAAAGAAATGAACTAATTTAGAAATAAAAAAGTTAATTCAGAATTCAGTAGGAGAATCTCCATCTTGAACTGAACTCAACCCTCTTATCAATTGGAACTCATTCATGCAACACCCCCACCCTGCTCAGCTGGCTGCTTTGTTTCCAGGTTGGTGATACAGAAGGGGCAGAACATTAAAAGAAATGGGTGTAGGTGTTTCAAATGAGATTTCCCATTCCCAGATTATGTACAGAAGGTAAAGCAGAGCCGAACACCTACACTGCAGTAGAGCTGCTGATGAGCTAGATACCATTATCCACATCTTTCCTGGTATTTGTGACACTGGGTGCAATTCACAGACACAATGCTTTGTGCACGTCACACACGTTCTTACATGCAAAATGTAATAATTCCTTTTTAAAGGCATTATTAGTGCTTCATGACTTTAGCAAGTATATATTCATAAAGACAGGTAGGACAAGGGGTTTGCTGAGGCTTAGCATCTGCATGAAGTTAACTGTTCTGGGGTGCAGGAACACACTGCTGGGAAGTTAGCTTTGCTTCACAGCTCAACAGGAGAAGAAAAACAAAGTGCTGTTATAAAATATTTTTTCCAGCCTTGAAATCTGGTAACTGTGCAGAAACCAGCATCAAACTGTATTAACAGCACCAATTATGAGAGCAACAGTGATTTGTGAAGATTATTACCCACTTCCAGCCCCTTTGCATCTAACCTCACAGGAAAAAGAAGATAAATATTTGACCTCAGATTCATTTGATAAAAGAAATCACAAGTTCCCTCCAAACCACATGTAATTAGAAGAGCTCAAATGGTATCTTTATGTTAATTGTGATGAATCTGATTACAGACGGCATGGTGCTGTCACTATGTAGCTCTTGGAATCAAAATACACTAAAAAAATAATGTGCTCTGGATGTATTTAAACAACAAAAAAATGCATCTAATATGTAAATATCACAAGTTTGCAAACATGACCTTTATGACACATCCAAACATGGCAACACTGAGTCAAGGGAGCTAATTTTAGCAATACAAATATTCACAACACAAATAAAATTAAAGACCAATTTTGATTCTATTGATTCTTTTTCTACCCAAGCTCTCACTAAAACATTCTCCTCTCTTATTAAAAGCATGATAATGATTATTTCTGTTCCTTATGAGGTGTTCTGCTCTCTTCAGAGTAACTATTTTTAGGCACAATCATACATTATTTGTGGTATCTTCACTGGTTACTTGTTTTGTTCTACTTAATTTCTATAAATAGGTCATACGAAACAAAAGAGCAACAACAATAGACTTGCAGGACATGTCCTAGAAGCAGAAGTCAGGACTAGGATTGTCAGGAAGTTCCCAGACCACCACTGACTGTCAAAGGCAAATAGAGCCATCCTGCCTGGAGGCTGCCTATTAATTTTCAGTTTCTAGTACAGTCATCTGTGGTTATCTTGGGTGGAGAAGACTCTGCCCTGAGCTCTTAGAAGGTTGTTCCTCACTGATTATCTTTTTCTTCAGAGTATCCCTCCTGGGCCACTTGAGCACACATATACTTTCAAATGCTCCTCAGCTGCTATTCCTTATCAGAACCTGCTGCTCAAAAGAGTTTAGGGCAGAGTGACCCAAAATGCTGCACATAAGAAATTCTGTAAATTTCAGCTTTAACAATACTGACTTACAGAAGCTGCTCTCTGTATTGCAACTTTATAGGTTGGACTTGATGATCTTGAAGGTCTCTTCCAACCTAGTGATTCTGTGATTAAATACACAGCCATCAAAGGAAGAACAGGTCACTGGCCAAAGCAGCCACTGCTTTAAAAGGAGCATTGTCAGGGAAATTTACAAAACGAGCATAGGAAATAAAGCAAAGTAAAAATCCTACATATTAATTGTGTTTATATTAAATAATAGAAAAAATAATGAGTTCACTTTTTAAAGTGTCCTTTATTTCTTAATGAACCTGATGCAGCAAGAAATTATTTTTTCCTTTATTCAGAATAATTATTTTCTTTCCCATTTTTTTTTCACCTCTGCAAAAGCAGCATGGTTCATAAAATTAGCTGTGTAAAATGTGATTTTCTTCTCTTCACCCAAAAGTAAATGAAGCCACAGAACTTAGGGGAAGGAGATAAAAAGTTTAGGAAGCTATACTCTTAGGGGGTTTATTGTTGTTGACTTTGGTTTTAGTGAGAAGGAAAGCATTCAAGTGACAAGTACTGAACAATATTACTTCTCCTATCCTTTTAGAAACACAGGTTTAAGGCAAAAATTTCAAACATCTAATTAAAACTAATTCATATAATAATCTTCCAGCAGCTCAGAATTATATACACCTGATTACAAAAAAAAAGACACAGATGAATTTGTGAGTGCTAAAACTCATGCAAGTAATTCAATACATACAGACTAATTTTTAAAATTAATTACTGCAATTTTAATCACCACACAAAAAATTAGTAATTTAACAGGAATAAATTCAGGTCAGTAGTTACAGTGACTTCATCTAACTACCTCCACTGGAGGTAACCTAACCACTGGAAAATCACCTCTTTCTCATTCCCCTCTAGCTCAGGGTCCTGAAATTCCATCTACAGCCGTTGAACAGCCTTAACTGATTTGCTGGACAAGTTCTGTCCACAGAGGCACACATGAGCCTGCTCTCTGATTTTCTAGTCTTACACAGGGATTACACAACTGGAATTTAATAGTTTTATGTGTTTTTAAGACAATCAAGTACCTGAGAGCAATTAGAGCATTTTCTTAGCCTAATATTAGCCCTTTTTTTTAAACATAATTTCTGAAAGTATAACAAGTCACCTTATTTTGTTTAAAAAATTATGAGCACTGTTCTGACTACGAAAATGTCAGATTGAATGGATCTAGGGAAAGATGCCTTTACCCATGGCAGGGTAGGGATAGTCTAGATGATCTTTAAGGTTCCTGCCAATCCAATCTGTTCTGTGATTCTATGAAAATCCTGAAATACATTCAGCATAATTTCTCTATGAAATATTAAATAAATGCCACTTGAGTGCCAACTTTAGTTTTTTGTTTATTGCAAAGAGCAGAAGAGAATGCATCAGTCCCTAAGTGGGTGCAATCAGTCTGCAGACATATTACCTGCAATGATTCCCAAAAATTCCTTGATGCTTCTCTTATAACATGCAGCTCTGAGAAACATTCTGCAACTGAGAGGATTATTACTTTCCAGGCTAAAAATGAAAGCACCATAGAAGTAAAGAGGACTGAAGCTTATTTCAGCAATTAAATAAAATAAAAACACTACACCAGTTTAAATTAGGCAGATCTCCTTCTACCCTACTTCTATAAGTGTTCATTAACAGAAAACTTTGTCATTAACTGACTTATACATTAAACTTCTTAAACAGATTTAGTGTCAAATAAAATAAATTGCCTCCATAAAATGGAAATTTTTCAGTGGATAAACTTTGACAATTCTAGCAAAGCCCTGTTAGGTGGAGCTCTTCTAAACAGATCTACGAGCCTTGGTCTCAGGTAAGTTTTTACAAGAGTGACAGCCCTGTGTTTGGAGAATCACACATTTTAAAAACATTGAATTGTACTAGCTCCACAGGTTACATAGCAAAATGACTTAACTGTGCTTAGAAAATAATACTTCATGTTCCTAACTTTTGAACACAAACAACACAAGCAATATCATCAATTGCTAAAATTGTGTGTACTCAGAGCATCATGGTCTTGTAGATGAAAACAGAAGAAAAAATAACCATGGGAAACTAGCTGTGCTATTGTGAGATGGGACTGGGGAAGTTCCCTTTAATTTTTAGTTTCCAGTGATTTAGCATTTATTTTTTATATTCTGCTACATCTAACTTTTCCCATCACAGTTGCTATATCTTCTGCATTTGTTTTCTTTTTTATTAAGCAGTTTGGGTGATAGAGAAGTGCGAACCCAAGTTAATTGCAGGGCATTTTCAGAATTTCTAATCAAGAGGATGTTAGTAACTTGGTATCTAAAAACAATCTCCAATGACACATAATTAGTATTCTTTCCAGTTTAAAAAAAGCACTGACAGGGAAAGTTTAAAAACTGGCATATTGTACATCTGCTAAAAACCGCACACACAAGTGCACAGGCACACACAAACACAGAGAAAAGGGTAATTCCCCACAACCCTGTAAAAGTCATGCTAGCTGTTTGGGGTTTTGTATGGACAACAAAGTTTGACAGCAGCAAAGAAATTGCTTAGACTAACTTCCAGGAAGGATGACTAAGAGATTATTTTGCAATGTTTCCCTAACTAGTCTGCTCTTGTTGGCATTAAAAAAAAGTATTCTCAAAAGTGCTCTGACCACCCCCACAAGAAGGAAGTAAGTAGCTGGATATAATTAGATGACACAGCAAAGAGTCTTCTGGCCTAGATTCTATAATGCAAATGAAATAGTATTTGGACTATAAGAAAAACCATGATCCCTATGTTGATCAATGTGCACACACAAGATCCAAGAGCATCATCCTTGTTGAATGGCTCAGATCCACAATGTTAATTCAAAAGACGCTGCTCAAACATTGCAGTCCTGTCAAAAGTGAAGTCCTCATGTGACTAAGGGCTTACCTCACTTTTTTTTTTTACTATTGTAGTGGTTCAGCTGTTATGCTAGTGCATTTCTGATAAGGAGTTTCTCCTTTCTGTTTGCATAATATACTTAACTGGAGAATTCAGTATTTGAAATTACATGTAGACTTCAATGAGGGAGTGGATAAAAGCTTCACTGCATATTCTTTGCAACAAAAAAACAGATTCAAGAGGAATTTATTAAAATGTTCTTTCCTTGAAATGAGAAGTTTTACTTGCATAACTTCACAAGCTGCGTTTTGCCCAGGCTGATCAGGAACAAATATACTGGCTTAAAAATTGGATTGCAATATATAAATCTGCATCTGAACATATTTGAACTGGAAATCTCTTAGCCAAAGATTCACTTTTTCTCTTTATCTTTTCCATTACTACATTTTTGCTTTGATTTTTTTTTTTTTAATTTCTACAGACAGGAGGTTTAGCACAGTAAATGAAAAACAGTAGTTAAGCTTACACTTGTGCAAGACAAAGACTTGTAAGCAATACCTCTTCCCCTGTTCATACACAACATAGATATTCTGTGTCTATATTATAACAGCAACAAAAATCAGGCTGATATTTTTAGCTAACTGTTGCAGTGTATGTGGTACAGGATCCACTCAGAAATTTTCAAATGTAATTTTACAGACTCAGCATCCAGAGCTACTTCAATGGGAACAGTGTGACCAGTGAGGAGTGGTCAGGTCGTTTCCACAGAGGAAAGCAAGAGCACATCCAAGAAAATAAACTTGGAGAAAGTGAGATGCTTACAATTTACAACGATAAAGGTATAAGCATATATGTATATATTTATAAACCAAAGATCTAAGCATTTTGAAAGCTAGTATTGATGTTAAATTTTTCAATGGAAGGAAAACCAACCAGGAATCAATAGGTAAAAATGAAAATAGCATGAACCCATATTTGTATTTCCTTTAATGGAAACACTTTGAAGTTGTTCAATGCATAAAGAGAAAAAGGAAAGGGAGTTAAATAACTGGTTCAGTACTCATGGTGGCCAAGAGTCCCATTTACACATCACACAGCTTGAATGATTTAAGATGCATATCAACATACACAGGTGTCTGCATGCTCTTCTCCATCTACATTTATTTTAACACTCTTTCACACTGCGATGGCAGACAGACACAAGGCTGGGTGGGTATGAAAGTCACACAGCAATCATGGAAAGAGAAAATAGTTTTGAAAAAAAATATAAAACATGAATGAAAGATTGTGAGGAATACATAAGGAATACATTTTCCAGAGACTTTTAAATGGACTTTACACTTTTTTTATCCTTCATGGGATAAAATCAAAAACAAGCGGGAAAAAAAAAGGCAGAAGACCCTTTTAAATGTGGAAGAAAAAGTGGTTGCACTAATAGTAACTAAAGAAAGCAAAGGTAAAAGAGGGGAAACACTGAACCATGTAGACACAACACTTAGTATAGCCTAGCAACAACAAAAGTGACTATTTTAGCCCAGATACGGACCTTGTTCCACAGAAAGAGGGCAAAAAGTAAACAACAATGCCTGAGGTAAAATATTAACTTCGGGGTTTATAAACTTTTTGTGTGAATGACTAATTACAAGCCTGGTCCACAGCTTGCCCCAGCGTTAGATTTAAGCTGAACACAATTGCATACTCACTGCTGAGCAAGAGGCAGTCTGCAGAGCAGTGAGCACCTTGATTTCATTGCACTTTGATATATTTACTGACAACTGAAACATTAGTGGCAGTTTTCACTTAATTTTGTTTCATTTCAAGTCTAATTTGGATGTTCCTGCAGCATTTCCATCACAATCCAGCACAACGAGGGACACAGTGAGAAGTGACCGATTCAGACCAAAACACAGAAAGCAGCTGGGGAAGGGCTACAGCCTTTAGGCACAGAAGCAGACTGGGTTTCATTCCCTATTCAAGCAAGTGTCCCATGAGACCTAGATACATCCTATTACAGAAACCAAAGCAATTCTCAAGGACATGTTGACTTACTGTTAAAAAGCCAACAACTAAAATCAGAAATGCATCTAAGACATTCAGCAATACCTGCAAACATGCTATTTTACCAAAGGCATTAGTAATCTATGGACTTTCATTTTAATGAGTTTTATGCCATGTACTTAGATTGTATTTCCAAGGCAACTTAGTAATAAGCAAAAAAGTCTCATTCATGCACACTGGGAATGTCTTAAGTGGCCTTAGAGCAAAGCCTCTCTTAAGCTCAACTGTAACAAGAAACAAATTGTACGTAAATCAAGTATCAAAACATTGGCTCTGTTCCTTCATTCACAGAACCTGTAAAACCACTGTTTGGTACAACACAAAGAATTAACCATCAGCATCCTGCAGGAGAACATTAGGACAAAAAAACCAGAATTCTAAAGTGAGGTGAAAATGCCTAACACTCAAGTTACCCAAGAATAATAAAAATACAACAATCTAATCACAGTAATGCTGTTGACCTATTCCTTGAGGCAAATAAAACAAAATTCTAATTGACATGATTGTGAATAGATAGAAGAGAATAGAATGAGGAATAGCTCCTCTTACTAAGCTCCATGGCCACGTGGATTTATCCAATGCTGAAGACACCTGTGGATTTGTGAACTCAACAACTCATCTACCACAATCACTAGTTTTCCCCCTCACTTCAGGGGGCAAAATATAAACCCTATTTATAGTTCCATAGATAGGCTGATTCTTGCATAACACTCTCATGAGACATTTTCTGCCCATGGATAAGAATGAGCTTGGAAAGTCAAAAAAATAAATTTCCAGAGAAGAATTGTAGCTTTAACACTATAACCTCAAATGAAGCATGAACAGTCAACTTCATTTTAAAAAAAAATTTTCCAACTGCTACTATCACCCCATAGAAAACAGTCACTACTGCAGACCCACAGTTTAGCTTGTGTAGCAGAAATAAATCATAATTATTAGTTAATCATGAGTAAAACAAGATTCAGTGAGCTCTTTCCAAGTAAAGCATTACATTATTCATTCCCCTGTGTCTCTAGATCTGATACAGGATGGGATTCAGAGGGACAGGGAACAGTCAGAATATAGCTGTAGCTCAGAGAGATAAATTTCTTTTATGCTGAAGGATGCAGGGCAGCTCTGCAAAGCCACTGATGTGTATTTGCAAAGCCCTTGTTGTGTACTGGAGGGAGGGCAGGACAGGGCCATAACTCCAGCAAGTTCACTGCTGCACTCTTGCAAGAGCTTTTACGGGCAGAAGACAGGAGAACAAACTTAGAAGCTTTTCAGACACCTTCTTCCACTCAGCCTGATCAGTGAGCAATGGCAGCACTTCCCTTTGCCCACGATCAGCCAGCCATGGGCTCAGGGTGGAAATGGTGCAAGCTCAGCAGCCAAGACGTGCACAGCACAAACTCCAGCCCCCATCCCTGGTGACCCAGGGGCAGAGACTCCCTGTGCTGTGCCAAAGTGGCTGTGCTGCTTTTGGAGACAGCCTTATAGCCAAAAGCAGGTTCCTTTGCAGAAGGCAGTCAGTGATACCAAGTCCAAAATCCTGTCCAGAACTCGATGCTACCCTTGCCTGAGCCCAGCACTGATGCTGTGGGAGGACATGGTACCGTGGTGCTTGGTCCCACTTCAGTCAGGACCAAGGTGTCAGCTTGGGCTCCAGTATCAAACATGACAGCTGAGCCCCTGGCAGCTGGGGCTGTCAGCTGAGGACTGCAAAACCATACCAACCATCAGAGTATCCATGCTGCAATCTCCAGTTAACTGGAAAATTACCTGTAATTTAAAAATTTCTATTATGCTTTTAAAAATTCTTTTATAAATTCTTAAATATCAAGTCTTGGTCGCCTGCAATTTGAGTCACTCATTGATTTCTTATAGAAGAGTCCTCAGAGACTGTGAAAGGACAACAAGCTGAACTGTGTGTCTAAACAATGTGTATAGGAGGGAACACCACAGTCTTACCAGACAGATAAGCAAATTGTTTCTTTAATTGGTCCTGAATATCTGCAGCATAGAGGGGAATGATATCCTGATGCATGATTTCATCTGTAAAGAGAAAAAAAAAATTGCATTGCAAAGTCATTTTATGCAAAATTTCACAGCACATATTTAAAAAAATATATCCCTAAACCATAAAAACTCAGAAAACTGTCTAACTTTTGAAAAATACATGAAAATCCTTGGAGTCTTTCAAGTGTTTGCCAAGGGCAAACTTTTCTTTGAATAGCACACTAATAAAAGAGGAATTTACATTTACTGACATTTAGAAGCAGTACAGAACTGTCACTGAACAAAACACTGTAGAACTAATATTCCTCAGGAATAACGTTAAACAGTGGGATTTTTACATATTAAACTCATCTTGATTCTGTCATCTACATTCAAATACCCCAAGAAAACAGCATTAAATAAGATAGGTAGAACTGGCTTGAAAGTACATCTCCCCCCCTTGAAAACACAAACACAGACACACACACACTCTACCTCCACGCTGAAAAGCAATGCTTAAGCTTTTATCTCAGCCCTCCTACTTCAGCTTAGTGACAACCATTCTGCTTTCCCAGCCCTTGGTTTTCTGTCCCAGTGTTTCAGCAGAGGCGTTTCCCACAGAACTTTTCCACAGAGGTCAAGCAGAAACCTGAGTTTCACTCATGGTGACAAAGACTGCATGACAGAGTTGCTTCATTCATAAACTGTGATCTCATTTTTTACAAGGAAACAAGTTTTACTCTTTTGCAATTCCTAAAAACAATTATTCCACATATTAGCCTCACTGAAAAGTATAGAAGAGATGACATAGCTTTTTCTTTATTTGGTTATGAACATTTCTTTTAATCTGACATTGCACTGACATTGAAGTTGTGGGTTTTAATGTACATTGAAATGCCATTAAGATAGGTTTTGACACACAGAGCTGTGAATGTGCACAGGAAAAGTAAGTAAAAACCTAAAACTGATGTAAGGGTAAATGTCACCTGCACTGAAGTACAAGCTGAAGTAGGGCTCTGGTTCTCTGAGGTCTTTCAAATCCTAGATCGCAAGCATACAGACACTTCTATGAGCAATTCTCACATATGTAAAATTCTGAGAACTTAAATTATTTGAGAATAGCAAAAAAGCCACTTTCAGTTACTTCTTCCAGATAAGCAAGAACTTATACTGTGAAACAGAACTTCTCTGTTCTCTGTCATCCCGTTGGGCAGAGGAAGACCCATGACCACTTTCAAGGTCACACATTGATCAGAGCTATTTTCCTGCATCCGCTGAACTTCTGCCTGAGCAGAGGACCTCTGCATACCATGCTGTCAAATCCGTAAGTGGATACTTTTAACTGTCAAGTCATATTTCACCCAGACCTTCAGTTATGTCACCATTTCTACATTTTCAAAAAAACACTGAAGACAGATGTTTCAAAACTCCAATCTCAGATGTCCAAGTAACTTCCAGAAGAGGAATACCCCCCTTCCACAAAGGAAAAAGGATTTTAGAGGGATTTTTTTTGCTGTCTGCGTCTTATGATACAAGGAGCCCTCCTGCAGCAGCCTTTAAAAAACGACACAGCCCTTACTCTGCAAACCAATATCTGCAGGTGGACCCATTAACCCGAATACAAACTCTTACAGGATTAATGCCAATTTTTTTGGTGGGAGATGGGAAAAGGGAAAATAATATCATCAGTGTATAAAATGCCACCCTGCCTGAAGTCACAAGCAGACAAAATTTTCATTACTGCATAGCATTGTATTCTAAGCACGTAGTAAAATAGTTGATTTTGCATATGTAAGTAAACACGTGACACACTACACTGGCAGAGGCAGGACATTCCCAAGGAAGAGAAACTCTTTATGCATCATTACATAAGGATCACTATTTCCCCATGTAGCCCTGTGATCAACCCCACTGCAATTTGGACACATGTGCCATGTGAATACTCATGTCTAGATGTGATTGCTCCAGGGCTCCCTTTGAAAGGAGCAGCAGCTTTTGCCACCTGCACAGGTCAGCCCCACAATACTGGTCAAATACTGCTTCACTGAAAAGACAGTCTCTTCCTCCCCCTGGTTTTAAACTCAGTTTTAACTCAAATGTAAGAGCCCATCTGTTTGCAAGTGGAGGAGCAGCACAATGTGTCCACTGAGAGACACCAAAATGCTCTTCCTGCTGCACTCCCCTCCACCAAAGCCATCTCATCTTGTTCCTGCTGATTCGATTTCAAGATATACTTCTAAGAGCCAAGTATGCACTAAGATCAGAGCTGATTTTCAATAATTTGAAACAACCAAGACAAAAAATATCAGCACAAAAAAAGAGCAAGGAAATGCAACTCTTGGAATTGCCAAACAGGTCACATCCAGCAGCTTGACAAGATACTTGAAAGCAGTATTACCACTCCTGGATTTAGCCAGAAATCCCTCTTCAATGTATTTTCCTTCAGAGGAGGTGCAATTGTAAAGACTCATTACTCTGCACCATTTCCTTGATATTCAGCATCCCTCTGGAAAAGAGAGTTCATCACAGTTTGTTTGGGGTTCAATCTGATTTCACTTCAAGGTTGTCCATCATTTCTTCAATGTGCTATTTCTTTAAAAGGATAAGGCAACAAAAGTCTCACATGCTGGATAGACTGTGTGAGCACACACTCCTTACTGTCATGGCCTTTAGGGAAAATATTTTCTTGGAAAAATTCTTTAAATAGAGAACCTGCCACCTGCTACATTCTTTAGGGACTATTTCCATTTTTATAAAGCTAATTAAGTGCACATTAAAATACAGAACTACTGAAAATCTGCTCACTGTTTTGTAAGGAATTTTTATAGGATCAAATTTCACTTGTACTTGAATAGATTAAGATTCAAATAGCCCATTATTTTCCCTGTTCTACCTTTTCTGCTTATACAGTATTTTCCATGCAGAGACCTAAGGGTCTGTCTGTTTTACCATATCCAAAATTCATTGCTGAAAAAAGTTGCTCATATCAAAACATGCTTGAATATCCTGTCTTTCCTGAGGAGCCCATTTAAGAAGCTTAAAAGAAAGCCCCTGGGAATTACAGTGCATCTGGTATTATAGGTGATAATAAACAGTAAAATAAGGTCTCTAAAGTTAGTACTGCTTTTTTATTACTATTTTTTAAACCCCAACATAAAATAGCTGGGAATGTGCAAAGATTTTTTTTTCTAAGCTGACAACTGGAGGTTCTTTTAAAAAATCCCCATATTATCTAGTATTCAAATTATGAGTGTAAGAGGGGGCAGAACTGTCATCTTACTAACATAAAGGAATCAGTTAAATATATATGGTTCTTATTACCTAAAAAAGCCTCTCTCATTAAAAACGTGAACCACGATCTTGCAGATACATCATCTTCTAATTCAATTTAAATCTTGCTTTGATAGTCCTGTCTCAATGATAAAGGATGATGTCTTAGAGGGACCTGACCCTATCCTATCAGAAGCACCTGACTGCATTTCAGATGAAGCAGGATGGCAGATTTAAAACACGGGGGCACAAAGATAACTTATTCTTGAATTACCTGGTACCAGCAAGCCCTGAAGAACTTGGGATCTGAGAGAACAATCAATGTCACTGCAGTCAAGAATTTCCCTTATTGATAAAAAGCTCCTCTTCTTTTTCTGATCAAACTAAAACTCATCATCATTTGTAGTTTGTCTGACATGCAGAAGCAAACCCACTTTCACAGAACACAGCATTTGAGTGGACTCTGAACTGGCTGCACCCACATTACACAAAAGGAAGTCTCCCAATATGATTTGTGAGCCTCCTGTAACCAGTTTAATAAAATTCCCAGCCAGCCAGCTGGAATTATATCACCCTTTGAGTAATTCTGCAGGAAATTCTATGGCCATTACTTTATGCCAACTTGAAAGCCAATCTATTTGTACACATCCGGACAGCGTTACACCTTTCAGCACAGATCCCAGTATGAAGCACATCAGAAATCAAATTACCATTTTTCTTCCTCCTCTTTCTTGCTGAGTCTGCAAAATTTTCATGAAAACTTGTCTATGGCTTCTCTATGAAATCCATGCCTTAAATTGAAGAAATACTGTATTTTTCTTAACCAGTTTTGCTTTGCTTTTCCTCCGGAACAGCTTACCCACCCAAAGAATTGAGTGCCTTTTATGAAGGGGGTCTTCATTTGAAAAAATCTCTTCATTAAACCACCCTCCCAATCTGGTAATTATAAATGCAAGATAATGACTTTCAGAGCAGTCCCTTCACCCCTCTCAGCCCCAAGGCAAATCTTTCATTTCCTCATTCTTCCCTTTTCCTCTTCACACCCTGACCACCACGACTAACAGTCAGCTCCTTTGTGAAGCCCCCCAAGCAGGGAAGAAGCAGAGCAGCAGAGCTGGTGTACAGAAGCCCTCTTCTGCTCTAAGCCACCCAAAACTAATGAGCTGCTCAAGATGCCAAGCGAGTTTTCCAGCTTTAAAATTGAATTTTAAAAATCACTGCTGGTTAGTGACAATACCTGCAAGCTCAGTGCTCGGTGTGCTCAGGCACAACAGCTGCAGACAAGGCTCCTCAGGTCCTCATGCTATTTGTAGCCACACCAGGCTGATGACAGGAATTTGTGCAAGTGTTCATATACTAAAGATTTTAAATCTCACCAGTTCAAGATACCTTTAGGAAGAGCTCATTCCAATTTCGTTTGACTACACAGTCACTAAAATGATGGACCAGGAAAAGTGAGTGAATAAATTCAGAAATTTTCATGCAAAACACAGTTTTCTGTTGAAGTATAGTTGGGAAGGAAACTGGGCAAAATAGTGCTTTTGCAACTTGTTTGTTTCTGGTGAGCTAAAATATCTTGAGCAGGCAGAAAATGCAAGTTCTTTGCCTCTACCAGCATCCCAGTTGCTGGCACAAAGAGATATAAAACAAACTAGTGCCCCAAACAGCTTCATATTGAGTGTCCCATAATTATTATTAATTATATAGTTACATAAGAATTTTACTTGTAAGAGCTTTACAGACTACAGCTAAGCTCTACCTCCCATTTCCTCTCCTAGTTAGAAACACTATTTCCTCTCAAAAGCCCTGGTATAGAAAGCAGATCCTTAAGCTGAGATGCCTTTTCTTTTAAGAGAATCATGCTTTATACAAGTTCCACTTCCACAGCATTCCTAACATCAGTAGATTTTCTAAGACTGTCTGGCCTATTGTCACGATATGCAGAGAACAGCACTCCTGTATACCCAGTGCTCCAACAGGCTAGGATGGAATCCCATGCACCTTCAGTGCTAAGTAAGGATCTGGTCAAATCAAGACTTGGAAGTGGTACTGCCAAAAAAAATCTAAAATCTTAGGAAAAATATTCCCTGTATTATAACCCCAGGCACTGCGGACACAGGCACTTATTTATTTGGGTGGTGTTTTAAATGTCCAGTGCATCAGAAAACCTGACAGATCCTTCACAAAGTCCTGAAACTGTGTTCCTGCAGCACTGTTCATGTTTCCTAAGTTTTGGTAATATTTAAATTATTCCACTGAAATGAAGCTGGATAATTTTGCTTCACTGGTCATAACTGAAGAACACCACAACTACTTATAAGACAGGCAAATTAGTCCCCAAAGGCTACAACTCCAGAATTTAAATATGAGAGGCAGGAACTTGTCATGGGTTAAAGAACAAAATCTAAAACCCAACATCTTTGTACAGAAACCTACTGAACCCCCTACTTTACTCAGGCAATTTCTGCTTTCTGCAATCACAGTATCCACCTGTTTCTTCTTTGAGATCACAGAATTGGGGATTTGGCACAAAACCACCTACAAAACTATGAGAATGATGGTTTGGTTTCAGATAGGGAGATTAATCACTGATCTCTCCTTTAAAAATAGAAGTTTCAAGGTATACAGAAAATGCAATGCTGTTGGCCTGGCCCAAAATGACAGGAGGTGTAACAGTTCCCATTTTCTTGAGTCAAATTATTAAATACCTGCTCAAAATCACACTTTGAGAGCCAAGCAGGATTTTGGTTTCTTTTCAACTCTGGTATTATTGGATTTGACAGCTTATTATATATGTCAGATTGTTTTCCTCTTTCTTATTTCACCTCCTTTTTACAAAAGGCAACAAAGTTCTTTGTCTTATTTTGCCAAAATAACATGCTCTCAAAGCACAAGCAGAGAGGAAATACAATCCCCCTCCCTTTCATGTATAATAGATGCATTCACAGGATACTATGAGTGCTAAATACTGCAGCTTCTTCCTCCTCTGCTTCATCAGTCACACCGACTTGACAGACTAGTCTGTAGTCCTCAGCTTGTCAGGGATCACCTTTAAGTTTGGATATGGCTTACAAGAGAGACTAAACACTGGCTAATCGGTAACAGAAGAAAATGGTGTAATAATTAGAAAGTCAATCTGGGGATCAAACCCTAAATCTAGTATTTCTTTGTTCTTGAAGAAAATCCAAAGTAAGATAAAAGGTGAGAGGGGTGTGCTTTACAATGTTGCAAAACATCTCAAAGTGTTACCAGTTAAAAAATCTAAACTATTTTACCATGCCTTTGCTGTGTGCATGCTCAAGTGCACCCAGACTGTTTTGGTGAGAAAGACACATTTTTTGTGCTATTTCCAGTCATAATAATTACTCTCTTTTCAAACTGAGAAGTAAGGGGAACTTAGAATCACGTCACACAGCCTAAGTTCATATTAAGCACAAAATGGGCTAAGAGATAAAGCAGCAACAGTGTCAGGTGTTCCCTCCTGCCCAAATGTATGATTAACCTCATGCCTGTGGCATGCTCTTACTGTTGCAACAACAATATTGCTCTCTTCTTTCCAGGACGTCCTGAAGGAAGCCAGGTAAACCCTTTTCTGTTCTTGCAGGAGAGTTTCAGACTGCAAGGAATCACACTGAAATATTGCCCAAACTGCAGCATTCTTAACTCCCTAATGCTGCAAATCATGCTGAGTGTACAGAATAAAAAAATTCGAAAGTATTAGATGTACTTAGCCATCTGCAAGCAGCAGATTTTGTCAAAAGCAAAGATTTTTTTTTTTTAACGGAGAAATAGTAGAGAAAGACTAAGCAGCAGAGAATGTTCCCCTGGCCAGAACTCAAGTGATAAGAAGGGAAGTGACCCAGATGTGTCTCACTCAGTACTTTAGCAAGCAAGCCTCTATGGAATAACAAGGACATTAGATTTTGCCAACTGCATTTTAGTAAGATTTAATGCTCTGAGAAAGTCATTACAGGAATTTTGCTTTCTAAATACTAAAGCTTTGCAAAGAAGAGGAAGTCTTCCAAATAGAGGAAATGGAAAGATCAACTCTGAACAGAAGAGCCACATGCAAGCTAAAGGACTCATCTTCAGTGAGCCTTAAAAACTAACGATGCAATTACTCAGCTGAAACACATACACTGAAGTGGATATTTTTCAGAGAATTTAACCAAATATTTGTCTCCACCGAAACAACCTGCTTTCAACTCTTCCTCTTCAGAAAAAAGTGCAACTCAAAGCAGGTCCCAAAGCTTTAACTGAAAAGTCAACACACACAGGACCAGCTGTATGAATATCGGGCAATTGTACTACACAGAATGCTGTTTTTCTGTGTTATTTCGGAAGCATGGTAAGATTTTAAATATTGAGTGATTTTACTCTGTTATAAAAAACCAAAAAATCAAAACAACTAAACACTTTTATAAAGCAGCAAGGTGGCAAAATCTAATTGCTTATTGTACTCATCTATTCTGGAGATAAATTATAGCAGTGCTAACAATTGTGAAGTTACATAGAATGAGTTGGTTGGGTTGGAAGAGATCTTCGAATACCATGTGGTTCCAAGCACACTGCTGTAGGCAGGGACACCTACTAGACAGGTTGCTCAAGGTCCCATCCAACCTGGCCTTGAACACTTCCAGGGTGGGGCATCCACAACTTCTGTGGGCAACCTGTTGCAGGGTCTCACCATCCTCCTTGTAAAAAAAGTTTTCTTCTTTATGCCCAATCCAAGCCTACCCTCTTTCAATTTAAAACTGGTGCTCCTTGTCCTGTCATTGCAGGCCCTGTCAGTAAGGGTCTTCTTGACTTTTATGATTTCAACAACACAGAGGATGGTGAGAATAACTCCTAAGTGACAATATATTATTTCATGCTACTGTTACACAAGTAGAGTTTTTCTTGTAACTATACATCCATAAACTAATGCTTTGAAAGGGAATGTGTGTGTGAGAGAAAGAAGGGCTAACACTAAGAGGCTTGTTTAGAGCTGTGTACTAGTTTTCAGCTAGAACATTCACTTGTAAAGTTCCCAGTATCTGGGACTCTGATTACAGATTACTTATAAAGAAGAGGTTTCTGAATTCATAACTCAACTGGCAGCCCCACCTTACCACACAGCTGACAGAGTTGTTAATAAGAGCTCTTGAAGCATGGTGGCTTACTGTCTAATGCCATGAAAAAGATGAAACGTCATACATTTCTAAAGCACTGCAAATATGAACTACTTCAGGTAATTCAGAGGCAAGACATGGACACAGCTCAGTATATCCCATAGGCAGCTACAGAATCATTTAGTGCAATACAGTCAACCTTGGTGAGACCTCTCCTTCACTTACATTTTCTCCCCTCTGCTGACTGTAGGCACAAAAAATACTCCATATAAAGCTCAGGAGGAAGAGGAAAGAACAGTGCCAGGGAATGGGACAACGCTTCTGCCCACTTTGAGCAGAATGTTCCAACAGCTCTCCAGAAAGAAATTCTCTCTGTCACACTGAACATGCCCACAAGAAGTGGAGGCAGACAACAGATGAGAATCAAGTCTTGGCAGTTGCTAACAAAAGCCCTGCTCACTTATTTCTCAGTGATCAAATACAAATGAAAACACCCTATTTTAAACTTGGCAATTTACACAAGTAGTCCTGGCATGATTACATATGCACCACGATTTGACACAAAATACTCCCTCGTTCTGCATTCACTGTCTCCTACAGTAACCAGTGGTTTCCTAAATCCACCCTCCCCTCTCAGGGATGCACATAAAGAACAAAAGTTACTCAGGCTTATTACTCCACCCTTTCCATCTGGTTATCCTCATCTTTCTTAAACCTTTCATTCATTCCTCCTAAGTAGCATGCCTTTCAGTATCACCCTGGTAGCATCAAGCACTGCTTGAGAAGCAGAGCACTCAGACTCACGTGTTGATGATTAGTAATACTAATTAAAGATTAGTAAGAAGATCCACCCTTTAGTTAGAAGACCCACCCTTTACATACCTGTTTTATTTAAATCTGACATTTCAAAAGCAACAGTATTGGAAGGTTAGACACCAGTCCATGGGCTCGGTGTTCTCTGTCTCCTCTGCAGTAGTCATGCATACCAAAAGCAGAAAACAGAACTAGGAATGTAGATTCAGGCACCAGAATAAGGACGCAATTTTTGCTTGTCTCTGTTCCACAAAACGTGCTTTCATTTTGCAATGGACTGTGGCTGCACTATTAACAGCAAATAATATGTCTACTATTTCATTTTATCTTTACAGAAACAACATTTCTATAGAAAGCTCTGACTGAAGGAATTAAAGAAATAATTCATTTTAGATCAACTTGCCTATACTAACAACTAGGGATGCCAAATTGTATCCTGTGAAATAAACGTTGCTTTTTCTCTACCTCCAATAGGAATCAGGAGAAATTATGTATCTGATAGTCATACAAAATGCAATGAATTGAAAATTAAAACACACTGTAAACCAGAAACAGCAGGACAGCTCTCTGCAACAGCAAATTCTCCTTGTAAGCTTTAGCAGCTGTTCTGATCACCATAATCACGGCATGAATGAATCCCGAGCAAAGTACCTTCCATGTAAAATACAGAGTATACAGAGTACAGAGCTTGTGAATACATATGGTGTATTGAGAGCTACATATGCAAATAAAATGATACACTGGAAATTTAAACAAGGACAGAACACAAACAGCCACACCAATAAATATATTTATACATGAATGCACACAAGCAGAATACAACTTTTGCCTTTGTACTAAAACACATCCCATTTTCCTCGGTAGGATAATGTTATCTGGCAAAGTTCCTGTCTGACCTGCAATCAAGCAACTAAGAAAATTTGAAATACTAGACACACCTGTGCATTTCTTCAGAAGCAGCCACAATTCAGCAATATCTTGGTAGAGCAAGGAGATCAGGCTTAAGGTCATGTTGCTTCTAATCAATTTAGAGCAAAATAGTTCCGTGGACAGTGACCTATTTATCTGCGAGCTTATCCTCAGTGCAAAATGAGAGCACAAAACTCCATCTTTCACTGGAAGCCAAGCCACTGGGGGCACAATGCCTTTCTTCAAATTACATGCAGAGTAAGTGTGCCTGTCAGCAGGCTCAGAGGTCCTCCAAAGGACTTGCTGGCTGCTGGCTACCACTTCTTGTCTTCCTGCATAAAGCGCTGGCACGCGTTAGATGCAAGCTGTTTGCTTTAAATGTGAACACATGCACTGTTCAAACATTATCAGAGTAAGAATGCATTAAAAAATTAATCCTAACTGTGCCTTCCTCCCTTTAAAAGCTCTAGTTTCAACAAACAATGGTACAGTAAATCTAGCATTATCATCTTTTTCTATCATCCATCCCTACTCCATACAAAAATTAACTGCCCAAGAGACAAATGGCCTTTTTCCAATGAACCTTTGGCTAGAAAGCTCCCCAGAAATTTATTCAGCTTTTCCTATTTGTAAGGGAATTCTCACCCATATGTCTTGGGTGGAACCAAACTGGGGTGCTTTCCTTGGTGGGAAACCCATCAAACACCTGTTCTCTATGAAGGAGCCTACCCAAAGCAGCAGGAGCTGACAAAAAGGCATTCTACTAATGTGACTTTGCAAGTGGAAATACACTGAAATCTTATGAGTAATACAACAGAAAATAAGGCAACAAATGACAAAATAAATTAGAACAGAAGTATTCCATATGATCTTTCAGACATTAACGCTGAGTAGACTTGCTTTACCTGATCCTTTAAAGTAATTGCCCAGTGACAGATTACCTGTTAATTAATACACTTGAGATTAGTTATCAGCCGTTCAGACTCACTAATACAAAGAGTGAGCCAAGGAGTACGAGTGACAGCAACAGCCATATGAAAACAAATACATTGCTTTTCTTCACTTCACAGTGTTATAAGAGTCCTCTCCCAACAAGAGAGGTCAGGGAAAGAGGACAGCGAGGATAAAAAGCTTGAATTGATGGTTACATCTGTTCACAAAATCCCATTTGCAGATGGTAAAAAGCTCCATTTCTGCATCAGCACTCCCAGCCATCAACCAATCCCATAAAAGCAAACCAAAACAAACCCAGGTCACTCACAGACCACACTAGAGGTTATTTTCTGAAGCGCCCCACATCTGTGTTCTCACCACTCATCTGCCATGGAGCAGGACCTGTTGATAATCCCACACCAGTCAAATGTATTCTAACAAATCTACCATCTATACAAGCAGCTCTATTTAGTGCATGACATCAATATGTGATCTGAAGACTATGATCATGGTAATTTATTTTCAATTCTGCTATTTCCTTTTGTCATTATGCTTTGTAGTAAGCCAAAACACGAGAGTTATCTAAGCAGTATCAGATGTTTTTAGATGAAGGTAGATTTAAAAGAAGTGACACTCCTTAGAATTATTTTACTTAACTATTCTGTATTTTATGAGAGCTTAGCACATTAGACTGTGCAGATAGTTAAAAATTAGTGAATGAGTCTTCACATGACTCCCACAAGTCATGTAAATACTCTCACATGTGAAAGTTGAGAGGGAGCAGGTGATCTCTCCTAGATCAGGTGACAGCATCTGTTGCACTGTCAGACAGAGGATCTATGTCTGGGCTCCAAGCCCAAACTCCCTCCTTTCCAGGACAGCCACCTGACCCGCTGGGTGGAGCGTGCTCCCAGATCAGTATCATGACTTGTATTCCTCAAAGATCTGCACAAGTCACAGCATTTTTATTTCTGGCTGTTGTGCTACAGCACAGCTCCAGGAAGAACAGTCTCAGATACCTAATGCAGGTATACACACTGATATTAACTTCTTACTCAACAGTGCCAAGCTGGTATCAAACAGTGGGCAGAGAGTCCACTGCCACATGCTTGGCTGACCAGGTACTTCTGGTAGTGGCTTGGGCTTGGTGTCACCTGCAGCACAGCATACAGGAAATATAACCCTTATTATGTGATTGGTAATAAATGATGATAAAGCAGACATGGGAACACTTTCCAAACATCCACAAAGAGGGAGAGGAAGTTTTATAGCCTCCTTCAGAGATTAAAACCATGCAGAAGTGGAGCTACACCCTTCTCCAGATAGGAATTACTCCCACCTCGATACACACAATAAGATCCAGGAACCTGATACTTTGACATGTTGGCTACTTCCTTAAGAAAAAATAAATTCAAAACCAAAAAACCCTCCACAAATATAAAAGAGGAAAAACAATGATATATAACATGTTGGTTGCGCTTGTTCTCATTGTCAAGACAGAGAAGAACTATAAATCCTTGTATTAATCAACACTGAATGCTCCAGAGTCTCTTCATGTTGTACCCAACATGGACAGCCACATTTTAACAGGCTTCTACCCTCAGATTTCACAGCAGAAAAAACAGTGAAATCAGTCATTCAGGTGAAAACCTAGTACTAGTTTAAAAACAATTTAATTTCTTGGATTAGCACAATAGATACATGGAACAGTCATCCTCTAGGCTTCATAGATTACTCTTTCCTAGCCTTAAATCTCAAAACCCCCATATATATACTGTAGAATCATGGAATGGCCTGGGTTGGAAGGGACCTAAAAGATCATCTAGGTCATCTTCCAATCCCTGTGCCCCCAGTTGGGTTGTTCATAGCTCCATCCAACCTGGCCCTGAACACTTCCAAGGATGAGATTTTTTTCCAGATTGATCAAGATGTAATAATGTCTGTGGCTAAGAGCACCAAAATAAAGCACTGTATGGTTCAACCCTTTCAATCTTGACCAACAAGGCACACCTTCACCTCCCACTTTTAGGGATCAGTGTCTTTAGACTTAGCAATACACATGAAGAAAAAGTACATACAGAGAGCTCAGCATTTGCTGTGGAGGAGCCTTGGAACCTGCCCCCCACTCTGCTGGGGAGACAGAAACCCACAGAGTGTCTCTATGGAACTTGGTCTCAGATGCCCGTTTAAAAAGATGTTCAGGCAAAGGCAATTTTTTCACTAGCAGTTCCATTCTGCACAAAAAGCTGGGCTGATGATACTACAGGCTCCTGGAAAACACTCTTCTGGTAAAAGAGGGTTCCAGTCAGTAACCGAATGGCTTTTTGTGTTAGCACTCTGTTTTGGACTGTGTACATGGGAGAAATGTTTGTTCTACAGTTATAATACCTGAATTCCTTGCTGTGCACTTCAGAGAAGAGCAGAAAGAAAGAGCAAAAGCACTGAAGCATAAAATCTTTCCCTGACTTTCATGATCCAGCTTAAAATAGAACCAGAGAAGAAAATTGCGCTATATGGGCATGCATATTAGCATGAAGACTTCAGGGCAAATTTAAGCTCTATTAAAACACAAAGAAGCAAGAGCCCTCCTGAGAAAATCTTGGTGGGCACAAGAGTGTGTATTTATAAGTGTAAGGAAATTAATTTCAACTCCACTCAAGCTCAGCACTCAGGTTAATTCTCCCTCCCACCTCAGCATGGGATGAGTGACAGGCTGCAGCCTGCAGAATGGAGGAAAACACTGTGGGAGAAGCTGTTAAAGGATGGATGCAAAGTCAATTGAGGTTAAAGACTGTGTTATCCTAGTTTTATGAAACCCAGGAAAGGAAACTATAACTATGGCTTAAATATACATGATACTGTACCTGTTTTGTAAAGCATGTGCAAGTGTGCAGCATAAGGTTGGCTATGTTCATGGTAAAGGATATTAAAGTCTGGTAAGTTCAACATTAAAATATAATTATTAAACATATTTTTTCCTTCAGGGGTGCTGTACTTAGGAAAAGGCACATCAACAAAATAATGTGGCATTCAGCATGACAAAAGCTATCCTCACAGGACCATCCTAAGCATAATGCAAATGTATATTCTGGAAAAAAAAAACCACCCCAGCAAAATACATCTAACTCACAGCTGTAGCTGCAGAATGTAAAAATTCGTGGAGTTCTGAAGACATGGAGAATTTGATGCATAATCTGTTGGCTTCTAGATTAGCATACTAGACTATTTAAAAGCTCCATTAATTTTCTTCTTCCAATCCTTCCTGATGTTTTTTTCAAAGAATGGATGCAAAAGAGGTTTCATCCTTTTTGAAGTCATCAAGCACTCAAGATTTGTATTTCTGTCTGGTTTACATTAAAAGATTCCAAGGATTAAAATTCGTCTATGCACCCATTATACATACACACACACAAACACGTATGTTTGTATAAATCCATTATGTTAAGCAGCTTGCTAAATCTTCACACAGCAACAAAACTAATCCATTTTGAAACTGCTTTGGCAATTTTCAGCTTGGATGTAAGTCATCCCTGCATGCTCACCATACTTAAATTTAAGCAAATTCAACCAATAAAAAAATCACAGTCAGGAAACAATAATAATAATCCCCAATTAAAACTTCCATCCATGAAGAAATATACTCTTTCACTGAAAACGAGTATGCTGGTAAATGCAAATAGTTGCTGGAACATTTAAAAGAAAAGGGTGCTGTTCAATCAAAAGGTTGAATCCTGTACTATCTTTCAAAAAGATAATGCCCTGAAAAAACATAAGGAGAGCTTCTGAGAAATTACACCTTAAAAGTGCACTTTGCACTGTAAGACAATAATAAACTTCAAAGTTTTGAAGATTACACATCCTTCACACCAGGTATCTAAGAAGTAAAACAAAATGCAGAAGAACATGTCAGCAATTTTTAAGGCAGAATAACACCCTATCAAGGATGGTACTTCTCTGGCCTCATGATTACTCTTAGGGGCTCTCCCCAAAGCCATGGCAGAAGCCTGGCCACTGAATGCAGTTATCACACATCTGTTCCAATTTCTAATTTAGAAATTACATCTTTCTGGTGTTCTGTGAACTGAATTATCATGATTTTTAATTTTTTTTTATTTACATGCCTTTTCTAAACAAGCTCCCCCACAAATCTTTAATCACAGGCCTCTCCTTGGCTGTGCTGCAGGGTTTACCAAGGTTTCTCACTTCAGAAAGACACAAAACCGGACTTTTTTCAGGATTAATTTAATCACACAGGAGTTAGAAGTTATCCTACAGTATTTAGTGACAGTTCCTTCTGTCCCCAGCAGCAAAAGCAACAAAGAAATGGATGTGACCTTTTTAACTTCACAAACAGCAGCAGTACTCAGAACAGCAGAGCCTACACAGAGATACTGCTATTCAGATGTGAGGAACAGAGGACTTCTGGCTTGGGGCTCAAGGTTTCTGCAGTGGTGTTCAAAACTCAGAGGTGGGAAGTTGCAGTCTGATGACAACTGAAAACTGTAATTAAAGGTGGAAAGCAAATCACTGCTGAGCTTGGATAGAAGGCAGGACTAAAATTCAGAAAAATCAAGAGGATGAGATCCATTTTTATTCCGGCAGTGGGATTAAAGGAGCAAATGAAGCTGGAAAAAATGAATGTGGAGTTTAGTGGCAGCAGAAAGGAGAACTCAACAGTGAGTAGTAACAACAGAAATACATGATGAAAGCAGCACAAGAATTAAAATTAGGAAAGGAAAACCAGGTTTATTATGTATTCTGAAACATATATATTAGTAAGAATATTAATTCAGTAAGCAAGGAAAACCAACAAAGACCATTACAACCAATGAAGTGTTGTGCCACAATCACAAATATATTTATAGCCTAAGTATAAAATAAAACTTGGTCAGCAATAGGACACCCCCTTTTTATGACTCTTAAAGTACACAGAATCTTTGGTTTTTTTCCAGATGAAAAAAATACTCGGGAAGCAGAAAAACTTTCAGGTCAAAAGTTGTGGGAGAACCGGTTCCAAAGAAAATATCATATGCTTCTGCAATACTGATGAACACAGATAAAACTATTTATTACAAAGGAAGGAAAGGAAAATTTGCAGAAATCATCATTTCCAAAAATCCATAAAGAGCAAACAGGACAGAGAGCCAAGAAGAGAGACCTGATTTGCATCTGAGGCAAAATTAGGAGCTAAAAAATATTAATTCCATCACATCTCTAAAATAATCAGTTGGGGTGGGTTTGGACAAGTTAGTTATGATATTTCAGTACTGAAGGATTACTCATAGCTTCAAATGGAATAAAAAAAACCTGCTTATGAGATCATATCATTACTTGTCATCTTAGATTGGCAAATATAAGCAAAATTCTTCAGAATGGGCCATCAACCTGAAATCCTTCTTACACTGTATAAATCTGACCCACACTGTTGTGAGATTACACTTAAAAATGGTAAAACATGCATAACTCACAGAATAAAAATGCCACTGTCTTCTTACTTATCAAGGCAGTTTTGATTTTGACTCACGATTTGGAATTTTTGTGGCCTAGGCGTGCACACTGCAGCAAGCTGTCTGTGGCTGTGCAACCCACAAAGTCCCCACACATGGGACAAGTGTGAAAAAATTGCACTGAGCAATCCTCAAAGGTCGCCATTCCCCCCACTTAAGTATTTCCAAAATGGTATCTCAGTTCCTCCCATTGCCAATTCTTTCACACTCCTGGGCTTCAACAAGCTCCACAGTTTCGTCCAGACACAAACATACTTAATACCAGCAAAAGATAAGACCATTTTCCACTGATCAAAAAGGAAAGAAGCAGAAGACAGACTGACTTCTTCTGGAGAGGCAACCAGGAGAATTGCTTTAGGTACTCAACCGAAATTCACTTCCTTTAAAGAAAGAAAGTCTCATTAGAATGAGAGAACAAAATACCTCATCCCTTGTACATAGCAGCATTATATTCTTGGTTAAATGTAGGCAGTGGAAAAGAGGTAAAGTTCATAGGAGATGCTTTCCGTGGAAAGACATGACATGAATCACACCTGACCTTTTTATTTTGTAGATACAGGATTTTAAAGGAAATATTAACATATTATTTTAAAAGGCAATGATTCCTTTAAGAAGCCACTTCTATAAAATAAGTTTTAAAAACCTAAGCCTGCAAAGAGCTGTTGAAACATCCACAAACAACTGCAGCACAGCAGCTGTAGCTGTGTCCTGTTTCCAGTCTCCAGGATCCAAACAGGATGCCAGTGCCCTTACCTGAATGGAAAAGCAGCCAGTCCCTGTGATTTTAATCAACCTAAAGCAACAGACATTCTCCTCCTTTTCCAGTTTCCTGGGATGCTTCCTGGCCCATTCAGGAGAGCAGTGTGGAGGACAAGCTTTTTACCAGCAGCATTACCTTCATTTTCCACATCACAGCCTGCAGCCTGCCCTGTCACTCTATTTACTTTTGGCCCAGGTGTCACAGGCTTGTGGTGTGAAACAACAAAACCCCGCCTCTGCCAAGGGTGGTTCGTGACTGCCAGCCTCTCATCAGGCCCCATTTTTCAGCACACCTTAAAAACCTTCTCACTGTTTTGAGATGAGCAATAACAGAAAGGGATGCACCAGCCATGTCAGAGATGTAATTACACAAACTTGGTAGCCACCACATCAACCTCCCAACCCTCACCAATTAGGATGTCACAATTAACAGAAAGCAATGCTTCTGGGGTCCCCCACATCTGCTGTTCCGGGAAAATGCCTCAACCCCAAGAGGCTGTTGAAACAGTTTCATGTTTCTTCTCCTTTCCATAAGGAGAATGAAGATATAAAGAAAGATGAAATGAAGGCCAAAGAGCAAATTCCACCTGTTCTGACACATGCAGCAGCTGAACAAATGCCTATGAATCTCACAAGAGCAAGACACAACTCCTAGCCATTCTTTCTGCTCTTCCTCTTGTTGACTGAAAAAAAAAATGCATTTAGTTTCCACCAGCTCTTTCTTTACCAAGTGCATACCTGATTAGTTCAACATAATTTGAACTGAGCTCTTCCCCCTGTATTTGCACTAAGCGAAAAAGCACAAGGCAAGTGGATCAAAGGTGAGGGCACTCTTTGTAGTTCCCTGCACTACAGTGGCAGCAAATGAGGCCTCTTCAGTTCAGGTCTCATCCTACAGCCCAACTTTGAAGTATTTAATAGTGTCTTTTTAATGTGATTTTATGTCCATTGCCAAAAGCCTCCATCTCTCCATGCTCAAAGACAGCACATCCTGTAATTGCTGCTGTTTTCAGCCCCACACTGCAGCAGTTCAGCCAATGCTGAACATTCACAGACCCCTTTCCAGGACACTAAATGCTCAGTACCCAGGATAACAAATGCAGATACCCACCCAATTCAAAGGATCAGCAAAGAACCAAATATACTCCTCAGACAAACAGAACAACAGCAAAGTAATATTAAGAGTATTAAAAGCACTCTCACATGCCAGTGAGGACTTATTTGCTGAACTATACTTTTGAGGGAAGTTTCAGGGCAAGAAACTGAAATTTTCTTTAAGAAATATCTTGTACACACTTCTTCAGAGCATTTAGGGGAGTAAGGTATAACAGGCCTTCCATTTTTTCCTCATTCTGAGTCTCTGGAAATGTCCATCTTTTTCTTCAATGGTATTTCTTCTGTGCTATGAACAAATTTGAAATGACTTAATATAACACATATTCAACTCCCTGCTGTTACCTGCATGTAATTCCTTAGGGCACAAAAACGCAATGCACATCTTATTTTTAATACCCCCATTTTATTAACTAGTGATGAAAACAGCAGCTCAACTACAAACAGGTAACAGCATGTAAGTATATTAGTCTCCACAAACCAACAACAAAAAAGCCTTGACTTCACTGAGCTTATTTCATGTTTTCTTCTTCAGCAAGCAGAAAGAAGCTCTCATTGTAGTGGTAGGGGAAAACTCAGCTGTATTACAAGCTTGCCCAAAAATACATGCATCTGCCTAGCACCTCCTGGCAGCTGAGTGGTATTTGGCTTCAGCTAACCCTGCTGGGGTGAATTCACTGCCTTTAAAGGCTTACAGGTGCAGCCACCAGCAGTTGGCTGATAAAGAGCTTGTGCAAATACCTTTCTTGCAAAGAGGTCTTCAGATTGAGCACCGTGCTATAAACCAGCAACCAAAGTCTCTCCTGAAGCCTAAATGCTGAGAAATAGACTTAATGCAAGCCTGTTCCCATCTGTGGCAGCAGTTCTACTGAAGTTATTGCCTCCCATGCAACAGCAGAGATTGGCAGCTCATCAGTGTATTTCTGGTGTACTCCACAATTTGGCACACTGCAACCCAAAGCCCACTTTGTCACGTTTTCTCTGATTTTATATTATTGTTTTATACCATATTGCCTCCCCTCCTTTGCTTAGTGCTGTTGGCACTGCGCTTTAAAACTTGTCTTCTCTTCCTGAAGCACCGGTGCCTTTTGCAGGTTACAAGAGCACCCTATGTTTTTTCCTTTCTAAAATAAACATGGTCACATAGAGGAAATTGTTTTAAAAAATTTAAACTATTCAAGAGTGAACAAGCCCATTGTTTGCAGAGGAGACTTCAGGGCAGCAGCACGCTACCCTGACTGTGCTACAGAGTATCCACAAAAATCCTGTGGACCACAAGGGTTTGAGGCTGGTGTGCTGGGACAGGGAGAGGGGACAGAGCATTCTCATTGTTTAAATGTAAACAATAATAATAATAGGGTTTTGTAACCGAGAGAAGGAAGCAAACTAATGTGGAAAACAGTTGTTATTACTCTGTTTATGACTCCTTGTTCCCAAAAAATATGCTAAGGTACTTTGTAATGGTGAAGGGGATAAACTGAGGTGACCTGAAACTGGGCAAATGGCTGAAACCCCATCTGATAAAATGGGCTTGGGAATACCTTTTCTCTTTTTTACACTGGAAGCATGCCAGAGTGGAAAACACTGGGAGGAGGATCCATAGCTCTTGTGACCGTCAGACTTTTATCCTCAAACCCCCAGACAATCTCCGGTTGTTTAAAGATTAAACACTGCCAAATGGTGCTCAGGCACCTTCAGGGAGAAAGCTGTTACCTGAGTCCAAGCACATGATCCCCAAAACAACCTCCTGACACCTCAAAACCTAAAGTTCATTACAGATTTTTCCAACACACTCAAGTTCTCTGCATACAGTCTGATCTGTATTTGGACAGCTGAATATAGAAAGAAATTTCGAGGGCTGGGCCAAACCTCAAAGTCCTCCTTTTGGCAAAGGCAAAGAAATAGGCTTTACTGGGAGCCACTAAGACAGTTCTTATGATTCCAGGCTTTAATATTAATGGTAGATACCAGAAAAATCTTCTTTAATGCTTTCAGTGAATGTAGCAGCAGAGATTGGTTTTGTAAGTGATTGGTTTGGTGCTGGAGGTGCACATTACTCATACTTGGGAGCATGCTAACCAGCTTAGAACACTCTAAAAAACTTGGAATCTTGAAATTTCTTTCCAAAGAATTGAGTCCTAAAATAACTCTCTAAAGACAAATGAAAACATCTGCAAAAATTATTATTACAACTTACCTTGCAGACAAAGAACATAATTTTCAATAGCTGGAAGTCAGAAAAAAAATCAGAGAAAGAACCAAGATCAAATGGTATCAAGCAAAAGGGGAAAAGTTCACACTGGAAGTAGTATACACCACCTGTACTTGCACCTGATGTCCTTAAACAGTCTTTGTAGCCACCATGGTAGAGGACACAAATCATTACCTGTGCCCCAGCTGCACAGTCAAGTTAAAATGTCTGAAGACACTACTAGAGATCTGGATGGTAGAAGCTAGAGAGTTTGAAAGGAGACTTGAAGGAGAGCTGTGCTCTCTCCAGAAGGACATGTTTTGAATTTCTGTTTCAATGAAGCTATTAACAAACAGTATTAGAAAGGTAAAGTTTCTCTAATGTAAAAGGATAGAAGCAACATCTTGAATTCTTCATTTCACTTACTACCTCACTTTAAAAACAACTGACTTATTGATCCCTATCCACTTTCTCACATGCACCTTTGGAATCCACCAAGGATTATGTGATTATGTAAGCTTATGTAAGAATTATGTGTTTGGCTAAAGCAGAAAAAATGTTTATTTTTTAATCATGATGTCTTAGGAATTAGAGAGTATTCTGCTCCACAGACTCGCTGCATGAAACAAGTTGCTTGTGTTTCATGAAAGAAGACAAAAACAAAGGCAATATATTGCATCTTTTCTTCAAATAAAAGCCTGAAAAGCAAGTAGCTCCTTCCCCAAAAGCCAAAAGACACAGATAAATGAGTTGTTCCATTATCTCTCTGCCACAGGATCATATAAACTATATGTTACACACTTCTACAGTGATTTTTCAGAGAAATAAATCAAGAGAAGGAATCATTCAGAGAACTACTCATCATTAACACAACTAAGCAACTATGTTAAGCTTGTCCATCTGAAACTCCTAATGGTTCTCAGAATATAGCCCTGTCCAGATTTAGAATACTGTAGGTAATTCACACATCACAAGAGCTGTTGTAATCAAGGACAACTCTAAAATAAGTTTTCATAAGAATTGTACTGGATGCAATTTTTAAAAGTGTACTCTTGACTAACTGCTCACACATGAAATTACAGCTTCACTCCCTCCTAACTGCTCCACCAGCTGGTATGGCTTGTTAGGTGGACAAAACTCCTTACTAAAAGAAAACTGCAAGCCATTGCCACTGAGCCCTTCAGGATCTTTGTCTGACTTGGTCTCTGGAGTCACTTTTTTGTGACCTCTATTTAAAAAAACTCCAGAGTTGACTAGAAATTTTGAAATTACAAAGAAGGGTAAGACTGATAATAATTAGACGAGGCTGGGATTCACTGCATGCTGTAAACAGTGTATGTGGAAAAATCTCACTTTTTTTCCACCTGGGGGGTAAGAAGGAAGAAGCAGCAGCCCCTACAGAAAATTCCCAGGTCCTTCAGTTAGTTCTTTGGCCTCACTCCAAAAGGAAAGATGAACTTACTAAAGAGCCTAGTCCTTCACCCTAAATTGTGTGTGAGTTGACAAACTCACAGTCAATGACACCAAAGACTGCTGACAGATACTAATGAAGAGTAAGTATATGTGAAAACCAGAGCTGTCAGCAGCCCTTGGCCATTATTTTCAGAAAAAAACCATCAACCAACAAGACTGCAGAAGGTCTCATGCAATACTCAAGTCCAAGTGCAAGAAACAAACTGTGATGTTGGATAAAATTCTGACTAAAATAAAATCTTTTTTGGGATGTTTTTTAGATCACTGAGCAAGAAATGCAACACATAAAAGTTGCACTGATATCCGCTTCCTGCTTTGGAAGAAGATGTAATGGCTCTAAAATAAGATAAAATAAATAAGTAAATACAAGAGCTAGCTTTAGTCAGGAAGTGCTGGAAATCTTACAATAAACTTTGATACTTTTGGCTTAGGTTGCTTCAGCACAAGGCCGTGTGTGCTCAACCTTTTCAGGTAGGCTTAACCTCTGAAGTTAATTTGAAGATCATGTGGGATTTTGTTAAGCACTGTAAGCATACACAGTAAGAGGAAGTAGTGCAAACCGTCCTATTAAGCACGACTTCAGCAGAACTAAACAGATTGCAACAGCACATGAGATTGGTAACTTCTTGGAAGAACAATGGAGAAGATAAAGGGAGTAAATAAAGCTACATCCTGGCTCCAGGACCGGTTCTGCCCAGAGAGTAAATATCTACTTGTTGACAATTCTCTGTGTGGAAAAGCAAAAGTATATGAAAAGTAAGTAATTTTTACTCTAAATTATTGAAGCAAAGTCTCTCACATTATTGATCAGGGCAACTCCAAGTTTTTTCTTTCACTATTGCCTTATTTTTTTTTTCATATATTCTTCAGTGGCCATGAAAGCAGGAAAAATATAAATTCCTACTAGCTCACTGCCTATTATGGTATAATGTTGTATATAACTACTCCCTCTAATTAAATGGGCTTTTCAAATAGCACTAATGGTCAGGAAGACATTTTTCCCCCATTTCAAGAGTCAAAGGCACAGTTTGATTTCATTTTCTGAGGGTTCATTTTACATGTACTGAAGTAACTGAACTATTTTTCACATTTTTTTCCTCCATTCACATGTGCAACCCTTAGCATCACATAACAACAACTCTTAGAATAGGTCCGTTCCCTGTAGGAACACTCAGAGCTTAAATCTTAGCAAACAGGGAAAAAGAGAGGCTGAAGAGGTCCAAGGAGCAGGCTCATGGAATTCAGTCAGTGTGGATCTGGGGAAGAGGAGCCCAGAGGCACAGTCTTGTATTGCCCTCAGCCCTGTGTTCGTGTCTCTTGCTCATTAGAGAGACTCAAAAGTCTTTGTTTTCTTGGAACAATCATCATCCAGGAGCCTAGAAGTGGTGGTCTGTATAGCAGTATCCCAAAATGTATTCCTTCCTTATTATACACACAGCTGGAGAAGTAACATTCTTTCCTCTGAATTAAGGCACAAAAAATTTGGAAATAGCAACTTTTATAACAGCGCAATTCAGAATGTTCTAATTTTATTCAAATTGCTTTTTTAACACAAAAACCTAGGACATAATAAGCAATTTCAGGAATCTTAAATAGGATCAATCTCACTAATCTGCTGATGCCATGTTTTTTAGGTATTTCTACTTTCTATCACAGCATGCATCTTAATGTACTGTAAAATACACTTCTCAATTCATGCATTTCCTTCACTTTTACTTTTTAACAGAAAGAATTCAGATTTTAATTTTTTTAAAAAGAAGCTGAAAAACGCATTTTGAAATAAGGAAGCTAAGGTCCCTCAGATTTATAGGACAAGTCAATACAGACACTTAAGTGAAGGGAGAAGAACATTTGCTAGGGTTACTGAATTGGTATCTGAATAGTAACAACCTCTATCAGAAAACATATATTGAACGAGTTCCTATTAAATTGTATGATGATGCTCTGAAAATTATTTCAGGGAAGAAACAGTTCACTTTTGATGGACATCCTGCTTGGGACCTTTTCTGTCTTCACAAGGATGTCACCTGTGACTGGTTTTGCTGATGTGCTCACTTTTCACCAAGTAACTTGCTTGAGCCAAATAAATCAGTTATGTACATCACAATTATTCAATGGTAGTAAGTTTAAGGAATACTATCTGAGAAAAAAAGTCTATAAAAACCTTATATGCAAATTTAAATCCTAAAATACCTGATGTTTTACTTCCTTTGGAAGAAGGGTTTTTAAGTACAACCCAAATACTACCATTTACCACTCAGTCTCTCCAATGATGTGTTTGCTATGAACAGTGTGTATTTTCAAGAATCAATGAGCTAGCAAAATTTATATTAAGAGTCTTGAAATACATTGGGTTTTTTAAGCGCATATAAAACATGTTTAAAATACTCCCAAGAGCACAGCCCCGAGCCAACACCTTACACACCCCTGACTTAGCAGACTACACAGGTCTGTTTACATTTACAAGATCTAGGAGTTATTATAAGTTAAGCCAACTTACCCTGTGCTACAAAGTCCAGCCATGAACACCATTCTGAGAAAAAATAATAACTCTTCATTTCTGCTACTGAAATTCCTCTCTGATTCATCATCAGAGAAGAAAGAGGACCACTTTTTCCTTCCTCTGCTCAGAACAAACTGCCCCGAGAAGGTAAGAGCTTTTGTGTTACCTGAACTTTGTTCCATAAATACAACAGGTGGCACAAGATGACTTTACAAATATATTTTCCCCCACTAATGCCATTGTTCTTGTAATTATCTCTTTAATTATAGTGTTCGCCCCTCGTCACCCCACCCTGAATATTTACAGACTGCTGATACACCCAGTGTCTGATACAGTATATATAAACATAAGCCCTTAGCATATTTTGTTCATGTTAGGCTTTAACAAGGAAAAGCAAAACTGTTTTTCATGCAGATATTCACAATGCTATCTGGAACTAGTCATACTGAATTGCACACTCACAGGTATAGTTTATCACTTCTGCTATGGATTCACACCTAACTCTTTTCTTCATCTTTCTGATCAAAAAAGTGCAAGAGCATTTCAAACAGGACAGGTCAAAGTTTCAAGCACGGAAACTCAAAATCTCAAATTAATCCATTTTAAAGACCTTTATGCAGCCAGCAAACAAAGGCAAGAATGCAGCAAACAGTAAACACAGCTTCACACACCTGGACCTATCTAGTGTGGGGACTAACAGTAATGAAGTTGTTGTGGCAGACTTTAACACTGACCAGAAATGGCAGTGTTTGTACAGGCTCCAGGAAGGCTTTAGCTACACTGGAGCCTTCAGGTACTTAAATATTTCTGCTATTTTTGTATGTTCAGTCTGACAGTTCCTGCATCCACACATTTTGCTAGCCTGCCCATAATCTAACTCCCCCTCCCCTTACAAGAATGCCCAAATATTCAACAGAAATATTCATACAGCTTCAGGAAAAGATGTACCACATCTACATCCCCTTGGCTGACACACACGATGCACGAGTGCTCTTCTTCTACTCTTCTTCACTCTTTGTGGTGGATTATTCAGGTTATGGATTAACCAAGCTCTGACTCACTACAAAAACATATTAGTATGAGATACCCACATTACAGTGCTGCTCACTGTACCTTTTTGCAGAACTTCTGTGGATTGGAAGGGCCCTGTGACACAGACAGTCTCCTCTGCCACCCATCCATCACACTGCTAGAACTACACGTGAAAGCAAACTGCCCTAGAGCTTCAGTCATCTTTGTCAGAAAACCAACCTGAATCCAGAGGGAAAAGATGCAGACTACAGGATGCCTCCAAAGATACTCCCCATCCATAGCACGCTCAGCACAGACTGAAGACAGATGTCTCTGGCATCTCCACTTGCCAGACTTGTTCTACAGCTCTCAGTTCAAGCTGACCTACTGTTCCATTTGCTTGGAGAAAATGACAAGAGGTAGAATCTCAACATGGTCTGTGAGCACTACACTTCCCATCTCAAAGGGCCTCAGCACCTTGGAAAATCTCCCGTGCTGATGGGAGACAGGTGTCTCCAGAGAAGACTGCTCAGAGCCACAGCTTCCCAGGGCTGAAATCCTCCACAAACCCACAACTGCTGCCCCACTTGCTTGCAGCCAGAGATGAAGCACACAGAAGATACGGAGTCAGGGATGGATTCAGAAAGCACGATGCTGTCTCACAGCACTCCGTGTACCAGCCTGGGCCCTGCCTGTCCAGGCAGGAGGGGCCACATGGCACCTGGTCCTCCCAAACGTCTGCATTCCAAAGAGCAAGTGTCACCAGAGCCAGGGCTCAAGCAGGGGGAGCGGATAAAGGCAACACAGCCTGCCCTGGGTAAAAGACACCTGCAGAGAACATGGCAATGGAGATTAGGGCAAGGAAGACAGATTCAACTGCCAACAGGCTGTAAGTAAATAAAGTCTGCTTTGTTAAAATGAAAATAAAACAGAGATGGCTTTGATGAAGAATGATGACTCTGGAAGCCAGCCCAGCTTCCCTTATTAAGGTAAATAAGGTAATGCAAAATCAATATATGAACTAGGACATTCATTTTTCGGTTAAAGATTTCTATATTCTATATTAAATATTTTAACATGCAGGGAAAGGATGAAGTGACAGGAAAGCAAACATACTCCCAGCAATTTCCAGAGATGCTAATGAAGAGAGAATAAAGCTTTGTGAGACTTGGGACAACAGGACAGAGCGGCTCAACTTTGTCACAAGGAGAAGAGAGGTGCATACATCATGGAATTCATAGAATCACAAGCACATTTACTGTGGAAATACATTCTACCAAAATTGGGATTTCACCCAGCATAGCTACAGGACAGAAATGTTCCCAGGCTGGAATAGCTGTCCCTTTCCACAGTCTAAAACTTTGATTCACTTTCTGTGTAACATTTGTCTACAAGTGCCACTGAAAGCTGAGGTTTGCTACCAGGAAGGCGGGAAAACTTTTATCAGTCCAAAAGGCCATAAACCAGTTTTGACCAAAACAATGGAGTAATTCTTATTGGATATACAAGGTTAACATTAAAAGCCTATAATTGCTTTCCTACTGTCAAAATAAAATGGGTAACAGGAAGGAAAGGAAACAGAATTTTTGCATACTTGAAGACTTCAAACAGAAAAGGCTGCCACATGATCAAAAAGAGTTTTGGAATAATAATAAAGATGGGTGGGAGACAGAACAGATAGCTTCCCACAGAAACATACTATTCTCTGACTATACACACACCTCTAAATAGTGAAAGGAAGATGTAAGTAGGACATGATTGCACAGCATTACAAGATTTATATTAAGGATCTTGGTCTAAAGGAAATTAGGCAAAAATTAGGAATATTATTTGTTAGAATGTGTTTAATATATTAAATTTGTTTTTCTCCTATGCAGTCAATGCTTTGCCTATACTTTGGATTAGCTCCAATCCATTAATGAATGGCCAACAGGTGCTTGAAACTCATAAAAACATAAATATGATAAAATATTTGGTGAAAGTGGTGTCTTTCTTGGCTACACTATGGACTTGACTGCAGTGTGAGTGCTACCAAGTGATAATCGAATTCTATGTGAAAGTAAGACCGAAATTTGATGAGACCTTGTTTTATTTTGCTTTAGAAGATGGCACTCCATGTGGTTAAAATACTATTTTTTTCCTGATTTTTCTTTACTGTTATTAACAGCAATTGAAATCAATTTTTTTTCTAATTCAGGTGAATAGAATTAATTGTTATATTTTGGTAATTTACTAGTAAGCACTCCTAAAAGTACCAAATCTTGGCCTCACAAAATGCCCAGAACTGATAAGTCAGGAAACGTGAAATCTTTACATTTCAGAGGTAATGAAAAAAAAAAACGTTTATTAAAAAAAACCCCTTGTAATTTTAATTCCAAACACCATAGATGATAAAAGACTCAGTAAGCATAATACAAATGAAGGTGTAAGAAAAATCAAATCACCAGAGAGGCATTTTTCTCTTCATATTTTTTTTCTAAGAGTTAATGTCAACATCAAATGAAGGAATTCTGAAAAGCCTTGAAAATTAACAAAGGTAGGTTAGTTTATGTTGATTTAGATTTCCAAATTAATTTTAAAATAAACAAAAAAGTCCCTTTTCTTTTAAGACCATAATAGGTCCCCGTGCATAAAAAAAAAATAAAGTTTTAATTAATTACTGAAAAATCTACTCTAGCTTATCTTAGCCAGTTAAGGTTAACTTATTCCAGAGAAAAAAGAAAAAAACAAAATGTAGCTTTACTAAACACAAAGATTATATAATTATCAGTCACATTAACACATACTGTATGAAACATATTTTGAGACTGAGTAAGTGGTGGCAAGTCCTAAATTTAGTACATTACAGATGTGATCAGAGGCTCCTTGATTTTTTGAGTACAGTTATAAATATTTTCTTCTGCATAAATAGGTATACTTTTCAGGAGAGGAATACTCAAGCAATGTTCTAGAATATAAAAGGAAGGCTGATGTAAAGCTTTCAAATCTATTTTAGATACTGTCATACACCTGGAAATGCAAGAAAAAACAAGGTATAACATTTTTCTCCAATAGGTACTGGTGACAGAGAGTAATTATTATCATGAGTAATACCTAATATTGATAAAGGTTTGTATTTTTTAACTGTAACAGTTGCTGGAACCCTATATGAGTGCATTTTCAGTAAAAATAATACAAACACTTGTTCCTGCAAGAGTCATCAGTTGAAAGTAACACAAATCCTAGGCTGCTTACTGCTCATATTTAACTCACATGCTGCTCCGGTTTAGTTGCAACATTCTGTGTACACACACACCACACTATAGGATCACGTATACATTGACCTCACCAGAGCATATTTGATGTGGGTTATTTCTTGAGTGCCTTCTGCCATGAGGGGTTTGGAAGAATCTTTGTAGGATCCTAAAAGGACTTTCATGTCCTTCCCTGAAAAGGCGGCGTTGAGACATGGGTGAATCTTCACCAAACTATTCAGCAAAGGAAATCAAAGATCTCCTCTTTAGAGAAACTCTCTTCTAACACACTGAAAATACTCTGATTTTGTTTTAAATGTCAACAGACTGTGAAATTTCTTTGTTAAATTCAGATGATACCAAAAATGATGAAAAAGGGCACAGTTTAAAGTCCTGAAGAGGGTGCAGTGCAGTTATTTGTACTGTATATGATTTTCTTCAGGAACCAATACCTAGTTCCACTAGAAAGGAAAAAGAAAGATTAGTTGCATTTAATGGAGTGAAAATATCAAGATGCTTTTTGCATGAAGCTGCAGCACCCTCTCAGCTTCTAGCACGCTGGATCCAGCAAACAGGACATCTTGCCACAGCTTCAGTCTCCTCTTACTGTGATCAGTATGAGTAAAAAAGTCACAGCCCCTCACACAAGCAGGTCAGACTAGCAAGTGACATTTTAAGACAATATAAAAAGGTGCAAAACTGTCTAGTTTTTAGTGTTTTATCCAAAATAAATATATCCAAACTAACAGCCCTGTGCTGTTAGATGAAGGAAAGTCCCCATAAAACATCCAGGTTGTCAATGCACTCCAGTTGCACAGGGAGATCCAGCACCAGTGCTCATCCCAATAGTTGGTACAATCAATCACCTCCTTCTTCACATCCTTCTCCTAACGTGAGGGATGTTCAGCTGTTGCAAAGAAACTTGTGAGGCTTCTCCTGAAGAAAGAGAAGTTGAACGTCTCTCTTTTAACTTTACAGTCTTCCTTGTAAGTTCACAGCTCGGCACTCCAAGGACAGAAATCTCACACTGACGCTTGCTGCATTTCCTACTTTGTCTCAAGCACCTGGCATCCTGCAGGGACAAGTACTATGCTCATGCCAGCAAATTAAACGAAAATATCATTGTTAATACAATGCTGTCAATTAGAAACTCCTCTTCAGTTCATTTGCCCAAAGTTAGACTCCCATCACCAACACAACTCCTCTTCCTCCCCCTGTATTTGCAAAGGGCTGAGCCCTTCAAAGGCAGAGCCGTTTCCAGAATGTGAGCAGAGTTCTTACGAGAAAAACCTGGATCTTCCTGGGAGTTAACAAACAGCTAATAGGAAGGAAGGGAGGGGAAATGAATCCCAGGCTTTCTTAAAACATATCAGGAAACCCTACACTGTCTGCTCCCCCTGTCTTTTTCAGTGCAGGAGAGAGGAAACTGATAATGCTGCTTTACTTGGCAGTCAAGATTTTCCTCTCAGTTCTGTTTAACTATGTCCTGTATGGCCACAGATCTGCCACAAGCCAAAAATATACCATTATGCACATCACCCTGAAGAAGTGTTTTCAAATATGATGTATCATCTATTACTCTGAAAGCAAATTCGAAGAGACAACCTTTAATTAAGTTACATTGAAGTAAATATTAAATACCATATTACAAAATATTAGTTTGCATACACTGTGTTAACAGAGGAGAATTGTTCTAGTCCTAGCTGGAAGAGGTTCAACTTTTGACATGAAATCATGGACAAATGTGACAATCTTGAAATGTGACAACCAAGAACAAGATTTTTTAAAAAATTAAGAACAGATGAGTTTCATGCAAATATCACTTGTTTTGCAAATTCATGATATCAAGTGGATGGACCACTGCATATTGCAGCTGTGCTACATGTCCTGGATCAAAGGCTTTTCAAGCTTATTTGAGTACCCAGAAATTCACAGGAAGGAAGGACAAGAGCAGCCTAGTGGTGGAACACCACCATGATACACACTGCCACTGTACTATATACTCAGGGTTCAAACAAAAGAGGAACTGAGGTAAGACACAGCATTAGGCAAAATTCTGCATTTTCTTGTGCTGCTTGTCACTGGGGGCACAAAGCAGTGTTTCTGGCCAGTAAGGGGCAACAACAACATCCTCAGAGACAACACTGCAACATGTTCCTTGCTGAGTTTCCTAGTGGAGACAGCAAATGTGGCCAGGAGACGCCTGTGGCCATTTGTCAGCCAGCAGGGTTTCCCTCCTGCCTGGCAGGATAACTGCTTGTTTGGGGCTTTTGGGGCATGTCAGCCTTATGACCTAAGGACCTGTTCAGATAAATCAAGTGGGATGAGGATGAAACTACACATCTTCTTTCAGCAGCCAAGCCTCACTAGAAAATGAGGCAGATAGGATAAGAGGAAATGGCCTCAGGCTGCACCAGGGAGGTTTAGATTGAACAGTAGAAAATATTTCTTCACAAAAACATTTGACAGGCTGCACAGGGAAGTGGTTTAGTCACCATCTCTGAGGTATTTAAAAAGACATATATGTGGCACTTAGGGACATGGTTTAGTTATGGACCTGCCAGTGTTGGGTTAACAATTGGACTTGATGATCTTAAAGGTCTTTTCCAACCTGAACTATTCTCCGATTCTATGAAAAGTGACTCTTTGTCCCAGTGGTGTTTTGAACATGTGATGACATGGTGAAAACCTCAACAATTCGTGTAGAGGATTATTACAAGGAAAAAGGATGTTCTCCTGTCTTTCTTCACATATCAAATGCATACAGAAGATTGATGACTTAAACTGTAAAGTTGGTAAGTACACACAATCCAACTGAAATCTAGCCATTAGCTACATCCCTGTCCACAAACAAGCTTTTAATCTTCTTTCAAGCACTCAAATTTGTGCCTAGAAGCAAAGAAATTAATCACAACAATGGCTATGGTAGTGCGCAATCAGAAGGAAACAGATGGTGTAATGCACTGTTTTCCAAACAGCAGCAGCTTCTATCTCCAGGAAAATTAACTGAATATTTTCCCTTGCTGCTGGCATTACTATAACAAAAGCTCCTATTTGAAGGACATCTCTGCTCTGTACAGCACCAGCAAATTACACCAGAGTTTACAGGCAGCAATATTCTTTGAGTATTAGTTGGCAGAACCAACTAGACTGCACCTATATCTCACATCACATAAACAGCAACATTGAGTGGGTAACACCCCTCCAATCATCTTTAAATGACTGCAGACAGCCTGATGGAATCAACACAATTATGGCAATGAAATAGGGCTTATTTTTCTCATGCTTCATTTCCAAGTCTGTTTCTGACCATGAGCAGAGTGTTGCGCATTGGTGGGTGAAGCGGCCACGCTGACTTACAGCTGTACACTCTGATTCCTCCTTTCCCAGGGACTCTCAAAATACTTTACAACAGTAACTTCAAGTTTTCTAGGGAATCATTAAATTAATATGCCATCACTTTCTTCACCACTAAATGTTCCTACTGCTCCTTTTGATCTTTTTGTTTGTACAGGGGCCTTATCTTTACAGGACATCTTGAATGCCCTACTGTGATTTTTCCTCCAAATCCTAACAATTATTTACAGGCCCTTCCTTACATCCTCACATTTGATGTGATGCTGAAAGAGTCACATTAAGGAGCATGCATCCCTCCTAACTGTACAGAGCAGGAGGCTCTGGCAGCAGAATCATCACTGTTCCAGAGGTTTTTCTAAATTTATTCCATTTCTCCACACTTCTTCATATCTCCTGATATGCCACTGGCACTGGTGTTGCTTTTTCTCCTATTGTAGACCTCGTTTTTCAGGGGAAAGAGCACATCTCACACACAAGAAACACGGCACTCTCATGCACTTCAAGATCTCACCAGGCACACAGGGGACAAGAGTCCACCTGTGCAATCTGTATCTTCCACTCACCCACTTGTTTCCCCTGCAGCTGTGCAGGTAGGAGAAACTCCAGTATCAGAAGTGCCTTCACATCCTCAGTAACAACCCAGAGGGCTGATCTCACATGAAGAATATAAAAGACTCTGAAAATGACATGGGACACTGCATCTACCATACACATATGCAGAGCTCAGATCTTGGATCAGTTTCTAAAAGCAAATATAAGGGCACATACAAGCTAAATTTTGCCATGAGGATCTTCCAGCATCAGCTCACTTGCAATAAGAGTGGAAATGAAATGAGGGAAAAGAAAAATGAAAATGTTGTTTAGATTTTTCTCTTTAAATCATGTGTTATCAATTATGTCCTGCATTGTTTAATTTTTTGAGAACAGTCATACAAACAGAAAGATAAATTAGACTCATACTACATTATTGTACAAACTGTTTTGCACACATTAAAATGTAATATACAAGTTATTTCTAATCTGAAATGTAAATTGTTTTATAGAGTTGAACACCCACTCAGAATTAAGCTACAAGAGTGAATTAGGTTAGTTGTCCAAGCTTAATCCTAACTGGATGTATCTGCTCAGAGACAACCCACGATTGTAATAAGCATCAGATGAATATAAGTAGATCAGGACTGAGATAAATGGACAGCTTGCATTCTATTTATACTTGCACATTATGCTACTGAGTCACTTGTGCTAGTCTTTCTTTACAGCAGAAAGATCTCTCAAAAATATTAAACTAAAATAAATCCTAAACCTAATACAGAGTGTTTCATAATTTAAATGTCCAGTAACAAACAAAAAATTGCAAAATATAAGATTTTCTGGAGGTGTTAACACTTAACTGTCAAGATAAAAAAAAGCTCTTAAAGCCTAACATCTGTCCCTCTAATTTAGATAATCTTATACTGCATGTCAGAATCTCTTGACAGTTAGCAATAAATGAGACCAAAAATAACAAGTTCCTTCACCATTAGCAATACAAAATACTCTGAAAATCAGAGTGGATCAGAGAAATAACCAGAGGAGAATGTCTCTTTATGATCAGCCATGCAAAGTGAGGTTTAACATCCAACAAGACAGCACTTCCACTTTGTCCTTTGAGTCCTTTCACTTTAGAAGGCAAATAGCAATCGATTTCAAAACTTCAGAGATGTTCTGTACATCTCTGTACAGAAAGAGAAAGGAAAGAGTAAGGAAACTGCATATACACTGACAAAGACCAGGAGGTCAGAACATGGGGAAAGCCTGATTAGCATCCAGTGCCAGTGCAAAGCAACAGGTAAATGCCATTGTGATATTGGAGCTAATTATGCCACTGCCACCACCAGCTCACTCATTTAGTTAAATTCTGCCAGGTAAAATTACCTGGAAGGTGACAATTACAGGTTGTGATTGAACAGATCTGTCAGAGGGATCTGTCTACTTTTTTGGTCAGAAGTGAAAGCATGTGAAGAGAGATCTGCTCACATAGGAAACTCCAGGGAATAATTTCGTCTCAAGCTTGATGTGGAACCCTGCCTTCACCCAGCCACAGTTCAGCACCCAACAGCTCTGCTCCGTGAGCCCAGCACAAGGGAAGGAGGAGACCACGGCAGGTGGGGGCCTGTAGAGAATGGATATTCACAGCAAGACAAGGAGAAAGAAAGTGATGGGAGACCTTTGGTGCCTGCACACTATGGAGTCACTGCAAGAGGAAGCTGCTGATGACAATCAGATAAAACAATTGGCAGCAGAAAGAAGTGGCTCAAAATGGTTTATCAAATATAGTTTTACTCACTACGTCCTATAAAGCTACTATTGTTTCAGGCTTATCAGCCATTCCTTGTGCATACACCCTGAGGCACAGTGGTCGTTCCCATAATGTACAAGCTAATAATCAAACTCAGGGACTCAGGATAAGTAGCTGTCTTTATATATTGAAAAAACTCTGTTCAAAAATCACCTGCATATAATATGTGCATATACATGCCTATGCAAACACATATTAATGTATAGAAATTAATAGCACATAGAGTCAACAACACTGACTGACCTTCCAGCTAATAGTTCTGTGCAGAATAAGCTGGGGAAGATAGAACCAAAATTTGACATTGGGAAAACTCTGGCTGGCATTTAGGAATCTTTGATTATGTTCAAAATGGAATTCTAGTTCAAAAGTTTTATCTTCTAACAAGTACAGCAGGTACCCTACTTTCCCATCAGGCTGAGTTCTGGCAGAAGCAGGCAGAGAAGGGATTTGAATGCATTTGCACTTTAGACAGACACTGCTGCTTTCTCCAACCGGATCTGCCGCATTTGAGATTAGCAAACAGCTCACTAATGAAACCTGCACTTCCTTAGTTTCTCTGAAGGAGACAGAGCACCTGATTGTTCAAGAAGGGCTGACTGCTGAGGGCCAGGAAAATGCAAACCCCAGGATTTAGAGAAGGTCATTTCCTGCAGATGATACCTTTGACAACTATGAAATACGAAACACTGTATAGACCACTGCTGGATCAATGCATCCAGACAGCTCCCAGCAGGGGTGGGCCCTGCCTACAGCTTCAGGTGTTCTCAACAATCTAAAGTGTACAGAGGGAAATCACTGTGGAGCACCTACAAAAACAGAGAATGTTGTCTTGCAGTGCTGCCACAGGCCAGGAGCATCCTTTCAGCCTTCAGTCTCTGCTACCCTAAACTTCCTTCCTCTGAAAAATTTTCTCTGTTGCCAAGTGCTTTGGACCCAAGAGATCCAGTGTTCAGTTCTCACATCTTCTCTTATCAGACTTCAATTCTTCTACACTTTTCACAATTCTCTCTTAGTCTGTTCATGAATGGGCTATTAATAAAATGAGAGAGTTTTCAGTTGAGTGGCTGCTTTGAAATTCTTCTGCATGCACTGTTACAACAATTACAAATGTGTATGGCAGTAATCCACTCAGCACAGAAGTAGTGCTATTAATACTTTACAAAGCTTGTATGAAGCTGTAAGTAATACCTTTCAGGGACCTTTCAAAAATGCTGCAAAAATCCCTATGCTGTAAGAACTTCATACAATTTTTCTCAGGTTACTGCGAGGATGCAGCACAGAAGGTTGTGTACTGCAATCTTCTGAAATGGTTATAGAGATAAATCACATAAGTGTTTGGAGAAGGAATGAGATTTTTCCTAATATTTATGAATATTCATTAACTGCTGATTTTGATGGGGCTCATGTCAGCCTCTAGCAAAATAGGATTTTTCCTGTGTACAGATAAGCATGCCTAATTGAACAGGGATAAAGGGATTTCTGGTGGGATGTTCAACAGTTTCCTAGACAGTCAAAATTTTAGTTTGTTCAAAGTTGGTTTGCCTCATTCTGCTTATCAGCTACTCAGTTTTAATAGACATTTTGTAATTACACAGTCATAATTAAAGACATGGAAGCAAATATATCTAAACATAATGAGAGAGAGACCAAGGGTCTTTATGCTATCTGGAACTGCAAAGGACTACAAGTCTGTGTTTCTGCTGAGTAGTGAAAAGTTCTTTGAGAACTAAAAATCAACAGTTTCCTTCTGAACATCTAAAATAAATGCTATATGATATGCAGTTACTATCACTGTAACCTTTTAAAAGCTGAGAAAATCATTCCATCTATAGCATCTTACCAACAAGCACCAACACTGAGTACAGTCACAATCACACAGGCACTCTGACCTGACTCCATTCTGCTGCCAAAAGGAGGATTTCTGCTCCCAGTGACTTCTTGCTTCCTTTGTGTGGGCATTTGCATTTGTGCAGCCTAACAGTGAAAGTATGCATGGATATGTTCCAGGTAGGACAAGCAGAGGCATGTGATGTGGCTCCTGGTTGAAATAGTCAAATATGATGGTACACAAAGGGGCATGTAGAAAGCTGCTGAAATTGTATGTATTTATTGATTTCCAGGTTGGGTGTATTATTTAATGAATATCTCAGAAAATAGTACTGCAAAACGTGATTGTGTTTGGATTCTTCAGCTGAGATGTTCACATGATTTAATAAAATAGCACTATTGCATAACTAAAATAAAATAGCACTAATAGCATAAATAATGACTATTTATGGCTGTACACTTAGAACCCAAATAAAGGCACAATGGGTAAATACATCATTGGAGTTACAATTGCCAAACAAATTATTACATCAAAATGTGTTGAAAGACACAAAAGATTTTGTGAACTAAATATATGAAGTAGAAATAGGCAGTGATGAAATCATGGCTCCTCTTGACATAGTCATACAGCACAGAAACACTAGGGGAAATAACATTGTTAGTATGTAAGCTACTGAGAAAGAAAATGTCAAGACATTACCAAAAAAATCATAGGTTTTACCTCAGCCTGTATATTCTCTGACGTGACTAAACCCTGCAAAGGGCACACAATGTGAGTCCCCATAGGTGTAGAGCCATAAAACCAAAGGTTAATCCCAGCTAGCAGTCCCTTTCTCCCTCCCAAATTTTCATCTCCTTTGTTACATTTGGATTCACAGGTTAATTTTTTTCCAGACATTCTAAATGCTGTCAGTAAAGACAGCACTGTGATAGCAGTTTTTATGTGCTCCTTTTTTATACAGAAGAAATGTTACACAGGCATGCTCTGCTGTCCATTAAGGATTTGTTTCTGAAAAGTCTGATCACTAAAAACATTATCCCATTGATTCACTCCTCATCACCAAACTGACTTCATCAATCTCAGCTAGTTCGAGGAAGATCATGATGACACTAAAGATGGAACTATTGAGGAAGAGGGGCACACTCCCACTAAGACTGATACTGAGGACTTGGTCTCAGGGATGCAGCAGTTGGGGTCTTTAGGGAGGGTGATCTGCTCCAGGAAGCTGGCATCTCTTCCAGGTGGCAATTACTCCATCCACCATGTCATATATACTCTCCCTGTGCATTTAAACTGTATGTATTTTAGCTTCTGCACACATTCCATCCTCACCACAGAAAAAGTGATTTGCTTCCCAAACAATATCCAGCATTTCACCTGGATGGCTGACAAGAGTTAGCCAAGCAGGATGTTCAAGAATCAGTAGTGGAATGCCAAACCCAAGGACAGGATCATCTAGGGAACTGGTTCTTTCCTTGTGCAGTCCAACACAAATCAGGGACTTGGTCATAGGAGTAATCTTTGCTCACATTTGTGATGTGTAGGCCACCAGCACCAGGCACCTCTATTAGTTATACACAGGTCTGCATGGGATATTTTTTATTTTGTATCCTTAAATGCAAGCAGGGCATCCAGAATGCATTATGTAAACTGACCTTCCCCTACAGAAGAATGTATGAGACTCCAAGATATATCCCAGGAGTGAGAAACAGGTAAGAAAACAAAACAAAAAAAGCACAGATACTGCAGTACATGTTAAATCTATACAACACTCAAATATTTCAGAACACCCCAGCTGCTCTCAAATCAAAATAAATCCAAATCAAAACCAAAGTAGTATCAGAGAAAAGGCTGTTACTGAGTGCAAAAATTTTGCAGAATACAGGTTTAACTTTAGTTTATAAGTCTCTTTATTAAACCACAAATTATACTCTGCTCTGCTTTGCAGTTACATGCCTGGACTTTGCTGCTGTTCTGGATACTAATAATATCTTGCCACATTTCTCTGTGTACAATCATTTAATTCTCTTTAAACATTTAAAACAATCTGTGACAACTACTACAATACAGACTATATGACTATGGCAAAACAAAAAAACCCCACAGCAAATAACTAAAAGGAACAACTGGCTGCTATGAAAATCAACACAAACAAATTAAGTTGCAAGACCTAGAATCCTTCATAAAGTCACTGTGCCTTGATCTATTAAAAATCCATTTAGAGCAAGCTGCAAAATTTTCTGATCTGCCACAATGGCACTGGAGCACCTGTACACCTTGCTGCAAAGGTTTTAACCTGCCAGAAAACTTGTAACACTGCAGAATACCACCAAAATCCACAAGGCAGCCAGGCAACAGGTCTGATGTGCCCTGTCTATGTACCCATGGGCACAGGAGACTCCTGAACACCTCCATCCTGGATCATCTCCACTGTTGGAGGCATTCAAGACTCAACCAAGCATGTCTCTAATAAGTACATGGGCTTTGAGCAGGTGGATGGTCTTGAGGATACCCACAGAAGCCCTTTCCAATATAAATTATTCTATAATCATCTGGTCCATTTAGCTCCCTTGCTGTTATCCACTTGTGTTCACTGCTTTGATTCCCACAGAGGAAAAGGGAACCATTTTCCGTGCCTAATTTATGTTGGTTGTTTCAATTTCCCAGTGAATTAATAATTTAGCAGAATTTTATCTTCCTCATTTTAGAGTTATGCAAAGAGGCCAAGTGGTAAAGTAAAACTTTAAATTATTTACAATTTGTACACACATGCAGACAGATAAATGGTGCATCACATATTTAACAGCTGTTAGAAAGTACAAAAACAGTAAGCATGACAGCCAAAGTCCTTTGTCTAAGGAGAGAAAAGTAATCTTTAAGTTTGTGTTAATTTTTTAAGGCATAAAAAAGAGTTAAAGCAACTGTATTTAAGGTAGATTTAAGGTATTTAAGGTAGAAGTTTGTACAAACTTCAGAGCTACCAGATTAAGCAGTTTCTATCTGCAAATGAAGGAATGAGTCTCCATTGCCCTGCTAGCAAAATCCTTCACAAAAGGCAATCAAAACCCTGTTCCATGTTTTAGAAAGATGGAATTGAATAAATCACAAGTGTGCAGATCTGTCAAATGTTGACAGGTGATTAGGTTATCACCTAATAATAAGGGAGAATAAATTACAAATTCATTTGCAGTGGGTAGACAGTGCTATAAAACAACAAACAGATCCTAAATCCTCAAGTCTCCAATTACCAACCCTATTCCGTTTGCTTGAATAAAAGATTACATCTTCTTATTTTGGTGCTCAAGAAATAAAGAATTAATATTAAACTGCTGAATTTTTATACAACTCCAAATAACCTTTACACATGATGAAGACAAAGACAGCAAACAGAATTCCTCATAATTCAACCCTTCTAAATGTATTTACAGCCTTATACACGCAGCTGAACAACTTCCTTCAAATAAAACTTAACCAGAAATAGGTTTGAAAAATGGAAATAGTCTTGTAGTACCATACTCTGAATCTTTTCTACAAAGGAACTGCAAAACAGAACAAAATATCACTACACATTCCTCCCCCCTGTAACTTCACATTCTTCCTAAAAACGGATCTAAAATATATTTCTTTCTTAATGTGCATATATTTTACACAAAGACCTTCTGTTAAAATTCATCTGGCTATCTGAACCCCCGAGTGCACACAGAGAGACATAGTCATTAAAGGACTGGCAGAACAAGATCTCCTTTCTTTTCTGAAGGGGGCCCTACCAACCAAGGACCTCCAAAAGTAGTCTATTGTTAGGTGCTGGGTGATGCAATCATCTATGGCAGTGAAGATCTAGGATCTATTTCCTCCATGTCCTAACAAGCAGACACATCTCTTATCCACAGTGTAATTAGCATTCTTCCAGCCTCTGCTTCTGACAGACTGTTCTGGCATGTCACTGGCTTTAAGTTGAGCAGGAACCCCTTTGAGCACCAACAAACCACAGCCAGAGGGTCATTTTCTATCCATAGGGTGTTCAGCACATTAGCTCTGGTGTAATGACAGCAAGTGAAGGGGTTAAAGCACCTACAGCCTTGGGGCTTGCCATGGCTCCCCAAAAACGCTCAGCCTGGTCTGGATCCTTTCCCTGATGCAAGTCTCTGCCTCCTCTCACTGGTAGCAAAACCACCAGGCATGGGAGGTAGAAGGATTCCCTGCAGAGGACACAGGGCTGCTGGCACACCAGCCCACAGCCTGGGGAAGGCTGGTCAGTGAGGCTGCAGCAGAATGGGAAAGGAGGCTGGACAGAGTCAACTTCTGATGAAAGGGGACACTACAAGGAGGCCTGTGGAAGGAAAGGAACTTGGTATTGGGGAGGGACAGCTGGGGATTGGAAAGGAGTGAGGGCAGAGGAGACACAGGCACTGGGAGGGGAGGTGTGGTGTGAGGCTGGGTGCAGCAGATGGACCCCAGGAGGAGAGCTGAGGAGGGACCTGCAAGGGACATCAGCAGTGGGGGCAGAGGCCAGGATGAGAGTTAACCTCTCAGGACCCTGAGGAGAGGAGAAAGCACTTCTACCATGCAAAGGAAACTGCTTCTGGCTTTGCCAGAATGCCCCTGTGCTTCCTGCTCAGTGCTGGGGACTGATCCTTCACTTGGAGTAGCTGCTTTGCTGCAGCATCTCAAAGAAAACAGGTGAGGAAGACCTGGCATCATCCTGCTCATATTGCATCAATACAGAAATGCTCCTCAGCATGCAGGCAGGGATAGAGGGGGAAGGACAGGAGTGTACATATGCAAACATTATAAGAAATGATGTAATTAATATGAAATAATGTAATAATAAGAAATAATGTAATTACAGTCTATTTTGACAAGTTTTGCTGTTTTATGGGGTGCAGTTTTTAATAAAGTATACAACACAATGCCTTGGGTGAGAGACCTACTCTTTCATGATCTTATAGACCAGCAGACAGAAAAAAACACACTCTCAAAGGAGCAAACACTGAGCAGTCATACAAACCTAGATGTACCTTGTTTCCTTTTCAGAATAAATCTCATGCCTCTATTCCATGATTTAAGGCACTTTTCCCAAATAAAATAAGAAATTTAAGAGCTTGAATATATTCTCAACAAAATGCAACACAAGAATTGATAGCAGACACGAAGTATAAAAATATGTATCTCTCATATTAACTTTGCAAGTATTATAAATTAATAATAAAAGTTAAAACCCAGTAAATGACCAAAATGTTCTCAGATAACATTTAAGATTAATAATTTAGCACTGAAAAATAAGTTTATTATTAATATAGACTTCTAAATGAAAAGACAAGCATCTTTTAAGTATGTTCATATCAAGGCTAGAAAAACAGCAAATAGTTGCCACAACACTGTTTTTTTCTAGGATAGAACAGAATAAATGGCAAATCTTTACAATATTTGCAGCTCTCAACACATGGATTGGAAAAAATCAAAAAAAGGTGTCCCATTAAAAAGAATAATTCTAGCTCTTCTTATCATTGCAGCTGATTGTTTATACATACTTGAAAGTTGTTACTAATATAATGTATGTTTTGTCTCTAGTTTAAGCAACTAGATTTTAGACTCAGCTAAGGCAAATCTGTAAATTGATAAACTGACCAAGAGAAAGAAAGAAAAAATGAAAGTCACAACAAAATGTCACTTTTTAGACTCAATGTGCACACTCAGCTTTCAGCCTTGTGCCTTCCCAGATCACCATCCCATTACATTTGTTTCCTGAGACACAGTGCAAGATGAAAATGCAAAGGAGAGAGCCTTAAATGCAAAACAGAGACTTGGTCACTGGTTGCATTTCTATCCTATTTATTCACATAGTGAGTTAAAAATGTGGCACTTGAAGAAATTCTGATAATGGTTTATACATACTAGAATCTGAATTTCCCTGTAATTTCTAACTATACAATTTTGATCTTCAAAGTAAAATATTGCTTAACACATCATGTATTTGTTTCAAAGGTGTGAAAAAATTAAGAGTTTGGATAAGTGGTACCATAAAAATGTAAATATTTCTACCTTTCACAGCAATCCAATAAAATCTTGTGTGAAAACAAACTGTGTGCAGATACCACACCTTGGAATATAGCAGTCCTTAGTTACAGGCAGGGGAGAGAATGAACAGAAATGTCACATGTTTCTAGGAGCCTGACATGAACCTACTGAAAAGAATTCCAAGGTAACTGGTGAGCTCAATATTCAATTAAATCTTGCCAGAAGCATGCATCAAGAAGTGAAAAGACTCGGTCAAGAAACTGGGCTTAATGGGCAGAAATCAAGTGCCCACAGTATGGCAACAAACAGATCAAGCAGCTTCTCTCTGCTTTGCCAGTCAGCAAACCAACAGCATAACATTCAACACCCATTTCAGATCTGAAGTTCACCAAGACAGTCAGCTTCTAAAGAGATGATTGTACTTGATTCAGTTATCCAGGAAACACAAATTACAGGAGATGGCCACAGGAGTTTCACCATTTCTCCTCTTCATGAACCACAGACTGCTAGTGAAGGAACAGCCATACCCCATCCCTGTTCCTCCAGTGCCATGGCCACGTGTTCTCACTCTTGCCCTGGTATCAGCCCAAATGACCTTGGGATGATGCAGGGCAGGCCCCTCGAAAAAAAAAAAAAAGGCAAATTTCTGTTTAATCAACCAAAAGTTTAATGGTTCAAAGCACTGCAAGGTACCCATCTCTCACCTGATACAAGAGAAACCATGGGAAACCATAGGCAAGGAAGAGAAAACAGTAGATGTGCTTGGAAAGTGGTTATAATCAATAAATAACAATTAAATAATCAAAAACTTTATTAAAAATGGTTGCTGTTGAGTTTTTTGTCTGTTTGGGTTTTATAAAATGGTCTCATTTATTAGGCAGCAGCAACATAGTTTATTAATAACAAACTGTTGCTTGACATTAAAAACTTTTGTTTGTGGAAACTGCAGTTCTATTGACTGGACATCTAACAGTTGTCAGAACCTAATAAGCTCACTAAATGTTGACTCTACACCATACAAACACACAACTCTGTATCAAGTATGGTGAAATGTGTTATTTTACATCATTTTTCAAAATTTTTTTTTTTTTTTAAACGGGGGGCGGTAAAGCTACAAAGATGGAAACTAAAACACTGGAGCAAAAAATGCTCTTTCACGTCTAACATAACTTTGTTTGCCTGCTGACAGAAGCAGCTGAGGTGGAAAACAAGACCAGGTGACAGCCCCAGCTATCCAGGTTTACACAGAGCCATTGCTGGCAGACGCCTCCCAGGCTGCCTGCGATGGGACGGGTGCTGCTGTGCCCTGGGCTCCCACCCTTGCCGTGCCCTGGCTTTATCAGGGGAGGAGATGCACAAGCTCTGCCTTGCCCTGCTCCCTCCCATCCCACCTCACTTCTAAGAAAGGAAACCCAGGTGACTGAGCTGGGCAGGAGCCACAGCTGGACTCTCACCTCTGCAAGCAGTGGGCGAGACCTGCCAAGAGATACCGTGGGGAACACACCCCTTACTCTCCCAAACAAGAAAAACTGCTTGAAGACCACTGGCAGTACTGTGCAGTGATGTGCCTGACCTTATTTCTGCTGGGAATGTTCCTCCCTCCCTCCCTCACCAATTCCACCACGCTTGTCTGATGTTTCCTTTTCTGCTGTGTCAAATACAGATAACGTGTTACTCGAGGCAGGGATCTGTCGAGAGCAGTTTGGCTCATCAGTGAAAGGTTTGGCAGGCTGTACGAAAACTGGAGCAGAGCAAATGACCAGCCTTTAAAACAAACACAATTTCATTTATTCATAGCTTAATAACTTACTAATTCATTGCTTAATGTGTTATTAGCAATTCACTTTAAAAATCAGGCTTTGACCCTCAAAATTCCTTTCTAAAGGCACAAATAGTTAAACTAAGTTTCTTCCCGCCTCAATTACCAATGCATTGATAATTTTTGTGAGGTCTCCAGCACTAATGATGTGCTATAAAAGCAAACCTGACACTTCTAATAACTTTTTCCTGAGTACTTTTAAACTCCAGTAAATTGCAGCCAGAGCAGCTGCTTGTAAAGCACTCTGGTCTCAATGGGATGGAGGAGCCCTGAAGGACAGGGTGGCCCTTGCAGTCCCAGACAGGCTGCAGGGCAGGGTCTGTGGAGAAACAAGAACTGCAAAGCCCCAGCACACCACCCAGCGTGGCCCTGCTCCCTGCACAGGAGAGCAGCACACAGGTGACAAGGCTTGTGAGAACCCCCCGAGCCTAATGTGCAAAAATACCTCCCTGTAAGGATAACCCACAGCTGATCAGCTGCCAGGAGCAGGAAGCAGAGAAAAGGGGTAGGAAAGAGAGGAGATGTATTCCTCTTGCCTCCTTTTCTTCCACAAGTATCTTTAAAATTGAATACTACAAACTACATTTGTTGCAATTTAATGACACAGGTGTAGCTCTCTGTACCAGCCATGCATCACATGTCTCACATGTCAGGGAAACTTGCAGCCTGGCTGTCAAACCAGCCAGACTGCTGGTCCAGGGTGGTGGTGATACTGAGTGAGTGGGAAGCTCCTCTGTCTCGTAGCACTGCCTGCTCCTGCCTTCCTTCTCAGACAGGATGCACACCAAAGAGCCACCAGCCATGCTGCAGCTCAGGGAATGTCCACGTGCAGAAAGTCAGGAGCTACTTGATGGGAAAGGATGGGAGAGGAGCTCCTGAGGGAATGTGGGGAAACAGGAGGGGCTTCTCTGCAATCCAAGTGCCAAAAGGTAACACCCACATCCCTTCCTGCCTTGGCAGTCGCACATCAGGGCTGTCTCAAATACCTTTATTTCCCTTCTAACTACTCTTGGATCTCTCTAAACTCTAGCCCTCCTTTGGGGATAAAATTGAAATCCCACCTCTTCCCACCAGCTCCAATAAATGCTCCCCTACAACATTGTATGAATGTCAGGCAGTCTTTACTGAATTCAGCACTAGACCATTATCCTAAAAGAAGCATTGTGGGGTTAGAGGGTGTTTAAATACAGTATCAAATAAAACCTGCAGTAATTGCTCTGTTTCCATGTTTTAAACGGCATGTGGTAGGATGCTGCAAAGTTTCTTCCTGATTTTCTGAAGGCAGAGTGGGAACTGTTAGTACTACTTTAACTTGGGTAATTGCTAAGCACACCTTTTGCAAAAATTAGCAATGTAGCATTTAAGGTGCATCTTTACTCTCCTTATACAAAATTATGGTGCTCTCTGTGCCACCCAGACCTTTTCAACTCCATTAGATCTTCAAAAATGTAAACAATTGCTTTGAAAAACACCTCCCACTGGCACACTGAAATAATTCCTCTTCTGTCTTCATGTAACAACAGAGAGAATCTGTTTCTATTAATATCCCTCTCCTGCTCCAGGCTTTGTGGTCTCAAAGAAATTCAGGTACACAATTTTCAAAGGAATTGACTTTGAAACAATGATGGCACTGAAGTCAGATGCAGATTGCAATGTCCTTGAAAGGCAAGTAAAGCACGAGATGGGAGTGAGAAACACTGAAGAGACTCAGCAGAAGGAAATCAAGGAAGTATGGAATTAGAAGGCTAAAAATTCTGTGTTTTGTGTTGGTTTGTATTTTTTTCTTACGTTTACTTCTCAAGTGATTTATCTGATGTGGAAAGGTCCTTTTTTTTTTTCCCCCTGTCAGCTGTTGATAGCATTTTGAAAACCACCAACAACTTTGATGACTTCCTTTTGGTCCCTCCAGTGCACTCAGATGTTCTTTACCTTTAAATCTCTTGTATCTGAACTCCAGCCTACGTCCCACAGGTCACTTGCAGCCTCAGCAGCTGCTGCACAGAACCCAGAAATGGAATTTTTGACTGTGGCTGTCCTCAAAAAAATCACCTGTGCCAGGATCACAGTAAATGTCTGGGTACTGAGCAGACTGGAGCTATCTCATAATTAGAGCCTAGCATGTACTCAAGCATGAATTAAGTAATGATCATGAATTTTCATCACTCTCGTGATTCTGTGAATGTAGGTCATATTCCATCATAACTATTGAACATAAAGCTATTGTTTTTCAGACAGTGCATTATGGGGACCCAGCTTCATGTCCTACTAAATGCCCATCTATGAGCAAAACACATCCAGAGAATCTTTTTATATCACCTCATTTCTGCCAGCTTTTGGTTCTTATCCAAGATGCATAACCAAACACACCTGTTTTGCTTCCTTAGCCCATGTTTCCCTTTCTCCCATTGCCAACAGTTCTCAAAGTAAGCTGGGAAAATTTCTTCCCCAAACACAAACAGGCTTTTTTATCTACTTTGTTTCACCGAATGTTTGGTGGGAACTTTAATTTTGTTTTTAAGTATTATAACAAGAATAGAGTATTTTATATAAATGTACTTTGCCATTACAAATATGCTGAAAGGCTGAGTAAAGTGTCTCAAAAAAGTGAAATGCAAACTAAGAAAGTATGAAGCTTCCTTTTATAAATCTATTTGGTAATAACAACCAAGTTCCAGACTCAGCTGGAAACTGAAAGCAAAAGTCAGCAGAAGAATTACCTGGTGTTTGGAGACAGGAATTCATGTATGCATCAACAAGAGGATACAAGATGGGTAAATTTCGCCCTCCCACACCCGAGACACCTGCCTGAGAATTCAGGCACTTCTCAGAGCCAGACAGGGAATCAGAAAAACCCACTCCAGCCTTCACCTCACCATATGAATTACCAAATGACTGCAGTAAATCTGAAAATTGCCAATGTTAAGATAATGGAAAGAGAGAATAACCAATTCAATTACAAATATTCCACAGCAGCAGGATACAGAGCCATAAGGAACATTTCAGTCTGGCAGGGCCTTTCCACAGCAGTTGCTTCAGTAGGCATCGTGCCTGCAGTAACACACTCAAGGTAAACACAGAAAGAGGAAACAAATCAGTCACACAACACACTGGTTCATTTGGTTCACGGGCCAAAACCTGATACAGACTGGTTTTACAAACCTCTTGTTCAAATGCTGCCATGTGACATGAGGGAACCTCAAATGACCAGCTAAGTAACATAGGGTTACTTGGAGAGAAAACCAGCAGCCCAGGACAAAACAGTGACCGAGGGAAACGACTGTCCATCCCAGAAGCCAGATACAGCAGTGTTTACAAAAAAGGCTGCAATTTATCATTTGATATTTTTAAGTGTGTACTCTCACCATTTTCTATTTATATAAATTATCTTGGTGTTTCATGCGCAAAGCCACCTTCCCTTTAAATCCATCAGATGATAGGCAGGAATTGAAAGAAAAGGAAGATACATTTCTGGCTCAACAAGAATTGAGACTTTAAAAGAACTAGGACAGTCACTTCTCGGTGAAAATTTTCTGCCTGCCACATGAAATGCTGAAGGCAGAAAGATTTTTAGTAAAACTGTCACTTAGCGAATGCCTCAAGCACAAGAAGAGCGACAGCACTTACAGCCCCTCAAGTAACAGCACAGGTGAAAAACAGGAGCTTACTTATTGCACAGCAGTGCAGTTCTCAACTTGCCAAATACCTGTTTGCCCAGATTATCAATTTCAAAAAGGCTGGCTGCTGCCAAGCAGCATTACACACTGAAATCTTCAAAACCTAGCAGCACCATGCTGCACTGTGCTTTATAAGCTCACCACAATTTGAGTGCCACATTCTACTAGGAAACTGCCTTGCCCTGTGTCCACAAAGGGATTTAAGTGCCTAAGGCACCATCACACTGACTCCTACCAAGCTCAAACACCATCAGCCTTCACATGAAGGTAACATTTGGGGATGGCTATCACAAGGCTTCTCCATTTCAGCTTTCTCCCATGCTGAAACTCACAGCCAGTTACACCTTTTGTGTGACCAAGTTTAACATTTCTTCACTGCAGCAAGGGTTTCATTGTGTCCCACTCCCTGCTGCCCCAGGGAGCCATGTGGGAAGCTCAACAGCCCGCTCCATGTCCCCAGAACACCACAGCTCAAACACCACTTCCCATCATCATCAAGAAATTCAAAGCGTTATTACAAAAACTCAAAAGCCACAAAAAGAAGAGCAGAGGCAGACTGGGGATATAACTAGCATCCTAGACTGCTGTAAATAAGGGGATCTATCATCTAAAACTGCCCATTCAGTGCAGGAAGTCAACCTCCAAGGTGATGATTCCATCTCCACCTGCACCCAGGTAGAGTATGTGCTTAGGCTGACTGTTCCACAAGGCATGAGGAGGCTGCACCCATAGTGCTGTTAAAGGCAATATTAAAGGCTGGACTTCCAGACAGTTTGCATCACCACAAAGCTGCATTCCTATGTGTGGTGAGCCAAGTGTCTCATGCTTGAGCTATGTAGTTGTGGGGATAAGTAACTAGAGAGAGGTCAAAATAGCTAACACTGTATTCAGGGTTAACTCAAGAGACCTAGAAGTGATTAATCCATATAACAGCACTTAAGACCCTGTTCTTTCTGTCTAAAATGAGAGCTGCTATTTAATGGGACAAGACAAAAGAAACAGTGGAACTAAGCCAAATATTGTAAAACAGCAGGCTCAAACTTCCAGCTGAAATGCAGTGTTTCAGATACTGAAAAACCTTAAGAAGTTGTTGGAACTGACACACAAACAACAAAATCTCAAGTAGCTGGCTTGATCTTCTTCATTAAATGAAAAAGTTAGCAACTCAAATGTCTCCTACTCCCAGGTTTTGGCCAACACATCAGCTTAGAGCAAACACCTTGAAGACAGCAGAGCCTGTGTTACATGCAGACACTCCATCCCTGCTCTGAGCTGTTCCTTTTCTGCAGAAGTTCCTTGTTATTTGATATGCACAAGGTAATCTTGTAGCTTGGCTCTCTGTGGTTGGAAGCGTGGCAGGCAGATGTGCCAGGCACTCCTGCCAAGAAAATATTCTGAGACACCATGGTAATAAAAATGCATCAAAGGAAAAGGCTTTTTATTCTTTTGTATCACTAAGTACTTAAATCCAGGCAGGGCTTTCCCAGCTCTGCAAGCTTTAAGTATATATACCCAAAGTCCATAAACTGAAAAGGAGGCTGACAAATATGAACCCTGCAATCCTCTGAAAAGCCATTCTAAATGTGCTATTTTTGGATATGAAGTCAGTAATAGATTTTTTTTGGGGGGGGGGTGGAGGGGTTGTATGTAAAAAAAATAAACCCTATTGTGATTAAATGTTTTGGGACACAATCTTTATGCAAGACTAGCTTGATTAAAAATAAAATGTAATCAACCTAAAGGTGGATCAAAATATTTTTCCTGAGATTCCAAAAAGGCAGCCAACTCCTTTTAATAGGGACGATTCTGTTGCTATCTCTGAACCTTACTCCCACTAATTTCACTAGATTCAGCTGTTTCAGTAGTAAAATAAAGAGTTTGGTTTAGTCCAGAACATGCTAAGAAATGGATGCCATGCAGGTGCTCCCAGGATCCATGACAGTGCATCCTCATAGAAAATATGATCAATCCACTCCTAACTGCTTATGGCTGTTCAATTGCAGCTCCCACACTTAAAGTTTTAAACCTCAAGTCAGGAAGCATGCCTGCTTTTGGTACTTTCAGCAGAAAAGCTTAAACATAGGGCAAGCAAGTAAATACCAGGCAGAGGCATTCCCCACAACCACTAAAGGCTGCCTGGGTGCAGTGGATGTGCCAACAACGTGCAGGTTTCAGAGCTCTCACATGGATCTCTCCAGCTCTACCAGCTACATAGAAAGCTGACAAAGTTGCCAAGTAGTAAATCAATGCCTTCATGCTCAGACCTGCCTACTTGCCAAATTAACAGAAGCATACAGAGCACTCTGCCACATTGAGAAAGATTTTTTGAGTTCCCAAAGTTGAAAATCAAGCAAACCAAGGACAGAAGTTACAAGGGTAAGAAAGAGCAGGCAAGCTCACAAGAGTAGGAATGGGGAGGACACATAGAACAGGTCCTTCAAGCTGCCCACAACTTTAAAACGTCCCTTCAGTATGCCTGAGGAAGTTCCTGTTTGTTCTTGCAATAATCCAACCCACCCCAGTGATTCTGGGTACTTGGAGATGGTGTGTGAGTCCCTTCCTCCCACATCTGTGCCTAATTTGTCAAGACAGGTGAGCCAGCCTTCAAAACTTCAAAAGCCTGCCTGTCAAGAACTGAAAGCCAGGGAAATGTAATGTAAAGTTTGGGCCCAAACTGTGAATAGAACTGAAAAGTGACTGAGGCCAAAATGGCTATGGGATACTACCTGTACTTAAAATACCAGCACTGCATATATATTTACTGAGGAACCACATGTTTTCCTTCTTTGGTTTGCAGATGTTTCTTCTTTCTGCAGAGCTTTAAAATTGTGTTTGAGGAGAGGAAACAGATGGTAGCTGCAATAGTGGCCCTTTTCCAAGGTGGAAAGAAACCATTATAGTGGGGCTTCCACAAGCTTAAGGCTGAGAATGTCAGATTTGTATTGCCTGTTTGCACGAATTAGACAACACATCACTGCAAAGCTTCCAAATGATGCAAATGTAGGGTAGGGAGTGACACTGAGAGCTGATGCCTGAACACTGTTTCTGTGTCAGTCAGAGCAAAGGGAGTCCTAAACAGAATCCGCAGGGCAGTCAGTGATATGGATAATCCATGAGGTCCCAGGTCAGAACTGTTTATCATCTCAGGCTTCAACCTCTGAGCTACTGTTCCATGGGGAGGGGAAGTCCTGTCCGTAAACAGAAATTTGTGGAAGAGGGTTGAATTTAACCCAGCAACAGCACTGAAAAAGAAGAAAAATAAAAACTACATCCAAAAAAAGGAGAAATTATGCCATTATCCATCAAAACAAACACAGAAAAATAGGATTTTGTTTTTTAATCTTAATAATAATTTCACCTTTTTTTTCTGAAATAACCCCAAAACTCTAATGGAAAATAAGATAACATAACCAGAGAATTTCTTTAAATTATTTCTACCTTTTATGGATTTATATCAGAACAGCAAAAGCAATTTGTCTGGTCATCCAAGTCCAGGCGGCCATTTGATAAAAGGAAAGTGGCTGGGAAGACTGAGGAGCATATCTGGGAAAAAATACAAGAAGATGCCATGAGAACATCTTTTACAGTTGTTAGGAAAGTGTAGGGCACGAGGTTATTTTGAACTGTGGAGCAAGAGTCAGAACTGGAGATAATATTAAACTAGGGAGCATGAATCTGGAAGCCAAGAATGTCCAGAAGGAGAAGATAATGTATCTGTAAGGTGTTGGAGAGTGAGGTGAAGGTGAAGAAGATGAGAAATAATCAATCAAAGCTTTGCCAGAGAAAGCTGTCTGGATTTGTGAAATGTGGCAGAGGAAGGCACTCGAGGGACTCAGTGAGAGAATCACTCACTGCTAAGAGAGTAAGGAGAGGTCAGTAACTTACCATGGGGGCTGGGAATGTGAGTAAATCAGAATTTGGTCAGAGCAGAGGGAGCAGGACCTCTAAGGCAAGTGCTGGTGTGGCAGTGAGGGATGAGTAGCCCAGAAAGGTTAGTGTGAGTGCCAGACTGACACAGGGGACTTGCCAGTGGGAAAGCAGCCAGAGGCACAAAGACAGAACAGTGAAAGATTACAGACACACCCAGACTTACCATTCCTAACCTCAGGCACTGGGAGATGCTAGGCTGGGAGCTGAGCTACTCCAGCCTTCCTGGCCCCCGACCCAGTCATAGGAATGACCAGTACACCTCAGAAGGTGGAAGGACTTTCCTTCTTAACATTCCCCCTTCTCTCTGTTTGGCGCACAAGGGGTTTAAAATTCCTCTTCTGACTCAAAAGTTTAAAACTACCTGCAGTATAATTCAGGAAAAAAAAAATGCAATCTCAGGAAGAAGAGCAGTTTTTTTATTTTTTCACCTAGAATCCTACAAAGGAGAAAATCTCTCGATACCTGAAGGTGGATATCTGTACCAGGCGGGCGAAGCCAGGGAAACCTCTGCATTTCAATTACTCCTGAGCATGGAGCTATTGAAAAAGTCTGAACATGATCTTGGGCTGTTAAGGAAATCTTTGCTTATAAAAGGTTTCTGAATCAACAGAACTGCTGTGAAGCCAGACAGAGGATAATTAGACCCAAGGACAGCGTACAGCCCAAGAATGGGAGACAGTAACAGAGAAACTGTCTGAGCAACCTGACAGCAACAAGGGAGGGAGGGGGTGAAGGAAAAAGGAAACCTGAAACAATCACCTATAAATACAACCACTGGCTCTATAAAAGAGCTGCCTTTGGTCTGAGAACACCTGCACAAGGATTATAACAGAGAGGAAGAAAGAGAAGGGGGAGGAGAGGGACCAGCTCAATCACATGAACATGAAATTGGCTGTAAAGTAAAGGCTGCTTTTTCTTTCTTTTTTTTTTTTTTCCTTTAAATATGAAAGTTTAACAAGCTAAAAACCAGCACATGGCCAGAGCTGCCAGCAAGTATGAAAACAGCATCTGGAGCTGCTGGTGACTTACATGAAGGTCACAGTGTACCTGCAGCAGCACAGCTGAGAGACAGGCAGTGTCACAGGCAAACCTCCCTCTCCTTCAGTTCAGGAAGAAAAGGCTCCCACATTCCCAACCAAATCCACCATACATTCTTAAAAATTATCTTGCCTCAAAAAAACTAAATCAACATTTTCATGGGAGTGGAAAAAGTAGTCTACAAAATACTAAAATAAACTGCAAGAGACAGTATGCCATAGCAAATATCAGCCTGGCTTTCTTCTTAAGCATTCAGAAAACCAAAACAGGAAATGAAACCGATATCTAGATATTTAATAAAGACATGTTTTGAAAATAGGAAGATAATCAATAGGAAAAACAAGGAAGGTGAAAAAATAGTGTTTATGTGACCTTTACTTTAATGCTTGTCAGATCAAATCTTGTTTCCCCCCCAAAAAATGTTGTTAAGAAGGTAAAATATCTTTTTTCCCTACCCAGGGAAACAGAGGCAGCTGATCTGTTCATTCCCTATTTGTCATTTAATCTATGTGTTCATCAGACTACAGCATCAGCCATCTTGCTAATTATCTCCTTCCACCACATGGAAATTGAAAAAGATGAAAAAGTCACCCTTAGGAAACAGAAGACTAGGAAAACGGGAAGATAAATTCCAATATTTGGTACTGCAATGAATTATACCTTATAATGTTCTGTACACCTTAATGTTCTGTATTTTCAAATCACTGTTTTGCCTCACATGACAAGATGCAAGACCTCTGTGATCTGTCAACCAAGAATAAAGGGCAAACCAAACAGTTTCAAAGGATGCAAAAACCACCTCTCTTGTCTTTCCAGGTAACTTTTTATTCTGAAATACGTTCACATCTCTGCATGAGCAATAACCAGGAGAACCCTCCTAAATCTAATCAAAGATCACCTCACTGTGCACTGCTTCTTAGTTCTAGTTTTGAACACACAAGCATTTACATTTTCAACAAATAAAACAATCTCAGAAATTTCCATAATCTTTCTACATACTAAAACATTTTAGCAGATCTGCTCTAATTTTTAATCTATACAGATGTAAAACTACATTTACCACGATTAATTCATGCAACTCTTCATTCTCGTGGAAGTGCAATTTAGATCCACCCAAAATACGAGCTTGCAGTGCTTACAGTTAGCTGAGCTGTTCACTGCTTCATATCAGACCCGTTTCTCTAGAGAAATCTGTAATTCCCCCAGTTTAGGTACAGCTGAGTCAGATAAAAAGGGAATCAAGACCCATTTAGACTACATGACTGGGCTATCAGTTACCCAAAACTACTCAAAAAGATGTTTAAAGCATGCTTCAGGAAAAACATAACACTAAAAAAATGTTAATTAGTGTTAATATCAACGAAAGTTTAACCTGCTGACAAAAGCTCTTAATGTTTTCTTTCCTATTAATGAGAGCATGCATAAAGAAAGCTAGTCAGATTGCCAGGATTTTCTGTAAATCCCACAAAATCACTAACAGCATCCACACAACACATTATTTAAGACCAGCAGCTCCTCCTACCAGCACACTGGGAAACCGCATTTAATCTTTGCATCAATTCTTCTAGGGCCATTTCTTCAATTTTCAGCCAGCATCTCATTCTCAGATAAAACAAAAAGAATCCACAGCAAACATGCCCCCCCTGCTCAAGGATTAAAGGAGGCAGTGGGGGAAAAATCCCCGACCCAGCCCGCTACAGCAGCGCTCCGCAGCCGCGCATTTCAATCGCTCCGCACGGCTCCGCTCAAAGGCACAAAGGCGGGGAGGCAGAGCCCACGTTCCCTGCTGGCAGCGCCGGGCAGCCGGAGCCGGGAATGTCCGTGACAGCAGCACCGCTCCCAACTTCTGTCCCCTCTGCCGACGGTGGCTTTGCCCGCAACGGAGCCCTCAATGGCCAGGACGGATGCGGAGCCAGCCCTCAGTGGCCAGCAGGGATGCGGAGCGCTGCGGAGCCGAGGCGCGCCCGGCGCTGGGAAGGCTGCGCTGCATCCCGCGGGAGCAGCCCCAGCTCGCAGAACGCCCCATCCTCACCCACGTGAACGCCGGGGCTCCCCCACCTTCCTTTCCTGCCAGCTCGCTGCCAGGGTGAGCAGCTGGGAAGGAAAATGCCTTCCCGCTGACAGCACCAAGAAGATCCCGCTCCCGCCAGCCCGCAGGGTGCCCTCGCGTTCACTTTGGAATGGTCATTTTTGAAGGCTGAGCACTTCAAACTTCCTTTAAACGTTGTCGAATTTCCTTTAAACACAGCTGTCTTCTGGACTCTTTAGAGGAGTTGCTTAAATGTTGTTCCACAGCAGTCTTATAACTCTGTGAGATCTGCATGCCCACCTTAGGCAAAGGGGTTTTAGAGCCAGGCTCTATGGACCCCTCAAGGTGTATGGCAACAGAACTGCTGCAGAAAGCAGTCAAGAAAACTAAACCTCATAACCAGTAACCTTCCACTTACAATAGAGGGTACAGTACCACTGGGAAACTTCCAGGGACACAGAAAGATCTACAAGACTTAAAGCAGTACAATGCTTCTCTATATAACTACTCCTCATAATTGATTTTCACTGCATTTATACAGACTGTTCTACAAGTTTGAAACTATGATGCTTTTAATACTTTTTTTTCAAAGACCATCTTGATGCCTACTACATCACATTGTTGGCAGGTTTTTGCTGATGGTCAGCTGAATTTCCCTGCTCTTCTAATAATCCTATTGGTCTTATCCTAATTTTTAACCAAAATTAACAAATTATCCATGGCTAAAAGAAAAAGGTTTGGTTTTTTTTGTTATGTTTAAAAGTACTGAGCTGTGTTATTTAAGATAATTTTCTACAGATTGCATACAGCAGGTAAAAACAGCAACCCTTCCAAGGGAAATAAGTGGACACCTGTGATGAATTGTTCCTAACTCAACAATAGCATTAGAGAGGACATGAACTCAAAAAAAGTTTTTAAGAGGACCCATCAAACTATCTAGGTTTCCTCTACCAATAAAATTAACTTAGATAATGCATTTACTACATTAATTCACATTATTTCTACTCAAAGTATGACAGGACCACAGCATCTCCATGTATTAGACATGACTAGAGCCATATATGTTTCCATTTCAATACTAATAGAAATGACAAAATCAAGTCTTCAGTCAAGCTTTTCCATAACAAAATATTACCACTGACACACAGGATCTGTAGGAACTTTGAATGCAAAAAGTATTTTGTTTCTGTGACTGTCATTTGAGACAGCATTTATGCCAAGGAACAAGTGATGAGCAGCAAGACCACAATTACTAGATCAGGCTCTTGCCATTCTGGTGGTGGCCCAAGAGGAGCAAATACATGAGAAAAGGTGTGAAAGTCTGCAGGTGCACAAGTCTGCAGGTGCACTTGGATTGCTGAGGCTCATTATCAAACAAAAGCTGTGTGACCATATTGCATCCACAGACTGCACAGGGAGAACTCCAGATGTCAGATAATCAATGGGATTTGTTACTGCAGCAAGTTAAGGCATTTTTGCATATGCAGAACAGCAAAGTTCTCTTGTAAGATTATGCTGTTTCCTGGTGCAGCAAACATATTCATTCATAAGCACCTACTGCAAGGTTCAATCCCAGACTTCCCTGAGTATCCTGCCTCAATTCAACAGGCATTTCATGTTTTCCATGGAGAATCAGCAGACTGCTTAAGCTTCCTATATATCAAAGGTCCATCTTTCCATGGAGTTTCTCAGTGAAATAACAAATGAAAAGGAAGACAAAAATGTAGCAAAGAATTTTACCACGTCAACCAGTCAACTTTCAGAATCACATAATAACTTATACTTGTGCAAAATGAATGGAGAACCCTAACATGTTCTAAAACCTCAGTTACACCAACAGTATCACTTTATATATACTTTCTACACCTTCAAACAAATCCCAAACATGCAAGATATCAGCAGAGCATCCATGTGAAAGGTTTAGTTAGCTGGGCTGAAAGTTAGTTTACCTAAAAGTGGGTTATTAGTCATCATGCACTTATTTAATCATGTTCATTCATGGAAATCAGGCCTTGTCTTCCTGAGTAAGAAGCTTTGGCATAGCTTCTCTACTTAATGAAACTGAGTATTTAAAGATCCTTAACCAAATGTGGGATTACAATCTCTGCTGGTTTGACACAGGATCACCCATGGTTTCATGAATAACCTTGAGTCGGACTAAAACAGACCTTAAACTAATTAAAATCCACTCTTAATGGGAAGACTCAACTGATCTTTCTTGCAACATGAAGCAATCCAGTATCTGACTGTGAGCTGTGTAAGGAATCAAAACAGTCCTGAAAATACAACATGACTATATCTCAGGGAAGAGCTACTGCAGTTTTCATTCTCTTGAAGTTTTTACTTGATCCCTACACCCCTTTAGATTATGATGACAATCATGTTATGGAATTAAACATGCCCTTTCAGTCCCACACATCTCATGCCTAATTAAAATTTGATAGTCAAAGGACTGATGCCCAGTTCTAGCACTGAGAGTCTGTAAATACAGTAGGAAATGTTGTCATTTTTCAGATATAATATGATTATTTTAAATTATTTTTTAAATTAAAAATTCAAGCTGCTTCTGGAATTCTGGTTTTTAACTTTTGCTAATGTATTACCTTCAGCAAAATATCTTCACCAGTCCCAGGCAAGCCCCTGCTGCAACAGAGGAATTCATAAAGAAATTTGAGGAGTACAAAGCCTTTCAGTTCAGTCTTAGATGTTTAAAATGCATTTGAAATATTTTTTGTCAAATGGTCTGTACTCCTGTTTCTTTCAGTGAAACTGTAAAGATAATAAGAAAGGCGCAAATGTATTTCAGAATTTAATCAATCAATTTCCATGGCTGCATGGGTATATTTGACCTGATTTGTATTGACTTTTTTCTAAACTTCTATTAGATTTGAAAGCCTCTACAACATTATTTTTCCTTCAGTTCTCTATTTTACCCTGGTTACAGCTGTAGTCTTCAGCAAATCCTGTTCAAACACAGCAACACCACACATCTTTTATTTCCAAACAGTTTCACCCAAATAGGATTACCTAGTTTTTCAAGAAATTGTGGCTATTTTGAAAATGTTCCAGAAGTAACACATGTGGGGGAGTCATGCTGGTAACCACAAGTCATTAACATATAATCATGTATTGAGTTTTGCTTGAGCAAAAGATACTTTCTACAATTTACCTAAAGATTTCTCTGCTAACTTTACATTGATCTCTGTAACATCAGTCATCAGTGAGTTCCAAAATTTAATTATATGCTGTGTGAAAAACTGTTTTTGTTTAAACTACCTTCCTGGAAGTTTTCTGTGTGCCCCAGTTTCTCTTTTGTGAAGCAATGGAAAAAAAAAAAAAGCCCAAAAACTCCCCACAGGAAATAAACACTCTCTTTTCACATCCCCAAGCCATTCATGACTATACAGACTGCCACTGTAGGTGATATTATGTCACCTCCAATTGCCTGTTTTACAGACAGAAAATTTCCTACACTAATTAGTTCCTATTTGTATAAAACCAACCCCATACCTCTGACCACCTTCACCTCCACGTACACTAATTGTACTCCAACAAAAGGAACAAAACTGGACATGGTGCTCCAGAAGCAGCAGAGCAGAGATTACTCAGTGACATAAGGATTTTGTTGTTCTCAGTTTCCCTCTCAGCGGTTTGTAATGTTTTGTTTGCCTTTCAGACCAACGCTGAATGCCAACGGAGATGCTGCTGTTTTCAGGGAACTACCCACAGCCAGTCAAGGTCTCTCAGTGAGGGAAACAGCTTAGCTCACAGAATGGCATTTTCTTTTCCCATCTGGATTGCCTGTACAACCAATTAATTTCACCTTCTCTACTGATCACTTACTTAGCACCACCAATTTATCCTCCAATGGTTTGCACTCAGCACTGAATTTAATATTTGGAATAAATATTTTCACATATTTGCAAATTTTCTCTTTCCATGCTTTTTTCCATTTCCAGTTCATTTAGGATTACGTTGAACAGCTGCAGGAACCCCTGCAGAAATCCCTGCTTTTTCTCCACAAGTAACTCCCCCTCCACTCACAGAAAACCGACCAACTGTCCACCTGAAGTAACTCTCTATTTCTTATTTTTCAGTAAATCACTAATCCACAAGAAGGCTTCCAATTTAACCCATAGGAAGCCTAAGAGTGGCTGCAGGAAGAAAAATGATGCATTGACTATAAAGCAGGACTACAAGAAAGGAAAGCACACAGAGGTTTCCCTGCTGCTGTTTTGCACGTCATTTGTGGCAGAGGGAACAGGCAAAGCATAGGGATGGTTGTGCCTGTGCAGCTGAATCCCCTGCAGGACATCCCATGCAGTTCCCAGTGATACCACACGGTCAGCATCAGGCAGCCAAGCCCTTTTCTGGATAGCCCCACCCACCACAGAACTCTATAGACCGAGCAGTGAAGCCACAGCACCCATGGCACCACTGCACACACAGCCAGGACTTACCTAAGCTGGGCTCCTGCAGACAGGGAAGAGACCCATTGAACGTGGTTTTCATAAATTTAGGTCCTCTCAGGTCCTACAAAAAACTGCCACATACACCCACTGCACAAGGGTGATACTGATCCCCAGCCTTAAGTAAAAGGGAAAGAAAAGGGAAACAGGACAGTTGATATGAAAGATCCACACAGAAAATGCATTTTTAACATTTCAACCTCCTCTTGGCACGAGTTCTTCCTTCATGAAGAAAAGGGATTTTTCCCTTTTATTTCCCTGAATGACTGAGTTCTCTTGGTAATCAGCCCAGTTAGGCTTTATTATGTAAAGCATCTGGGATTTGAAACTGGGATTCATAAGCAGAGATGGCAGTATTCTGGTTTTGGCAACACCTCGCTCTTTCACAAGGAGAAAATTGTTCCTAGATTCACAATCTCAAGGAATACAGAGAACTTAGCAAACACATGGAGGAAGGGGAAACAAAAAATCAAGGTTTTTCTTCTTAAAACCTTGACACTCAAAGTACTCATACAAAGCCAGAGTATAGACAAGGTTCATTCATACAGGAACACAGACTAAAAAAGCTTTCAGTTGTGCAAGAGCAGTTAACAGAATAATTCCATCAAAATTATGCCTTGTTTAATGAATATATTAATTTGCCAAATCTCCATCAAGTCCTCAATGTCTCCTCAACCTCAATAAATTTTTCTTTAAGAAAGTACATGCCATACAGAAGAGGGCCTGGCAGCTGCTCTCCAGGTTCCCTCATCTGGGATGTGTGACACCAGCACACAGGGACTAGGCTGAGGTGACAGGCACATCAAGGACTTAGCAGTAGGTGAAAAGCTTCACCCCTCCTTCCTTTTCCATTATTACTCAGGCTCATGGCTGAAAAGTAGTAGAAGACAGATGAAATGCAACATATTCATCTCTATTTGATTGGCTCTTCTCCAATTTAGTCCAATCTTGTGACAATCCAACTCCCTGTATTTTCAGTCTTCCCCAAACAGCTTGCTTCCTCCCCCAGCAATTGCAATCTAGCCTTTCCTTAAAAACAAACAAACAAACAAAAACCCCAAAACACTTCTTAAAGCTTAATTAGTTACTAACTTTCCCTATTTTGTTTCTTTCATAACCTGTGTCTCAGCTTCATGCTAGAGCAGCATTCCTCATACTGCTGTCAAGTTTTGTAGTAAGGCTCTTGAGCCTGAATTAACTTTAAATGATTGAGCAGATCATAAGTTTCAATACTTCCTAGCATAACAGGCAGGGCCTTTTTTTTCCCCAGCCTCCCTTGCTTGGACGAAATGTCATTTGAATCTCTTCTACTGCTCTGCTGTGTTTAAAGAGTACCGAGTTTCTTTGTAAGCGCCTCATTCAGACTTCTTCTTTGTCCTTTTTTGTCACATGGGATTAAGTAATCACTGCAGAGCCAACAGCCTTGAAAGAGTTTATTTAATTTAACACCTCCAGTTGCCTCTGCTCCAGCTGAAGGGTGTTCCAGTCTTTTATTTTTCTTCAGTCTGAGGAGCTAAACTATCCAGATGTGCCCACAGCTGCACTCCTCTAAAAGCAGGCATGGCAATAAATGAATGGATGTTGCCTTTTGCCAATGCAATGCCAAGTAAGACCCTTCCTTTCTAAGTTTACTGAGGTATCTTCGTAGATGAAGGAAGTACTTTGTGTAGGAAGTTAGGAAGACTAAGAACAGGAAGCATAAAGGTGAGCAGGGAATGAATTTGCTGCAAAAAGGAGTAATATGGAAGGAAATGAAGTATCACTGTTATTTCCTTCATTGGGGCACTTCCATATATATGTATAGTTAAAGGAAAGGCATCACAAGGGAAACTATTCCAACCCCAAAAGAAATGAAACCACAGTACTTTAAATGTAGAAAAATAAAGTAGTGGATGCCGGGGAGCTCTGGTTTCAGAAAATCAGCTACTGGTACCATGATAATTAAATAGATGGTATAGATGCAGAGATGCCACAGTCATATTCTTCCACAGACTTAGTATTATGTATGCAAATGCTGATATTAAATGGATCCAGAAAACACACACCTTTTGTCTTCTGTTGTTAGGGTGATTTTATTTCAAAGGAAATGCTGGATGAGGGGTCAGAAAATAATTTCTTCACTCCAAAAGAGTTGGTCCAACATTTTTTTAGAGCTCAAACCTTTGAGGTCTCCTAAAAAGTATTAGGCTTTAAATCAAATTATGTGTGTGTGTTCATATTTTGAGTATTAAAAGTCTAAATTTTATGACATGCCCTACTTTGTAAAAATTCCTATTTCAAAAGAACAAGCTGCACACATAAAAGTTCAGCAGGTATTCCATCCAAGTCAGGACTGATTTAAAACACTCAGGAAATTTCTCTGTAACAAAAAGTGGTATTTAACTGCCATATATAACTGTTAATTTTACATACAATCAACGATACAAAAAGTACTTAGAATAAAAAAGCAGGGTTTTTTCAGGACCATTCAATTTGATTACACAGAATAAAACTGAAGTGCTTACCCCTGAGGAACAGGCTGACAAATTTTAAGACAGATAAAGGGCTTAGTAGAAGGATGTCAACTTTAATTTGGAACTTTTTTTAAATCACAGAACCATTAGGCTGGAAAAGACCTTCAAAATCATTGAATCCAACCATTAATGCAGCACTGCCAAGTCCACCTCTAAACTGTGTCCCTAAGTGCCACATCTACACAGATTTTAAATACCTCCAGGGGTGGAATGGGATGCATCTTAAAATTTGACTGCCCTTTTCCACTTGTACATCTTCAAAAGTAGCATTCAGTGGAGCTTTAGGGTGACAGAAAGCTTTTCCCTTTTTATAAAAGGATGTAGTGCAATGCTCAGGGAATGCACTGAGGACATGGGAGGATTCAGTTTGTGGCTGCTTTGGCTGAGCTGCCCACCTCTGGCAGATGTGCTGCCCCAAGGCTGCTTACCATCCCACACTGGGTGCTGCCCTCCCTCCTGGAATGCACCTCAAGCCCTCTTAAAGGACTTGGCTTTCTCTTAATGCAAAACAGGAAAATTTAAGAAATATCAAAATAGGAAAATAATCTTTCTATTACTCATCTAGACATGTATTTTTATTAATCATCGAGAAATAGAAAAGCGATTTTCAACAACCACAAGGATATTTCACCTGCAGCCAAAGAGGCCATGCCCCAAACAAGATCTCAGTCTTGCTGCAGAGTGCTCACACTCATCACAGATCTCACAATGGTGCTTTGTGTCCTTCACAACAGAGCTTGAAAACTTCTGTTTCCTTACTAGACCTAATGCCCTATTTTAATGCAAACAATCCTAAGTAAATAAAGTAGAATTATTTTCTTATTTTTGTCAGTGGATGCTTAATACAGCATCAAAAGTGGCAGAAGATTCCAGGTAGGAGAAAAAATGCCTCTAAAAAACTGTTTTGCAAACAACTACAACTTTTTCATTTCTTGACAAGCAAAAATCACTATATCCACTATATGTGGGGGTTTTTTGTTTTAATTAGGATATGAAATAGTGAATATTTTCATATCCCCTTTATTTTCCATTTAATATTCTTCATGGAATATGGTACTTCTCAAACAAGCCAAATTAAACTGATCTTTCTTGGGAGATGGTCTGCACAAAGCCCTTAGTAGATGAGGGAAAATGACTGCTCTTCAGTTTATAGTTACTCTGCTGCATTATGGTAAAACTATCAGAAAGAAAAATGTCATCTAGATTTCTTTATATTGTAAGCCATATCCAAACCACCATTTCATGCTTTCTTGAAACAGAAAGACTGAATTTTTGCTTCAGTAGGCTTATGGAAGTACTACTATTCATTTTCTTGAACAACCACAGTCCTAAACTGTTACTGCTTTGGAAAGAAAAATATGAGCAAGAATGTATACATTTCCTTGTTTCATTGATTACATACTGCTGTTGCTTTTTCTTATTTTCCCTCTTTGACTCTTCAGAATTATTTCCAATCCAAAACAAGGATTCTCTTGTCAATGAGAAACTTAATACAATGAGGGGAGTTTTACACTTACTTAAAAGGCAGTAAAATTAAGTGCTTTTTGATAAAAGAAGAAGTTTCATGGACTCCACTTTCAAATAATTTAAGCTTTAAAATTACTAGATACTTTTAAAAATATCACAACCATGATCAGGATCTTGTGGATAAATCCACAAAGATTAATGCAGAGGGACACACTGGCAGAGAGATACATCCCCAGAGTACAGTGCACCATTTCCTATTCCAGCTCAGGAGACATTTGTTTCTAATCCTAGCCAGGTGCTGTCAGGTCAGCTGTAGATAGTTATTGGTAATTAATCTCCAGGAGGCACCAAAAAGTGCAAACATCTTCAATTCTGGTATTTTCAACAGCTGCTTTGTAATCATGCTGCTCTTGCAGTGTATCTGTTTCCACTGAGTAATGTCACAAAAGTTTGAAGTGAGATTTCCACAAAATTTCAGGTTTTGTATTTTGCCATTTCTCAAATGATTCAAGTTTGTTTCTGCAAAATTTTGCTCTCGGCATTCTTCTCTTTACAAGATCAGTTTCAACAGGCAGTACATTACTCCTTCAGCTGCCAGCTCCCTCCCAGAGCCTCAGCAGTGCCATGGCAAAGTCTGAATCTCTGAAGAAGAACACTTGGATCCTCTTCACCATTCCTACTTGTGTACCCAAGAGGAAGCACATTTTGAATAGTGTCAGTGCATCAGCAGAGCACAGACAAGCAGCAGGGAGAACAGGGAGGCATTATGAAATATAATTTAAAATCAGAATTCCAAAGGCAGCATAAAGAAGTGGCTTAAGGATAGCAGGTGCCATGGAAGGCTCAACTTGAAATCCAGTGATAACAAGACCAACACACATGAAAGGAAAAGTCTCTTTGGCCCCTAGAGACTGATCTGCATTAGCACCCCCCTAAACCCATTTACTTCCTTCAAAATCTCAACCAACCCTATAGGGAAAAATAAGACAGGCATTACGGAAATGTCACTTTTGCATCTGTAGTTCTTAGCATGGCTGGATCTGTTGTTGCCAGCATTCCCTGTTACAGAAGCAAAAACCATTAAGTAACTTTGGATGGGCCTAATTTGTAAAACCAAAGAAATACATAACCATAAACAACAACTAATATTTGAAAATATGTCATCAAATACAGAAATCAGAGATTCTTAAAGTATCCAAAAACTTTGCATAGCACAAAGTCACATGTATAAACTGTTATTCTACTTCATCTTTCTAAGTATCAGATCTCCCTGTCACACTATGTGCAAATGGGATTACTCTTGCAGAGTAATTACCACTGGTGCAGGATTGCAAGCAAAGAGCTCTCAAAAGCAGAGTTTAGATCGTTTAACTTCTATTCCCTCACAGAGTGAGGCAGCATGCTGTTCAGGAAACTAAACTGTTTGCTCTACAATAGAAAAAATATTGGTGTTGTCTACATTTTTCAAAGTATAAAGGCAGTAAGAAGGGGTATGATGCGATTCAGAAAATGGAACACGAATAACTGCACTGTACAAATAGTTCTTTCACTCACCTTTTGTCCATTTCCTTTTCCCCTGACATTTGCAAGGGAGTTCTTAAAGATTAGTTTCTCATGTAAAAGACAGTATCTGCCTGCTCTCCCCACCTCCTCAATCCCCCAGTAGGCTCAGTTTGTACACAGAGCTCAAGGACCCTTCTAAAGCAATACTAATAAGTTAGAGCACCCAAAGCAAATAGTAATAAAAGAAAGTCCATGAAAACTTAAAGTCTTTTCCAGAGAGAGCTCTTTAAAAATATATATCTTATTAATGACATTCAATATTATCTGTGGGGGAAACACAGTAAGGTCTCAGATTCAAAGGTTGTTTAATATTAATATTATGAATAAGACCCCAAATGCAAAGAGTCTAGTTACTAAAGTCATACATAATTTCATGTGCACAGCTGCCTCCATTTAGAAAGAAAAAAGAGTTTATGAAAGATTTTAAAGCCTTTTTTAGAAAGAAATCCCACCATGGAGTCACTGCCAGATGGCTATAATATTTGACAAGCTACAGACTATGTTTTGTCAACATGTGTTGTGGTTTTTTTATACTGCCTAGTCTTCTCGGTACTGTATGTTATTTCCCCAATAAATATGGGAAAACCCTTTACAAACAGAAAGGCAGTCACAAATATGACTTCTACTTCATGTACTTGTGATCCTGGTACACACACTGAAGCTATGCTAAACATACTCGTTGAAAAACAATCCAACTCTAACAACACTTGCTTAACAGAGTTTCTCTTTCTTAAAGTACAACAATACAGGTTTTAAATTAATTCTTTCTGGTACAATAACACAACCACACTGTTCCACAGATTTTTTTTTTTTTTTTGGCTCAAACAGTTGAAGCTAATCATAAGCATCACTAAAATCTTCTAACACAATATATGAAATCATACTCCTTTCAGAGCAAAAATACTCATCTGTGAGAACATATACAAGTATCCCATATTGAATTACTTAGACAAATAAAAACAGTGTCCTGTCAAAATTCAGATTATGGCAAATGTACTAGCAATTCCTTTCAGCAGCTCTCTGATCTCCAACTCCAAAAAGCAGTTAAGACTTAACAATATGCAACCAATAGCACTGAGCTTTAAAAGGCAAGATTTTAAAAGTAAGGGTTCAGAAAACAAGATGCTGTAAGAAAATATTTATAGACACATACAGAGGCCATGTTTAGACTTGTAAATACCAACCTTTTGTGCAGTTTTGTCCAAAATCCAAAACATCTTGCACATCTCCTTTAATCAGATATTTTATGCAAAAAAAGCAAAAATGACACGGCATTTGAGAAACTCATGTATCAAAAGGTCCAAATGTGCATGTTAAACTCTCCTCAAATGCAGCACAATTGACAGGCTTAGTGCAGTGCATTTAGATTTTGCAGTGAACTTGTTACCAAGGAAACCAGCAGCTGCAGGTGTTTTCCCATACACAAGGGAATGAAAATTCAGCAGTAAGCTTGTCTGCTCAGTATTTTATTCACACACATTTTTTGGACTCAATAACAAACTATTTCTCAAGCTCTGTTAGAAGACCAGACTGCATTAAAAAATAATCTTAAAAACCTTCCCCTACAAATGACCTTACTGAATGGCACTTTTAAATGTTTTCTTCTTTATTCTCCTCCAGTCTCCACTCCAAAAGTGCCCTTGCTTTATCTCCTTCGAAAAAGTAGGCAAAACCCACCCCGTGCAAAGGGTTTTCATCCCCAAAAGTGCTCTAATAACTTGGCAAAGCTGCAGCTTCCAAGAAACAATGCTGACTTGGGAGGGGCTACTGGAATGCTTATTCTGATCACACCACATAGCTTTGCAAAATTGTACCATGCTACAGAGATATCACCATGACTGGTATTATTCAAGCTTCTTAGGATGAGGATAAAAATACAAATACTCAGTAAAACCATAATGGAGACACAAGGTAGAAAATCCACTTTCAATGCAGTCCTTCCATAAGATATTAAACCAGTAACTCATAATGCTTACTTCTCATTTATGCTACAGATTGGACATCCAATATATATAAACTAAAATGCAAGCACTGCAATTCTTTTAAAGTAGCCTCTTTTCTCTGAATAAGATACTGGAATATTTATAAATCTTCTGAGCTCCTAAAGCATTTTTCTACTTGTCCTCTTCCAGCGTTACTGAATCAACAGCAACATCTACTGGGCACAGGAAAACAAGATTCAATTTCTTGAAAGAGGTAAAAGGGCCAGGTACAGGAGCATATAACAATTACAGTATCTATTTCTGGATACTTTGGCATCACTTTGGCAGTCAAAAACTGTGAAACCAGAAATTAATAAAACTTTTAAATATTCATTTGTCTTCTCTTCACCTTTTCAGAAGGTAAACAAGCCCAACAGAAGGACGGACAGAAGGACAGCACTGACTCCTGGTTGCCTTTGGAGATGACATGTTACATAATGACACGTTACATCCAGGAATATTAGATGCACTGGGCTAACAGAACCAGTTGACAAGAATTCTGCCAGCAAAAGTATTCAAATATTCTTCAAGTTCATGCAATGGGGAGTTTTATTATGAACCTTTTTCCTCTTTAAACCTATTTTTCATCTTTGTTTAACAATTACACAGATTTCCAAAATAAATAAATATATTAAGCAAACCCCACCAAAATTATACCAATCAAATGACTAAAAACCAACCAGATCAGACCAAGCAGAAATTCTTCAAAACTTCACAAAGAACAAGATGAACACATGTGAACCTAATAAATGCTCCAACGAACTTTAACACCAAAGAACTTTAACACCTTTAATGCCTAATAACATCCCGTATTTGCAGTTCATATTAAAAACCTACTGGGGTCTAAATTCCCTAACTAGAGCACAATAACTGGAACCTTGTGAGAGGAGCACAGGACAATCCACATTTCTGACATGCTCATCTAAGCAATCCAAAGAAAATGACAGTGGGACAAGCTCAGCTTCATCCTTGCTGGTGCCCTTCTGCAGGCACTGGCGTTTCACCTGCCTGCTGAAAGGCACACACCAGTCAGGGTTCACCATCACAGTCCTTGCCTGGATTTTGACATCTACACAATTCCCTCTTTTAAAATGCAATCAGATGAGAACAGCATCTCTGCTCCAAGCACTCACCATCCATCACAAAGTGATTAGTTATTAGAAGTATAAGTGCTACTGGAAACTGAGAAAAACTCAAGGCTTTCCTATTACAAGTTGGGACCTCAGTCAGTGGCAAACCAAGTTTCCCCTTGCTACCACCTCCTCTGGTCTAGTGACTCTTTAACTCTTCAACACAGTGTCTTCACCCAGGAGGAGCTCAGCAGCCAGACTGAGCATCCACCCGGACTGAGCATCCACCCGGACTTCCAGGCTGATGAGGAAACTGGACAACACTCTTTTTCTGGGTGAGGACTCCACTGCCTTTGCTGTGGCATATGCTGGGAACCCCAATGCTATTGTAGCCCTTCTGCATGAAGCTGATTACCCTGCCATTTGAGAAACCAAACAAGGTGTGTACAGGGCACACGAAGCAGCCCAAGAGCACCACACACCCCAGACTGCAGACAGGCTTCTCAGGAATGACAGCAGCTCTGGGCAAAGACAGGAGAACCTGCGATGAGGTAGCTCGGTCCTCATCAGAAAAACTACCGAAGGAATTACATCTTCTTGGGCTTTAAATACCAAATGCTACCAAAGTGCCCCAAATATTGGCACTGTTCTCCCACATGCAGCTGGGGAGCCTCTTCCTTGGCAGTGCAGTGAACAAAAGTCCAGCAGTGCTGCTGGAGCCCCACCAGGAAAACGCAACTGCTCCATTTGGGACTGGTCCTGGCTGCATACGCACAGATGTCATTTTGATATTTTCCACAATCTCCTTAATAGCCTTCCTATGTAAACATGTTTTGCAACAGTAACGAGGGCAGGCACAGGCCCTTTTGTGAGCAATGAACGATGCCCAGGTACACAGCACACCACCGGAGACCATTGCTCTGCACTGAAACCACGCAGAGGCACACTACAGCACACAAACAGCAAATTTCAGTACACAGGATGGTGATAGAACATACAATCTGTGTTCTACAATGAGATGCTTCTCAAAAGCAGCAACAGTAGGGAGGGGGGAAAAGTACAGAAGCAAACATTCGTAATGTGACATTTTTTCCACATTTTTCCCCCTACTCCTCTGACTGCAAGCCCTATCTATGTGGAAAAAAGCAACTGCTAGTAACTCACCTAGAAAAAAAATCTGTCCTCTACACAAAGAATGCTAGTGAAGAGGATTTCAGGCAGCATTAAGAGAGCTGACTCTGCTTCTAGGCCCACCAGCCTTGCTTCCATTGAGTTTTTTGGCAATTCCTGACAGCATTAGAGGTCCCCAATATGGTCTCTGCACATACCTGGCCTCACGTACACACCTTACTGGAAACAGAAGCTGCTGACAAGACTGCCTGGACTTGCTCCCTACCTCAAAGAAACCTCAGCAGAAGCACCACTAATGTGTTTTCCCTGAAACCTTCACCTTTGGATATATTTCCTTGGCAGCAGTTAATCCCAGGTGGTTTATTTTTCATGGAATCTGTCATTTTCAGTGTAGGTGTCTTTCCCTAAGATGATTTTCAGATGGAAGTGACATATGTTGCAGGGATACCACAAGGCCTTCCCCTCTTTCCTCCACACACTTATTTACTAAGTACATTTCCTCAGGTAAGTCTTTGCAAAACAGATTGCACAAATTTGACAGCAGGAAATTTTAACTGACAGACTCCAGATACATCATCAAATTTACTTTCCTCTTCTCTATATAAAGAGTTGTTTAGCAATGTCAGTGGAAAATATATTAGTCTGTTCAATAATTAGTTCAGATGACATTTGAAGACTACAATAATCTAATTATGTGCAACACATAATTTTAAAGAATCACAATTTTTCTAATGGCTCCTGTGATCAACAAATAGGCTTAAACAGATATAAACTGAGCTGAGCAAATAACACTTCTCACTAAACAACTTAAATGACTTCCAGCTATAGGAGAAAGCAAAACCAGAATTGAAAAGAAACTTCAATATTTTATTTCATTATTCTGAACTCTTTCTGTTACCAAAGTTCCCTCCTCCTATGTAATGAGAGTTTGACTTCCTAAACACTGAAAGAGAGTGCACTGATTAACCCCAGAAAACCCGTGCATTTGCATGAAACAACCCTGAGTAATTCCTCAGTGCCAGAGGCAACAACTGAACCCAACATTTAATCTGGGTATTGGCTAGAACTGAGGGAAAGCAATTTATTTCCATGACAAATGGTCCAGCATAAACAGTCCAGCTGGATTAAGGCAGCATGTGAGAGCTTGTCACTCAGATGGCTCCTACTGCACCTATCCAAGATCTAACATTTACATTCACAACTTCTCCATCTTCCCAACCTGAGGAGCAATTGCCAAATCCAGCAAGCAGCCTGTCCTTACAGAATAAGCCAATTTTTAATATGGAGTTGGGTTTTTTCTGTTTACTTATTATAATCAACCAGATTGACAAAGATATCTACTGCCTACAGATGCATGAAAATGGGATTTACAGAATGCCTAAGCAGGTTAGACATGTAACCCCTCTTGAATTTCAATTATACTGCTGCTTAGACACTCTTCCAATTTATTTGGAGCCACCTGAGGCACCAAAAGCACAAAGGTACTCATGTCAAGGACTAAAGAGAATTGACAAAGCTTTCCTGCTTTAACTTCAGAAAGCACCTATTGCTTCATCCTGCACTGAGAATATCTGAAAAGCAAAGCATGATTTAAATGAAAATACAAAGATTCACTATACTCAGATGTACCACAAAAGCTAGGACTTTTCTTAATAAACTAAATGTTACTGCTTTCCCTTCTGATTAAATGGTTATAGTTTTTAAATAGATTATAAACCAAAGATCACATATAACTTGTGCTTGTGATATCGCTCTAAAGTATTTCTCAACAGAGTTCAAAGAAGTTTGAAGAAAAAATGAAAAATGCTTTCACGCCTTTGATAAAAGCTAAGAGCAATTTCAGGCAGGACCATTTCCTGAAAATGTTTTTTTTGCAAGCAGCAGTTAACTGTGAGTCCATCAAGTGTGGAACTTAATTACAAAGACAGACAGACAGACTGACAGGTAGGTGCACTCACAGAGAATTTTACTGCTGACATTACCAAACTACCTCTGCATAGATAATTTTTAACTGGCAATGCCTTTTTACACTAATGAAGCTTTTCTGCTCTAACTTCGTGAACTGTACAAGAAGTTATTTTTATATATTCCGTATCTGCTGTAATTCCCAGGAAATAAGGAATTAGAGTAAGATGTTTAATATTAATTTCATTTAAGAGGGTGGTTAACTTGTGTAGCTTAGAAGTCTTAAGACGAAAATCCTGACGAGACTCCTACTGATTTTAATCAGACTGGATTTCACTGCTCTATTACTCAAAGCAGCAGCACAGCACAGAAGAGGTTTACCATGCAAAGGCTTTCTTTTCCTATTGCTGGATAGATTATTCCAATTAATTTTTAACGTGTCTCATTTTGAGGAGTAAAGCTCATAAGAATTTGCCAAATTCCCTCAGTTGAAACTCAGTTTTATTAAAAAGCAGCTCCTTCAGCTAACACTCTCTCACACACACATGCTGAGTCCTACAGCAGCCAGCAAAGGAACAGGCTTGTAAAGACATTTATAGGCAAACAGCCTCCAACAGTGGGAAATACTAACCCTGCACACATAATATTGGCTGTATCTTACTTGGACATGCACTTCACATGAATCAAAACACTAGTACCAAACAGAAAGCTCTACATGGATTTTCTTATAAGCTCCACAGCAAAACACAACCAGTATTTAAAGGACAACCCACTGACACCAGGCAGACGAAGAAAAGTGCACAGCAAAACAAATACCCTTTTCTGCCAAAAAATTATGCTGAGTCCAGATCTATGTTCATAAAAAAAGAAAACAAATCTCAGGTTCCCCCCTCCTTGGGCATTGTGACAGATGCCACCAGGGACAACAATAGCTCCCAGCTACGTGCTGGACCGTGTATCACTAAGTGGCTTGTGTATTATGGCTTAGAGACTCCTCCTGCCCTAGTTGGCTTGTACTTAAAGGTAAAAAAGGTCATGGGCTATTTAGCACCTGCACGACTGAGAAGCAGACTGAGGCTGAGAAGTCTGTAATGCCATCTTCATTCCACAGAAGACGTACCAATGTTAATCAGACGACAGTACTTTGGTGTCACACCTATGAAACAAATTTTTCCAATGGTCTTCTTGTAGATGCCTCTGGAATTCTAACAAAGAGAAAATCTTCAATTGCCTCACATATTTTGGTCTTGACACTTAAGTTGGGATTTTTTTATGTGTGCAAACAACCTCATAAAATACAGTATTCATAGCCTTATTTTTCACATGCACCTTCTAGCTGTATGAGTCTAGTTTATAAGTTATGCCCTGAAAAGAAAACCTTTTCATAAAGTTGTTAGTGGAAGCATATGGCAACGTACACAACTTTGCCAATTAAAATTAAACTTCTATTAAAACACTGAATCTGATAAAACTTCTTGGAGAATATAAAACAGCTTGAAGAATCAAGGAACTTTCAAAATATATCACATAAATGAAAGACTTCTCCCCAGAAGTGCACCTCAATGGCACTCTTCTAGTTACCAATACAAGCAGCTTCTAAGAGACAGTTTTCAGTATCTTGGTTTTTAATTAAGATTTTTAAAGGTTACCTTTTTACACTATCAAGGAATAGAAAGGACTCAATCCAAACAGCATTAACTATCATTTTTCTGAAAAGTCACTTAATTTGAAACAGTGTAGTTATTATAACAATGAATACCCACAATGTTTCCCTCGTACATTACTTTTGAAATCTTGTATTTACACAGTTCTGACAAGGAGAAGCAAAGGGCTAACACACATAGCTGAAGTTATACCATGGGTTCTGAGTATAACTGAAGACACCAGACGTGCAAGTGTTTTAAGAGAAATGTTGTTTTTTTCCCCTTTTCTGATGCAGGTGATGAGTCATCAGTGGTCTTGATAATGTAACCCGAGCATCCTGTTCCAGTGATGTTGCAGATGTATATAATTCAGTTAAAGCTGTCACCTTCAGTAATGACCCTGAGCGGTACCTAAAAGGGTGTTTATGTATGGAAAACAATGCAATTAAACATTCTGAGATGATACCATTTCTTTCAAAGAGCATGAGTGTAATGGATGAGCATTTCAAGAGCCTGCGAGTGCAACAGCTGATATTGTGCTTTGCACCACTGTTACAAGTGTTAGAACTGGCACATCATACCCACTCTGCTGTCTTTTCAGTTGCCTTGTAATTTCAGATGCAAAAATGCCAAAAAATCAGGCAAATTTATAAAATGATACATATTTTATAATTTGAAATAATTAAGAAATATTTTCCTACTCCTTAAGTATGTCATCTTAGTAAGTTTGGATTAAGGAGTCTTGAGACTTCAGTCAGTTGTCACTTGTATTCTTGGATTCTTCAAAACCTGGGAAGAGTCATGATAGTCCCTTACATTTGTAAAAGCTTTGACTGTAGCACCCTCACAGCTATTTCCTACTATTACAGCAATTACAGCTCCCAAGATGTAACACTATCAAATCTCAAGACCACAAAAAGTTTCTTCTGCTGCATCATGGCAGGAGGCTAAAAAACCTGAACTGAACAGGGGAAAAAAAAAACCCAAACAAATAAAAGCATCAACCATTTAAAGGGGATGACCACTAGAGAGAAAAAAAACCTAAACAATTGTTATATGTGAACAGGCCTCCAAGCACATCACTCCTCAAGTCCAATGCCACACAGGTAGAACAACACAACAGGCACTGAGAAAATACTGGATTTTTTTTTTCTATTATTAGTAAAGATTCATTATTTTCTTCCATGCCTCCATTAATTTCCAGGATCTTTCAATTATTCAGGCTCTGCTGAAGACAGGGGAGGGAAGGCTGAATTACACACACCATTTGAATTGAGGCAAGAGTACACACAACTTGGTTGTTATTATGTTCCCATCTCACTTGTGCTCTGCCTCGAGCTGAATTTTGCATGCTGGTTCATCTATTGCTTTCAATCTCAACTCTTAAAGCTTTCAAGATGCAGTATCTTCTCTGTGTGTACACTTACAGACACAATGAAGACCTGATATTAATTATAACTTCTAGGAAGACACTGCAGTAAAAATATGGCTGTTAATATAGTATTAACAGCACAGCAGATGAGTTCCTGGGGAGGGAGAGGGAATTAAAACTTCAGCAACAGCAACATATGGCTTAAATAAAAGCAGAAAGATGCTCTCCATCATACAATATTGTATGTCTGCATGGGAGACTAACACCCCTCACATTTGCTTTCAGAAGTCAGAAATAATGAGGGAGAAGACTCCAACAATCTTCCATGGCAGCATCTCTCTTTCTGCCTTTTCCCATGAGAAGACTATAAAGATTAGTTTCACAGAACCAGGCACTATGGCTCCCTTTACCAACAGAAAAAACACTTGCTTGTTTTCTTGAAATAAATGTTTTAATAAGTATCAAAACTTGAGTAAATCTTCTCATTTTAAATATTCACCATGTTATGTCACTGTAGTTCTTTTCAGAACACTCTTTTTAGCAGTCCCTTGATCAAGTCAGAAAATCTTCACCTACATATTGCATTAATTAAGAGCAATGATTTGTTAAAAATCAAACCCTAATAAAATATCCACAAACAATGATTCAGTCAATCCTCAATACTAGCAACAACAGTATTAAATATGTATTATATGGCACAGAAAACCTTTCATACTTAATTTACCTGTAAAGTTTATGAACTTTAGCAGAAAATATCTACAACTAAGTTTCTCATGTAGTCTCTGCCTAGCTCTGGGAAAGCTCCTTTCCCAATCTACACATTGCCATCTTCAAGTCAAAAGAAAACAAACATAGCTTCTTTTGAATACTACATCCCACTTTTTCCAGGCATTAAGAGTATCATCATGTGCTTTCCAGTTTCATTTAATGGCTTGCAATTCAGCTGTCATGCCAGACATGGATGTAATCCCTAGGGAAAAATCTGCTACTTCTCAGGCCAGGAAACTTAGTCCAAAACTTCTGTCACTAAACCTCATGTCCCTTTCACATACACTGCAGTGATAGAAGGGCAACAACCACAGCTAAAAGATGAAATTAGCATAGTCAAGTATGTGCAGGCTAATATAGGCAGTCTCATGTCTATGAAATACATCTCTATACTCAGCTCCTGGTCTGCCTTCACGGCTTTCATTTCAATCTCTGCAGTTTATTCACCTTCCTTTGTCGATAAACCAGCCAACCATTGATTCACTGACCCTTGAGCAGAGAATAAACATGCAGCTTTGAACCCAACACAGCTCTCCCCTGAATTTCTGGGAAGGGGAAGTAGCAATTTCCCATTTGAAACCCTTCAGATGGCACAATACAGAACCATCTTTCCTCTGACTTCCTACTCCAGGCCTGCCTTCCCAGAACTTGTTTCTTCTTCTACCACAGAAGCACAGTGCTCTGAGCATGGCTTAAATCACTGAGATGGGATCAAGGGCACCCAGCTCACCTCTAGCAGTGGTTTGTTTCACTAGAGATTCCATTAAGAACAAGCTAGAGACTGCACAAACTCTTTAGTAGTCTGTTTAACTGTTTAACCAATTAGGTCTAAATCTTTTCTGCAGGTATCAAGTTCACATTTTCTTGCTCCTATTCTAATAGTTATGGACAACAAGAAAATTGAAACAAGCAGATATTTACCTTCTTCCATAACTAGTACAGATGGCCCCTAGAAAGTCAGGATATGTGTGATTTCCCTTCAGTTTTCTCTTGTAGTTTAGATACACACACCTTATTTCCACAGAAATCATATCTGATCAACCCTGACATCATTCTCTGGAATTACTGCAGGGTTTTTTTGCATTTTTCCTCGTTGCTTTCAAAAGAAACCTCATTCTGGCTGAGACGTCACTGGTACAAAAGCAAAATGATTACTGTAATCACTACTTCCTGTGAAGTCAGAGCAGTCTATGAATCATTCTGCAGTAGCAACATCATTATTTCATTTCAGCTAGGACAAAGGAGTCATATCCTGTTTTGCAATTGTGTATTAAATGCAAAACTGTATTTTAGCGAATTCCACCTTTCCAGTTTTGGAACATCTTTCTAGCTTAGAGAGGTTTGCATAAATATATTTAGGCATTTAATTACCTAATTAAATGTAATTACCTAGAAGGCTTTATAAAAACATTTTTCAAAATGAAATGAAGATGTGTTAATAAAGACCAAATGCCATCAGATGCAACTGCTAATCAAATTATAACATTTAAGTCCATCTGCACTAGTACCAAGGCAAGGCTTACATTCATATATGAGCCATGTGACAACCTCCTGCATGGGTAAATATAAGATAAGACGGTACAATAAAAAAAAACCCAACATATTTTCTGTCCCAGCAACTATAAACTAGCACTCACTACCGTTTTCTGCTTGTGCAGAGGTATTTTTCACTTGCTTCTTAGCAGTTTCTCAAAACCATGATTTTAAAATTGTAGGAAGGTAGGTCAGGTTCCTCTGGGATGGCTATTTTTTGCTAAACAATTAATTCATGGAATTATTTTAATTTCTTATAACAAGCACCAGTCCTCCCAAGCACAAGTATTCACTGGCTGCTACTGAACGTTTGTTTTCATGGTGCCATCAACCCCCTCCAGTGAATACTCAGCTATTCCTTTCCTTGGGCTCCCTGCCCTACTCTCATTGTTAGGGATGAGACACAAACGCTAAAATTCTTGAAGCCATCTGTCCTCTTCTTAACAGTCTGGCAGCCAGCCAGCCAGTTTCAAAATATGCTGTATTTTTCTCACCTGCTGTGATTTCTGTCACCTCTTGCTGATCTGGCACAAGCTGCATGGTATCTGACACCACAACCTGATGGTTGGTATCTTCTTCTTTCTCTTCATTTGGCTGGTTGGCTGTTGCAAAGCAGTTGCAGCTTCCAGTTTCTTTGCACAGGATCAGGGTCCGATACCAGTAGTCAGACATGAAAACTCTTTGAGCTGATTTCTGAAATAGAAAAATAAACAGAAAATCATTTTCTGCAAAACATAAGGGAAAAACCTAGCTACTTGAAATAAGAGGCTCAAATGTTATGGATAACAATTACATACAGATTATATCTTTGATTTTATTTGAAGAAAAAATATGCAGCTTACAATAGTACCAAAAACAAGTTTGAGCTCCCTGTAATATCTCAAAATGCTTATATCAAAGGTCAGGAAGCTAATATAAAAAACAAAAGAAAAAAACAGTATGCAAATATAAAATCACATGTGATTTGCATAAAGGCAAAAAAAAAAATCAATATAACTCTGTATTTTCAGCAGAACAAGTCAATATTTACCTTAAAAGCACCTTCTAAAGACAAGTTTAACTAGGTGAAAGAGCACACCAGAACATGGGTTGTCAAAAAAGTGAAAGAAAAAAAATAATGATAAAAAAGGACAAGATACTGTGATTGCCATTATATGGGAGGCTGAAATTACAGTTCAAAGTTTTCATAACCAAACTAACAGAATGAAACCTTGACACTTGAAATCTGGCAGGAAGAAGAGGTTTGGTTTCTGACACATCACCCAGATCCTTCACCACTGCCTTCTTCCTGAGCAGAAGTTTCCTTAGCCTAGAAGGAGCTAGAAAATACCAAGCTTATAAAATGCGTTTGCAGGCAAGAGAGCAAGCACATCCTTAAACATTTGCAAGCTTCTCTTTATGCCAGAGAAATACAGGGAGGTTTGTTTTTTAACATAAACAGAAGTCACCCCTGCCCTGAAATAACAAATAAAGCAGCATTAACTGTGAAAGATTTTGTCCTCACGAGGAAACATCTTGATCTTTCCAAATAATTAATAATTGTGAAAGGTAGCTGAGAACTGTGCAAAGTTGAATCATTGGATAGTTTGGGGTGTAAAGGGACTTATAAAGTTAAAGCCCAATCTTTCTGAAATGAGCAACTCAATCAGGTTGCTCAGAGTCCTGTCCAACCTGATCTTGAATGTTTACAGAGATGGGACATCTACCATTTCTCTGGGCAACCTGCTCCAATGTCTCACCGTCCAATTGTAAAAATAAAACAAAAACAAAACCCAAACCAACCAAATAAAAAGCCCCTGCTTTCTTACATCTAATCTAAAAATCAATTCTTCTTCAGTTTAAAAATATTTACCCCTTTTTCCATCTCCAAATGCCCCGGAAGAAAGTCCCTCTCCAGATTTCCCACAGGCTCCCTCAGGTACTGGAAGGTGCTGTAAGGTCTCCCTGGAGCCTTCTCTACTCCAGAGTGGACAACCCCAACCACCTCAGCCTGTCATCACAGGAGATGTGCTCCAGCCCTGTGACCCTCTTCATGGAGTGAAGAGTGACCCTCCACATCTTCCTGGTGTTGGAGACCCCAGAGCTGGATGCAGCCCCCCAGGTGGGGTCTCCCTATAGTAAAGAGCAGAATCCCCTCCCTCAACCTGCTGCCCACACTGCTTTTGATGTGGCCCAGGGCTCACTTGGCTTTCTGGGCTGCAGGAACACGTGGCTGGATTGTGTCCAGCAGCACCTGGACACTGCTTCAGCCACGAACACCCCCAAGTCCTTCTCAGCAGGGCTGCTCTTGAGCAGTTCATTCCCCAGTCCAAATTGATACCACTGGTTGCCCTCACCTAGGCACAGGACTTTGCCTTTGGCCTTGTTAAACCACATGAGATTCCCAGGAGCCCATTTCTTGAACTTGTCCAGGTCTGGATGGCATCCAGTCCTACACATGTGTCAACAGCACCACTCAGCTTGGTGTCATCTGCAAACGTGCAGGGGGTGCACTCAATCCCTTTGTCATTAGTGAAGATATTAAGTAACACTGATCCCAACACAGACCCCTGAGGGACTTCACTTGTCACTGATGTCCATCTGGACTCTGAGCCATTGACACCACCCTCTGTATATGACCATCCAACCATTCATCCACTGAACAGTCCACTGTCAAATCCATCTCTCTCCAGTTTAGAGGGAAGAATGTTGTGGGGCACCATGTCAGAGGCTTTACAGAAGTCCAGATAAATGACATCTGTAACCCTCCCCTTGTCACTTGATATGGTCACTCTGTCACAGAAGGCCACCATGTTGGTCATGCAGGGCTTGCCCTTGGTGAAGTCATACTGGCTGTCCCTAATCACCTCCCTGCCCTCCATGTGCCTGAGCACAGCCTCCAGGAGGATCTGTTCTGTGATCTTCCAAGCACAGAGGTGAGGCTCACAGGTTGGTAATTCCCAGGGTCCTCCTTTCTACACTCTTTAAAGATGGGTACAATGTTTTCCTTTTTCCAGTTCACCTGACCCCCATGACTTTTCAAATCATGCAGAATGGCTTGACAACAACATCACCCATTTCCCTGGGGACTCTGGGATGCATCTCATCAGATCCCATAACATTTGAGTTCCTCAGGTGGTCACAAACGTGATCTTCTCCTACAATGTAAGGAATTTTGCTGCCCTGGTCCCCATCTTGCAGTTCATATACCAGAGAAACGTGGGAAGAAAGGCTGCCAGTGAAGCCTGAGCACCTCAACCTTCTCCTCATCCACTGTTACCAGTTTGCCAGCCTTGCTTATCAGTGGGGTACACTTTCTTTGACTTACCCTTTTTTTGGCTGACATACCTATAGAATCCCTTCTCGTTACTTCCTGCATCCCTTGCCAAGTTCAGCTCCAGTTTCACCTTGGCCTTCCTCACCACAACCTTACAATGGGATTGCATCCCTGTATTCTTCCCAGGATACCTGTCCTTGGTCCTCTGTACTCTTCAAGAAATTACACCACATCCAGAGATGGGTTTGTTCCCATTCTCCACCAGAAGGCATACAGGCAAGAAAAATAATGGTCCAAATCTCCAGACACAAGGGACCTGACAGGCTTTTCCAAGTCTATCTGGAAAGTATCAGGCCTAAGTAGGGGAGATAAGCATCTCCATGGGCAAATTTAATGCTTTTTAGATAAGAAACAGATACACAATCTTCATTTGTTGTGCAAGCATCAAAATCCAAGTGTTTCTAGTTTATCTGTTTCTAGCTGCTACTTAAAAATTGAGTAAAAGGATCACTCCAGACCATGGATATTAACAATAAGCCTTCATTCTCTGTATTATATTTGAAGGTGTCAGTTTTATAGACCTGAACAAAGTAAACTCTATTCTAAAAGTCTTCTTAATATAAAAGAGTTATCTGTTTAAAAAAAGACAAAAAAAGACATTATTTAGCATGAGATCCCTCAGGAATCACTCATGAAGAATAAAGTACTCTCTCTGGCACTTACTGCAATGCTTCAACAGAAGAGAAGATTTCCAGATAAAGCATCCTTCAAGTATTAAAGCAAGGTGCATCTTCTCCCCAGTTTAAAGGGAGCAATTTTCTTTTATTTTAGCCAACGTACTGCCTTTTTCTTAATTCTCTTTGCCTATTTCCACACTTCGGCTTTGCAGTGCTTGTCAGAGGATGGGTAATGGAGTTAAAAGCAAATTGCTGAACTCTTTCTAAAGCTGCTGAACTGGACAGGTTCATTGCACACATCATCCTTGTCACACAGAAAGTGGTAAACACTTCCAGCTGTACTAATGCACATTCTGCTAGTAAATAAGGTATGTAGCAAATAGGACACAGTTTTAAGCTGCTCCTGCCTCTACAGCTGCCTGGCATGCCATATGCAATGACAGGCACAAGTGTGCACATGCAGGTACCTAAACAGCACCAGGGGGTTTCATAAAAAGAGCACTTATTAGCAATTCAATCTTTTTTTTAGTTCTGTTGGAGCAGGGGGAATTATTTCAATTACGCTTACATCTGAGACCAAAAAAAAAATAGCTTTTACATCTTAAAGCCACTTAGCAAAGTTTAAAGTTCTCCACTTCTTACACCAAGAACTGGGGCAAAGATGGGGAAAGTCTCTGCAGAAGACAAGAATCCCAGAAACTTTCAGCTGTTTTTCTCCTGCTCCTGTGCAAGGTGAACTGAAAAGCAGCAGGATCCATGCTTCAGAAGTCAGCAAATTACTCTAGGAATAATTTTTTGTAAATTTATTGCCTTTCTTTAAGGAATAGAAACTCGTGAAGATTACCAGAAATAATGATACACAAAGATGCAGTTAAAGACAAGCATTTATGACCTCAATCCTTAATTATTTTCTGATCCACTGATCATCTTGATTTTAAGAATGGTAATGTGAACTTAGATCTTAAGAAAACACAACAGGAGCTCTAGGGGCAAAGAAGTTGGGGGAAAAAATACAAACAATCCCAACTTTTTCTTCTGGTTTATGAGCTAATACAAGACGTTCCAAATAGTCAAAGTGTCCCTGATGGATATATCTCCACTTGGATCACTGCAGTGACACTGAAGACACAGTAACTTTTCTTATTATTTCAAAGCATCCAAAGATAAACTCATACCCTCAGCCAGCATAAAACTAGGCTGATGCACCATGGAAAAAGGCCAAGACTCAAATCTCCTTTTGACATTTACACATCTGAACAACTGCTCCCAAACCTCAGTTTCATGTGCTAGAACCAATACTGCTTGAGAGTTTGAATTTTTCCGTTTGCTTTGAATTAGACTGCCGACATCAGAGTTGGTGAAATACCCAAGGAAAAGCAGGGGCAGAATTTGGATTCATTTGTCAGGACAAAAAGACACTGGTAGGCTTCACTGCAGCCAGGACCTCTCAACCTGTTGGCCCATGAGCTGTACATAAGTAATAATATTCTTAATATCCGTAATTCTTAACTCCACATTATTCTTTAATTAAGGTGCTAATGCTTCCCAAAACACTGCTTATGACATTCAGACAAAAGAACAGTTTTTGAAAGCAAGAGTCCATTTCAATCACTTTGCACACACACACTTCATTGAATTTACTTCAGTTTTCCATCCAAAATGCCCTTGTAATTCAAGAATAACACTGCAAAGGCAGTAGTTAATTATTATCTTCAAATGTAACCAGATTACGTAAGGCACACAGTTACCTCAGAAACTTAAATCCACGTTACCAAGGCACTTAAACCCATCTCCCAGGGTCCCCATCACCCTCAATCCATGCACTGTTACTACATCACTGTTGCTGACACATGATGCAATTTCTTCAGGCATTTTCCTGGTGAAGGGCATTATTTCTAATCAGCTATAACACAAACATTTAAATATATCTCACTTCTAAGACTATTTGTCCGATATTTTCAGATTGTCCTGTGAATCACCTCCCTCAGCATTTAATCAGTGCAGCATTTTACTGTGCTTTCATCATTGTTCCATTTAAATCACTGAGAAATAGAATGTATTTATTTGGGGAAAACTGTTCCTAATTTAGCACCTACTAAGATTTCACACACTTATTTGCCATATATGTGATGACACTTTATGCCAATGCCCTTAAAGAAAAACTGTTTAATATCCAGCCTGGATAGCCAGCTTAAACTTAGCAATTCACCAAGCTCAGTACACCCACATCAATAGAGATAGCAGAGTCCAGATGATGATGATATAAGAGCACACCCATATACCCTGCAGGTCTCTGCAGGAGAATTGGACTGAACTGGATGCCAGTATCTGTACAATAGTATCTCTTTATTTTAGAATGGATTAAAATAAATGGAATGGTATTTAAACCTGTCAATATTGCTCTGATGAGAATCTTATTTCAGGGATTTAGCTGTCTGCAGCATTCTTCCCAATTTTTATGCTTTGCAATGCTGGCCAGCCGTTCTTCCCATCACCCATTGCAAGGGGAAAGTGCAAAATACATCAGAAACAAATTATAGCCCAAGTTCCTGGCATCCAAGATCAGACATGAAACTGAGATGGCTAAGTTAAAAACCTACTTGACCCACATGACTTCAGCATTCCATGGAGTAAGAGAGATGAGGCTCATCACCCTCTTACTTCAACTCCAGAGAGTTCAAGGCAGCTGAGTTTGTATGATGAAAAGTCCCACTTTTGTACACATTACCAACAGAGTGCCACAAACAATGAGTCGCATAATAAAAACAATAAAACACTTTAGGATTTCAGTAAAGTCCACGAAATTACTTAAGTTCTTCCTATAGAGATATTGCATTTCTACTCCAGCTCTTCTCCCAGTCCTTTCACATGCTGTTCAGGAAGATGAAGAGGGAAAATAAGCAGCAACAAAGCCCCATTCTAATCTCTCTCTAGGGCATGTAGAATAGCCTCACATGTTTTAATTCAAAAATCAATTTAAAGACTAAATTTTTTTCTCATTTTGGAGTTGTACTGTGATCAACATTTAACTTGAATACTAAGTAGTCCTTCAAGATAAAGAGTCTCATTTTGTATTTAAAAGCCTTTCACAAAGCATTAAACGTCATCAACGGGCTTATGTAGAAAATACTAATTTAAAAGAAAATGCAAGACTACTTAGCAAGAGCTAACCTGAGGCCTCTATAAAGAAAAAAATCAAATGCATTTCATAAGAGAAATGCTTTCTGATTTATTCAACTTTTCATCCTATAGGTAGCCACTTCTTTGAGGAATGCTTACAAGTTTAAATGAAGTCTCTCAGCTGTCTTCCTTCCTCCTCTTGGGGCAGAAAAACATAAGTTTACTTTTGTTAGTCAGCTCAGAATTGTGCATTCTATTTTAAGACCTCTAACAAAAGCAATAAAAAGATAAACCTAGGATGGCAGAGGGCAGCTGAGTCCCCAAGACTTGAGCACCATTCCCTACTGCCTGACTCTACCCACTCTGCACACAGGTACAGGAAGAGCTTCAAGAACTCAGCCAAATTCTCTTCCTCTTCAGAGCTATGGGCCCAGTGCACACCAAACCATCCATGGACCATCTATGGAGCAGAGCATAAGGACAAGGAAACAACAGCTCCAAGCAGGAATGGAATGAGGTATGGACAAAGCAATCTCACCTGAGCTGCACCTCATGTCCTTCAGAAACCTGGACCTTATACATGCCACACTTCCCCTTTGTAAACAGGAAAAAACAGGGGCCCTCAACTTGTATATAGCATGGAATTTGAAAAGTGGCCTGTTGTTCCTTCTGCACAAACTTGATGTCTAATGCTGAATGCAAGACTTCTGTATTTTCAGTGAATATAACCAAAGAAAAGTCAGAGTCTGATGAGCGTTAATGTAAAAGTGAGAAAACCTCCATATTACAGAATTCCAGTTGCCTAGAGATCATTATCACCAAAAGCATAATTTTCTTAGTCTTTAAAACTCCCACCAAACCACCTACATTCCTGAAAACGGAGCTTTTGGAATTAGATATCTAAACTTTTCCTCCTGCCCCCTCATACTGCCTCTACAACCCCAGCTTTCTTTCCCACTCATTTCTCTTTCCATCCATGAGACATCAAATAAAATACTGGCCTGAACATGGTGTCCTCCAAAGCAGCATGGAGAGCAGCTTATACTTCTCTAGAACAGTTCACTGTATCTATTTTCACTCAGATCACATTTCAGAGATTTTTTCCAAGACCCCAGAGAATGACAAGCCAGGTTTCATTTTTAGATTAAGCCTGAAACACAATAGAAGCTGATAGCGCTATGCAGTACTCTGTGGAGAATGAGGTGGTTTATACTTGACCCCTTATTTCAAGGGGCTGATAAATCTCCCTTTGTTCAAGTTGTTGTCATGATAAACCCCAACTCCCATCTCACCAATGCATTATTCCGTGCACAAAGCCGTGACAAACACAAGATGCTGCCCACCAGCATGAGGACACTACACAAATCCCATTTGTTTAACTCAGAGGTACTTCTGGCCAAGCACACAAATCCCAATTCCTAGACCAATTTAGCTGAAACATGAAAAATACATGCTACTTTTTGAAGGTCACTGAGTACATGGCACGTTCTGGTTTTTAATTTATTTATCACGGGAACAAGTATCATAATATTAGCAGTTTTTCTTGAAATCAGAACTTGGAACATCTAAGGCCTTTCTCTGCAGAAAGCTCCAAGGAGAGTGCCTTTGTTCAGTGACCGTAAAAGAGGAGTACGTGCTTTGCTCAGCTGAGAGGACACAGGTCCCTGAGAGATCACTTGGGTCACTTCATACCACCGACTTGCTGACAAACATATAATAGGTGTCCAGTTTCAAAGAGCTCACAGAACATGTACTCCACATGTCCCCTCTCTTCCTGCTCCCCCCTCTCAACCCCAGCTTGTGGCATATCAAAAGCATTTTGCAATAACCCACCAAGAAAACCCTCAAGACTCGTAGCCTCAGCATTCAGTCTTTTACCATCACACACACAGAAGGAAAAAAAGGCATGGCTGAGCTTTACTAAGGCTCAAGAAACCTTCACCTACTGCCTGTCTACAGAGATGAGAGCACTGCCAATGTCCTGTGCCTGCAGAATTTGTTGAACTTAAGTGCAAGGTAAAGGTAATGCTTCAGGAAAGAAGAAGCAAGTTCTCTTCCGATCTACTTGAATTTAATTTCCTGTTAAGTAACCATGATGACTACTTCCTAATGAAGTTGTTATAGATTTACCCAACAGTGTAATTTTGTTTGAAATAGCAGCTGACAACTTTAATTGTGAAAGAAGCACTGCATTCGAAGTTTCAACTAGATGTGTGTTTTAAGACGATTAAATCTGGTAGCTATTTTGAAGCTCCTGCAAAGCCTCAACAGTGCACACAGGTGTCTGCCTTCAAGACTGATTTTACAGACCTCCATCATTTAAAAAAAAGAAAAAAAGAAAAGGCCTTTCCATGCAACTTCTGTAATTACTTTTGTATAGTCCAGTGCCAAATCAGTGAAGCATATCACTTCACAAATCAGTGAAGCATCAAGAATTGCAAAGTTCAAAAAAAAATCACGTGCATGTGGCCCAGACCTCTCTACAGAAGGGATAAGAATGGAAAAGAGGGTTGTGTGGTAGCAGCCAGACCCAAAACACAAGAAAGGACATGCAACATCAAGTACAAAAACAACGCTCAATTCCCTATCCTACCACTGTGCCTTTATTCGACATGTGCTTTAGCACCTTCTTGAATTAGGGTCCACAACAAATCTTTTTCCTCTCCCTTCCTACTAAAATGGAGTTTACTTCTGTTCAGAAGTGTATTCTCTTTCAACATATTAACTAAACTTATACAGGGTAAGCGCCTTTAATAAACACAGGCCCTGCTACTGAACACTGAACTTCGACTACCCAAGCTAGAAAAGCTATTTGTACTAATAAACTCCAAAAAGTACTTATGATTATCATAGAAAGGCAACCTACAAAAGATCTTTCAGAAAACAAATCTGGCTTCTATTTATTTGCTTTCTGAGTTTTTCTATTTCTCTGCTATTCACATTCTCAGTCATTTTGAAGGCACTAAATCAAACTGGCTGTATAAAGAAAATAATGGGCTTGCAAGAGCAAATAGGCTCTTGCCATTGCGAATTCTATCGAGATAAAGTTTTAAATTCCTTTTCAAGGTTTTTGGCTAAAAATATCTTTAAATAAACCTTTATTTTTTGTTTTTAGATTACAAATATTTAAATCTCCTTCCATGTGTAGATACAAAAGAAACAGAAGTAAAAAAAAAAACACAAAAAACCACCAAAAACCAAAAAACAACAAACAAACCCAAAACTACAGAACCACCAACAAATCTACAAACACAGCTGGCAAATTTCTTTTAATAGTCCAGTCTCAGTGAGATACAAAAGGCAAATAAACACCACAAGCGGCAGAAACATCCTCTTTTATGGTCCCTATGATTAACCATTGCAGGTAACACCAACCATCAACACCCCGCATCTCAAACACCTTCTTCATGCCAAAGGACCGCTTTGTTTCTCCGGTTCGGGGATATAACTGAGGGATGTAATTCGGGGAAGCAGCCCCAAGGGACAAGCCCGGCAGGGCAGGGCAGGGCAGGGCAGGGCAGGGGCATCCCCGGCTGCCCCCTCGCCCCCGGCAGCAGAGCGCATCCCGAGCCGAGCGCCCCGCTTTCCATTTGCCCGCTCGCTTTCGGGCAGGTCACCGTGCTTGCCTTTGTTCGGCTTCCTCCCCCGGCCCGGACCTATCGCCGCCGAAACCGAGGGGAGCAAAGCAGAGAGGAAGGAAGGGGCACACCGCCCGACAGAACCGAACCGACCCGACCCGGCCCCGCCCGGCAGGAGCGGCCCGGGAGGAGCTCGCCGCTCGCCGCTCGCCACTCACCTCGCCCTGCCCTGCCCGCAGCACCAGGTGGCCGCGGCCGCCGGCGCTCAGCAGCTCGCCCGGGCGAGCGGGGCAGCGCCTCCCGCCGGGGCCCGCGGCACGGGAGGGAGGGAGCGGGATGGGACTGGGAATGGGATGGGATGGAGCGCGGGGGAGGTGCCGCCGGGCCCCGCCCGCCGGCGGGGAGGCGGCACAGAGGGGCTGCCTTTGTCCGGGCTCCGGTGCTCGCCCCGGCACCGGCGTTGCTCGCCCCGGGCGGCGGCCGCGGCCCTTTGTGTGGTGGGGCGAGGGAAGGCAAGGCAAGGCAAGGCAAGGCAGGGCAGGGCAGCGCTCATCTCCGCGCTGGCCGCGCTCACCCCGAGCACCTGCAGGGGCTGGGAAGCGCCGCCGCCTCCTCGCCGCGGGCTACCAAGGGCAGGTGGTCCCCGGGCAGGGAGGGATTGTTGGAGTGAGGGGCTTTGTGTGCCTTCCTCAGTGAAAAGTGGTTATTTCCAGGAAAGCAGTTGCTACCTGTAGGAGCATCGCCTCATCTTTTTGAACGGTGGCACTTCAGGACATGGTTTATTAGCAGTGCTGATCAAGCGTTGGGCTTGATGATCTTAGAGGTCTTTTCCAATCTAAACAATTTCACGGTTCTGCAATAGTGGAGAGGTACACCGTGTGTCATGTGAAGTTTTGCAGCCTTAGTTCTGATGTTTCCTGGTGTCTTGGCTCCCAGCGTTTTGTTTTGCTTTTATTGGAATGTGTATATGAAGTTAACAGCACTTTGTGTGTTTACGTCTTGATCAGACAATTGAACAGCTGGAAGCAGATTTGTTTTCCCATTATAAAAAATAGGGAGGGAAAAAAGCAACAAGCCAACCAGTAACACGTGTTTTCTTTTTTTATTCAGGTACCCTCAAGCATTAAAACCTTTGCTTTTAATGCACAGCATGTGCTTTCGTGTGCTGCATGTACAAACAATGAGAAATGGGAGCTGCAGAGATGTGTGTTTCATGAGAAGCACCTGAGGTGCTGTCCCTAAGTGACCACAGTCTTTCCCAATCCCTTCTCATGCAGCCAGCAGTCTTCAAAGCTACTCTCTCTATCCCTGCTGCAACAGCAGTTCTTTATGTTCATGATAACACAACTGCAAGTTTCAGACACTAAATTTTTCAGGAAAAACATTCCAGAGCTGAGGACAAAGTGGGGCTAAAATACACATATTTCATGCACTTCCTATTTCTTGAGCTAGAGGTTTCTGATTTTGAGAAATACATCAGATGACAGATATGGTGTGTACACTTGTCTCCTTAATAACCTGAAATACTCCTTCTTAAATCCCACTGACCTGGAGTAGTGTCAGGAAATGGCTTTACAGAAACAAAGTTTCGGTATCTAGCAGTTTCTTAGGGCAGCTTAACCCAAAATGTGGATCAAACAGAACCTGAGCTGCAAGTAGGTAACCAAGTCACCTTAGTAGCAGCCATGGTCTGTTCTCCATGCAATGTGCCATGCTGCAGTATGTCATGGGAAAGAGTGACCCTGTGACACTTCACTGTGAAATAGGGGACTGCAGAGAGAAAGTGCAGATTCAGATAGATCACTCTTTTTTCTTTCTTTTTTTTCCCCCCCAGTACTTACAAGAACATTTTCAGTGTTGGTTGAAAAGATGTAGTTGGTCGTCCAGGAAAAAGAGTTAATTAATGATGACATGAAAGAGCAGAGAAGATGCCTTAATTTGAAGATACTGTCAAAAATAGCTTTGAAAGAAGTCTCTGAAGCACAAGGGAGGCAGAAATCAAACATAGTTTAGATTTCTGTTCTGTTTGGTGTTGCAGGCACTTTTTATCTCTATGCCTATAGCTAGCCCTACAGCAGTAAACTAAATGGGTCTAGGGTTCAGGATTAAAGCACAGCCACTGGTCATCCTCTGTAGTGTCCCCAGTGTGGTTCTGTCCTAGCAAACAACAATCCCTGAGGAGCAGTTCAAGGGTCTGTATGTGCTGGGGCCATTCCCAGCAGACCGTGAAACTGACCTATTTCAGGAGATCAGAGTTTAGTTGTGTGAAAGCCACGTTGTGCCAGCTGGTTCCTGTGCCAAAGGACAGTTCCTGACCTGCTATTTTTTACCAGTAGAAACATGAGGCGTTTGACTTTTGTGATTCCTGCTGTGTTCTGTGTCAAACAAGAACCTTAGGCACTGGCTGGAGTCAAGCAGTGAGAAGTCAGACTGAAGATCTGAGCATTTTATTGACTGAGCAGGATTTCTGCAGAAATCTTTGCTCAAAGGAAGATACTTTTGAGCACAGGATCTTTCCTCAAAGTTGCGTTGGCTAGTAGTATCAGAGTTTATGGAAGAGATGGATCATATAATAGACTTTTATTATGAATAGTCTCAGAAATGTTATTTCTTCTACATTAAGTAAGATATATCCATTAATACAACATTGGCTTTTATAAGAATGCTATACTCCATGGAAAATACTTTTGTTTTGACTAATGCTAAGAAGCTGGGGTGAATTTCAGCAGGAAGCAGTTAAGTTTCAAGCAAATGTCAAGAACAGATGGCATTTAGGTCTGAAGAAATTAATAAAGAAAGAAAGAAAGTCACTAGAGCAAATGTGTGCTTTCACATTACAACAGCTGAAGGTAAAAGTGGGTTGGAAAGAGGTTGAATTTTCTTAAAATATCTGTCCTAAATATGAAGAATAGGGTGGAATTCCTAGGAATTGTAAACCAATGAAGTATTTGCTTTAGCAAAAATTGTACCATGGAGCACTTCCTTCACACACATGTGCTTGGTATTACTGATGCTGTCAGTGTGAAAGTGTTATAAATTAACATGGGGCTAGTGTCGATGACTCTTTTTTTTTTTTCAACTCATACAAAAGCTTGGACAAGACCAGAAGGATCTAACAAGGACAAAGGGCTGAATATGCTCATCACTTGCACAAATGTTGAGAATTATGGATGGACAAACTCCGCAAGGTGTTTGAGGCTCACTGGAATAGCTGTGTTTTGGGAGTCTGGCTGGGAAGACAGAAGACAATGTTTTCAGTGAAGGAAGGCCCTTTAGTTCAGGAATTAACTTCTCTTGACCTAGCGCCCTGTGCCAAAATTGTCTAGAACACTCTAAAATACACATTTAGGACACAGTCTTAATTTGCACCAGAGGAGGTTTAGGTTGGGCATTAGTAAAAAAAGTTTTCGCAGAAAGGGCGATTGGCCATTGGAATGGGCTGTCCAGGGTGGTGTTGGAGTCGCTGTTCCTGGAGGTGTTTAAGGAAAGACTAGATGTGGCATTCAGTGCCATGGCCTACTTGACAAGGTGATGTTCGGTCACATGGTGATCTCAGAGGATTTTTCCAAATTAGTTCATTCTGTGATTCTGTTACTTTCAATTTCAAGGAGTAAGAAGAGATGTACAAAGGAACCTAAATAGGGAATCATTATCACGTGAACATAATTCAAGCAAGAGCAGAACTAACTATGGCACTTTGGCACGAAATTTTCTTAATATCAGCTGTATCCATTTCTGCCAGCTATGAAGTCTGGAGGAGCAACAAAACGACAAGAAGTTGGCTTTCAGGAACAGATTACATGAATTGGGTCCATCAAAAACCTGAGACCTTTATTGAGCAACTGGTCTGAACCACAACTTGTTCAGAATCAGAAACTGTCTGTAAAATCATAGTAATGTACTGAGAAAAAAAAATAAGACTCAAAGCTGTTATTTGCAGAAGCTCTCCAGGATAAGTTAGGGAGATTTTTTGAAACATACCTAGAATAAAATAGTAATGACTGTATACAAGCAAGAGGAATTTTTTTTTAACATAGATTGACAATGAGTCTTTTCTTTATAATTATGGAAATAATTAGTTAATTATGTACATCAATTCTGATTAAAATTAAGGCAGGCTAAAAAAAACCCCCAAATTAGGAGATAAAATACAGGGCTGAAAAATTTATTAGTGGCAAACATAGTGAAAATGTGAATAAACTGGGAAAAGGAAGAGTCAAGCCTTTAGAGAATTCCATTGGTAAGCTGCACAATTCCATGTTTTTACAAGAAGTGAGAAAACTTACTGGAAAATCAAGCCTGTCTTCTTTATCCACCATGAACATTAACAAACATGAGTCATAGGTTCAAGAAACACTATTGCAATAATACTTTGCTTTCTGATGGTGTAAAGTATCTCCAGAAATTCTTCTTTGGAATGAAATATTTACTTTAATACAAATCCTAAGAACTCAGTAAAAATAACACCGGTCTATCCACAAATATTAGAAAGACGCTTGATTTCAGGGTTACTCTAGGGTGGAAAATTCAAGCTGAATGTGCTAGAAATACCAGCAGAGGACATAGTAGTCCTTTTAACCTACAGTAAGTTAGATTTTATCCAAACGGTGCAGTGGAACATTGAGCTTGTTATGGCTGGATACTCCTTTTGTGTCTGCCAGAGTTCTTGATGAAACACAGGACAATTGCCATAATAAATGGGAAAGGAACTGGCTTGTGCAGGAATCAAATGGACAAGACATTCAAACATGTGCAGTGAATAGGAAGAAAGCTAATTACCTATGAGGAAAAAGCTTTGCACACCAACTGCTCTTTGATGCCATCCCTAAACTCAGCTTAATCAAAAAACAGTGTACAAGTTTGGAATTTAAAAAACAGATGGTCCAGTGAGAGACTTCTTGTCACCACTGGTGTAAAGACACACAGGATTCTGGAGATTAAGTCATCCTTTGTATATCTCCTACCATTTATTGCCATTTATTCTCTGAATCAGTCACTGGAAAAAAAGCGAAGATACACTCCAGTCTTGTAAGATGTATGAAGAGTGAATAAACCATGACAAACATTATCTCCAGGGAATCAGGTAATAAAATGAGAATTCTTTGGTGGGACCCTCCTACTGGAAGGTACTAGGAAACCCATAGCAACAAGGGTGGGGACTAAGGGAAACTATAGCTAATGTGGAGAAAGCCTCTCATTTGCATGGCTTTAAAAGGGCAGATTTAAAAACTTCTGATCTTACGAAATCTGGAAAGGGATTTTTCTGTGATTTTCCATTTTAATTGAACAAACACTGTGGACAGCAATAGCAAAATAGCTAAAAAGCAAGCAGAGTTCGTGCAGCTGATGTGCCATAGCTACCTTGCATGACAGAGCTTCCAGAAAGGGCCTAGAAGAGCAATCTTAAATGCCTGTCACAAGACAGAAGGTGGTTTTCTGCAGGCATAGAGAAATCTACAGGGCATGCATCTCCCCAAGCTTTGATTTAGCAAATATTCATTCTGGAAAGTGGCTGTGGAAAATCTGTCCTGTTGTTTACCTGGGTGGTTGGCACAGAATCAGACTCTTCCACCACTCCTGATGCCTGTAAAACATATCTGACACGTGGAGCACATGATCCTCTTTCCTCTCCTCCCTTCCTTCCTTTCAGGGTAACAAGTCAGACGAGGTCTCTTGTTAGTGGTTCCACAGCTGTTAAAGGTATTGGGAGGACTGGGAGATCTGCCTGTAGGCCCAAGTGTCTTAATGGAAGGAGGAAGATTTCCTGGCTAGAGATTTGGGACTCCGAAGATGCTTCTGTCCTACAAAACTCCACAGCTTCAGGCTGCAAGGTCCAGACCTTGTCAGCTAAATAAATTAGTCCTAGAATGCGTACTGGGGACATGGTCACAAGCAACAGAATTCATATGGGAGGGTGAAGCTATATGTCTAGCCTGCTCCTGGCTTGTGCAAGAGCCCCAAATTCTACCTTTGCTATTCACATTTCAAATTTAGTGTCTCTCTGTCTTTGTTGTCATAGTAACAGAAGGCACCAAGAATACTCAAATTTTTTTTTCTTTGTCATGGATGCAGAAGATCCTTTGGCATATATGTTTTCTCTCCCTCCTGGTTACTTTTTCCTTAGCTTTCCCAAGAGCTTAAAAAAACTCCCTGAAATAATTAATGGAATTCATGATGCTTAGGCTCAGTAAATTAGTAAACACACACACAACAAATACAATATGTGCTAAAGAACCTGTGTTGAATGCCATGATTAAAAATGTGTTGCAGGTACTATTTGTTTTTATTTCACCCAACTGGAAATGTCCTGCTGTAATGCCGTAATGGGAGCTTAGACACCTTGCATTCAACAGCCGTCAGTGCCTGAGCCTGAACCTCACATTTGGCTTCTTGGATCATATTTTGAGGTTGAGCTGCCCAAATACACAACTCCCAGTTACTTCTGCTTGTGCAGAGAAGAGGCAGAGAGAGAGAGGGGACTGGAAAACTCCCTGGGACTAGAAACATGGTGCGGCTTTGTCTGCAGTATGTGAAGCAGGGATTTCAAAGTCATCAGTGCTGCTGTCTTGTTCTGTGGGAAACACATCCAGATCAGCTTTGGGCTGTGCACCATGAAACAACTGAAATGAAACAATGAAGACTCATAGTAAAGGAATTGTTTGGGATTGAACAAAAACCACAAACTTTATTTAAAAATATTAGTAGAGCATGTTATTTTTGAGTACATCTGATGTGGTAGTTAAGAATAAATGGATTTGCAATCCATGAACACTACTGGAAGAGTGGTGTGACATGGCAGTAAGATGAAATATCTGTGAACAGTAATGTAAAAAGTAGGTGTAGGCAAATGTTCAAATGGACACTCACCAGATTTACAGGTCAATCCACGCGAGGGGATGACTGAACTCTGCTGTGGATCACTCTAATTACGCCACTCTAATTAACCTTCCTAACTCCCAAGCTGACATACTTTCATGTAACACCTGTCGTGTCCACACAGAGATGAGAAAACGCATCAGTGACAAGAGTATAATGCGATTTATTGTGCCTGGCAGCAGGAGCCTGGGCTTTTTGCACAACATCCACTTTTTTCCCTAAATAAGTAGAATTCCAAACTTAGTGTCTTGGCTCGATATGTGGATATAAAATTAATTGTATGAGGATTGGCAAGTGTGCATCTCTGCGAAACGTAGCGGGAATGTAAATCTTCATAGACTGAAACAGTTAAAAAGTTAATAGTGTGGTTGGCAATTAACCTTATGGAAAACACAAGTAGCTGCTAGCAACAGCTCTTAAGCAATGAGTCAGGCTGCAGCCTTCTTGAATGAGATTAGTTGCCAGTGAAATTAAGATATATCTCAACTTTCTGTATTTCTGTGTTCATAGACATTTGGAAATAAAGCGTTGACAGATGGTCCTCATGAACTGACATATATACATCTGGATATATAAGACACCAAAGTTAAGTGCATTATTCAGATAGGATATGGACATATTCATGGACTCAAGGAAATGGCATATTTCCCAAAGTTGATTGAAGGATATAATCATGAGTGATGCAGAACCAGATCAGTAGGAAATCAGAGTGAAATTTATCTTTTGGTCATGGGTAAGAATTTCCTTGGTGGCAGTGGTGTTAGAATTTAAACAGCCATTCCCTTTCTATGTTAGCTTAAAATCTTTGTGTATGTATGAAAAGAGACCTTTACTCTTGTCAAGACAAAAATGTAGGACACAGGTAGTTTGCAATAAATAAAGTGGGTTAAAAATTCCTTTTTTTCCCAACACCTTCAAATCACACATTTTTTATAAGGAAAAATAAATTTACTAAGTCCCATGAGACTATGTATCCTTTTTTAACAATTTGCATGAATGGACTCAATAGGGAGAAGGACAATTTCCCAAACATGTCCAATTTCAGTAGAGAAAACAGTGGATGAGCTTACTTTGAGAGTTAATTTGCTGAGAAAGACGCCTGGGAAAAGCAGGATGAAGATGAGTGATTATCTCCCCCATGAGATGGGGACACACAGTTTGTGTGTTTATGTGCACGTGATCAAGTACTTTTTGTGTAAAAGCAACCAAGGCAAGTAACTGTTGTGGTGACCATGTTGCTTCAGATGTGCTGGTTTCCTGCTGAATATTCCTCTGAGAGAGCATGAAAAAGAGAGATCTATCTTGCTAAAATGCATGGAACTATGTTTGCCCAATCATAAAAGGAATGGGTTTTTTTCCTTTCAGAATTAAGCATGGTATGTTACACAGACTTCTAGCATGTCAGATAAGAGGCAAGTAAGGGGAAATTAAATGCATGCATACCCTTTTCGACCTACAGGGAGAACAAGAGTTCAGCAGGCAATGAAGTTTGAAATCCTAAACTCCAGATGGACAATTCAAGAAAGGTGGATTCCAAATCATCTGCTCTGGGCCATATTTGAGAAGACAGAAGAGCCTGACTCACGTTCCAGTAGAATCTATAGTGGAAGGATCTTCAGCTTTTTTCCATCTGGACCAGTTCCTTTCAGCACAGTTAGGCACAAACACGGCTTTTGTGCTAAACTAATACATAATTTGGACTTTCTAAGAAGAGTAACTTAAAAGCCAAGTGAATCCCAACTGTTACTGAGCTCTATCACTGCATCAGTTTAAGCTTTGTGATCTTGTGCCTGAAACCACTCAGGAGGAGAAATATTTCTTTCTGGGCTATAACTTAGAATAAAATTATACACACTACCTGTTCATAGCTGGGAATAAACAATTAGATTTCAACCTGATAAATACTGACAACTTTCTGTAGCTATGCAATTTTGTTCATCCTAGAAACAACCTGTTCAGTACTTCCTAGAAAAATGCTCTTCTAGGCTGGCTATTTGGTTGGAAGTATTTTCTGCAATAAAAGTCTGCATACCACTTGATGGCTTGATCCTTTGGACCAGGATTTCCTTCTCTTCTAGACCCCAGTGTTTATTAGATGGCAAGATTCAGAGCTTTCAAATTTGGTTAACATTTCAGCAGGAAGTATCTTTACAAAGTATGTCTGAAGTCTCATGGTAAGTTGTTGATGTACTTTTGAAATTAATATTTACATTCCTTACCTTGTTAGGAAGAAAAACAGATCAGTTTTACCCACATTAAATAAGGAGAGACTCAAGAGTTCTCCCTGAAATAGGAAGCCTCTGAACCTAGCAGGACACTGCATCCTATGTATTTTTAAAAGCATAATGCACCATGAGATTTCTTAACTGAAATGAATAATGGAAAACAACACGCCTTTTGGTCATTTAAAATTGAATACTGTTTGTCACCTTTAAATGGAAAACCAACACTTAAATGATTAAGACTCAACATTATTAATTTACTGCATACTTGCCAGTTAAATAAGAAAGATCACAGAGTGCACTTTTCTTTTCAAAAACCTTTTGAACCTAAATGGAGACACTGGGCACCTGATAAACTGATCTGTATAATGAAGGAAGTTAATGGGTATATTTGGTTTTATCCCTATCTTATCACTTCCTAGTGTAAATGAAGCCTACAAATGGGTATGGGTTTTGCCTTAGCATTTGAATAAAATGAAAATTAATACACCTGTATGTGCAGTGGAAACACACAACAACAAAGCTTTAATAGAATAGTCAAATACTGTTTCTAAATTCCTGTAGAGTATCACCTGAGAAAATCAGAATATTTGAAAAACAAAACCAAGGAACTTCAGTCTGTCTCCAGCCTACCTCACTTCATATCAAGATAACATTCAGGTAAGATTTTATAGAGTAGTGTTGCATAGACTGCAAAAAATACTGAGTAGCCTTACTGTAGAATATAAAAACCAGTTTTCAATTATTCTATAATATAGCTTACTGTAGAATATAAAAACCAGTTTTCAATCAATTCTATAATGTGACTTACTAAAAGAACATAACTTAAAAGATAATGGAAAACACATGGTACTTGATTGAGAATACTGTTCCTCACTTAAATTATTTTCTGTCATTTTTTCATTTAAATAAGTACATGTATTTTTATGTGCAAAATGAAGTTGTGTGGTAACATGTCCATATGGGTACTGTGTTCTTCCTGAAATCCAGATACATCATCACATCATTTTTTTTTCCAAAACAGTTTCAATGTAATATCCTATCTAATTGCAATTTATGCTTTTTTTTTCTTTGCATGAATAAAGAGAAAAACATCTTCTATATTTACATAGCCCCTTCAAACTACCTTCTCTAGAAGTTCACCCAATAGAAACACAAAATTTCTTGATGTACAAAAGGGTGATGGGTACAACATTCTTGTATTGTTTGGATAAAAATTTCATATAAATACAAACCCATTCCTCTGAAACGTTTATTATGGGAAGTACAAAATCAATGTAGAAGCAAGGCCTAAGCATTCTACATATCCTCAGAGCAGCAGAAGGAGGGACCAAACCTGACACCCTGAACTGCTTTGTGGAGGCTGTCTGGGATACCTTCACCCTGGTGGAGCCAATGTACTTTTGAGCCTGTAATGGTTTTGAGACTGCAGGGAAGTTCTGTAAAATTGTATCACCAAATGAAATAAAATAGGGGTCTCTCTGTGCACTCAGCCTCTTCTGTAAGAATCTGTGAACACTGCTACCAACTCAGATGTTAGAGTCCATTGTTTTTTACTTTAGCTTCTTTAATTGACAACATTGCAAAAGAAAAGAGAAATAGCTCTGTGTACCTCACACAGCAGAACTGTAAGGAAATGTAGCAGACCTTCTCATGTGTAGATTATGAGTTTACTTTGGAAAGAACCTTAGCACTTAGTAAATCTGTGAAGGAGGAACACAGCTCTCCTGGACTGGCACCAATTTCTATTACTTTTGGAACAACCCCTCATCCCCCAGCTCATATTCCAGCCTTCTTTGAATTTCTTTATGTTAGCTTGCTTTTTTAGCTGGTTACATACACTCTGAAAATTGCAGAGTTACAGAACTGGTAGGGTTGGAAGGAACCTCCTTCCAACCTCACCCAGTCCAACCCTTCTACCAAGGCAGGGTCATCTACAGTAGGTGATACAGGAATGTGTCCAAGTGGGTTTTGAATGTCTCCTGAGAGGGAAACTCCACAACCTCCTGGGCAGCCTGTTCAGTGCTCTGCCACTCTCAATGTATAGAAGTTCCTCTCCATGTTGAGGTGAAATTTCTTGTGTTTTAGTTTAAGGCCACTGCTCCTCATCTTGTCGCTGGGCACTGCTGAAAAGAGCCTGGAACTATCATCTTGACATCCACCTTTGAGATATTTATATGTATTGATGAGATCCCCTCTCAGTCTTCTCTTCTCTAGACTAAACCAGCCCAGCTCCTGCAGTCTCTTTCTTGTAAGAGAGATGCTCCAAGTCCCCTTAATCATTTTTGTGGTGCTCTGCTGGACCCTCTCCAGTATGAGAAATGAGCATGACTATAAACATATTAAAAAACCAAATCAAACACTCATTCTGTTTTCTTTATATACTTACATTTTATTACAGACTAATATGAAACCATCTCATATTCATACTAGAATTACTGTAATTACTTGTAAGCAAATTTAAACCAGTCTTGAATGTTTGTATTTATTGCAAGCAGATTTGTATCTCCTGCTTATATATTCTACATAAGGATCCAAAATGTGGCTGAATATAAACAAGGTATATTTGGTTGTCTACAGAAATAAAAGTTAAAAATAGTACTGAAAAGAAACTTTACAGTAATGTATTCACACACTGACTCTTCAAATCAAATAAATGAAGTAGTATAGGATAATCTGAACATTAGATTTGAAGGCTGATTTATTTTCAAATAAATGCACCTAAAATTGTTCAATTAAAAATAAGTGTCAGTATTTGGTGCTGATGACTACAGACATCTTTAATGTTTAAAGCACAGATAACTACCCCCAGCCCCATACAGCAACTTTCACAGATTCTACTTTACATTAGCTCATGAAAGAACCTTTAAAATGCAAAGTGTATATAGCACAGAATTTATGTCCAAGACAATGCCGATTGAAATCCTGTGAATTTTCGTAAGGTAAAAAATTAAAGCTATATAAACTGATTTTTTTGATTATTCTGCAAAGTAGAATCATGTATGTTTTCACTTTTGCAATATTTTCACAAATTTCCATTAAAGCTTTTTTAACAGACAGTAGCATGAGCACAAGGATCCCACTGGCTTCCAAAAGAAAAGTAGTGCAGTTCCACAATTAAGCTATTTTTTGTCTTCTTATTTTTGCAAGCCAGTTGGGTCAAGACAAACAGGCTAATGCAAGCAAGAAAGTAAACTGTAAGCTTTTACATTAAGTGGCTGAACAAACAATTATTGTACATGGTAAAACAAAAAAGATCTTTTGCCACAAGCCACTGCAGGAATATATGAGCTTCTGTGGCCAAAAAGCTTGAAATACTTCTTAAGTCTTCACGTACATTTGGTTAGCTCTTACCAGTTTCAAGACATTTATAGAAGCAGTTATGGGGACATTATGCTGTTAAAGCTGCAACAATTTAAACGAGGCAAGTTAGAAGGTTACACAGATTTTTAGACTTTTCCTCTTTCTTTTTTTTCTTCATACAAAAAAAAAAAATCTGTCTCCTGTCAGTGTCCCACCCATAATCAAACACTAATGCATTTTGATCAAATTCCTACCTTTTCATCTTTTTATCTTTTGCAGTAAAACTCCCAAGTTAACACCTGCTGCGGTGGACTAGGTTTACATGGCAATAGTAATAGGGACTGAAGCAAAAACACATCAAGTGAAGCCAAGTTGATGTTTTACGTTCATTTCATTAAACAGTCTATTTTAACAAACAAACAGCACCAACTTTTTAAAGGTAAAAGTATTGCTAAATCAAAGCAGAAACTTCCACTTACATTCAATCATTATTCCTCCTCCAAAAAATGACGTTTAACTAAAATTTCTCAAACGTGTGTACAGGTGTTTCAGCCTGAACAACGTTGTCAACAATATCTAAGTGCAGAGCTACATGAAGTTTGCAATGAATTGCTTTGTTAGTAGGCAGAACAAGAATGCAGCATTTTCAAAAACATCAAGCAAAAATTTCCTTATTTAAGGCTAAAAGATAGAACTCACAAAGTAAAAAAGCAGGAAGCTTTGTAGAGTAAAAAAGTGAGCAGTTATAATATAGCACTGCAAGTACAGTGCTCTAATCACTGCTACCACAAATCCCAACAAAACATCAATGGGTGAGACTCATAGAGTGACAGACCTGTATTTCTAATTTGACATTCATTAGAATTTTAACATTCAGCCACGACTCCACTCTAAGCTAAATTTAAGTGGCCAAAACTTATAGTTATAAAAAAAGCCTTCAAAACATATACTTAAAAAAAATAGAAATGGTGTGTTAACAAATGTATGCGTAAAACAGATTTATAAATAGCTACAGTATGAAAAATATTTCAGTGCAAAGGCAATTTTAAGATTTCTAAAAAATACATTACAAATAATTTGTTAACTACACACAAGAAATTTGTCACTGCTACTGGTATAAAATGTATACCCATATTAACTTCTTAAAAATATATACACCAGTGTTTTATGTAGGGGACGGTTCTAACTGACCAACATTCAAGTCTGCAATGGCAAGTATATGTACACACACCCACACACATGAGTATGTATTTCAAATGCTACTGCTATAAGGACATTCTTTGAAACTTAAAAGTGCTGTATGTTAAATGATAAAAAACTTTTAGCTGTGGTGCTCACTGTTAGACCTTGTAAAATTCTGTTATCTTTGGTATACTGAAGATTTCATAACTCATTTTACAATCTCTGCTTGACCCAGGGCATTTTAATAATAAATCACTGTTTGTTTAATACGAAAACTACTCAGAATACTGTGTTCAACATTTCCTAGTAAGTTGATTTTTCTTTCATTAAAAAGCAAAGTAGTAAGTAAACTTATTTTGCCTCTGTCTTTTCTTGTTAAAACACAAAAAAGGAAATAATTTTTCTCTGCCACTCTATCCCACATGAATGACAACTAACAATGTCTTGGCCAGGTCTTCCAATAAAGGCTGCAAGTCTGATTCCAAATATTTTGTTTTCACACTGAAATAAATTTTTAGGTATGTCCTCACAGAGGCATTGAATGAAAATGGCTATTAACCAGTTCTAACCACCAAGCTGAAATTGGCTGAAATCGAATTACTCCTCCAGATATTTTTGCACCCCAAAATAAAACACTGGACTAAAGAAACAACACAAGGATGCAGCTAATAGTTGAATTACTGCAAGGTAACATAAATGTAGCAGAGAAAACAGAAGTGCAAGTTGGCTGTCATTCTTAAGTGAATTCAAACAGAATCCTTGCAGTCAAACTAGTTTCTGTATCCCAACTGTGGTTCAACTGTTAGTCAACAGTTGTGTGCCACCTCGTGGTTTGCTTGCAAAAGCTAACAGTTGTGTGCTTTGTCATACATCTACCAAGCCCATTAGCCAGTATCTAAACATACACGCATACAAAAAATCAGAATTAAGATGATGAATCAAGATAGTAAGAGATACTCATCCAGAAAAACAGCTTTTATTCTTTTAAGAAAAAAACCCAACAAACTGTGTTAAAAAAAGCTTAATATATTATACTTTCTGCTATATGTATTTTACAATCATAGGGACAGGAAGTGACACCACCAGGTAGCGTGCATCTTTGATAAATTCAAAGATGTTTTAGGCAAAATGCTTACATTCAGTTTGTAAGTAGATACCAACATTGGTGATATTTACCTATTTAACAGCCAACTTGACTTCATATTGTGTGTGCATACTCTACAGAAGGATTGTTTTGCCTATCTTTCTACAGGGGAAAACTAACCAAAACCATACAAAGCCCTGATTTGGCCACTTACAAGGAAGTGAACATTAGAGAGTGTTTCTTGAAAGCAGATTTGCACAGAGGAAACACCAGTTTGTTCTACAGAAAGAGCAAAGAAAGAAAGAAGGACAGAGGAAAATCAGAAACAGCATCTGTTAAATATGCTTTAGGATAATTTCATTTGAGATAACTGAGACAATTGCTCCTGGCTGAAAATTAAAACTGTTGATCTCAAGAAGTAGGTGACTGACTGAAACTATGCACTTCAAGTACAAAGAAAATGACTAAAGATGACAGAAGTAATAAATACACAGAAGTCTTGACACAGGATGAAGAGAATTTTTAGTGCTACCAGTCTCACAGTACCAGACTGCAGATTGTTCATTGCTCCAGTAGTTCAAAACATAAAAAGAGGCCTATTGGCCTGGAAGGATTCATACTTCTAGCTCCTGATCCTGCTTGTCTCAACACTACTTCAGACCTCAAAAGCCACATATAGTTTAATATGTTTCTGTGACATGTCTGTTTCCTGAAAAAATAAATAAACAAAACCACAGTTTTTAAAGGCTTGACTTGGTGTTCTGTCACATGGACGTTTCCAAACCTGACCCACTGTAGTGGTAGCCTGCACTGGAAGCGCCATGCTTATTTGAATAGCCAAAGACAGATGGAAGTACTGAATAATCAACGCCTCTCCACTGCGTAAACATCACTTTTTTAGAATGAGAATTAGACCTTCTTGCTGGGGAATTGCTGCAGTTACTGCTCCTGTATCTTGGGCTTTTCAGACAGGCAAGAGGTGTGAATTCCGAGATGTGCTCCCGACAGTGCCTCGATGCATTCTGTTAAAGGGAAAAAACAGAAACAAATACACAGTAAATATACAATCTTGGAACCAAAAGTACATAATTGTTTTCATTCATAGGACCACTGTCCCTTGGTATAGTAATACCTTTCCCTAGATCACCACTATGGCTATTACTTTCATGTGAAAGTATAATCCCTCGTGTTGCTCTGCAATCAGCCAGTTTCAACGTGATTAGTTTTATATTAAGACCTACAGAACCAGGCATGATTTTACACTTAACTTCTAAACCTTATTATGGGCTCTTCAGAGAAGAGATGAAGACAAAGAGGCCTGCCTTCAAATGGAAGTGTTTTAAATCAAGGTTTTTGGAATTTTGGAATTTCTCCTGGTACATCTTTTTATCCCTGAACTTCTTATGTGGAATTTTAAGACAGGACAGATTCAAGTACTTTGCCCTGTACTTTCAAAGAGAGAAAATTGTTTACAGTCAGCTTGTGCTAACAGATGAAGGTTCCAGAGTTTAATACATTTGCTTTGTACTTCAAAGCAGTATTGAATTTTAGACTTGCTTAAGATGTGTAGCATCTATATGGGCAATTTATGCTGTACATCTCAATACTATCTTGGTCTAATTGCCCATTAAAATTTATCTTTCTCACATAATCACTCCAGACTGGCAGAATCTCCACTCAGGAAATGCTCAGGACTACAGAAAACCACAGCTGCATGACAAGAGCCTGGACATGTGCACAAACTTAAATAAAACTAGCATAACCCTTTCCCCAATGAGTTTATAAAATTCTTTTCACTAAATGCACACACAATTTCCAGGTATAGAGGTATGGAGGTTTTGTGATGGTATCTAACATAAATGCATTACAAACATGGTTCAAAGCAATGCTATTCATAAATCTTTCCATGAATGCCATATAAATCAGTTAATCCTCTATTCTTAATCATCCCCCTCTTCCCTGTTAATCAGAACACAGGAGGAAAAGGACAAAATCACAAAGTAAATATTAATGATGTAGCTTATAGAACTTTGGCTGCATTGTAACATGACACTTTAATGCCAATCACAAGCTTGAAACACTACTCTTGCATAACCTAGAACAATCTGAAAGCTCTCTTAAAAAACACTCTTGGAAAGATCACAAATTATCCTAAACTGCTCACCACAGTGAGACCTGGGTTCTTTTAAACACATATAGACCAAATAGCAACATTATTACGTAAAATCAGGTACAGATTAGTAGATTTATTTTGGAAATGTAAGAGGGAGTAATCATGCAGTTTGGTAAGTAATTTTCCTATTCTTTCAGCTAGAAAGTGAAGCATTTTAGTTACCATAGACAGTTCTAAAAATAAAATGCTTTTCTCTACACATGCCTCCAAGATGAGTCTTTACCAAGCCTGAAGCTAGTCAAGGAAGTTGGCATTTTCTACTACTACTCATGTAATGGTCATTAAAAGCAAATCAGCTACGTTAGCTATCTTCAGCTACTTCAAAGTCCTACAGCACACAGAGCACATGACATTTGTCCTTTTCACATAATGCTAACTTTGCACATTCACTTAGTTCTTCATGTGCTACTTTTGAGGACAGGAGAGCATGAAGGGACTGGAAACAGTCATGGCATCGAGGTGGGAATCATTAAAGAGTGTACCTTCTTACTCATTTGTGTCATCAGTGGCATAGCGAGGAGACGAGGTAAAGCACAGAACTTCATCCTGCTGGCCTTATGTTTGGGCAGCTTATGCTGCTGTCTCAGATATACAGCTAAACTATGGCACTTCTCTTTTGATCTGAGGCAGTGACACAGCAATGCCCTGGTCTGTACAGACCATGGCACTGTGGCAGACACTGAGAGACGCACAGCCGCAGTCTTCTGACCAAGGTCCTATTCACAAGTGACTCACTATGATTATCTTCACATGTTACCATCTGCATTTGGTCTATATACACATGAAAGAAGATGGATAAACTTCTCGTGGGTAAAAATTAACTCTGACTTTATGTATTCTACATTGTGGTGTAATGTGAGTACACTCTGCAATAATGACTGCAGTTCTTATAGAAGAAATGTCACGCAACACCTATGCATAATACTGTGTATTTATAGAACATGAATATGGGGATATCAATTTATTGGTTTGCTTTACACGATTAAGTTTCTGAGAGAAAAAGATCTTACCTGTGGCATGGAACATCTCTTGCAAAAACTAGGCTCTCCAAGTAAAACATAATGATTTTATATCAATACTAACAAAGTACATCAAAAACTCTGGAGGAAACAGTTGATTTGTAAATAGCACCAATAGAAATCAATCCAAATTGGCAACACGTACAATACTGTTACCTAGCTTTGATCTAATTATGGCTCGGAAGGTGAAAGATTTCCTTCAAGAAGTGGCCCATCGCAGTTCGCCAGTGCATTTTGGGCTGTTTTATGTCTCATACTCTTCTGCAAGGATGAGGAAAAACAGTGAGACTCTTGCTGAATACAAGAAATGTGAATGAATTGTACCATTTGGTAACTGTTTTAGCAAAGTCTTGTAAAAGTGATGGATTTTCTGATAGATTTAAAAAGGAAAGGTTATCCAGTGTAAAACAAGGTTTCTATTTCTGGATCCTGGGATTAATAATTTGAGAGGGTTTCTAATTCCATTTTGAACTCTGTTAAAAAATTACTCTCACAATCACTAAACTGACTAAATACTGTGGGCTCTGTCACCTGCCCTTCTAACATTAACCTGCACTGAATGGGAGAGGTGCCTGTCATACGAATTCTACATTAAGAGTGGACATCCTGCTTTTCACTGCTCCCCAGAACAGCTGGCATACCGAAGGGAGTGCCCCACACGGAGGTGATGGGGCGGTGCTAATGAAGGCTGATTTACAGCTTAGTCATTACACTATGGGCAGAGAGGGTCGGGAAGTTGCCAAGGAAACTTCTTCCACAGCATTCAAATACTGCAACAGCAAGATCCATCGCTTTGTTTCCACAGAGGAGGAGCCTGAGACGTGACAAAGGCAGCAGTTTGCTGGTGAACACTTTTCTGAGTGCCCAGTGGAGTTGTTCAACAGCAGCTAAGCCCATTGAGGAACAGAAGAATGATGAATCCCCAGAGAAGCTTCCCCAGGCAAAAGGACCACTTTGGGTTTCCACAGATGCAGCAAAGGGTAAATATAACATGGCTGATGGCCCAAGCTTGTGACTCAGTAAAAGCGAAGTAAAAAATCATCAGTCAAAAACAAAGAGAAAAAGAAAAATATTTCTTAAAAAGGGATGAAAGTACAGAAGTCATTTACAAGCTCAGAAACTAAACACCTGGTATTTCAGCTACCAAATACTTGGAATTGCTGAAACACTGTCAATCAAAGTGAAAAATATAAAAATGAAAATAGGATAATTTAAATCGAATTTATATTTTCCCTAAGAGAACAGTTGAAATCCTGCTACTAACAAAAGAAGAATAAAGAAAAAGAAAATAAAATCAATGTCGATTGGATATATATTAAAACAAATACTCTATTGCTTTTTAAAAGTAAAAGCTGAAAGAAACCTCACAGCTGCAGTCACCAGTTAAAGCACAAAATTCAATTTGTGTCATTGAGCCAGAGTTGCAGGCACTACATATATAAGAAGAAATCAGATTTTGGCTGAAATTACCCAAAGGCAACAGATTCCTCCAAAGCTTTTGCAGAAGTAATGTTTTAGCCCAAGAAAGACAACAGTTCATATGTATATATACATATATATCAATATACATGCACATATATATACACGTACTTGTAAGTACATATATGTATGTGTATACACATATATGTCTGTTCGTGTATATATATCACAGAAAAGCTCTCTGAAAAAAACCCAGAACTATATGTGGTTTCAAAACATCCGAATGTTAATGATGGTAAACAATCGCTCATCACACAATGGAGTGACTCTCAAATAACTGGCAAACTTAGAAATATAATAACTGCTTCAAAAGCTTTATGCATTTTTATTGCCTGAGTAGAACTAATTTATTAACCTGGGAAATGGTTACTAGTCCTTTGTTAATCTTTTCAATTGTTCGCAAAGCCCTTTTGTTATAAAGAAAGCAATATCACTTTTAGGAATGCAGTACATTTAAAAATAATAATTTATAAGCTCAGTTCAAACCAATCCTAAGGCACTTAAGAGACAATTTTAGTCAGAATTGTTGATAGTGAAAAAAAAAAAGTATTTTCCCTCTGATTTACATAATTACAGTAAATTTTATTGACTATATATTTTTGACGGGGGGAAAGGAGGAAATACATTTTTTATCTTAACCATTAAGACAGAAAGATATAAAATCTGCAGTGCAAACCAACAGTCTCTGAATATTAAGTAAAAAACCAGTTTTCTTGCAGACTGTAGGGGAAACAAGATTTACTAGCATTTCTTCTACTTTTATATTAAATAATGTCATAAACTTTCAGGTCTTGAATTGTTTTCTTTCTAGAAAGAGCACAAAATTTCATAAAAGGAAACATAAGGAAAGCTCAGTTTCAAAATGCATGCTTGAAAAAGAAAAAATAGCTGTATTTTCTAGAAGCAGAGAAGATATATTAATATATTCCAAAGACTGATTAAGTGGTTTCCAGTACCACATTTTCTGTATGATGCTACCAACATCAGCCTAATCAAAATTATCACTTTTTTGTGTGGCCACTATCCTCCTACTTATTCAAGTACAATGGAAACCCAACATGCATTAATCTACAGGCAGACTAATGATTAAAATGGGGATATAAGAATCATAGATTCCTGAGGCAGAAATATTCTATAAAATGCAAGAACAGTGACAAAAATTGATAGTGACAGTGATGGACTGTGACAACAATTCATACAACCTTTGAGATACACAGAAGGAAAAAACTATACTAAAAAGTATTCCTCAAAATATAGTTGATATGAATTACAAATGGAGATAATGAGTATGGTAAATAACTTCTGATGATAAACTTTATAAAGTCCGTTGAATGAAGTGGCCAAGCATGCAGAAAGGCAGAAAAAAGTCACCTTTTGTTCCATTAGAAACTTAGACTGCTTGAAGTCTGAGAAAGCATAAAGATGGTGGACTGCTCAACAGAAAGGCACTGATGTTTAGTCTGATTTCCCCAGAAGATTGTAGGAAGCAACCGAGCACATCATTTGTGTTTAAAGCAAGGTAGCAGTTATTTAGACAAAACAGATTGGAAGACAGGAAGAAACAAAGAGAGGGAAGAAGAAACACAAGCGATATAACTGGTTAAAAGTCACAGATCTTTGACTAAATATTGAAAAACTAATACTGCCAGTGTTGAGCCCCAAGTCTGCTTTACTATTGATTAATTTTCCAGTACTAATATATAATGTCAGTAAGAAATGCTACAAAACTCTTGTTAGGGGTTTTTATTTATTAGCTTGTTTCTTTACCTCCTCAACAACCCTTGCTCATTCTCTTTCTTTAGACTTTTAAATTAACAATTCAGAATCTATACTGAGGTCAACTTCTTCCACAAGTAGTACATATGGCAAAGAGATATCTAAGATCTCCAAATGCAAAAACATTAAATACTGATCTGCCTGGGAATGCTTTCCTGCTATTCTTTATTCTTTCCTGAAGTGAGGCATTAATACACCCATACATTCTAGGAATACAGAGCAGTGGCAGAGGCTTTTACATTTGCCACAGGGATATTTTTTTCCCTTGGTAGCAGTTTCTTTATTCATTTCCTCTTAATGCAAAGTACCTTCTCAATTAAACAGCAAAATGCTACCTAATCCCTTCCACTGTTGGTAACTCATTCTTTTAACCTACTAGTGGCAGCTGATGGGCTGAAAAGGGCAAGGGCAGTACCATTAAGTTTAAAGTTCAGCACCTCAACTGTCCTTCACATTCTAACATATAATATATAGAAGTTTACTGGGGTTAAAATAGAAGGAAACATTTTCTGTTCATGTCCTCAGTGTACCATCATGGCTCCCACAGAACCTGGCTTGCTCTCCAGCCTTAGAAGAGCTGGCCTGTATTTACCCAGTCATTTCTCCTTTTGAACTGATCAGATGAAAGGAGAGAACAAATTTTAAAATCCTCTTTCCATTGGCACAGCAAGGCACATTTATGTACAAATAATGGACCAGAGCAGGCAAAATGTAAGTTGAAATATAAAAGATGAAAAAATTATTAATAGGATATGAGTAAGTCTTAATGCATTTGTTTTTGTAAAAGGCATCAGTATGTTATTAGATGCAAGTGCCTCTTATCTACCCTTATGGAGATCCCAATCCCCTTGCCCTTCTTATTTCCTCAAATCAAAAATGATGTTGAGTCTCCCACCATCCTCATCAGCTGATTTCCCTGTGGTTGCTGGTATGGAGGCACAAACGGTGCCCTGGGATTCAGGTTAATTCCACCATATAAATAACAAGCAGCATCTTTCACCACATTGCTCAGATACCACAGATGGGGAACCTCTGCTCTAATCTGATCTCTGACCTTGGCCTAGGTGATTAGACACTTGTAATACAAAATCCACCTAACTTTATGATGAAAAAGATTATTTACCTGGATTCTTTCTGTTGCTGTAGGCCATAACTGCTTGCATAAGACCTTCTTCAGAACATCTGGAAGAAGGCTGACAGTTATGAGCAGAATTATACCCAGCCACGCAGGACCACTGGACAGCATTTGCATGAACACGTAATACATCCTCTGATAATTGAGAAAAGGCCTGGGAGGAAAAAAGATAAAATAATTATTACACTTCAATACACAAAATAAAGGCTGGCAGTATTAAATACAAGAATTATGTCAGTGATGAAATATTTCAGGTTCAGTTTCTCAGTTTATGGGAATTCATCCATCCCAATCTTCTCAAAGGGAGAGATAACCATGCACTGTCTGGAGATATCTACTTTCCTTTTGTCTTCCAGACTGCTGGAAGTATCACACTGTCCCCTCCCTGTGTAGTGTCTCTCCCTTGCAAAGATAAATTAAGTTCATTCTTGTTTATGCTCTTCCATGCACCCTTATCTTGCCCCAGGTATTTTCCATCTTTCTTCTTAGTGTCCCACCCACCATTCCCCTGGTCTTTGCTAAGGCACACTCCTTTGTATGTATCCTCAGACTAGGGATCATTATCCACACTTATTTTCATACCTCTCAGGCTCCTGTAAGTACCTCTAATACTTTGATGTTATGCTCCCCATCCTATTCATACTTATCTAACAACACTATTAATACCTTCGCTTCCTAATCTCCCTGTATCCCACGCAGTTACATGGTCATCACTTTAAGGTAGTGGGAACCAGAAGCCATAATCACTAAGATCAAGGGACAGTTTGCAGCAACGCTGTAGTGTAAAACCTGACAGTTTCCAAAATTTGGTAGTATTTGCATACTAAAAAGGTAACTAAGCTAAAATACATTTTTACATACACACAGTCACATCTCTAATACACAGCAAGGCTGGTTGGAAAACATTATCTGGGAAAATGTCACTTCTGCAAACTGATGCTGAAGAAACTGACATCTTATCTTACTAGAAAAAAGAAGAGGCTGCTAAATATCCAAGGATTTAAGAGGTGGTTACTCACTTGCAAAAGACATGCTAAATACAAATCCCTTCTCTAAATTAAATTGCATCTTAATCACCAAGCAATAGTTAGCCCCCTCCTTCTCTAGTCCCTCAGAATATTGTGTATACAAAGTAGAACAGCTTCAGCAGTAGTTTAAAAGATGGCCTTGTAACTGAGAGCTCTACAAGTGTGAAAAAAAATTTCCAGCTCCTGATGGCAGTCAGGCAAAGTAAGGAACTGAACTTGTTCCAATTCCCTTTCCAAAAATTTCAGTTTTAAGTACACAGAACTTTTAATAGCAAAAACCCCCAACACTTTAAATTGGCTATGCATGAGAGTTATACTAATTCCTACAAAGCTTCTTACCAGCATGAACAAGAAGATGCTCAGACACCTACAGTAACTCCACTTTGCTAAGTAAGAAGGCAAAACAATGAGCTCAAACACAGGACTCTTGGACATCACTTCAATATGGAGTTCCACTCCCTGTCTCTAGTTTTGACTGCTACAGTTAGCTTCCAACACAAGCCCAGCAGGTAGGTGGGCAGTCACCAAAAGCACAGACATGACCTACTCTGTGACATTTTGACTCAGAGAAGCAACATCAGCTCCTTGAACTAACCCTTTTGACTGACTGGGCTGCTTTTGACTGACACTACTGAGAAAAACTCATTGATAGTCTAGGGTCTGATATTTTCCTTGTATTTTTAAGAAGATTTTAGCAGACATTCATTGACAGAAGAGCTGAGCACTCTCAGTTAGCAATTTTGATGTGTTTAAAATAGAGTTCTGCATTGTATAAAAGCTAAATTTAATTCTGTGACAAAAGGTGAAATATAACAACTTTATGTTTCTGAAACAACTTCTGCAATGCAATTAATATTAGTGTTCATACCAAATAATTCCTCCCCAGAGCAGAGAAAAGACAATGTAGAATACCAGTGATCCCCAGATCACAAAGTGATTTATCCATGTCCAATAGTGTGTATCTAGTGCAAGCTGAAAAATAAAAATTATATAATGTTATTACTATCTAGATGCAGCAAGAATTCCCGTCAGGAGATAAAACAGAATTATACCCTTTGAAAATAGAAAAGAATTCCACATAGAATCAGCTAAAAACATCTTTCAAGTTTGAGCACAATTAAGAAGGCACAGATAGCAAACTCTCTATTTAAAGTAATAAAACAATGCAGGGTGATAGAAGGAAACCAATATCAGTAAGCAACAATTTAAAAAACACCAAGTTTTAAGAAAGTTTCAGTGGATAAAATACAGCATACCTTACCTTAAATGTAACCGTGAATACAAGCACAGTAAACACCACTGTTCCAAAGGTCCAAGTTCCAAACATCTATAAAAAATGGTCCAAAGCAGTTATAGGCAATATTGCCCATTATGTTGTTAATTGTTCAGAGTAAACACCTTAAAGCTTAGTATTGCTTTTATGATGAACTGACACTTGAGCAAAAACTGAATGCCTACATGATCTATCCAGTGCAAAGTGTTCTGTTTTATTGCTCTGTGTACACACACCTAAGATTTCAGACAGACAGAAAAAGACTACAACCAATGCTCTGAACCTGAAGTTCATCGAGATTGAAAAACGAAGGGCAGTCATTTCATCAGTCTTCTTAGATGTCATCTTTTTTCTGATTTCCCTTCTCTGTTGGATGTCCTTGGCATCCAATAATTACTGGGAGGTTCAACAGCATGTTATATAGATAAGCGTAAGAATGTTATAACCATGCAAGTACAAAAACGTCCACATGTTTTAAGAAAAAACACTTTTAACTTGTGTTTGATTTTCTCTCGACTTGCATAATGACATAAAAACACCTCAGCTTTTCAAGTGGGCAGAAATGATCATTAATGCTGATGCAGGGAAGAACTAGTGATGAACATTATCACAGAGGATTGCTTGGACTTCAGCAGTGACCAGATGACCAGGTTCAGGATCCAGAGAAATACTGGGAAAGTAAGAAACAGGACACTGTATTTTTTAGGAGAGACTGTGTTTGATTCAGGATATTGCACCCATGAAAGAGAAGTGTCCAAGAGATCCGAATTACTTTGAAAGATAACTGTTGAGATCTCATGAACTCCCTTCTGCAGTTACAACTTCAGGAATGAGACAACTTCCATGCAGGCATGGAATTTCAGCAGAAGATCCAGTTGGCAAAATAGGATGTTACTGCATCGACAAAAAGACAAAATGGGAGCATTCCAGAGATGACAATGTGGGCAGGTAGCAAACAGCATAAAAGCAGAAGAATGAATCACAAACAAAACTCAGCTCTAACTAGGATTACTGAGGGGTGTTGAGGGGGACAAAAAGGATATTTACAGATATCCTTGCTTTCAAGGAAGAATGCAAGTCTGCTGATGGAGTGGTAAGGCAACCTAGTGGAAGGTTTCAAAGAAAATGCTGAACTACTCAATACTCTGGATATTAGTCTTCATAAGCAAAACCTGTTTCTTGCATTTAGCAGCAAAGCTTGGGAAGGAAAGGAGCAGGCAACAGTGTGGGACCAACAGGTTGAGTTGTTCTTAAGGAGGAAAAGCAGTAGTTGCAATATATTTTGAATTTAGCAAGGCATTTGACACTTGGACAATAACAAAGCAGGAGCTGGTTAAATGGACTACTGCTACAGTTGAAAACTGGTTGAACCACTGGACTCCAAAGTTCTTGATGGATGACTGGCTTCTGGTAATCAGGCAACCACACTAGGAACAGCAACTGGGCTGGAAATTGTGGAATATCCCTGTCAGTAGCTGGATGATGACAGAATATCACGAGCAAACTACCAGGTGGTATAAAAATAGAGAACAGCTGAAAGAATGAATGACAAGAGTTTCAATGCAGAGGGACCTCTGCTGATTTGAAAAGTAGGCTAACAAATACCTTATGGAATTAAGTAAGGAGAAGTGCAAAGATTTACACCTATGATGGAGTAGTGACTGGCTGTGCTGAATGGCTGTAGTGAATGGCACTGCTGAAAAGGAAGTTGCAGTGGGGTTATATGGACTCCAGGCTGAATACAAGCCTATATTGTGCCCTCTCTATACATAAGGTAAACTGTACAGCAACATGGAGGAACATGGCCACTGAAGAAAGGTTATTATTCCCATCTACTCAGCTACAGTGAGGTTGAACCTGAAACCCTGTGTTTGGTTTTGGGCCCCTCAGTTCATGAGTGATGTGAAAAAAATAGGAAATGATCAGTTGCAAGCAACTAATGTGTTTAGCAGCCTATAGCTCTTCTGTAAAGAGGGGTGGAGGAGCTTAGTGTGGTGAAGAGAAGGTTGAGAAACAATTTAGCAGCTGCCCACAAATGTCTGAAGAACTACAAAGATCAAGAACTGGAACAAATCCTTCTTCAACAACGAGAAATACTCTTCTTAGGTATTGTGAGAAATTTTTCCACCATGAAGAAAGAAAAACATTGGAATAGGTTGCCCTGGAAGGTTATGAAATCTGCATCTTCAGGGATACCGAAAACTTGAAAAAGACTAGACAAAGCCTTCAGCAAATTGATTTTTATTAGCCCTGCATAGAGCAGTGAGTTGAACTGGATCATGTCCAATCTACACTTTTCTGTATGAGCTCACCCAATATTATATGACAGGGTATCCATGTGGGAAGTTGATCACACGAATATGCTGCTGCATGAAAGATTTTGAATGAAGACCACAGCCAGCCACAGGACATAAATCAGCAGGAAGCTAGTCTAAGATAATGCAATAAACTGAGAAATGGGAAAAAAATTAAAATAAACAAATGACTGGCCAAAAGATTAATTATTCTCAGTAATCACTTCACTATTTTAAAACTACTTACTGTGTGACTGAGTCTATTGAACACTAGATAAAATTCACAAAGCTTTCAGCATTTTATCTTTTACTTCAATATGTAATAGGCTTATACCAGCATTACATTTTCTGTGCCCTAAAAACACCTGTGCAGTTAACACTGGACAGGAATCTGGATCAGCAACTTCCAATCATGCCATTTACCAACTTTCTTCTTGCAGTTAAATTTCACAATATTCTCGTATCAAGTGCAGCATGTCAGAGAACCTACTGTCAGTCTAAGTTTCTGCATACTGAACAGATTTGTCTGTATTTGCAATAAAAGCTGCCAGATGAAATAAAGAATTTGAAACAACCTTCTCCTGTGTGTTTGTTAGGCTAGAGATTGGTCTGCAACCAAATCCCTTATCCACCCATTTTATTGACTCAGAAAGTGAGGTCCCAGCACAGGGAGAAGATCCATAAGACTGCTACTTCGACACAGACAAAGGTAAGCAAAGCAATATGGGAAGGTGTGTGTTACAAAAATTCACAATGTCTTAAAATTTTAGCATTTTTTAAAATGTCTTAAGATACTACTCATGCCTTCAGGCAATGAATCATTCTTTTGTAAGTCTGTTTGTTAACATCTAGTTTATTATCAAGTATTTTTCTATGTTCTGCTCCCAGCCTGAGACTTCCCTTCCTCCTCCTGTGACTGTATTTCCATCTTCCATGTTCCAATTCAGCATTCTGCTCACCTATCTTCTTCCTCTTGTCTTGTATTTCTCATTCTATTTCTTTTAACTTAGTCTCTCTCAACCCAGCTTAATTACATTTAAGGTACTCTGGATCAAATGTTAAAATAAAGAAAATCACCCAGGAAATACATTTTATTATAAGGGTAAACTAGGATGACGTTTGCAATCTGCAATGACTTCTACAGTGCCTCCCTTTCTTCTTATCTTTCTTCTGTAGTTGGTTTCTAACAGCATGTTTTTACAACACCAACCATGATGTCCTATCCACAGTGGAACACCATACACACAAAGCAGTATCACAAATTAATAACAATTGATAGGGGATAAATAATTGGCATCTTAATCTTGCTTACCAGAAAATGACCAAGGGAGGCATTTATGAAGGATATCTCAGTGATTAGAAATAAACTTTTCCATTATTCTAGTAATATCACACTACAGGAAGCAAATAGCTTCAAACTAATTTCAAAACACTGAGAAACATTTTGGGGGGAACAGTGTTTGGAAGCAACCTTAATGGTATATTCATTTTAGTCTGACAGGCATCATTGTATGGGAAAGGTATTGACTTTGCTCATTTTTTACTAGTTTTGCGAAAATAGTGATTAGCTCATTTGTGGGGAAAAAAAGTTAAAAATTTTTGCTTCAGTACCCATTGCAACAATCTGGAACCTGACTTTTATCATTACATATCACTTATGCCATTAATGTCACTGTCAGCTCTTTTATGCTCTTTACTGCTTTCTACCTTTTCCCTGCTCAATAGTAACATTTTGTTACAGTAACAAACCTTTCAAACCTTCAAATTCTTCACTGACTTTTTTCAGATGTAAGCATAATTTAAAAACTGAGAAATAACTATCAACACCTATTAGCATTCATGTGTGTAGGAACTCACATAAGTGTCTCGCTTTCTGAACACTTGAAATTTTCAAGCCTTTAAATCTAAACTTGCAGCTCAATATCTCTCAAGTTTTATACGTAAACACAGGCAAATAACGACAAAATTTCTAACACAGACACTTAAGACTCAGAATGTCTCCTCAAGCAACACATTATCTTCAAGTGTTAACATGGGTATCTAGATGTAGACTTCAACATTTGAAATTTGAGTATTAGGCATTCATTTGGCTTCAGAACCTTAGAATTAGATTGAATGTGTGCAATGGAAGACAACTCAAATTTGAGAAAGGAGCCGAGTTGGAATATTTGCAATACAAACTGTTTACAAAATTGGTACAGGTATGATAACTAATTTTCAGCACCATAAGTATATGGTGATGAAGAATTTTGGACATCTAACAGAGAGCATAGTGGTACCAAAAAAAGCTGTAGTGCAGTTACAGGTTTGTCTAGTGGAAGTTCATTCTGTCCTTAGAAAAAACACTTTTTAACAAGTGTTTTCTCTCACACTAGAAGTTCATTTCCTTGACAGATGCCACAAAGGTGGTTCTTAATAGTATCTGAACACTGCATTTCTAGCAAATGTGTATGTTGCATACAAGCAACAAAACTGTGTAGAGTTTATTTTCTCTCTCACTTTGAGGACATTTTCTAAAGCTATTAAAGCACATTATAGCAAAAACTGTAAAAAAATTTATATAGCAGAAAGTCAGCAACAAAATGTAGGTTACAGAAAAGCATACAACAGAATAACAAAATGCAAGGAAGCAAAAGCCTTTTTAGAGTTCATGATTCTTTACCACACCTCATATACCTCAATATACTTTGTATAAAGTTCCTTTTATTTTAAGTACTTATAGAGTAACTATAAAGAACATTTCTAACTGTAGGCTTAAATGATATTTTACTGCTCTTTAACAGTTTAATTTAAGAACAGTGAAAGATGAAATGGATATTATGACAAATCCACAATAGTCTTACCATGTGAGTGCTGGTTGTCATTAGCTGAGGATAGGAAGAGAAGCAAGTAGCAAAAAGAAAAAAAGCACACAAATAAAATAGACCAAAATATCAATGGATAAAATAAATAAAATGCAAAAGTTCATAAAATTTGCATTCATGTGACTGCAAAGCAAGTAGAGATAGATTATTTTAAGCTGCTATATGTCAAAAATAATTAAACTATTAAAAAGCTCGTTATATTTAAGATCTCTTATGATCATTCATAACTACTCTATCGAGAGTCTTATGATATGTTAAACAGATTCATCAGATGCATGTTAAGTATGAAACGGAAAAGTTTCTGAATAAATTCAGAAGTAATACATGGAATTTATGTTATATATTTCTCCGACTTAGTATCCAGTCCTATGTCTCAGCTTACTAATACACAATATGTTTCACTGCATAGTTCAGATTTCGTTAAACAGATAACCCATCTATCTCACTGTAACTCATAAAAAGTTATCATCTTGCATGAAATGTTGAAGAAAACGATTATAACTATGTTCATTTCACGTTATGAAATTATGGCATTCACATAATTTCAGTTATGAAATCCAACACTAACCTGTCCATTGCTGGTCACAACTGTGTTGTCTAACAATAAATAGGCACCAAAGAAAAATACCACTGCATCAAACAATCCTAGGAATGTCCAATAAATAAATGCACGCCAGCGCAGCAAAGCATTCTTGGCAACATCTCTGTGTGAAACAAGAAACATTTATTCATTATCAGCAGGTTTGAAAATCCCAGATAAATAAGATAATTCATATTGTTTCTTGAAAACCACCATACTTCCACTTTACAACTGTCTACTCCTTCAAATTTAATTCCTTCCTCAAAATGTCCTCTTAATTTATTTTTATTTAATTCTTATCAAACCCTTTTTACTGCTCCCTGTAACTCTGCTTATTTCAACAACAGCAAACTCCCTGTGCCATACCCGTCCACTTTTCCATCTTTTTACAGAAGGTATGTCTTTTCCAGTGCTTGCTGTGCCTGTCATGATCCACTGCAGATATTAAATGGCAACACTAGAGGTCTCTGGAGATTTTGCTTTATTTTCCCAAGGATACTTACATACAGACTATTGCAACAAAATAAAACTTTAATTTTATGTGGAATGTGAAGGGGTTTGCAGTTTACTTGAAGCCTCAGGTCTAATAGAGTTTCTTGAATGTTTTTCCACAAAAACATACAGGGATTTGTCAACAACCAAACTCTTCACTAGCATGCATTTTCTTACTACAAAAAAATTTTAAATGTTACAACTTCAGCTCTTGTCCACAGAATGGGTATGTATCAACTTGGCATATAGTATAGAATACATCAGAGTAAATCAGGACACAGTTAAATGAAAACCCTGAGTTATAAAAACATTTACTACCAACCAGTACTTCCACCATATAAACTTTAAATACTGTCTGATGACCATATAAAGTAATTTCTCCCCAGAGATTAACCATATAGAGTGCAAACCCGTATGTGGCCAACAATAGCCTCATCTCGCCCAGAACAACCACTATTGCTCAAAACAATTTAGCAATAGGCTCTGTTAGGTATCAAAACCCACAAATTTCTGACAAATAAGCTCTACTAGCTTTCATAAACCAAAAAAAAGGCTTCTGAATCATCATTCCCAAGTTAAAAACATTCAAAACATCAAAGAGAAAATAAAAACATTAGTGTTGAAACTCAACAGTAATCTCTTGTACTCCTCTTCAATTTCATTGGTAAAAACATACCACTACATTGATTAACGTTTGGGCAGCTAATATTACTTCTTTCAAATAATGTTTTTCATTTGATTAACTACTGTTACCCCTCCCTGAAATGTACTGGCTTTGCAGCTACAAGGATCTAACCCGGGCACTGTTCCTAATTTAGATTGCCAAATGCAGTTAATTGGCCAGAGCTGTATTTCAAGTGGCAAAGAAATTAAACAAGTCAGTTCCAATGCCTAGAAGTGAGTCAACAATATGGAGAAGACAATGCTTCTGTGTGGACAATAATTCCACATAGAATACTTCCTCTGGTACACTCTAACACTCAGTCATCTTCTCTTTCAGAATAAAACATGCATATAGAAAAAACAACGTTTTCTTTTTTTAAAATACTTCTGTTCCCCATGTTTCCTCCCGGGGGCTGGAGGAAATAAAGAGTACTAAAATAAATCTCCTAATTTTGTTCAACAGTGATATCTATTTTGCTCTCACTCCCTTTGTAGCAAATCCATGGTGTGATTCCTAAAGGTGCCTGTAAAAATGTTTGTCTATTGTACTTTGTAGGCCATGCACGTGGTCTTCTGTTGCAGTGTATCTGATGTTCTACCATATCCCTGTGGTACAGAAATCCTGACGACTTCCACTGTAACAGACACAGATCCTACAACTGAACAGTCAAACTTTGGGCTACAGTGTTTTAATTTTACCTGTACAGGGAAGGCTCTCTCTTGAGTGTGTCTGGACTGATATGTTGTTCCATTAGACTGTACAAGAGGATAGGAAGGGAGGTGAAGCTGATATTGTACAGTGTTAGATACGCAGTATCATATAAAGTCTGTAGATGGAAAAGAATTAAATCAACTATTTTTAACTTAAAATTAAATCCTCTGCATGAGACTTAATTTTTAATGAATGCATGAACTTCTGCAGGAAACCAAAGCTATATTCCTTCAGAATGGAGGCAAATACCCCTGAACAGCTGCTTACTGATACAGGACTCAACTCTCCACATGTATCCCATTTATCTGCAGGAAAAACATCAGCTAAAAATCCATTTCATGGACCAGTCTCGTCCACATACTAGCTCCTCCTATTGTTTCAGTTGTAATACCAACTCCAAACTGAATAGCACATTTCTGTAGAGGCAGAAATTCTTCTCTGACACAACATCCATGTATCTCCCTCCTCTTTTATCCACTCAATGTCTATAAAATATGGAGATATTCAGAGAAGAAGCAGGAGCACTCCAGAAGTTTTTCAGCTGTGTGTGACTGCAATGAGCTTCACAAAGAAACATCTCAATGTGTCTTTGATTCTTCTTCTCACTGAGATGCTTTTTCACATATGCATCATCAGTGTACCCTCAAACCTACTATGTCACCCCACAAAATTAGCTGTTTATTTCCCAAAACCTATTTGGTGATCGTTTATTCTGGAAAAATTGCTAACAACCTCCCCCTTTTTGATTCAAAATGATATTTATCACTTAAAAGGATAAAAATTAAGCTAAATTTTCATAACACATGCTTTCATATCTAAATCCTAACACTGCTTTATAAAAACCTACAAAGTTTCCAGTGGTCGTTTGAAACAGAAACCAAAACAGAAAAAAACAGTTTTTCATTTAAACTCCTTCTTGGGCTTTCTTCCAACAAATTCAAAGCAATAGTGCTGTTTTCTCCCAATTATATCCAATTCTCACTCAATTTAATACTGAAAACATTAATCTTTTTTTGTCTAAATTCAGTCAGTCATTCCTTTGTTTTTTGCTTCCTCATTCAGAAGAAAGAAGAGGCAGATCTTTTCTACAGAAATTAGAGTAGAACAAGGGAGAAGAGAAAATAAAAATTTAGGAAGCCAAAGACTGGATCATCTCCTGAATGATGGCACTTTTCTGGTGAGCAACAGTTCACTTTTCCTGAATCTTTCAGTTTTTATATTTTCTTTTCAATTAATTGAATGCTGCTATACATCTGAAAGTTGTAATTCATACCTGTTCATGCTAGAGAAGATTAGTTTATTCTCTCATTTTCATTCTGGATTCTAAAAATGAACAACTGGATCAATTACTCATCTTTCAGGATTTCCTCTATTCATGTCCAGTAGTAGGCTTAAATCTAACTGACTGTAAGCTTCCCACAGACATTTCACATTGCACTGACATTTCCAGATATTGTGTTTCTGTATTCTTTAACATCAGTTTTATGATAATTCATAAAATTGACTTCTGTAACTTAAATTCAATTCCCACTGAATACCATAAGAACCAAAAGTGATGTTCTTGTTCATGTAAATTAACACTAAATTCTCAGGAAGATCCTCTTCTTTTGTTACAAAAAAAGGAAGAGATAATATGACATTGATGGAAAAAGATCAACTAACCTGTTGTGAAAACCCACAGAAGAACTGATACAAAAACTGAGGAAAAATGAAGCAGACATTCTGAAAAACAAAGTGACTGTTGTCAAGCGAAATGCAAGCACTAATTTATATACAATGCTATAAGATATGTGTATCATAGTTTTATAACACTAACAATAGTGAGCATTGCAGGGACAGTAGAAAAAAACTAAATGTATTTAAACCCCAACAGTCACATCTTGCAGTAATACTGTTAGAAATAAAACACTCAAAATATTTTCAAAACAAAAATCTTACAAAGCTACAGATTGAAAATTCAAGGACAGTGAAATTTGGGATCTAGGAATATAGTTCAGTTAAAGCAAAGCAAAAAAGAGACAATCCACAGGAAGAAATAAACCATGATAAGCAAGCACGGATACTCTGGTTAGCACTGTTTCCAGCAAAGCAACTGTAAGATGTTTCTAGCAGTAACCCCAAATGTCACCCTCTCCCAATTATACCTGTAGTGAAACACTAGAACCCTGAATTACCCTGTGACAGTTCCTTTCTATAATCTCCCATTGCTTACTGAAAAAACTTGGAATTTTGGCTAACATTTAGAAATAACAATTGTCTAAACAGGAGGATGCTCACTATGAGCTTTCTCCACATACATTATCCTAATGAATTTAGCATAACTTAATTTGCAGTAATGTCTAAGTTCTCCAATACTATTTCCACTTGGATTTAAAAGTTCACTATAGAGACAACCTGGAAGGTACTGGAAATAAGGAGACCAGTTTGAGATGGAATTTGTAGATATGAAAAAATAATATAAACATTTTGGTTTTAAATGTAACATCTATTACAGAATCTATCTATATAAAAGCTATTTCACTTCCTGTTCAGAGTAAAAACAATAATCCCATTTCAGCACTGCATCTGGTACTCAAGAAAAATCTCTTCATGGAATTGTTGCTGGTTTGTACCATTAGCTGCAGAAACTGTATATAGTCGGATATTACCATTTAAGTTTTTGAGGTTTATGAAATTAGAATAAGCATTCTCCTACCTTATAAAAGAAGTATTGCACAAGTTCAGATATCCTAATGTAATAAAAATGCCCATGAACAAGCAACATTTTTTTCAAATGTTTAAATTTAGGTATTGCATAGTCACTGTTTCTTGCTGCTTGACGACCTTCTTTGCCAATGATTCCTTTAAAAAACAATAAAGAGGCAAAGCTATTTAGTAACTAAAGAACTATTAGAAAGATACCATTAATAGCAAAATTATATAATAATGCTATGGTACTGATCTAATGGGAGATCATGACTGTATCTCATACAATCCCTAGGATAAATGCACTAAAAGTTGTCTATAACACATACAACCTTCTGCTTTGAGATTGCCTGTTTTTAAGAAGTATATGATTTTTGTCATTTCACTTGAAATAATACACTAAGAAGCAGGCTTACCTATACCAACATGTGCTTCTAGAATCATACTGACATCATTGGCTCCATCACCAATTGCTAATGTGATAGGATGTTCTTTTGATAACTTTATCAACTTTACAATCTGGAAAAAAAACAGCATTAGAAACTCTCCTCTGTAATGGTTTGCTTATTTTGCATAAGTGTAACATTAAATAAAAATTACCAAGCCAGTTTTAGAAGAAAGTCTCTGAAGGAACACAAAACCAACACAACAGCTATGCATAAATATCACAGTTTCTTCATACTACAAAGTATTTGTTCTAAACATTTTTAAAATACTTCCAAACTACTTTGAGAGAGATGGGACAGGAAGAAGGAAGAGTCGAATAATGGAAGATGTTGTTGAGATTGCTTAATGCTGCGTCAGTGCATCAATAAATTAAGAGGGTTCCAGAGACAGAGTGCACCATTTCAAAGAAATCCTGAAATGAAAGACTAAAAGCTTCTGCTTTCTCATCTGTTTCGAACATTTTTCCTACATTTAAGTAAATATGTTGGACTCTGTATACATATAAAAATATTGACATATAAACTGTCCAAAAATTTGACTTCAAATCTCTCCATTACAAATTATCACCTCTGTAAATTTAGTATCAAGTCAGCTGCAAATGAAAACTTCTACAAACTTCCAGATAGTTATAGTGCTGGCTAAACACATTTGTTAATGCGAATAAGGGTTACATATGCTGTACCTGTGCACTGAGAAAAAGACATGACAAAGTGAAAGAAAAAAGTAATGCATATTCCAATACTTCTTTCCTTTAAAAATTCTTCAGCTATCTTGAGAGGTTTCAGTAATGGAAGGATATGTTTTTACTTGATGCAAACAGCAAATGCAACATTCAGGTATGCTTAAACATGATAATGCACACATTTTTTGGTCTGGACTCTTCTAGATTTTCAACTTACGTTAAAAAACAGAAAAAATATCACTCTGCAGTAATAAGTAACATAGGTTTTTACAGTGTCAAAAGAGTACTCTATACAAAGCTTGTTAAGTTAAAAAGAGAGCAGTTAGTTCATTTATTAAATATGTTCATATTACCATATACCAACCATAAAATTTGTATAGTATGTAGCTAAATCAAATTCAGGTGCACAGCTGGGTGCTGTTTTAGCATACCATTATCTAAATTGCTTGCCAGTAGAAATTCTCCCCTCTCTTTTATTTTAAACTTTTTCCGTTTGGAAGATATAAAAATGAATGGTAACATCTTAAGTTATCATAGTAAGTCATACAGAGTATTAACCTTCAATATTTACATATGTGCATAGCTAACAAGCAATTATGAAATTAAACACAAACCTGTGCTTTTTGCAGAGGTGCCATTCGACAGCATAACACTGCACTGCAGTTCCTGCAAATATTAAGAAATATCTCTCTGTAGTTACCAGAGCTCCCATCGTGTCTTGGTTTCATTATTAATGATAATGCTGCTCCATCAATAATTAAACCATAATCTTGCGTATCAGTTGAAAGTCTGTTCGGGGATAAAATACAAACTAAGTGTCACTGTAAAATTCTAAGACACATTTAACATCTGACAATAAGAATTATGTGAAAATTAAATAACAAAAATATAATGAGTATAGAATACTGCCAAGTTAATACACTTCTAAAGGAAATTCCTTGTATAAGACTGGCATTTACAACATTTTAAAATTCTGGATTATGTTGAAAATATCATGTTGAAAAATTCAAAATTCACCAGTTTGAATACATAAATCTGATACCTCAGTGACCTCACCAGTGAGAATGAGTGTATAATTAATGACTTATCAGTTTGGCTTGAAAAGGCTTCAAGAACTGCAGTGAGGTAAACCAAGCTGCAGGAATAGTTAATTTTGTGGCATATTCCATAACACAGAGGAAAAATCAGTTAAAGGGAAAAGGAATAGGCCTTTGGTACTCTGATGAGGAAATAATTTTTTTCCAAGGGTCTATGTTTACAGAAGTAAATTGTGCCTTGAAGGAAATGCTTAAAAGAAACCTGTTGGCCCAGATGGATAAGGCCAGTGTCTACATCTACAGCATGGATATTTTGCCTTTAGAGTAGTGGCTAAGTCAAATACAGGTTTTCTTTTATTTATAATTCTAAAATATAGTAATTATTTATGTTTCCTATAATATTACAATATATTCTTATCCATAAAAATCTATTAGCAGTATGTCTGTAGAAATTTGAGCATTGCTAGAAGTGTAACCATGGTTACAGGAAGTAGTTTATTCACTATTTTCTCATACAATGAACAATGGGGGAAGATAAAATGGTCTGGACTGCAGGAAGTATTTTCTGCAGCATCTAAGTAAGTTATTTCAGAGCACCCTTGCATCTGCCTGCATTACACAGCAGGTTCAGGCTCCAGGTCAACAGTGAATTTTGTATAAATGTACATTGAGGTTTATTTTTACTCTCTTTTCAGTGATCCAAGGTTATACACTACTGTGCATGGGGTTTCAACAAACATGGTTTCACCAAGACTAGTGTCTGTGAGAAAAACACCATATTTATTATTATGTATTTTAGGTATCTTCATCCTTTTTACTAGAACAGAAGCTATTTTTGGCAAGAAAGATAAATTCTGTAAATTACATTTAATAGCAGTTCCCAGATATTTTCACCACTTTGCTACGGTCGGCACAAATAGGGCAATGCCATTGGTGTACAGTGATATCAAATGAAAAGGTATCATTATGAAATCCAAGTAATGTACTGAATGTTTGGTGTATTATAGTGAAATATTTTTAGCCTGTATTTGAACATAGAGGCAGAATCCTGCTATTACTATCTTAGGACTATTCTCCAGCTCTGGAGATAAAGGAAAAAAAAAATCTAGAGTTTTAACATGTAAAAAATTGGTATTGCACAAAAAGTTAAACAAACATGTTTGACCATTCTTGTAAGACCTGTGATATGTAAACAAAATGGCACAGATGACATGGAGAAAAATTATTTATTTAACTCAATATACAAATGTTCCTGATTGGACCAATGGGGTATAAAGTATGAAGAGAGCTAAGAAAAATTTATCTGGTCCAGAGACTTAAGCTGTAAGGCTAAGAGTTATAGAAAAATCTCTGCTAAAATAGTATCACAAATGCTTGTTAACTTATTGCTAACCATTTTATGGTAGAAAAATTATTACAGTATCAGTTGTGGTTTCTCCTTTAATAGTCAAAGTAGTACCAGAAATGAGATAAAAAGCCATGATTGAAAACCTAAGTTTGTCTAAACAAGCTTATACTTAATTGCCATACAATAATTCACACATTAGCAACAGAAACTGAAACACACTGCTGTTCTTAAGATATCACAGTTTCACTGTTCGCAAAATGCCCAGGAGCCCATTTGAAAATCCAACCTTTTCCTTACCCTGAGAAGGTATCCCTGGTTAAGCTGCCATTTTGCCTTATGACAGTTTTGTTTAGGTCAAAAAGCACATCGTGTAAACTCTGCTCCTCAATTTTCTTTGTGGTTAGCTCAAGTATTTGTGTATTTCTTCGGAAGAGTTTGCAAGCGTAGCAAGTAGCTGCAGCAGTCTCCATTTTGTCTCCTGTCAGAACCCAAACTTTAATTCCTGCTTTCTGGAGTGCTTCAATAGTGTCAGCAGCTTTTTCTTGTAGTCTGTAAAGTCAATTGACAACATACATTGACAGACTGCTTAGAAATAAGCAAGGTCTTTATTGAAAGATTTTCATAAACAAATAAAAGATTTCAATAGAAGTTATCAGATCTAAGAATTTTCCCCAAAGTATGACTCCAAAAATGTTTAGGGGACTAATATATGTTTTTGAATCTTTTAAAGACCTATAGTTTCTTCCTTAATTTCCTCAATACCCATTTTGTATCCTTTCCTTCAAAACTTTTGCCTATAACTTGATCAGTAAATTATTATATACATGTAAATACTTCAAATACACTGATTTTTGTCCACTTAACAATTATTACTTGCTTACTAGGTTATAAAGTTACTATGTGTAACTTTAGTAGGCTAAGGGTGTGGAATTGTTTCAAATAAGTAGTTTCCCAAATAAATCTCTAATGCAGTAAAAGTCTTCAATTACTTTGTCATCATCACTGAACATAAGAAACTAAGAAATATACTAACTAACCGATCTTCAACAGCTGTAGCACCAAGTAATATAAAATCTCTTTCTATCTTCTCATATACTTCTGCCAATTTCTTATCCCGGTCCTGAAGGGCCAGCTTTGCATTCTGAAGCAGCTTCTGTACATTGCTATATTCTTCTGCTGTGAGCTTTTTATATGCAACACACAACGTTCGTAGTCCCTCCTAAAGAACGCAATCAAAAGAAACAAAATGCATTTTACAAACTCTTCTTAGACTTCTTGCTGGTGTTTATGATGGAGGACTTGAAAAAGAAACATCATGAAGTGACTAAGCATAGACTGGTACAGTATAGTATAGACTAGGATATGGCTCAGCTTAATTCTGTTCTGCTCTGGAAGCAGCTACAGCCTAATGGACCAACCTCAATCTCCCAGAAGATAAACGGCTCAGTGATCCAACTGGATACATGAGATTACAAGAGAAGGCAAAGTCAAGGTAAAGGTTTCCTTCCCTATGTGTATAATTAGGCAGAACGAGTCAGAATAAATAATAGTAATATAAATAGCTCTGCGGAGTCTGATTTTGATGCTGTGTTGCAGCAGATCACAGACAGGGATCAAACATCACAAAGAGAACTGAAAATGAAAATCCAACTGTACCATTTCAGTCAAGTGAAAACTAGAATTTAGCTGTAGATGTTTCAGACTGCATCAAATTTCTGGATTGTGTGATGAATAAGGGAGTATATAGATTGTGCAAGGTGGGGAAAAGCTATTATAACACAGTAAAGTTTTGCCACCTGAGATCTATATTGCTTCTCACAACACCATTTAACTGGCACTTCAGCTTCCTTAGCTTTAATCCATTCAGTAGGTCTTTGCATAGTTACTTATTACTAAACCAAGAAGGAGAATTATTAAAATACCTCCCTGCCACTTGATACTGATAAAAGGAGGTCCCAGATATTTTCTTGAAGAGGTTTCTGTGTGTAGGAACCAGTTCTATTTCCAATTATATGGGATGAAAAAATAGGTGCTGGTCTGGATTTCTTTCTTGACAGACACTGAATGGATATGATATGTAAATACTTTCCAATTTCATTAGCTTCTTTCACTTGTAATTATCAGACAGCGGTTCCATATAATGAAGGTTAGTAAGGCACTTTGAAAGTTTTTTGCTTCAAAACAAAAGCAGGTGACACTGTAGGGGTTTTTTCCACATATCTGTAATAATACTTTGTTTTCAGTTCGAGTACTGGATGGCAGCAAATTACATGCTATGTAAGACTGGCTGTTGTCCTATATTGCAATGAGTTCTGCATACTTTTGGACACAACACAATTCAGTACTTTACAACTCCAAATACTACTTTTAGGTAAAACCAAGTTCTGAATTTCTTTTAAAGGTGATCAGTCAGTTCATAGCTGATTTTTAGCAAGCAAAAATGTAAGATATGGATGATCACTGCACTGTCTCCTCAGAGCTTGTAAAGCAATCAAAGGCAGCAAATCACAGTTGCTAAGGCTGGAACTAGCAATAGTTTTAATGGAGATTCACAGGTTTTCACTTTTCTTCTATTAAAAATTTAATTAAAACCACAATTGTGAAAAATGCCATACTAATGAGCTAACTAATGACCTCTGGTTTAACACACAGTTGTGCATATCTAATGCATTCATATTGCACCATGACTGACATTTGGAAGATGAGGTAGAGGACAGATGCAAATAAGGGAGTTACAAAGACTGCTACCCACAAAGCCTGAGTGAACCTTGGCACGGAATAACCTTGGTGCCTGTAAAAACAGATCTGTTAACAGATAAAGGAGGAGGTCAGAACATTCAATTTCTTTTTGACACTGATATCATGTGAACAGATCAATAGAATGGAATCTTACCACTGCATTGCGTTCTACTCGGGATCGTATTTGGTCAATTTTGCCTTCTTTAACCCTAGGAAATATGGAGGAATCTGCTCCCTTACAAAACAGAAATATATCACCTAAAAGAGATAGCATATGGAATTCAAAATTACTAAATATACTTTCTTCAAAAAAAATCCAAATTAATATATCTTCAAAATGTTTTCTTTCAACTTTTTGCAATATTTGTACTCATGCTACTATCTGGTCCCTTATTTTATAAAGAAAGGCATACAGACTATGTTTAATGCTTAACTCTGATAAATCTGAAACAAATTCAAGTGAGACAAGAAAATGTAACAGAATGTGACAGCCCTACCTGTTGAAGATTTAACAATTACACTCATTCGTCGTCTCACCGAATCAAAACTGAAAACCTCCAGTAATTCAAACCTGAAACAGAAACAGAACTATTTTTTCACATAACTCTATTTTTCCTGATCCCTAAACTGGTTATTATGACTTCAAGCATATAAATTAAACATTACTTCTAATATGGAAGATTATGTTGAGTACTATGGAATATGGAACTAGTACAGAATGAAACAGCAGGTTGCAAATAATAAATAAGAAAAGCCCTTAGCTCCTAACTACTTGAAACAGGACTTGTGATGTCCCTAAGTATCTCTGGATGTATAGTCCATCTAATTTATTTAAGTAGAAGACTAGAAACCTTGCAGCAGAGCACTGTACTGATTATAAAGTAAGTTTTTGTGTATAATACTTAGACATAGCCTGAGAACTTGAAATGCATGCTCACACACGTGTCTTTATTTTATATTTTTCTAATTTTTACTATTCCTAATTTCCTAAAAGTGCCAACCTAATTGCATAATCTTGCTCAAATATGGATAGATAATATATTCAAATGAAAAAAAAAAATCTTTTTATTGGTTTTATACTTGCCATTACTTCTATGATTTGATTTTATCACACGTTCCTTTCCTTTCCAAGAGAAAAAATGAACACAAACTCCTGTTGTACTGTTTTGGTTTCATCAGTTTGTATACTCCTATAATTTACTCTCTTATCTATTTCTGTTAATTTAAGAGAGCCTCTCTTTTTCCAGCATAAACATAAGCAATCCAATCATTAATCCCAACTTTTTCAGGATTCGTCTCTTTCCAGATCTGTTGTTTAATTAGATCCTTCAGTCCTAAGTCCTTTTAACACTCTAGAACTCAGACCTGTGCAAAGTTACATCAGGCCTATGTCTACAAACTGTGATGCATTTGGGAGAAAATTCTCAGTGATTATAGTGCTTTCTTCTGAGTCACCAAATGATACTGACTCCAGTTCTTACGAGCCGAGCCAAAAAAGTCTGAAGTAACCTTTGAAAAAATTCTCCATATTATCCTAGAAGGGGTTAAAGTAACAGCAGGTTTCCTATATTTGTGCCCAAGAGTCCCTGTGTAGCTAGCAGAGCACCCAAGCAAGAAGATCCAGATATAAAACAGACTTAACCAGCAGACATCTCTCCAGAGAAGTGTAAGGTAAATTTTCAAGGGTATATATACACCACAGAACAGCTGCACTACTTCAATGTTATTGAAAATTTGACTCATATTATGGACCATAACATTTATTCTATAGATATTACCCCTCTGTAAATTCCATGAGTTATTTGTGAATAACAAATTAGGTACACGGCATTTTCTATTAAGAATATATTATTTACCATATATAAAACCAGCAGCAACTATTAGATTAGGTCATGAATCCCACACCTTCATTGTCATACCAATATTTTATACTGCATATAATGTCAAAAATTAAAGTAACTAAAATTACTAAATTTTCTTTATTTTTCTACTAAAACACAAGGTTTCTGGCTTTCCTGACTTAAAAATTCATGTGTAAGGAAACAATGCTTTATTAAACACATCAACAAAAACTCATCATCAGTCTTTTTTGTTACACTTTTAACTACTCACTTTTCTATGTTATTTTCCCGATTTAAGATCTCCATATAATTGTCTTTCAGCCTTAGATAGGTGTAACCAAGTCTGTAAAATGAAACACAGAAAAAGAGAATGAATGCAACAAATACATATTTATCTGGTTTAAGCATGTCATAAGGATTTAAGACTGAGCCCACAAACAAACACACACTGTTTTAGTTGATTTTAGGCTACGAATATCATGAATTCATGTTAAGAAAGAAATCAGCTGTAGATTACTTGGTGTTTGTAATTACAATTTTTGTTCTGAAAACAATTTTGAGCTTCAGTGGTTAGATATGTAATTTAGAAAAATATAATACCTAAGTACACACATACCTCTGTATTCCTTCAACTAAAGCAACTTCATCAGGTGATGATGAGATATATATACAAGATCTTCTTGATACCTGGTTTTTCTTCAAACCATCTACGCTGTCATCATCCTTTACCTGAACAGTGTGGCAAAGACAGAGAGCTCGGAAAAATAGCTCCTCTCTCTCCTGAAAAATAAAAGGAATGGTTGTCATTATATGTTATCACTTGAAAACTCTTCTTTTGGGAGGTGATCGATATCACTGATTATTAATCAAAGGTAGATTCCTTGAGGGGGAGCCAGGTCTTTCCCCATGGTAACCACATAATTGTGTCACAGCTGTTTGTACCCGTAGGATTGCCATACAAGTCAGGTTGCTGGGACTGCTGTACAAGTCAAGCTAATGATGCAAAAAGCCCCCAGCGTGCATCTTCTATCTCCTCTGAACGCCTAGATGTGGCTGAAGGTGTTTTTTCTTTACTTTTGCTTAAGCTTTAACAACTTGTATTAATTAAATGATAGTCAAGGTATAATTTAGAAGTCCTGAGTTCACACAAAAGGATGTAGTACCTGGACCACAGGCCTTAGCAGGGCTTATAGATTTCAATCTCTTGAGTAGCTTCAGCACCCCTCAGAACTAAATAAATTAGTGAAGTGCACATACTTTGGTAGCTCCAGTCAACCACTTCCTATAAAATTTCAGATGGTTTGGTAATGACAGCTCCCGGCAACAGAGAGAGATTTCTGTTTCATGGATACCTGTCTGTGTTATATCTTTTTCTTTCTGTCTGAAACCGATTTTTCTGTGCTGTTAAATACAAACTCTCTGTGCCATTGTGATTCCAAGATAAAAACTCAGCATACGTCAGGACCACATTCTGAGAGCCATGGGTGAGAGACAAAAGGCTGCTGAATTACACCAACATATTTTAAGAGACCTCATTTTGTCACAGTGAAGGGTATGATATGAAGTGAGTGTGAATGATATGATACTGTACTGATGTAATAAAAAATACATTGTACTTTGGCTGTGATTACCCTGCCCATATACACCCTGTTCACCTGTTGACATATGAAGACTCCTGAACTTTGAACTAATTTTGCTTTACACAGCAAATAGCCACAATGCATACATGCTGTAGGTAGCACACTTCAGATGTGGCTAAATTAAGTCACATTTTAAAGTAATTTAATCTGATAATAAACCTTTCTCTGGCCACATTTTCATTCAGTGATGACTAAGTAAGTCCTTGCACTAAGCCCCCATTTTCCCCTTTAAGGATTTTCTTGTCTTGCTTTCCCTGTTGTAGCTCAGGTTAAACATAAACCAGTTATCTATGTTTGTAGCTATTAACCAGAGAAAGTTCTATATTTGGGTTTTAACTCAGCTTTACAACTGCATTAAAATGAGAAACTTCCCATTAAGCCTTTAAAGTCTTACTCTTAACTATGCAGTTATCTACTTTGATTAGTAAAATTCAAGAATGTTGAATTTCTAATATTCCCTTCATCAGTATAGTTCAATTTTTGTGTTTCATTGTAAAAAACCAAGAACATAGAAAGAGTTATCATACCTTTCCACTGCCTCCTGGAGATGAATCAATCATATCAATGCCTGTACAATCATGGAGGATTTGTCCATTGCAGATAACATGTGGTACATAAACATGCCCTTCAATGCAACATTCTACAAATTCCATATTGTTCTCAGTTAATGTTCCTGTTTTATCTGTGAAGACATACTCGATCTGCAAATGGGCACAGAATAAAAACAGCAGGAATGTGAACAGAGATTTTCCACGTCTCTGAACAAACTGAGTTTATTACTGGGTTACACCTTCCTTTGAAAATTCTTATGCTCTTTCAGAAAAGGAAGACAACAATTTCTTTTAGCAGTTATCTCCATAGAAATATAGGCCCTGAAAGATTTTATCCTACAAGAGTATCAAATAATGCTATCTTTTGCCTCATAACGCATTGAAATTATGTTTAACCTACTTCCACTCTTCTCTCTAGGTCTTTTTTTTAGTTTTTAATGTCTTTCTTGCTGCAAGACAGGTATTTATAGAAACAAAATGCATACAAATTTCATTTCCCAGGGATTATTATTTAATGCACATGCCTGGATTTGGAGCCGTTACTGTCAGAACAGTCTTTAGGGCAGTATCAGAATTCCCCACTACAATTACATTAGTTTAAATGAGGATTGTGGACACAAAGTTACACACATGGGCACTGTAATTACCCTGGAAACACTCATTTTGTCTCAATATTGAATTTTTCATTAACTCTATCTTTTACAATAAGCCTCAGCACTTAAGTCTAACAACACGAAAAATAAAAACAAAACCTGAACTACCAACCAGAAGAGATAGATTGGTTCAATTTTGGATCCTGGATGTAGGTATTATATACATACTGCATGTCATATTTGATAAACTAAGAGAATTAAGTAAGGTAAGGAACTAAATACTGAAAATAAGCCTATTATTTAGAATTCATCAGATTGTTTATCAAGCCTCACTATTTATGCAGAGCATCAAACAAACTAAAAAAAAAATAAATTATTGTTCAGTCTTCAAAAACATCATTAATTATGCACACTTTCCACTGAGAATGACTTTTGTAATATTCACTAATCTGAAAAGGCAAATACCAAATTTTCTGGTGGCTTTTTATCTGTGGATAAAATACTCACAATTAAACTTTTTCCAGAGTGGATAGGATTTATATGGATTTTTTTTCATCTGAACCCTTATATTCAGTTAAATCATAAAAGTTACAAAATGCTATCAATCAAAGGTCTTTTAGTCATTCAGTGTGTTGCTTTGTCACAATGTTTCCTCATGTTCAGACAGACCCTCCAGTTTCAGTTTGTGCCCACTGCCTCTGGTCCTGTCACTGAGCACCACTGAGAAAATCCTGGGTCTACCCTCTTAGTACCCTCCCATTCAGGTATTTGTATACATTAGTGAGATCTTCCCTGAACCTTTTTCCCTCGAGGCTGGACAGTCCCAGCTCCCTCTAGCTGTCTTTGCATGAGCCATGCAAAGTCCAGTTCCTTGGCTGTCTTTGTGGCCCTTCTCCAGGCTCCCTCCAGGATGCCCCTACAGATGTGCCTGTAGTGGGGAGCCCACAGCTGGACACAGCACTCCAGGGGAGGCCTGGAAAGGGGCAGGATCACCTTCCTCGACCTGCTGACAACACTTTGCCTAATGCAGCCCATGGTAGCGCTGGCCCTCTTTGCCATAAGGACACACTGCTGGCTCATGCTGAACTTGATTTCCATCAGGACTTGCAGGTCCTTTTCTGCAAAGCTGCTTTCCAGCTGGATGGTCCCTGGTCACCCAAATCATTAATGATCAGAATGGGAGCCAGTGTTGACCCCCAGTGTACACTGCTAGATACCAGCGTCCCACTGTGCCCTGCTGACCACCACCCTCTGAGCCTGGCTGCTCACCCCCTTTTCAATCCATCTCACTGTCTGCTCATCCAGGCTGTAATTCAGCAGATCCTCTTCGAGGATCTTGTTGGAGACAATGTCAAGTGTCTGCCATAACAATGAAATACCTGGTACCACCCTTAATCCAAATAGGTATGTGTCCTTAAAAGCTTTATTATCAGTTTGACTAGAAAAAGAAAGAAATATAGCAACTTATTCATTTGAAAAACCTATGAAAACATTTTTAACTGAGATCTTAAATATTTTCTTAAACAAAATGCATCTATATCTGTCTCAAGGTGATGATTTTCTTAACACAGAACAGAATTTATTTTCAAAAATGAGACTGACAATCATTTTAATGGATAAAACTTGTGTCTGGAGATGCAGTGTCAGCCTAGTCAGCCAAAAAGGGTTAAGTTTTTTTCCATCTAGCTTTTAATATAAGGAAGTTAGATGCTTATATAATTTCCCGCTATAATCAATGGAGAGGAAGTGCTTATCCCTTAATACTATAGTAATACTAATTGAATTCCACTGGCTAGGTGAGAAATCAGAATTTTTGATTCTGAAAATAAAAATATCTCATATTTTATTTTTTTAATTAATCAGCACTAAAGTGCTGGAAAGTACATGTAGCTGAAAAAAAACCCCAAAATAAAACAAAACCAAAAAAACTTGAAGTAACAATTTAAAAATAAAAGCCTACAGTAGAAACAGTTGAAAAAAATTATCATTCAATGAAATTTACCTGTCCCAATTCTTCATTGAGGTCAGAAGTGTTCACCAGTGGTCCTTCACCTGTACCCTCATCAAACATTTCCTCATCCCATGCAATGAAATAAGAACCAAGAAATTTCTGCATTTCCACAGTGACGTACATGGATACAGGAATAATGTAGTTGAAAAGAACCATGAATGCAAGGAAGTCTGTAAAAGCTTGAAGAAACTGCCAAAGAAACAAGATGAAAATACTGATTTTTCATGTACCATTAAAGACTGCAAGATTACTACATGTATTTACAAACAGTTTTTTCAAGTAACTTTTGAACAGTAAGCAACACACTCATAGCTCACGGTTCAGCACAGGATGCAAACCTTCATGATTTAAAACATCACAACTGGCATGCAACAGACCTTTTTCTTTTAAATTTGCATTTTTCTTTACACATATAGAGGAGTAGAATACCATTACAAAACATCACTGTAAAGTTCTAAAGCAACTAATGAGCATGGTGAAGACATTTTGGGGAGGAAGTGAAATCCTAACATGTACATTCAAAAATTACCAGAAAAATAGCATAGTTCCACAACAACGCCTTCAAGGATTACCAAACTACATAACAGCATTTCATAAATAAATAAAGGGTTTCCTTTCCCTCCCTCAACACAAGCAGAATGTATGCACATAACCTAGCTGAATTTTTCAGTAGTGGAGACTTGGTGGAGTTACAGCCAACCTGCTGAGCAGGTTGAGACAGTGCTACAGGTGGTAATGAGAACTCTAGAATGCCTGTCTAGCATGTGCTCCTCATGCCTTTAGGCTAAGGAAGCAAATTTTCCCCTAGTCTGATTGGGAGGATTTAGTGAAACAAATACTGTGCTTTCTGTAGGGCAGGGTTCAGTTCACTGCTTTGGATCCTCTGGGTATCCATTCAGGACAATGTCCTTGTTCTGTAAGAACATCTGGCACTGGTGACTGATGCTCACTGATGCCTCGAGTGCCCATAAAAGAGCAATATGAAACTAAGCTTTTGAGGGGCATTTTTGTGAAGATTCCTACAGCTGATTGTTTTGAACATGTCTCTTACAGGACTGCCAATAGCTACCAATTCCTTCCAGCCCTTGTATTTCTCTGCAAGAGGTCAATTCTTTAGTGATTTATATAAATAACAAGCAGCTCCAGAACACTTTCATGAAGCTTTTTATACTAAACCAGACATTTTCTCGTCAGTTAAATTCACACATACAACTTGAGGGGAAAAATTTAACATACAAGCTTTCTACAAGTACACTATCACCACTGTCAGCAAAAAAGCATGACTGGTAACCAAGCAGACTGTATATACTTTTCAGTAGAATGTCTAAAATTAAGGGTTTAGGGAAACTTTCTTGGTATTATAATTTATTTCCATACCAAATTTCTTTTCTTTTCAGGCTCTGTTTTCTGATTATACCATGGCTCATCACGAAATGGTTCACTCTGCCAGGCATACTTCAGGACAGTATTTATTAGTGCTTTACTGACGAGAATACAGAGGTATACAACAAGAAATACATTCATTGATCTAAAAAAAAGGCAAAATAAGAATCCCATTAGCATATAAACTAGAGTTTACTCGAAAATGTTGTACTTCTGCAACAGTCTTATATTTGCTGCAAGTTTAACAATGCTGAGATGTTAAATAACTCTTACAAAGTGCTTTTACAATGAGGAAAACATGGTTTTCTGTTTTTAATTTCTATTTTAATAGTTGTTTCCAAAACGTGTGCGACAGATTACCAAAACTAGTATATTAGTGAAAACGATAGCATAGATAGAATCATAACAGAATACTGGGCTTGTATCTGCAGACCTTTTCATGCCACTTCACTGAATCATTGTAAGATCACTCATATAAATACTTTTATAAAAATATAAAACCAAAAAAGAACATTTTGCTATGTAGTTGTAATGTTTTAACTCTAGCCAGGTCTAAAAAAGAGCAAGAGTATTTTGCATTTAAGATTATATTTTTATTAATTATAAGCATGAACTAAAAGCCATGGGTTATACATCAATAACAACAGGAAGAGGCACATGATCATTGCTCAGTCAGCTGTCAGCTGGTCAGTACATCTTGCCTCAGTCAATGACATCTTGTTTTTCACAAGACTGGACACCTTACTCAGAGCTGATGATTTCAGATAGCAGAATAGGAATAGAAAATAGTCTCTATTTTAAAAATAGTAAGAAGCCAATGTCAGTTCACTCCTTAAGGATAGCATTGCCTTACTTTCCTATCATACATGTCTCTATGGAACTTATTAATTTTAGCTAAACCATGGAAAACATGCCACAGACAAGCACTGTTACTCCAGCTGATTCAAAGTGAAGTGTATTAAAAAAGTGCATTTTTACTGAATTCAAGACTTAATTGCAATGAAAAGCACTGAATGCTAGGATAATAAAAAACATAACCTTGGAAAACTGTCAGTAAATGTACTCTAAACAGTGAAAGAAAGTCTTATGGAACAACAAAACATCATACATTAAAGAGCTATGCATTAAATCAAAATGGCTTTTTTAAAAAATATCTAACAAGAATAATTTGGTATTGAGAACCTCATTTATATGGTATTATATGACTTACATTATAAGTAAAAAAATATTAAAAAATAAGTAAATTTTAAGTCCCTCTACCTCTTTTGTTCATTTAAATCAATAAAACATAACACTTTCAGAGAAAAAAAATTTCTGATTTGCACCATTCAAACATGCAGCTTTCAAATCCCAAAATAAGTATTAGAAATTTTACTTCTCTACAGCAGATCGCTTCTGTGATTTTGATTGGTAATTTAATGCCATCTTCGTTTCCATGCCAGTGTAGATAGCAACACCTGAAATTAGACAACTTGTTTTACTAAAGATTGCACAGTGCAGTAACTTCAAAAGAGCATAATTAATTAGATTATTACACTCTGTCATTTCCTTAATTCTTCAGTCTGAAGAAAGCACAGATTTGGATAACTCAAAATTAGAAATGACTTTATTATCTTGGTACTCAAAAATTTTAAGCAGCATTTACATCCCATTCCAGTCACAGTTTCCAGTTGCTAAAGTGTTCCTATGTAACAGCATTAAACCTCATTAAAAAGCTGTAAAACAAGTGACCCAATAAAAATCATAAGGCCAGTAGTAACTGTAGGCTTGCAACCTTGTTTGGTATTAGCTTATTACTTCAGGATCAATTAAAATAACCATTAGAAATATTTACCAAAGATTTTTTCTGTGTTCTTTAAAGTGGCTCCTCTAAGAAGCAGATTTTCAGATCCTAATGGCCTGCAAAAGGTAAGTATTACAAAATGTAAACATTTAGAGAAAATTGTCAGACCTTAGTGGAAGTCACATAAAACAGAAAATTAGTTCTATTAAAAACCTTTTATTTTAACAAATTACAACGTATATTTAAAATTTTAAAGTGAAAATGAAAAATAGATAAACAGATGTCTAAAATTAAGCTCACAATTTCACAATTCACGTCTTAAACCAATGCACCTAAACACCATAAAGACTCAACATTCTACTTGCGCAGCACTCATTTTTTAAAAATACTAATTCCGTTATTTTTCAGGCTTATATAAACTACTCTGTCCTGTATGTTAGAACTGCTTAAGGACAATACACTCCTATTTTATTTTCAGTATAAATGGCATACAAGATATTTTTGATACTTGCTGTAAACATTTTTTACAATGCCAATAAATATAGGTAAAATAATTTATTGAAGAGTGCAGGAATTAATGTAAGGACCTCAATGAAGTTTAAATAATATTCTGGAACATGATATGTACACTAATCATCATATGAGTTCAAAACCAAGGATTACTTTACAGACAGACTGCATAGCAGAATTGTCAGATTCTATCTATATAGCAATTTTAAAAAAACCCTCAAGGAGTACATTCAGTGTTTTCCAATATTATTCAAAGTGTACTTGTGGTATGAAACGCCTAAAAAAAAAATCAAGAAACACCAAATAAACAGGGCCACAATTCTGATCTAAAACCTGAAACTAGTTTCAAGAAGCTAGTGGAACAATGTTACATGAATGACCCAGATCAACTGACAGTTTCCATAGACTGTGTTTACAGACACACTGAGGTCAGGAAGGCTCTTATCCACTGAGTAACTTCCCACATGCTGGGATCTAGGATAGCACTGCAGCAAGCAGCTTTTCTGTCCTATTGCTTTGCCTCTTTGTGGCAAGAATCAGAACAAAATCAGGTACAGCAAACTGGATGTTGCCTTCCTTGAACACACAGCACTATGGACATTTTAGACAGAAGTACAAACACACTTAGTAAAATTAAACACAAAAAAAATTATTTGACATGTTCAAACCCTTCAAAATCTAAGAAAAATGAAATACACAAGTGATACTATTTATATTGTTTAGTGCACTACCAAGATCTCATGCTAATGGCGCAGTACTGTACAAGTACTGTCAAAATTATATCAAAATCATTTACAAACTAAATATATTTCACATAAAATTGCAGTTGAATAACGACATTAAAATACTAAAGAAGAGAAATATTATTAGAAGATGAAATATCAATTATTTATGAAATAGCAGTCTGGAATCTTCTTAAGAGAAAAATATTCTATCACTAAAACAAAGCAGGACAATGTTGGTGAACCAAAAGGTTCATTATTGATACTTATTCAACTGTGAAATATTGAAATGTGTAGAAACTCTGGATCTCCCCACCTTGCAATAGGCTCATTCCTATCATGGTAAACATTTATCCGACCAACAAATCTGAAAGGGAAATATACAAGTAGTTTAACAGGACTGCTAATAGTTTTTTAAGAAATATTTTCTAGAAAGTATGTATCACAGAGAACATTTTCCAACTGAACAGGCTCCAGTTATCCAGAGCATGAACAAGAACATAAGAGATACATATAGATATACACTTACAACATGAAAATACAAAAATACACAGAATGGTAACTTGACATAAATTTTCCATATAAAGAGGTGCAAAAATTAGGGGTCTACTTCTAAGTAGACCCATGAACAAGAAATAAGAAGACTTATTCCCTAAACTACCTGAGATAAGTCAGTGCAATTACTATCTTTTAAAACATCTAAAGCCTACAACTAAAACCAAAGCATAGAGCTAGTAAGTAATTTTTCCTCTGAATATCTGTCAGTACATTTTATCTGTATGTGGTGGCTTGACCCTGGATAGCAGCTAAGCACCCATCAGCCTCTCACTCCTTCTCTCCCCAGCAGGGAAGAGAATTGCAAGAGCAAAAGCAAGATCCTGACAGTTCAATAAGTGAAGGGGAAAAAACAAGTGACACAAAGGTGATAACTCACCACCTCCCATGAGCCTGCCCATGTCTAACAGCTTCCAACAACTGCTTTGGAAGAAAGACTGCCTCCAGCCCCCTGGTTTTGTGGGTGAGCATGACACTATATGGCACAGACCCTCTGGTCAACTGAGGTCGGCCATCCTGGCTATGTCCATCCCAGCCTCTTGCCCACTCCCAGCCTATTTCATGGAGGGGAAAAATGAGGAACATAAAGTTTGATACTGCGTAAAAATTTGGTAACAATGGTGTGCAATTAATGCTGTTTTAGTCCCAGAGCAACACCACCACACTACACTGGCTGCTATGAAGAGAACTGACTTCATTCCAGCCAGACTCAGTACACTGTATTTGCAATACCACTGTCCAAGTGGATAACCTAATGCAAAGGAGATCAAGCTGGACATTAGGGTTCTCAGTGGTAGAGGAAACTGTGGGGAGATGGTGGGTGTGTTACCCTGAAAGGGAACCTCTTGAGGCTCAGAGGAGTGGTGACCTGTCTGCTTAGAGAGCATACAACATGGTGGGGCCACATCTGAAGACAATAATGTACAGCTGGTCATGATGCATAATGATACAAAATAACCATGTGCCTTTGGAAAAAAAAATCACCACCGTGTTCTGTTGAAAGGTAAAGTTACAAGTAAAAATCAAAGAGATACAAGCTGACTATGAATAAACATTTTCATTATTTGTGTGTCAACAGCTGTCCCAAAGAATTTCACCATGTATAATAGCATGAGCTTCAACTTGCAGTCACTCACTTCGAAAGCCAAGTATTTAAAAAAGGGATCAAGCAAGTGATGGACTTGATACTCTAAGGACCTGTTCTCAAACAGATTTCCAAACCAGCTGCTAATCACCAAGATCACAGAAAAGAGATGCCTTCACATCTCAGAAATAAGCAATTTTTTTCTGCACCTTCCAACACTATTTGCTGTCAAAAGAATGCATTTTAGCTTGACGTATTGTTTTCTGTGTATTATTTCAGCTATATTTTACTGTGGCAGAAAAAACAAGTGTTCTCTCAATCGTACAGGACTATTACTATTAAGAAATAAACCTCAAAAGAGGCTTCTCAAGATTTCTCATTAGGTTTAGTGGAATTGTGTACAGTTCTTTTTCAAAATATTGAGTATTGTATGACTTTATATAACTGTAGACATTTTTCTTCATGTTCTGCATTAAAGTGCTTTCCTAATCATGATGGCTTCATGCTGTCATTAGCTGGTACTTCAAAGCCTATGGTGTGAGGCTCATGGTTAACGACAGCAGGTGAAAATCAGTATTTCGAATAGTCTTGACAATTTAAATTTTTTCTGGCTGACATCCTGTCAGATCTGATTAGATTGACAGTGGCTTTACTTTGTAATGTGACTGATTAAGTTCTCTACCAGGACTAGAAGTGCTTGCCATTTTACTTATTGTTCATTTGTGCTAGAATGTTATTATTATCTTCAACCTGCAATATCTTTGCAATAGTCTTTTTAAGTCACTTCAGCATTTTGTGTTATTTTAGTTAAAACTAGATAATATAATCTATAAATCCTTTTAGATGACAATACTTTGTAATACTCTGAAAACAAAGGAGTGAATGCCCCAGGCAACTTCTCTATATTGTGGAACACCTTCTTACTCTGGAGAATCTCACAAACTGTATGTGACATACAGAGAAGGAATGGTGCCAATATCAAGAAATATACAAAGTATTAGTAAAGCTAATTCTCTCTTATTTTTGTATTATAAAAAAAGAAACTGAAGTTCTAAAATTTTCACCGCATTCCTCAGTGGACTACTTTGTTCCATTCCCCTTTGGAAATCACTACCCCAGGGCACACCTAGGGAGCTACCTGCACAAAGTGAGTATGGATGGAAGACCTACCTGGCTTCAAGCTCACTCTGGGGCTCACTCCAACCAGAGAGATGCAGCCAGCATATTTTCATTATAATACTTTTATGATTTATTGCTCAGGTACCTTAAATGAAACAGGTAAGTATTATTGTCTTACTTATAAAGGTCAGGCTGAGGTTGTTCACATTCAATGGTAGCATGTAGTGCATCAATTTCTTGTTCATTGTGAAATGCCTTCGTGTCTTGAACAGCATAGTAAGTCTGGAATTAATAAAAACATGGAAATAAGATAAAAAAGAACAGACATACATGACATTAATCTGTACCTACACTGCAGTTCAGCATGAAATTTACTAACTTTTATATAAGAGCTCATAATTCAAATAAGAAGCATCTCTAAATGCTCCTATTTGGGCATTGTCTTATATGGTCTTTTCCAATATTTTTTTAATGATGCAGCAGTTATGTGTAAGTACCTTGCAGTATATTCATAAATCAGGCCACCATGAAAGCACTTAAGTACAAAAAAGTTAGTATATTATCACTGTAATCTGCAGGCCCATACTGGACACAGACAAAATCATAAATAAAGGTCTTAAAACTTTTCATAAAATAATACTACTTTTAGAGAAATGAAGTCAGGTGGTAGAAACATAAATTACACAAATTAGTGTACCTGCTTACACATATAAGCATGAGGTCATATTGCAATCTGTGTAAAAAATTAAAAGCAAACTTCGCCTTAAAAAGAAAATGTAGAACATCTAATTACTTTGTGACTGGATTCACCATCCAAACTAGTTGTTGTAACAAAACATGTTCCATCTACTCTACTACTTGATAGGAATATTAAATCACATGGAAATTTTTCATCTTCCTTTACCATTACAATATCTCCAACCTAAGGAAAAAACACAAGAAAATAAAATGCATTTATGTAGCAGCCCAAATTTCAGATTTCAAAATTAAAACCTAGATTAACACAAATATTTTGAAAATTCAACAACTTTTATTTACACCAGGATTTTACCACAAGAATAAAGAACTACAGAGACATCTCTGGAAAACTGAATTATACCTTGTGGAATGACTGAGATCTACTGTTTCTGGCTTTCCTCTCAGGATAACTACCCGGCCAAGTACTGCCTTATTAAGTTTTGCAACATTTTTGAAAGATGGAAGATATTATCCTTAAGACTAAATACAACAAAACTGTTTCAAAACCACCAGGAGATGTGAGCTGCTCTTAGACAGAGCGGAAAAAGCCAACAATTTCATGTGCTGATGAAAACAGGATACATTTTTAGCAGTTACATTTAGCAGAATTTTTGACTAGAAGTCCATCCTATTTTTATCAATGTTTAAAGGTGAGTGAAATAATTTTTTTCATGGAAACACAGGCAATATTTTACAGCACGTTAGACTGCAACAGAACAGCCAACCAATTAGAAATTCAAAATATTCTTGCAAATCATTAAAAAAAAAAGTTTTTCTACATTTTTAGATGTTAAAAAAGTGACATACCCCATGTTCTAGGAATATCAGGGTTTAAAATATCCCATGAAAAATACATAATTTTTGCAATTTTTCACATAGGTCAACGTCTGTTCAATATGCTTTTATGTCATAATTTATTATAATAAGACTCAGCTTAATCTTAGTTCTTGTTATATGCTTATAAAGCTAAATTCCACTACCCTTAGCAGTTGGCAGGAGTCACTCAATTCCAGTTAAGCAAAACAGTCAGATAAAACTCAGCAATAATAACATCTAAAAATAAAATTTTAGAATGATCATAAAAAATGAGATTTATCTAATTGTAGATATGAAAAAACCTTTTTTTTCCCTTAATCAATAGCAATGAAAAATTACAGATTCTACACATGGCACAGGAGAACACAAACTCTAAGCATACCTGCAACAATCAGGTACAAAATTCTCATTTTCCTCGACCAGACCAAATAAAAAACAAGTATATAGCATCTTAATAAAATTTAAAAGGTGTTCCAGCATTTGCCACTAAGTCAGCCAAGGATGCAAAGAAGACAGAGACAGGTTCTTTCTGGTGGAAAGTGACAGGACCTGAAGCAGTGGACACAACCTGGAACGCAGGAGGGTCAACCTAATTTCCATTGCGATCATGACTGAGCACTGGAACAGCTGCTCAAGGGAAGTAGTGGAATCTCCATGCTTGGAGAGACTTAAAACCTGTCAAGAGCAAGCAGCTCTCTGGAGCTGGGGGCTGGATCAGACAACCTTCAGAGATGCCTGCCAACCTCAACCATTCTCTGATTGTGTGAAAAAGAACTCCATTTTTTAGTAATTATTTTTTTCCTTCTTTAAACAAGTGTTCTCAGGCTTTAGGTGCAGAGGGGTCTACTTTATACTTTATCTCATGTAATACAGATGTGAGAATTTTACCCACGTGCAAATACACATAGATATCCCTTTCTATTCAAGGTATTTTCAAGGTCTGTCTCTCCTATCATTTAATCACTCAATATACACCCTCTGAAAGGCAATAAACAGGGGAGAAATTAAGAAAATACAGGGAACAGATTAACCACTAAAATTCAAAATCCAGTTGCATGGTACTTCACTATTTTTGTTTGGAATATTTAACTAGTTAATTAACACACCTGGAATTCTCAAGTATGTGATGTCCTAGTTCTTTTTATTACCAGAAAACCCTAGGCTATCACACTCAAATGGAAGGTCACAGCAGAATGGCTGTGAACACTGTTGATGCACTTATGCCCAAAAACAGTAGAGCAGAAAAAGACATCCAAACAAACATATTCAAAATAAGAAAATTCCAAACCAATATCTATGAAATTTTCTGAGTTCTAAAGAAAATAATGTTAAGAAGTTAATCTGCTCACAAAAAACAAAAAAAAACCCAAACAAACCAAAAAGAAAAACAACAAAAAAACAAGCAGCAAAAATTAATTTCTGAAAATATATTAAAAAGGGAATGTAGCAGAATTCACAAGGTCAACGAAGAGATTGTGATTTGATGGGTTTTGAGAAAATATTTAGAATGTATTGTGTCTGTATGTATGCATGTATCTCTACATATAGCACTGACAAGTCACAATCAGGCTTAAATAAATTATTAATGTGCATAACAGTAATTATTCCTCATCCCAGAGAATGTTCAAGGCCAGGTTGAATAAGGCTCTGAACAACCTGGCCTAGTGCAAGCTGTCCCTGCCCATGGCACAGGGATTGGAACTAGATGGTATTTCAGGTCCCTATCAACCCAAAGCATACTATGATTCTGTGATAATCACAGTGGACAGAAAATAGAGAAAAAATAAACCATGACAGAAATTCCAAGTTAAAAATGGAAAATGAAAGTAACATTTACAGAAGGAGTTAGCTCATTCCAGTTAAGCAAAACAGCCTGATAAAAATCAACAATAGTAACATCTCAAAATAAAATCTTAGAATGATAATAATAAATGTGATTTAACTAATCTCATTAGACAGTTTAACTCATTAGAATTTTTATATTTTTTTAGTATTTTATTCAGAGGCATAAAACGAAGAATTAGTATACTATAGGTCTAATCATTAAATGCAACAAACACTACACCATCATACTACATATCTGTATAACTTGTTTTATGTGTGAAGTGTACCAGAAGGGTGAAGTAAAGTCTGGCTCGCGAAACCTGTTAAGTCATAGTTACTTACTCTTAATTTTCGGCTTTGCTTTCTAACCAATTTACCGTGCTGAATGAAATGAACAGGGCAATGATTTATTGCATTGTCAGCTTTATGTCGCAGCCAATCTTCATAACCCTAGAAAACAGTGAAATGGAATGATGCAGTGATGCACATTTGGCTATAAAGACACAGAATAGCTCTAGCTTGTAAGAAAAATTTTAAGAATTATCCTTGATCTCTGTAAGGGAAAAATATTCTCACTAGAACAAATGAAATTGTGATACATGTCAGTACTAGAGTTGTGCTGGATATCCATGAAAAAGAGCATTTATTATTACAATTAGCCAACAAAACCATGTATTTTAATGAAGACATTTGGATGAGTAAGGGTTTCGAAAGTGTAGAACAGTTTCCGGTATTTAAGTGATCATCTCTTGCTCATGCTCTACTGACTCAAGTTAAGTGCACAGTACTTATAAAAGCACTTGACAAGAAGGTAGTAGTGTAGGCAATATATTTTGGAAGAATGGGACTTTCCCCTGCAAAAGGATAAAGAAATGACATGACAAAAGGTTGTTATATTTTATGACCATCATATAATTAAGCCAAACCTTTTAATCCTATATACAATATACAGTTGTGAAGAATTTTGTTTCAAGAAACTTTGCAGAGTACCCTATTTTTAGTGCTCAATTACCCTATGAATTAGTGTTTTATACAAGCAGACAAACTAAAGAACAGGGAATCTGCAACTCTCTATTGAAAATGTCCTGCCATATGACAAAGATTGAGACTGACAAAGTCATCAGTGGTTAAGAGATGGAATATATCTCTTGTAGTCCATAGCATTCTTAGATCTAACTCCCTTGAACACATGCGAAAATTCAATGTAGAATAAAAATATCACTACCTTGGATGCTCTCAAAAATAATCTAGGAACTCACAGAGACTTTATAACTTTTGTGTAATATACCTCCAGGGATTGGTACAGCTCCTCAAGAAGGTCTCAAAATCTACACACGTTGTTGAAAAATCAAGGATATACACAGAACTGCAGTGCACAGCATGTCATAACCCAGGCTTTGGTAGGTCACTACTAACAGTAAGACTTTAAAGTGTAACACTTAAAATCTTAACACTAAAATAGTAAAATACTCTTGCATGTATCACAACTTTTACTTAACAAGAAGTGCTGAATTTAATTACAGAATATACTCAATTGTGAATAGTTACCACTGTAAAGAAAGAGAAATACAACTTTCCATAGCTTCTTTGAAGACTCACGAAGGAAAAGTCTGCATTTAGCATAAAGACTGTGAAGGTAGTAAGTTATCTGTTATCTATTAAGGGACAACCAAAATTATCCTCTGTTTTGGAGCTATCTGGGGTGGAATTAACTTTCTTCACATCAGTCCTGATCTGCTGTGCTTTGTACTTGGGACTAAACCAGTCTTGGTTATGACCCAGTGTTTTGGCTACTACTGAAGAGTGTGAGCATCCAGGCTTTCTCTTCAACCTTCTCCCACAGCAACCAGCAGGCTGTGGAGGGGGGCATTGCTTGGACAGCAGACCCAAACTGACCCAATTCTCTCTTTAGTTTTACTTTAGCTCACTTTATTACTCACCTGTTTGATAGCTGTAACAGTGATGACAAAAAAAAGTGGAAGTCCACTTGTAACTGGACTAGTAGGTGTATCAATAATTAACTGCAACAAAAAGAACAAATATTTTCTAGTTGTATTTTTGTGAATGTAAGCAGTCAATCTTTCAAGTAAGATCTTTCAAAAAAGTTCATCAATATGTTACAGGGCATCAAGGAATTTTAATTGAAAAAACCAGTACTTCAATACAACTTTAAGAATGTGTAAAAATTTGAAAACTGGATTCTATAAGAAGATACAGTACTGTAGTTAGGTCACATTAACATCAGATGTTAAAGCCTCGTAAATACATTCGCTTGCAAGACTTTAAGGAAATATTAGACTGGAAAGCTGCAGCTTTGGAAGCAAAATTATGGAGCTCCATTAGAAATTAGCACGGCACTGGCTTTACATGTTATACAATAGAGCTGTTCTTATGCACACAAAGAGTAAATCCCGAAATACTGAGCTGGGGCTTCTGCAAAAATAAAGAGGCAGAATTCACAGAGGGTGTGCAAATGACAAAATCTAAGTTGTCCTGGGAATCTGCACTGCTTTTTTCTACAGAATCTGGTCTGCAAAGAAAAACACCTTTTCAATTAGTAAGATTTTTATTATTTAACACAGTAAGTGACTGTGACAGGTTCAGAATTAAGATACTTAGAAAGCAGCACACTAGGTATATTTACAGAACTAATTTAAAAAACAAGTACTTATGTACCTCCCTAAGCAAGCATCATATCAGTACCTATTATTTCATTTCTTACCGGCTTTGATCACACTACATTTGGAAAACTGCTATCGAGACGTTATTTTGTTATAAAATATAATATTTTTGCAAGACAAACTAAAATTTGTCATCAACAGAATTTATAGTAACAGTTTTACTGATCTGGATGTTTATTACAAAATAAAAATTACAGACATTCTTTTCAATTTTTTCAAGACATGTCTTGCCATCCAAAAATTGATGGTGTCAAATTCTCTTCAAATTAAATTCACATTGACAATCCAGAAATTAAATAAAACTCCTTTTGTCACATCATCAGTGTAAAATGTTTTCTAGGCTCAATCATTTACCTCCATGGTCACCAAAATCAGTTAATTTTAAAACCTTTTTCAACTTCGTCCTATTTTAGAAAGAGCACAAAACTTACTGTAAAATGAAGACAGCTTACCTGAACAAGGAAAATGATGAGAAAATAGAAGTTAGCTATTCTTCTGAACTGTTCAAATAAATTTTTTGGTATAAAGTTCCAAAACGTGTACTGAAAACAAATGCACAGATTATGAGCTCATGTGAAAAAAATATTATTCACATTTAATTTTTTAACTCGTATTTCAAGATTAAACTAAACAAGAAGCAGGAGTGTTTTAGTTACTTGGTTTAATAATTTAATGAATTTGAATCTTAATTGATAAGCATGTGTTCTCAGAATAGTATAGTTTTTTCTGAACTGTGATAATTTTTGTACTAGGGACAGTAATAATTTTTAACTAGCAACAATACTTGCCCAGAGTTAGTTAGTTATGGAATGGTTTATTTAAAGCCATTAGTGGATTTTAAAAGCACTTTAGTAATTTCAAAGAACACTTTTAATTCACTTTTATGTTGTGTTCATGACTTGAGATAGGTGGCACTACGAGTTAACTACACAGTAATAGCAAGACAACCAAATAAAAGCTGTTAGCCTCTTTTTTCCTTGGCAGGGACATTAAAACACTCCTTAAGATAAACCACAGTGGTGAATAAGAGTAAGTGCTGCATATTTCTGTACTAATTTTACAAATTACCACAAGTGTTGTAAAATGACATAAGAAACAGTATATAAACCTGCAAACAGAAAATGTAAAAACTTCAAATTTAAGAAGTCAAGTAAAAGTGATAAAGGATCTTAACATCATCTAGTCCCCTGCAGCAGGTTCAACTACAGTCTTTTTAGACAGCTCACTCTGTAGCTCCAGAAAAAGCATTGTAAAGATTACTTACTGGAACACATGTAAAAAATGTCAGCTAAAATTGTGTGAAAAGGTTTGAAAAATGGCTTGAGAAAACTAGCACTGCATCATCTTATTATCCAAATTATCCTTTGACACATAATAAAATGACAACTCCAATAAAACTTTCATTTCAAACAAGATGGGCTAAGAAGCTTATCCTAATTTATTTGCTCTGTTACAAATATGCCTTGTCTCCTCTTGGCAGATTGCACTTATACTTGCTGATAACCAAATTATTCCATGAGCTAGACATCTTCTGAATTTGGCCCTGAAGGCAAAAACAGAGCTCCAGAAGGAGGGTTCTCCTATTACATCTGAAGACAAAAAGAATCTGTGAGAAATATGCTTTAAATGTGTATGAAACTCTGTTATATAGAGCAATCCTTTTACTTCTTGAGAGTTAAAGCCTGAACATGTGTAAGACATAGGAATGGAATGTTTTTCTTCTATCGTGTACCAAAAATGAGTATTTATCCTAAATATGCCCTAAGTTACCACTTAATCCTGCATAATAGCTAGTTCAGTTTAAATCACCTGTGAGCAAGCCAAAACGCAGGCAGACATGCAACAGCTAGAAAATCAAGTGTTCCAGTCTTGCAATCAGAACACTTTTCATCAGACAGGAATGCAGTTTGCACTACCTATTATCCAGCTACGTGGAATTTTCAAAGAGAACGAGTTAGACTTGATTATTTTTCCTTCCACAACAATGCTGATCATTCAAAACCGCTGTTATGATAGATGACCATATGGATTCTATTCAATGACAATAATTGCATATTTTCATCATTATCAGGGAAGTCATCTTTGTTTTCTAATTCTATCCATTTATTTTTTAAGAATCTCTGCCTGCTGGGAAAGAAAAGTGAAAAACATTTGTTTCCATTTTTCTGTTTAGTTCTTTTGATAGAAATACTATTTTTTCCATGGTAAAGTCTTCTGACCATTAAAAGTTCGATGATTTACACAAGCCCCCCAAATCACCATTCATTAAATAAAAATGTAATCTCTCATGTAATAACTTCCATTTTAAATCTCCTGGAGTGTTATTTGACTAAATGTCTGGTAATAGCATTTTATTGTTGGACTAAATATTTAAAATATCTGATTGAGGAAGCAAGGAAATCAATTAAAACAGCAATCCATAAAAAAGGTTTTTCACCTTTACCCTTAGTATCCAATCCTCCTCATATTCTAACCTTAGTTCACTGCTTTCCCTGCCAAGCTGTGGTCTACCACAGCTCCACCTTTGATCAGCAACTCTCTTAGGTGAATAAAAGTGAATAACATGGGAAGAAATCACTTTCATGGTTGAGAAGTGCTTCTTAAATTGGATGCTTCTTTAACACAGACTACTTCTTAAAACTTTATTTTTAATCTGACAAATTTTTAGCACTTTATGACTCTGGGCTTCAGGCATACTATGTCTTTATTCTGCCCATTCATCTTCAATAGAGAAATAATGATTTTTGCAATTTAGGCAAGAAAGGACACTAAGATGTCTAGACAGACTTTCTTCTACCCAAGCCATCAGTAGCTCAGAGCTGTACCTACAAATGGGCAAGTAATGTTTAATCAACATAATTACTTGCCAGAGAAGCAACAGAGGGGCTGCCACTCAGAACAAGATTTATCTCATGATTGCTGCATTCAAAGCAGTTTCTCCACCCTAGCCAGGCAGGAACAAAACAAAAATTTTTAAAGGAAAGTCATTAAAACTGATATTAAATCCACTGGATTAGCGTGCTGAGAGTTAATAATATCATCTCTCTTCAGATAATTTCTAGTCATGCTCTCTGTAAACTCTTGAAAAGTAGTTTATGTATATTTAACTTCCTTTTTTTCCACTGTAATTCACTTGAAGGATATAAGTTTATCCAAACAATTACACAATATTTAGTAAGTTTTCAAGTCGGAGATGGCTTAATTGATCTTTTCCAAATGCTACAAAAGACCTAGAGGCCAGAGCACATGGGTGCTTTTTGCATATAGGAGGTAACACATCAGACACCCAGCAGCAGTAGTTATGCATACAGCCAAAAGAAGAACACATGGCGCCAACAGATGCACCTGAAGCACTATGCAAGAGGCTGTAAGATCAGTCTGATGCCAAAACAGTATAATTCAAGTAGATTTCCTTCCCAATTATAATTGCAATAGCACCTGCAGTGCTGGTGTATTTCTGCACTCATGAGCACATCCATACTGTTCATGCCTATGCCCCTAGCTCCATCTCGCTTTCAGCTATAACACCTCCTTGCAACAGTCAGCCACACAAATTCAAAAATGTAAAATAGAGTGTTCTTGACACTGTATTTTGACCTTTTCATTTGGTATCTGCATGTCAGAATTTTGGCTCACGTTTCAAGCTTCTCTTTCCATCCTAAGAGGCAGATATTTTCTTAAAGAGAAAGGAGAATTTCGTAAGTAATCACTTAACATCAAAAGCTGAAGCTCTAAGAAAAAGCACTTCATACTGAGTTTTGTCAATACCTCCGTTTCTTACAGGTTATTTGTTTTAAATAGTCACCACCTCTCTTCTAACACACCCTGACTTCACTCAATCTTTTTGACTGTTTCTTGTAAATGCATAAAACTATTACAACAAAAAACATTGACCATATTGGTTTAGCCCCTAGACATCTTCCTATGACGATTCTCATTCCTTCTGGAAAAAAAAGTCCATCCTGAGGACCAGAAAAATCAGGGTAGTATAGAGAAAAGCTGATCTTGCAGTCATTTGTGTCCATGGTGACTTGAGTATTTTTAATGTACATATTTTTCTATTAATTACCAAGAAACAATGCATTCTTAAAGCTGCAGTTTAAAAACTAGATTGCAGGCATGAGTGCATATAGAAGAATGGTTTGTGTGGTAAAGGACATTCAAGATCTTCTCAAGCATCTAGTGCCAACCTCCTTGCCATAGGCAGGGACGCTTTCCACTTGACCAGGTTGCTCCAAGTCCCATCCAAACCAGCCTTGATCACTTCCAGAGATGCAGCATCTGCAACTTTTCCACACCTGTTCCAGTGCCTCACCATCCTCAAGGCAAATCTAAAGCAACCCTCTTTCAGCTTCAAGTCCTTCTCCCTTGTCCTTTCACTTAACACCCTTGTAAAAAGTCCCCTTCCAGCTTTTTTTTGTAGTCTCCTTTTAGGTACTGGACATAACACATTATATATGTATTACACTACCTTACATAGTATTATGCTATTAAAATAACATAAATATTACATATGTTATATATGTATAGGTAGCCCTTCAATAGAAAGCTGGAAAAGTTCTGATAAAAGTTTCACAGTTTCTTTAAAGGTAGTTTTACTTATTAAAATGTTACTTTTTTGAAACATGATTTGTCTATCTATATAGACAACTGGTAGAAAAAACTGTAGCAAAGGGTATAAAAAAACCCAAGAAATCAATAATTATCTGAAATCATAATAAAAAAGTTGAAAGTATGCCCTGTCCAACTCAAGTGACTTGTTTATAAATACACAGGAAGTTTATAGCAGACCACATACATGTTTTCTAATGTATTAAACTAATACCAAGACTGACTTGAACTAAAAAAATTCAGACTTCTGTGCTTATATGCTACTCAGCAGAATTGGAACATTAAAAAAAGTATTGTGCCATATTTATGATAATTTGGAATGAATGTAGAAAGACACAACAACATTTTAACAGAAGTATTAACATATGCACCATCTGCACAATGTTTATCACTCCACTGAGGGAGGGACTCCTGTTTCTCCACGATGTCCATTCACAACACAAGGATCAGCAAAAGCTCTGCTACATGTAGGGCTTTTACAAGTGAATAATAACCACCAGTATGTTCACAGAAAGTGCAAAAATGGAACTGATTTGGGGAAGTTAGATCAAATGGTACATTTGATGAACATACATATTTTGGCATAGGATTTCTTAAAAACCTTTGCTGATAAAAAGAGCATTTTTATTACAAGCAAGTCTACTTAGTCCCTGCTCAGCAGATCTCAGCCTAATCAAATAGAGGCTATTAGCTCCAGGAACTCCTCTGACAAAGAAATCCCCCAGCATCTGTAAATATGCAACTATAATTTTAAAAAACAGTTAGGCTAACAGACTGAAGAAAGAAGGCATAGAGAATACTAGGAAAATAGAAGAAAGAGCACGTGAGAGCAAGCAAGCTTCACTTTCCTACTTGTAAAGAGAGAAGAATTACACCTGGTGTTAGGTTTGGACCTGTTGTTTTCCTTCCTTCTCCAGCTTCTCTTTCGCTACGTGAAGACTCCATAAAGAGCTTAAAAGGCTCTGCTAGAGGCAGTACCAGCAGAAGATAAAATATCACTAATAACCCTGGACCGAGCCATGGGAAGGGTAAATGGCTTCGCCCAGGAACATAAGGGAGGTTGCAAAGAGCCTCTGACCTGGAAATCCCATGCTGAGCAGGATCATTGAGAGCAAAGAAGAGCTTTTCCTTGCTCTCTCTAGGCACTGACAGTTATCCCCAGAAGGAAATTGCATTATTGTGCCTGGAAGAAGTGCACACTCATGCACTCCCATCCCAGCTCAGGTTCTGAGATCCCTGAGCTGGCCCTTAGAGAGTCCAATTGATTCAGAAGCATTTAAGCTTTACTGCCAGCCAAATCCATTTACTCTTTTCATCTCTAACAGTTCCTGCCCCATTCAGTCTCTGGCAGGGCTGGGCACACCTGACTCTTCAGTCCTTGCAGCATCAGCTCCGACCTCCTGCTTCCCCAGTGTGGCTGGGAGTCAAGGGATTACCCAGACAGAAATGGAGAGCTCTGTGTCACAGCTGCATTCAGAGTAGGTGTGTGTGTGTAAAACGCACACACAACAGTCCCTGGATTAGTCCCTGTCACAAACACATTTCTGTCCACCTACCCTCTCTGTCCCCACAGGGTATGCTACACAATTATTTATTGGCTTCACAAACAGATGACCATGCCTCTTCCCACTGTGGGTTTTGGATGCTTTTCTGACTTTCAAATGTCATTGCTCAGGGCTGTGTTTGAACTCCTCATCTTGAAACTGCTATGTCATGGCCCTAGTTATATCATAGCCTTCTAGTTAGGAAGCATCACCTTGGAAAGTAAGGGACAGGCTAGGGTTCTAGTGGGTTCCAAATGGCTCATCTTGATAGAGGTAGTTTAGCATTTCCTTAAGCTTCGGTATTAACAAATGTGGCAACAAAATGAGAAATGAGAGATGATCCAGTCATTGTGTGCTTATAATAGCACTATAAGCAAGTACTGCAGGAAGAGGTACAGCACAAGGGCAGGAATTTCTGCTGAAAGAAAGGAGTATTTCAACAACATCTGCTGAAATATGTCGGAATTACTTAACTTCATTAAACTATTAGTCACTGTGATTAATTGTGAGTCATCTCAATCAGATTAGCACTGAAAGCAGCTAAAGTTTCCCTTGCAATGTATAGGATTCACAACACAGCCTTATTATCTCATGCCACTATCACAGATATCAATGTTTGGATCAGTATTTGATGAACAGTCCTATGGAAACAGGCAGACAACAGAAGACTGGATTATTTGTGCAACAAAACCAGGACCACTTCTTATCCATGAATATAGCATATGGCATTACAAAGTAGGAAATTACAGTGGTACTGTTCTTCCAACCAGGTTCAACTTGTTGCTTTTCTATAAGGAAGAACAGGAGATAAATATACAGCACAAATGAGTACTTAGTAATTTCACGTATAATTTAATTTTAGTGACATCTCTTTAGGGCAAATTCTTCAAGTAATAGTTCTGCATCCACTGTAGAGTCAATCTTGCACTTCTGCAAGGGAAACAATTTGTAAGAGTCATATCCCACTACTCTTCAGTATCATCTTCCAGTAGCATAAGCCCTGCTGCCTCCAGTTATGTTGGTGACCCATGCATAAGTGGGCTCTGTAGCTGTAAAATTTAACTTGATTAAATTACGACAGTAAAAGTCTTCAGATTCAAGGATTTCAAATATGAACTCAAATTAGCAGGAAGTTTTAAAATGAAGGCGCATTGTTTCTTTTGGGAAACATTTCTACAGTTGAACTGTTTATTCTGAGAATTTACATGGGCTTAAAAGGTATTGAAGGAAGTCACAGAGGAGAAATACATTAAAGACTACTAAATACAAAATCATATTTCCAGCACAATGATAGGAAGCCTGAACCTTAAGGAAGTTTTGTACTAAAAAGTTATTTTATAATTTATCACTTTTCTCAAAACATAAAATCCTGTTTCAGAAGAGGTTGTTTCTCACCAAGTTTTGGTAGCTGCTATGGGTGCCTAGTTTAACTTAGTTTCCTTTTAATCTGTAAGTTCTACCAAAAAGAAAATAGTATCAAAATATGTGTAATTGTTTTCAGAAAAAAGCAAAGACTTCACTGCCAATTCAATTACTTTCTTCTACATTTGAAACACTGGGTTTTTTCTAGCAGCTGATATTTTTCCATGCTGCAGCACTGTCATGTGAAAAATTCAATCAAGGGCACATAATGGCCACTTCAAAGGCCAACTCCCAAGGCAGCTGAAGTAGCTAAAAGTTAAATCAACACAAGGATACATGTTACAAAGGTCACTGTCTCTAGAACTTAAAAGGAACGGCATACACAATCTAAAAGACATGATTTTTTGTCTTTTACTACTTCAACACACATCTTTTGGAATATATTATTACATTTGAATTAACGCATCAAATGAGTAGAACACTCTTGTCTAGCCAAGGTCTGTCCCTGCATCATTTTTTACAATCAGGGATGTATCATTAAGAAAACAGAGCATTAACCACATTCTACAGTGACAATACAATGTACATGAAATACCCCTCTGCACTTGAATCAAAGTATTACCTTGCTGACACCAGGAAGCCTCTCGTGAAACACAGTAAAGTGTAGCTTTGAATGGACCAGTAAAGTCTAAGGTACATATTACTGCAAGCTGATGTCATTTTCAGGGCATTACGACATGACATTTTTGAGTAAAGCAGCATACAGATGGACTAATTGATGACATTTCCTCATGCTTTTCAACTACCCTTTTTAGAAACTCAGTTTGTCATAAATTGGTAAAGTCTGTACTTGGAAGTTTAGAGTTCTTCATCCTTGAAGAGCAATCATACACCTTCTTACATAAGCACTATACACCTATAAAAGCCCAGCTGAAAGTTACTGTCTGTCATGCTGATGAAAGATGAAGGAAGTATCCTTCATGGTTGAGGTAACATTATACTGTGTGCTTGCAAGCATGTACCTTTACTCTAACAATTATGGATTTTGCACATTTGAGCATTTAGTAGGAAATTAATATCTGTGTTCCCTACACTGTAATAGGTGTCCCCTCCAGAGGGTTCATAAGCGAGCAAGGGACAAGGACAAGTGAAAGGGTAAGAGGTAGCAGCTTACAGAACCAGAGTGAATGTTAGTCAAGTCACAACGGTGCTTTATTCAGGCTGTCTGAGATGGAGCACGGGAATAATAGAGTTTACTCGAAAGGGACAGCATGGAAAGTTCTCATACACAGGCAACAGTCAAAAAAGCTTTCAGTAGTCTAAGGAACTGTTCAATATTACAAAGCATTTACATGAATTCTGCTCCTTTGTGAAATACCACCACTGTATCTACTTCCACAAAGTACAACCTACATTTTATTTTTTAAATAAGTTTAATCAATAAACAGAAAAACTGAGAAACATCATGTATATATATATATATATATATATAAAATGTATGTATTTCCACTAATACTTTTGGTTTATGAAGGGTTATTTACAGATACAGTTCACAGCTAAATAGTCTAACATTTAAAGCATTTAACTGAATATGCTTTATATAAAAAAAAAGAGTATTTGTCCTGAACTGGTTGAAGTCATACATCTTTACTAATTGCTGGCAGGGATTCCCTAGTTCAATGAATGTTTAAGCATACTTAAAAAAAACTCGCTCTGCATAGCAAAGCAACTTGCAACTTCCACTAACTTAATAATCACAAATAGGTATCAAAATATAGTTGAACAGAATGTTTTTATTTCAAGAAAGTATCAGCAGTAACTTCAATGGCTTTTACATACATCTAAGATGAGATTAAAAAAAATATGACAGGAGTACAAAACTTTGCATTAAGTGTGTTTACTCTTCCATAATTCAGAAGGCAATACAAAGCAATGTGTAGAGCATAGGATTTCCCATTTTACCAGTCTGACTACTTCATCTGTACCTCATCTGCCTTACCTTTCAAGCATTCTATCTAATTAAAGAAGCCTAAATAGTACACTGATTCTTAGTACACTTTCTTTGAATGAAGTATGAGAATGTAGTAAATAAAGAATCCCACATGAGAACTGACACACCATTTGTGAAATGTCTGGCTTTCATTTTATTAATGGCTGGCAAGTGTTCGGGTCCTTGAGGGTAATCACTCAGTTCCTTGAGATCACAATGCTACCAAGGTCCTTAAAATGGCTGGGGATTTGAGACAAAAAGAAATTCAAAAGCAATTCTTAGTAAGGGAGATGATATTTTGAATTGATTATTTCATATTAGCTGAAGGTGTGAGCTCATGAAGATTAAAATCTAAGTATATTGCAAACTTGGGAGTTCTTCAGTTGTTAGCCATACATCACCTGCAAGCATTCAAATTTCTATGTCACTGCAGCATAAACCTTTGGCTAAAGCAAGCCAAATGGAAAGTAGCAACATCCCAACTGCTCACAAAAAGCAGCTGGAGCTCAGTAAGTTAAAACTTACTAATTGAGGTAAGGGACAACTGGAAAGTTTCTGAACAGCACAAATGTATTATGCTACCAAGACTTTCAGTGTGATGCACTTGCATGTGAATAACAGACTGTTGAAAAAACTCCAGAAAAACAGCTTTTGAAGGGAATGACACTGTTATGGTGGAGAGAGTATGGTGAATCCAAGTGCTCAACAAATGAAATTATTTCTAGTACTTTGAGGTATTGCTTTTGAATACAAAAGATGTTGTCTTTCTTTAGGAAGATTTTATTTACTCCATGATTGCCTCAATTGAAAATGTTCTTTTTCTTTGTTGAAATACTCATTATTACTCAAAGACTACTATACTAAGTATTACAGTAATCATGGAAGAAATTATTCTATTGCTGTTCATTTTAGAGGCAACTTAGCAATTAGTTTCTCTAGAAGAAATCTGAGATATCTTCACTTTACCTTTGCTGGTAGTGGAAAGGAAAAATATATAGGAAGCCTAGGAAAAATCTTTAAAGAAATAAACAAAGAATAACTTCAGCTGATTTATCCAAATGAATGAAAGAAAATATTGGTACCTTTGATGAGACGATTCTATTATCTGGAAATCTCTGTGGAATGTACGCTTCAGCGCCTGGAGGTGGTTCACGATGCCCAACATAAATAGTCCGACTGTCCACCCAGTTCTCTTCTCCAGCACACTACGGTGGAAAAAAGAGTTACTGTGTCAGTTCATTCAGTATTTCTGCAGTAACATGAGTCACACGTTGAATTAACTAATCACATGCCTGACCAACATATACACAGCCACCAGCACATGACCCCTCACACTTTTGTCAAGTGAGTATCAGCTCAAGGTCACCAAAACACCTCAAGCCAAGTCAAAAGTCAAAACTCTGCTTTAACTGCACTTCACTTTCCCACAACATAATGAAAGAGCATCTGTGAAAATCACTATTCCGACTTTTTTGTTTATAACTGAAAAAAGGGTAAATGATTTGAGACTCTCAGTCAAATTAGGTATTTAGTAAGTATTTATGTGTTACTTTTTTCACCACTGATAAAAATCTGTGCTAATTAAAAGATTTTAATATATAACAAATACTTCACATTTTTGAGACTAGCCAGCCCTATCTTAGAATTTCATTTGCAGCAAAGTGAAACTGTTCTCCTGAAATACTAGTAGTAATGATTTCTCCACACATGAACAAGCTTAGTGCCTCTTAGGTTGCCAGGAAAAGACCTCAGCCTGTCAACTCAGAGCACTTCCTCCTCTATGAAAGCTGTAGAAAAAAAAATAGGTGTGCCAAATTTTCACATTCATATCAAACTCTACCACACCTATAGCTTCCCCAAAATTACTACTTCTGTGTTCTGTTAACTGTAAAAAAAGTACAAGTCACTGTAGAAAAGTATTTACACAAAACCAAAATACCAATTTATTAATTTAGAAGTTAATTTTTTGGGGGAGACATGGATTATAAAATGAGCATTCCTTAGTCTAATTCATACCTACTTCATGAAAAACATTTTTGAAGCACAGAACACATTCCTAACACTTGGAGAAGTCCAGGCATCAGCAACTTTAACATCATCATACAGTCAAATCTGAAGTAACTTAAATATGTCATAATTTAAACTCAAAACCTCTGCTTTATGTTGCACTGATTTACACATACTTTCATTGGGCATATTAGAGGGAAGTTTCTTTTTTGCATCTTCAACAGCTACATTTATTTACTACACTAAATATGTCCTAAAAGTGCTCCTGGGCACTGGTGCTTGTCTGCCTCTATAGCTGAACTGTCAGACTGACACTGAGCAAACTAACCCCAAACAAACAGTGTGACTTTGGTAGTTTACACAGCCAAAGCATCATTCCCCAAAGCAGCTGGATGCACCTGTGCTGTTCTTGACAGAATTTAATCATATAGATATGGTACCTTCTTTTCTAGCTAGTCTTAATGTCAATAGTTATAGGTCCATTTACTTTACTAGTAAATACTTGGCTAGTAAACTTAAAATTTAGTTCTCAAACTTAAAAAACATTGACCCTGACATTTTCTTCAGCAATTCACATTTACATGTGATTTTTCCCCTGCCTTTAAGTGCAACACAGCCAAAGATCATTTTCTACATAATTTATTGGGAATAGACTTATAAAATCTTGCAATACTCGGCAGATTTGGAGCAGTTAAGCTAATAAAAAAATTCTCTGTGATGTGCATGACTTTCTCGAGGCTGGCGAGAACATCAAAAATAAAAAAATAAAACCTATTGGACTCAGACTATTAACCACAAAACAGCTGAGTAGAAGTAAAGTAAAATGTAAAGTGAAGTAGAAGCATTAAAGAAAAGCAACTTCTGCCATCCCGGAGGCAGATACTAGAGGTAGACAAAAAGGACCCAAAATCTGATTCTTACACATGACAGAAAAATGAAGGCATTAAGTTCAGAAGATACCAAAGGACAAAACCGCAATACTATGCATAAAGCTAAAACCAAAAGTAAACCCCACGTTTTTCTTATGTGTTATTCAATTTCCAATAACTTCAAAGAGTCACTTAATACATTGTATGAAACTGCTCACAAAGGAAGTAAAACTGGCAGCCCCTCATAAGACACACCGAAGGCCCAGTCAGGGCTTAGGCTAAGCCCTGTAACTGCCCTGGCTCAGAGGGAGTGCACACACATTTCTCCCATGCCACATCTAGCACATGCCTGAAACTAGGACGTTGGTCAGTATAAAAATTGCACTGATTTTCCAGTCAGACAACTTCTCTCTTATCAAGTGGGCTTGTCAAAAAGTAGAGTGTCATTCACCCAGCCCACTTCTGAAGGCTAGGGAACATTCTTTGAGCAAGCCCAAAACATTTTGCAAGGAAGTAAGCACAACAATATTTCCATATTCCACCTTACCATGTTTTGTTATTGCCCTAGAAGTATCTTTTACTACTGTATCAGTACACAATCCATTTTTACCTTGTCAGTGCACTAAATGTACAATGCACACAAATTATCTACCAACACTTGCACCACTTAATACTCCCAGAAATGCAAGAGAATGTGAGATATTCCTGTAGAATACATGAAATTTTACAACATTTTTTTAGTTTTTCATTATAAAGGACATTCCAGACAAACACAACACAAAGATTACTCCTGATAAGTGAAGTGCCTAAGTTAAAAGATAATTACACAAAGGGCTAATGGGAATGCCACACAAACTTTGAATAGCAAGAAATCCCTCAGCTTCTACTTCCTGCTACACAGGCCCACCTTGACAATTTACCTCATAATTATTATAAACCAGTCCAACACAGCTTGACAATGGTCTTAGTTCAAAAAAGTATCTTTTAAAGTTTCACCATATGCATTGAGTCTTTACCATGACTCAGTTAAAACAAGCTTCTGAACCTATGAACCTGGGGAGACAGAGCTCTAAACAGCACTCTCCCGCCATTACTGTCAGTGCTTACAGGTCTGATAGCCCTGGAGTACTGTGTCAACCAACCACTCTAAGCAAGGCATTACTTTAAGCATCAATATAAAACGAAGACAATCTCTTCTATTAGCTTAGTTTGATCTGGTTTTATCACAAATGGATAAATTTACTACAAATGTACACTATATGTATATATATATATATACCACAAACCATAGCCAACTTAAACTATCTGCTAGCACTATGTTAAAAGGTTATAAAAAAGAAATGCACTTGACCAACCTAGTTTAATTTCAAACCTCCAAACCACTCACAGTCCAAGTGGAAAAACTAAGCATGCAAGAGTAAGGCTCTCTTTGCCAGTGAGGTAGAACTGCAATGCACAAAGTCACATGCACTGTTCAATATGGCAACAAGGCAACTCAGTTGTGTGAAGCAGAAAAAGATACTTTTAGAAGAACAGCACTGTAAGTCAGGACATGGGCCACGTAGAGAAATCAAACTACAGCAACTGAACATCCTGTAATACCAACCTCCAAAGCCAAACAGCCTGATCTGACAGTTCTTTTGGTGTTCTGGTATTACAACTTACAGAATGACATCAGAGTCACTGACAACAGCAGTCTGATGCCACTGTCAGAACAATTAACTATATTCACTTTTTTTTAAGTTTCATTGCTTAAGCCCCTTAAGAATATGTCCAATAAACCATATATATACACCTTAGCATTATCTGCTTCTATTTATAGTGTAAAGCTCAATGTACTGAGACCTAGTTTTATTGGCACATCAATGAAATATTACATAGCTTTTACTCTTTCAAGCAGGGTCAGCAACTGTGAAAGCAAAAAAGAGCAAAAGACTAAGGCACAAAACCAGAAAGTGAATACGATTTTACCTTAAAATTTTAAGTATTTCTGCAGCTATTTTTTCTGATTTAGAAAAATCCAACTGAAACTAGCTTGAGATTCACCTTCATGCTACTCTGGCAATTTTTATCTAGATTTAATTTAAACAAATGTATTACTTGAAAAGACAAGGGGCTTGGTGTTCAATGGGTGACACCTAAAGGATAAGAAGATGCTAGTGGTAGTTACTGGAAAAGGAACTGACCTTGAAAGATTCCAAGTCTTTCCACATATTTTTAGTAGAGAGACTTAACATACTATTTTGAAATCGGTGGGAACACTGAATGATATTTCCTAACACTCTACCTGAACTATTAACTCAGGCATCATTACCAGCAACAATCTTCAGTTCAATATCATATTTTCTCTCCAAATAATATAAACACAAACACTACTCAAATAAGGCAATATGCACTAAGTACATCCGAAAACTCAATCAATCTGCCCTGGTCAGGCTCTAAGCACATTTCGCTGAACAGTATTCTCTTCTACTTTTTGCTAAATGTTTTTTGATTAAAAGGGATAGTGCACTCAAACCACAGATTTGACAGCAACAAATTCTCAGCATCAGCTATAGCACTGTTCACCCAGGTTGTGACTCCATTCCTCCACAGAACAGCCTGGTGTTTTACTGAATCACGAATATTTGAAGTCAATTAAACAATTAGCACTGCCGTTAAAACTGCACACCAAACACAGAGCTGCTCAACCACTTTGGTGTTCTAGGATAACAAATACTGAAAAGCCATTATCACTCAGAATCTACAGGAAAAACTAGTAGTGCACAGTGTGAAAAAACATTACACATTACAACAGCTCTGCACTAAAGGCTCTCAGTTTCCAATTCTTCATTCAGTGAAGAGAAATAACTTTAATATCTCAAAGCTGTAATTCACTAAAGTGAAGAGAAGAAAGAAGTTGTTTTCCTTTCTACTACTGTAAGGAAACTGTCCTTATGTACTATGAGATCATATAATCTCATCTTTGTCTTCATTTGTCAAATGTACTGAGTACCTGCTCTTTTACACTTGACACCATTCTGCAGGAGTAGGTGCAGCCATCTCCCTTTGCAAACAATGGCACAGAATGCAGACTTTTTACCTCATCTTTCCAAATCAAGGCTTTTTAAGGGTAGATTTGATCTATAGATAACAAAAATCCATTTAAAGAAATAATTTTAAAATAATCTACATTTCCTAATACTGCTAATCAGTAAAATAGATTACGTTTTTAAACAGCCCACTTTTGCAAAAAAAAAAGCTCTAATTTGTATGTATTTGTGGAGATAAAGGGTGAAATTCTCATCCATTTAAAGGATGCTAGATTCCAAATGAGGCCAACTCACAAATACCTATAGAGAGAGCACTTAAACGTTTCATTTTGCTCATAGTATTATACTGCCCCTTCATATAAGTTGCCAAGCTCAGAATGAAGAGCATAACTTTGAAAGCTGTTCAGAAGGTCATATCTTGTATGAATATAAAAGAGCACAAATAAAAGAATTAATATAATTATCAGATAAATACCCTATCAGGTTTTATATTCTGAAAAAGGACTACCTCAATACAAGACATAGAAAATAAATTACTTCATTCACCTACAAGTCATGGACATATGCCATTAAATAGCTAATTTAATGGAACACCAAAATGAGCTCTTCAGAGGCAACCACAAAAAAAAAAAAGGCCAAACAACAACAAAAAAAGAAAAACCAGAACACCTGTCTCCCAGAAACTTATGACTAATTAACACACTTCCTATGGGTCACCCGTAATGGGATTGGTTGCCACAGAATATAACCACATCTCATTTCAGCAAATGAATTTTAAACCCTTGGATGATGATTTTTCTTAGAAATAACATTTGAAATCAAAACTCTCACAGTCAATTGCCTACAAATCATAGAATATTGGACATAAGTATATGCAGAGGGAAAAGAAAGAAGATATTAACATTCTTTAACTGCAAATAGATTGTTTTATTTATTACTCTCAGGGAAAAGATGTCATTAGAAGCAAAGGCAGGTACATCTTAACTACAGAAAATAGTGCCAGGCCTACAAGTTTCCCAGCCAAGCCATATTCTCCACTACTTAGTGCATCCTGGTTTTCTGATCTATCTTTCCACCTCCTGCAAGGGTCTTGTGCATGCAGAGGGGAAATGGATTCATAGCAATAGGCTGGAATAAGTTTTTGTGACATTTTTGAAGAGGAAATGGAAAAGTATGATGATGAAATTATGCAAAGTTCTGTAACTCACAGCTGTTAGAACAAACACTGTCAGAACAGCAAATGTTCCAGTTTCTGTAAAATATCTAACACTTCCATATGTGTCCTTAATATAAAGTTTATTTCAGCCTTCCAGTTCATGACTCCTTGAGCATTGTACTTAAGAGTAAAACATTTCTGAAGCTATGCTAATAAAACTATATTCCACTTGTGTCACATGAGCTGGCACAGGGATACTGCAATATAGCACTTGGAAGACGGTATAATTCCCCTTTCTGATTTCCAGTTTGGAACAATTTTTATCTGAATTCCCCACACTCTGTACTTTGAATGGTTGAATAATCTGACCTCCTGGAAGACAAAGCCAGTGATCTGTGTTCCTCCTAAAAAGGGTTACAATAATTCTTTGTGTCACATAGATAAAAACTCACCTCAGTTATTCAAGGAAGTCTGAGATCTTTTCTAAGCAGCCAATTTAATTTCCAAATACTGCTGACATACTGGCCTGTTAGGTAGAGCTATTTCTGATGTCTGTGCTTTCTCTTCGGGCAAATCTTTCATTTCCATGTTTATTTTCATGAAAAGTAGCAATGAAAGCGATGGGGATAAAAGTCACCAATTCCATCCACACATGCAATCTCCATCTAGTTTCATGGATTCACTGCAATGATGGTAAGGAAGTAGATCTGTGACGTATGTGAATTACTGGACATCTGGAAAAATGCTTTTGCTACAGTCTTCCTTCCTCTCAATGTACCAGCTCTGACACATTTCCCCCCCTGTTGCCAGTGGCACAGGGATACCATGTGCCTCCTGCTCCTCTGCCCAGGTCCAGTCAAGGACAGCCTCTACATGGAAATCCTTTCAAGAGTCTCACTTGCAATTTGAAAGGCAAATGAGAAAAAAACCTACCCTGCAAAATACAGTGGTAAGAGAAACTAGAAGGGAAAGTGTCAAATAAGACACAGGATATTTGACAGCCTTAGTACTTAAATAAAAATCACGTTTATTTCTAAGTAGCTCCAGACCAATAGCTGAAATTAAGGTTTGCAGAGGAAATGTACAGCTTCCTTAGGTGCCAAGAAAAGCTGTAAAACAACAGCAATTCATATTTTTAAGGCAACTAAAGGCACCTAAAATCTACATGCAATGACAGTCACTCAGTAGCTACAAAGATATTTAAGACAGCTGTATGGATACTTCAGAACGCAGAGATTTTTATTTTTTTACTCTTAGTTGCCAATAACTACTGTTTGCAGTAATCCAACAAGAAGAAGTCTGAAGCTATCAAACTTTTCAGGGTAGAAAATGGATATTTTTTTAAAAAACAAATTATATTTACAGATTCTAAACAGGAGGATGGAGGGAAGCTAACAGCAGATGGCTTTAATTCAAAAATAAGTATTAAACCCACAGATATGCCACACTAGTTATTTCTTTTAAAATGAACATTATTAATTATTAAATTGACTAAATTGTTAAGAAAAACCAAGCAAGAATACCTGTTGTGAATCTTCTCCAAGGAACAACACAATGCAAATGGACACAGTATGCATTGGCAAGATTTACAGGATCAGATGCAATGAAATCCATGCCTAAATGGTATTCTTATAGGACCTTCAGATTATTCAAAAGAAAATGTATTCTAAAAATGTGCTTTATAACAGTAAATTACTCTGGCTGGTTCTGAAAATGTCTGATGGCAGAGTGACACCACCTTCCAGTAGAATTTTTAGCAAACAAAAGTGGAACAGTAAAATTTCCCATCTGAATTCCAGGACAAAGATAGTTCATATATGGGCTTCTGCATTCTTCTTTTTATTTAATACAAGGGTTGTGAAAATGCCTCATCTGCATGTTCACTGGTCTTCAAATTGTTCAAGTAAACTATGGAAAAAGATAATTAACTATTGCACTCTGCAGTCTACTGACATGCAGCTGAGCAACAGACCTCTATTCCTACTTTTACTACAAAAATATAATGTAGTTTTGATGTCAGGAAAACACCTCCCCCCACTGTTAGCCTTTATCATCACATTTAAATCTAAAAAGTTCACTGCCAAGTAGCAACTATTCACTATCCTAATGGCCAGTGCCTATTAGACTTCAAAAGGATTTGAATTCCTAAGTGGATACAGAGCTAGCGAAGCTATGATTCTAGCAGACAGAAGGCGGGGCAACCTTCTTGTGTTATATGATGATACTGCAAAATTAACTGCTTGTAAAATGCCGGTCTCGCAAGCCACCAAGTCAGTGACCAAAGAATGTCCAAATGTTGTTACATGAACTGCTCCATCCATAATAATCTGAAACTTCTTACATATTTGTACTGGAGAATGACCAAAATATTTACCATAAAATCATCTCTATTTACCTTTACATATCTAATTATTTATACTTACTTCATACTGAACTACAGTTTCTTAAAGAACTGTGACTCAAATACCTTTTTGGGGTGGTTTTTGCTACACAAAGACTACTTTCAAAAAAGTCTCCTAGTATATATCTGTAGCTATGCTACCACACATACTTGAGGTCAGGCTGCAACCTTATCAGAAGCAAATAACCCAAAATAAAATTGAGAGAGAAAAGCTACCACATGGGTGCTACTGAACACCGTTCTACTAAAGCAATTGCTATATGTTAGTTTTCCACATCTATAAGGAGAAACCTAAATCCTCAGTAAAATTGGCAGGTGTCATGTTTTGACAATTTTTCAAATTAAGATCTCGCTCCTGTAGGCTGGTCCTGAACTTACTGGCCCTAAGGCCAGACTATATTAGTCTACAGAACTATCCATGGAAGTAAACAGGTATAGTACAAGTGCCTAGCTCTCCCTGCATTACTGGTCAATTTATGAACAGTCTGGAAGGCCTGGAGTAAGTTAAAATAACAAGACTAATAGCCAAATTTCCTATTATGAGTAATTATATTTTGCCATACTCCCTGCAGTATACCATGCAAATTCTCTCTTACATGCAATTAATTTTGAGTGCTATTTGAAGACTCAGAATGTAACCCCAGCACCCCTATTCTTCATCTTGAAGAAATCTTGAACTTGTAGCTCAAAAATAACTTGGCTGTTCAGAATAATCGACTAATTATGTAACATTAGAAGCTACCTAACATTTTCCTTCATCTCCGTGCTTTTTGTTGCACATCAGCACCAAATCTGATGCTGTTCAAATTCAGCTTGATAAACACACAGATGGCTTTGATAGAAGGAAGGACCCTAATTACAGACAGCTAAAAAGTTAATGAAACATTTATTTGGAGCTATTTGAAACACTTCCAACACACTTCTAACTCCTTATACATACAACAATATTCAAATACAGTTCTGAAACATTCAAGGAATATAACATTTTAAGCTATTACTTCCTCCTGCACTGCAAAGCAATATCATATGTTGAAGCATTTCAGTGGAAAAAGCCTTATGTTGACTCAGGTAAGAGGTCACAAACTGTATTTTACAGTTTTACCCACTAACACATAGGTGCTGCTGATGAAAAGGCACATTCAATCCTCATGCATAATGGTAAAGATGCTTTAAATTTTCCAAAATTAGCAGGCATCAGGATCATAAATCTGACTTCAGATAAAGTCTACAGTGATGAAAGACAAGAATTTTAAACTCATAAAATGGCATAAAGGACATTCAATAGCTTTGAGTGTTCACATCAGGAGTATGTGTAAACCTACTCATGATGCACAAGAAGTTTACGACACCAGTAAGTCCACAATTTTAGAATCCCTTTTGTTTTCATTGCACTTATGGAATGTGAATTTCATTAAGATTAAACATTACTTTACAATTCTTTTGATGCAGTGAGCTTTTTAATATTTACATTTACTCTCGAACAGATTTAAAGACTTGCAACTGAACAATCTGAAGTACAATAAATATTTCATAACTCTGTACTTTTACAAACATCAAAAGACTTCATGAACTCCTACAGTAATCAGTCAAATATTTACAAAAAATAAACTTTATCAGCATTTGCTACTAGCTGTGTTTTAAGTTAGATATTCATACAAAACCATTATTTTACAATAGAGCTATTTGTCATGTATAGTCACATACAGAATAAGAGATAACATTTTTTTAGAATTCATTACAAGATATTGACTGCTTAGTTAGAAGCCAGTTGGCAATTGCTAGTCAAGGAAAAAAAAAAATCTAGAAACTCCAGAACATCTGCTATACAAGTAACTAAATCTAACTCTAGAAAACAAAATAGTCAATGTTTAGCATTTAAAACAGTGAAAATGAAGGTTTATAACTAAACTCTTGGGAAACTGAAGTCAAAGAAACACCAGTATCTAATGCCCAAACAAGCAGGACACCAGAACTCAAGTACAGACTTTCAGTTTTTATCATCTTAAACCGTTCAATGAAGACAAGGTGAATTTTAAACCATGATATCATTAATAACTCAGAGGAAACTAATGATCCAGCAAAGGTGAGGAACACTTAAACACTTTCTCAACATATAGTCAGTCACCTGTAAGGTACTATAAGTTGATCTGCAATAAACGGCCACCTTGAGTAAACATTTCATGCTTGTAAAATACTACTAATAAAAGCATTGATAACAGCCAGAGAAGAGAACTCAAAGTAAGGTCAACACAGTACACCCAACACATAAGTCAAGCTCCAGTAGACTAGGTATAATATGAAAGACCATCTCTTGGTCAGAAGCAAAAATGTCCAAAGTATTTTTAGAACTGCAGCTACTTTGCACTTTAAAATGTTACTATGAGACTTGTATCAGTATTATTACACAATACAGGGGATGCTATTTTAAGCTTTCAGTGATCCATATGCCTCCTTTTATTTATATGTGGAAGACAAAATGTCCACACTGCACTTCAATATACCACAACTGTTCTGTGCCCTTCATGCAGAAAAGGAAAGGTATTTTTAAAGAAAGATTTTTCTATCAAGTCTAGAACTGTACTGTAGGTTGAGATTAATATATTCTGACTTGCAATGATTTTGATAATAAAAGCAAAGGAGGTTATGCAGGTTTGTCTGGGATAAGATGATAAGTGTAATCTCAACATACACGTGTCTGTCATTCAGTGATACAGAGAAGAGGTTTAACAACCTTTGATGCTGCTGGTTTCTGTGCAGCAGCAAAAGCATAGATAAAAACGGAAGAGAAGTCACCGATTTTTAGGCTTTGATTTACTGCTGCGACTTCTTTGATGTGGGGAGGGATGGAGGCAAGTAGTTACAACACATCTCTTAAAAACAACTTGTGATGGGATAGTGGCTTTTTGCCATAAAACTCTCTCAGGACTCTAGAATCTATGAAAAATGACCATATTTCCCTCCTAGACATATTCCACAACATCAACTCACATCTTTAAAAATCTCCCTGAAGAAATGTTTCTCAGACTTCAAAGCCTGATCTACCATTCCTTCCCTTTCCAATGATAAGCAAAGGAAAAAAACAAGAATAAAACTTAACCACATTTTATCCTCAATAAAAGGAGTCTCTATACCCCACATTTTGGGAAACACAAGTAGAAGTAAGCTCCCAGTACATGCTGGCAGGAAAGATCTCTATTCAGCAAATTTGATAAAGCCTGAGTGTACCTGTAGGGCATCACAGGCCCTACAGATCCTTCAGAAGCCAAATTGATATCCAGATTTTGGATAGCCTCTATGACAGATTATCTTAGGAAAAAAACCCCAAGAAATAAACAATTCACTTTTATAATAGAAGAATGACACCTGAGAGATTATTTCAACTGAACAAGTATCAAAAAACTATTGAACCAGAATCATCAGGATTATCTATTTTAATCTGCTATGTATGACAAGCTAAAGAACCTGAGAAGTGAAATAGCTAGATAATCATAAAAAACCCATTTGCTAACAATATCTTCTGTTTCAAATGAATACACATACTGAAGAAATGGAGTTATTACAACAGTAAAGACAGTCTTTTTAACAGATTTTTCCCTAGTATTCTTTTTGAAAACAGTCCAATAGACAAATGTTCTTTTAAAGTTTCAGCTTTCATGCTGAATAAAACTAATTCCCAGAAAACAGCGTGCCCCCTCATGTGTCTTTTCCTGCTGAGCTAGAAATTCCTGTAATGAGTCCAAGTGAAAAAAGCCCCAAACTAAAAAAATTCTCAGTTGCTGCAAAATTAGGTTAGGAAAACCAATGAGGACTTTGGCTTTTTTTACATCTGTGTGGAGGAAATAAGTATTAAGTATGAAGTGACTATCCAATACTATTTTTATACTGTAATATATATTCTAAATATTGCTTCTTTCAAAAGTACACAAGAGTTCTGTGCTTTGTAATCATTTGATACTATCTACAAATGAGGAAGGCTTCAAAGTCCAATAAACAGTAAAACTGTCAAAATGCTAAGCAGAGGTTTAGATCTTCCACATATCAGCTGGCTGCATAAACTGACAGACAAATGCCTAGAATTCAGTGACTTTAGGAGAGGCAGTTCTGTGCTCTCCCTAAACCAGCTAACATGAGTTTATTGACTATGAGGCCAATTTCAGTCACAACTGTGTTTGTAAACAAAAGTCTAATCATTCATGACATTTATTCTATCAGATAATTCTTTACCTTAAACTTTTAAAAACATTGAAAGCCAAAGGCAATCCCCCAATCAAATCAGAAATCCTTGTTCTAGACTAACTTTTGTTCCCCCCAAAACACAGTAGAATAACGAGATTCTAGAAATCCTACTTCACCCACAGACAGAAATACAGACTCCTAGTAAATGAGGCATGTTCGATTCCTGCAGAAGAGAACCTGACCAGTTTAGTAAAATCCACATTTCCAAATGTGTTTTGACAACATGGGGCACTCTTCAGGACATGTATCCTACAGGCAGGATCAGCTGTCCTATAAGCATCAAAAATGGGGCAAGAAACCAAAAGGATAGTGCCAAAAATAAAACTTCAGGTGATAGCCCAAGGAGTATTACTACAAATGAGATAAGTAATCCTTGGCAGTAGTGCCCTAGCTGGTAGTATCATGTCTTACAGGAGTTATTTCTGTCCACTTCCTAATACTTTCCTTTTTTCCCCCACCTCTAAACGTAAGAAGATACAAACCATAAGTAAGAGAAAATTTCAGGAAGGGAAAGTAATTTACTTTTGCCATCTAGACGCAATTAATCTTTCTTGTTTTTAGGAAGCATTCTATTAGACAATTCCTTAGAAATAAAATAGAGCTACATTTAATAAAGACAGAGGGAATACCAGACATAGATCCCAACCTGAATTGCCATAAGAGGCACAGTATAAACATAAAAGGAACCTCAACATTTTTTCTTATAAACAGCTATGACTAAAAATCAAGGAGAGCAGAAAATATTTTCACATTTATTTTACTCTTTAGACTGACTTGCATCTGAGGCCCTGCCACAGCAGCCGTATCAGTTACCATATCCAACAAGCACACCCCTGGAAGCAAATAGCTCCTGTATGTAGGTCTAGTGCAGAGCAAGATTGTGAGTCTAGCAGTTAATCTGTTAGCTCTTGTTCTAGTACACATGGTTCCTAAGGGGGTCAATTATACACTGTACATTGAATTCAAATGGAGCAAGTATTCTGATAAGAAGGGCTAATGACTTACTTTGTTTCTTAATGTAAGTTGATTATGTGCTTATGCAAGAGGCTATCCGGTGGCAGCTGGAACATTTTACTTCAGCTGAGCCACGGCCTCTCCTCAATGGGGGCACTGTGAGGTGGAAATGGCACTGGACCCAGCATTAGAAGGAAAGCAATGTTCACATCAGTTTGACAAGTTCTGGCAAACGCATGGAGTAAAGATATTATGCATCAAATTCACCCCAAGTGAGTTAAATCTGCTTTTGTTAAGAAAGCTTATCACTTTTAACATTATATTATATAATAAGATATACTATGGACAATATTCAAAAAGCCAAGGACACTGGGGTTTGAGTGAGGGTTTTCTGTTGTTTGTTTGTTTTGGTTGTTTTTCAGGGAAGATAAAACATTACAGAAGGAAGGAAACTGAATTCAACTGCAAACTTCTAGAAATAAAACTTTTGCGAGGACACTAGCTTAAAGCTATTAAATAGATAATAGGTTCATTTGCAACTGGGTTAAATTTTTATATTTACAGAAAGAGTAAAAGGTAAGTACAGAAGCTATGCTGAAATATATTTGCACTTAACATAAATACTTTCAAATGAGAACTGTTGAAGTCCTACAAAAAAGTACTATCAGAAAACTACACCTCCAAATAATCTTATTATGCTATAAAAATACTTCCTGGAGACAAATTCAGATTTCATCTGCACACACACCACACACATACACAGCATTCTCTCCTGACTCATAGTACTAAGCTCTATTTCAAAGGTACAAACTGCCAAAACCACCACAATTTTATTTGTATATGTTAGTTGAAATCTTGAGTGAACACAAAGCAAGTACTATAAAACCTAAGTACATATGTTAAATCATCTGTATTAGAATATATATCATCCCTCCCATATACTCAAAGAGACCATAAAATGATGCCTCAGCTCTACATAAAACCAAAAGTGTGTCCTTGTAACAAGTAATGCTAACGTTGCACTGTTAATGAGGAGGAAAAACAAAACAATAAATTGCATGTTTTCACTTATTCCAATGGAGCTACTGTGAAAAGAAAGGCTTGCTAACTCACAAATATAAAAGTTACAATGATCTAATGTCCCTGTAAGAACTGTAGTAATTTTCTTTGTAAGCTGCTTAGTAGTAATGATTTTTACAAGGCACTTCACTATAAGTCTGTAAATTTAGTATCAAACTCAGCTGGTTTAGAAAATGTTGATGTTGGTACTTGAGAAATAACTAGTGTTTCACTTGAGACCAACAAAAAAAATACAATGTCTCTACAATAGTGCTGTATCCAACTGATGAAGCTGCTTGCTTCAGCTCTACTGAGAGCACAGAGGTTACAACCACATTTTCTACTTCACTTATTACAGAAAAAACCCTGCAGTATCACCTTCTCAGAGAGCTTTTCTGCATTTGCTCAGGGAACTGAAATACAATGAACTTTTAAAAGCACTTTCTCTTTGTGTTTGTGTGCAAGGAGAAGTCAGTAGACCATGGAGATGGGAGGGACAAGGTGTCAAGCAACTTTTGCTGGAAAACCCCTATCATCTAACAAATACCCATGCCCTCCAATGAATGCTTAAGAAAGTAATTCTCCCTCTCCTTGTTGTTATATGCAGCTGACCATTTTAAAGGTCTCCATACTTTAGCAGAATCACAGAATGATTGAATATGCAGAGTTGGAAAGGACGCATCAGGATGGAGTCCAACTCCTGGCCCTGGTCAGGTCACCCCAAGAGCCACACCCCGTGCCTGAGAGCACTTCTTGAATTCTGTCAGGCTTGATGTTGTGACCACTTCCCTGGTGAGTCTGCTCCAGTTCCCAACCACCTTCTGGGTGAAAAACCTTTTCCTGATATCCTACCTAAACATCCCCTGACTCAGCTTCATAAGTGTTTCCTCAAATCCTGTCACTGGTCATGAGAGGGAAAAAATCAGATTTAATACCCAGCAACAATGATATTCAAATTCACTCTTGGGAGTAAAGAGAACAAATACTTTGAAGTTTGGGTTTTAGCTCAAAAAGTATTTAAATTTCATAATACCTTAACATACAATATGTCTAAAAAATACTCAGATCTAGATTTAAAGATGGTATATGAATTTTACTAATGTCAACACTGTGATGCAACTTGCTTTTTGTTATCCATTATATGGGATGTGCATTGCTTCAGCTGTCTATGGTTCCATGGCACAAAATACTCATTTCTATGCTTCTTTCAATTTAACCAGTATAAGGTAATTCTTCTAATTCTTAGACACTGTCTTTATTTCAGTGTTGAAGACAGAGAAATAAAAAGCCAAATTTCTTACAATGTAGATACCAGAACAAGGAAGAAATAGCATACTGGTTTTGTTCTTAGGGGTGTACAGTAATCTGTCTACTCCTAATATTTCCGTTTTAATTTTACATACTTACTTGCAATAAAAACTAACTATAAATATGTCCACACTTTGTTTGTACACTTGCATAGATATGAAACTGGACACATGGAAAAGGATTTTCCTCAAATGTGATGTTAGCTGGAAATCTTATTGGTAAAACACAACCAATTTAATCTCTTTAGTATTTTGGTTTCAGTTTTGTTTCCCTTTTAATCCCTCACCTTAGTGTCAATACCCTCACTGATGTCTCCACTGTGAAAGTCTAGGCATTTCTAAATATTATAAAGTTTAATAAAGCATTAGATTTAGCAAATATTCTATACTTAGGAACATTCTCATGCAAAAACATGGTTTTGTCTTGATGTCTTATGAGATATGAGCTTGGCATACCTCAGGTACATCCTAGAGAGGGAGGGACACCAAAGGCCACACCCTTGCAAGCCCTCCAGGAAATACCTACACTTCACATTTCTTTCTTACTTATTCACAATAGGATTTGCTAAGCAAATTAAACCAAGGACTGTCTGGTAAAATAAGTGAAGAGCCAGCAAGCAGACGGGTATATACTGAAGGAATTCTATTTACTTAATAGGGAGCAAAAAATAATTTGCATGTCCCCGGAAAGAAACCTAAAGCTCAAAACCTCTGTTATCTGTGAAGACACTGAACTCCATAATGCTCTCTTCTACTTATGACATAAAATGAAAATAATTCTAGATGATAGCAACTGTTAAGAAGAAAAATTTTAAAAAGCAAGGAGCATGGAGGAAGTCCGTACAGGCCAAAGGACTGTGGAAAACAAGTAACATACTAAGGCACTGGCTGAAGGAGGCCGGGCAACAGGATAAACCCACCTGGGGATTGAGCTCCAGGCATGAGGCACGAAGAGGGCCACGAAGGGGGCCACTGGCCATGGCTGTGCCGGGCCGGCCCCTCCGGGCCCCGCAAGGCCCCGCTGGGAGGGCCCGGGGGGAGCCCCAGGGCCAAGGCAGGGCTGGGAATGCAGGGCAGGAGCGCCCGGGCACCGCCAGGCCTGCACAGCGAGGGCGCCAGGGCCAGGCAGCGCCCGAGGGAGCAGAGAGCAGGCTCTGCCCCTAAAAACACAGCACCACGCAGACAAAGCTCTCGGTGTTTGCTCTCAAATGGCTGCAGAGCCCCCGCTGCCAGGCCAAGAAACCAGCAGACCAACAATTCCAGCTCCAACCTCACAAGGGACCATCCACACACTCTCTAAGCATTCACGTTCCACTGACAGAAGAGTGTTTGAAGCGTACGCACGTGGCTGAAGGAATTTGATCTGTATGATACTCCATTTCCTTATGTTAAACATTTTTCCAAACAACTTATTCTGAAAATCTAGCAAAATCAGCGAGTTTCACACAGCTGCCACCCTGTTTAGCAGAGCACGTGCTCCTAAAAATCTGGTCTGACAGACAACATGGAACATCACTGAAGTTTCCAGTCCCCGGGGCCACCACAGTGGCTACTGCTGTACAGTGTCAGAATGCCATGACCTGGCAGAGTCTGCTGAAATCCTGGCCTTGGCCCCACTTACAGGGGATCTAATCCTGGTTTGGCAGACCCAAGGACATGAGTAACTTAGTCATCATGGCCTCAAATGTGTGACAGATGCAGGCACATTCACTTCATAAAGTCTCTCTCTGGGGAAAAAAAGACATGAAAAAATTGCATCTTCAGTACAAAACTGCTGGCACATGTTAAAATTCCCCCTTGTGACAGCAGAGTCACGTTAATGGCCTTTCCATAGCTAATGGCCACATTGCACTGCCATCACCACCAAAAGGGTTGAGCAACACAAATCAAGCTGCTTATTCCATCCCTTGTAAGATTAAGATTAGTATTAACTGAGAAAGCTTCTTCACCACATCTCATAAGATGCTGTGAAAGCAAACAAAGAAATCCTAAAAAAAATTATAGCACTGAAGAGAGAATGAATTTCAAATTTTATTTATAGAAATAGAGATAGGAAAGTCATTACTTTCAGTCTCATCTAGTGAAGGACAAAAAAAATCCCAGTGAGACAACCTGTACAAAAAATACTGATTTGCACTGGGGATGCAGTCTTTTAGAATGATGATCACAACAACCTCTTGCTGTTGCAAGACACAGAAGTGTCTTCTCCTTTGCTATTCTGACGTTCTGAAGACAGGTTATTTTCCCATAACTGATTCCTGGTATGATTTCACCTCTGTAAACATATTTGCTCTAAATTATGCATTCTGTTAAAACTGAGCTTATATAGTTACACAGGACAGACAACACAATCTAGTCCCTTACTGCTACATTGTTAGCCTCCTAATCTATTGTTTTCAGTTCTAAGCTTTTCTTAATACTGCGGATCAGTTCACACCACTGAATCAGTTAAACTATCAGTACTATACAAGAGAACAGCTATTGCCCCCTCTCAGCACCTGAAAAAGACAATGACAATACTAGCTGTTGCACTGATTTAGTAATTCTTTATTTCCTATGGTAAAACTGGGGAAAAATCAGCAACTACTACACATGGAAAGTCCTTTCCTTTAAGGAGAATCATGGTTAAGTCAACTGACAACTGAAACAATTGGGTTTACATTTTTAAAACAATACATTTAACCTATACTCCTAGCCTTTTAAAACTTCTTTACACTATTATTCAACTACCTTTGTTTTTTATACTGTTACTGAAATTTCCACAAGCTAATGAACTCCCTCAAATAAGGCTTGAAGGTGGTCTGGAATTGTGTGTTACTTTAAAGTACTACCTAACTGTAGATAGCATCTCTGATCATATTGCAAAAATCTTCTATCTCTCCCATTTTATACAGAGCCAACATATGGCCAGGTGTCTGATTTGTCTTCTTCAACATCAGGTAAGTAGTTCCAGTGTCTCTGAAATTATCATACATCAGAAGATCTAAGAACATGCTTATTCTTTTGAAATGCCTCCAAAAAGGCTATTCCTCTTTTATTGCTTGCTTGTCATTATTGGTTCGTGCCATTTCCTTTTAAAATTAGTGGCTCTAATGCTATTGATTTAAGAAGTTCCACTCCAGGGAGCTCACATTAAATTCAGTCAAATGATGTAATGTATTGGATTGTCCCATCATCTTAGTTCAAAAATTCTCTAGGTTATGGAACAAGGCTGGGCTAAGAAAAGAAATCACCTTGGCAATTCCTTGGAATTAATAAATAAATCAGAATGTCCATACTTTTCCTTCAAGTTACAGCAAATAATAAAGCAATACACATGAAATCTATTACTTTAATTATTTTTTCTCATTCTCCTGTATGTCAATAAGAGAGCAGATCACAGCTGATTACAACAATTACTTCCAGTGATGCCAGTAAGACCAATCAAAGTTATGTGAGGCTGTTTTAAAGATATTATTATCACTTTTTCCTAATGAAAACAATTGAAAACTTTACCCAAAATTGAAATATCAATTAGCAGATGTCTATTTTGCAACATTTTAAAACTCACATCCTCTCCAGACACTTGCTTTGTTCCAGGTCTCTAAAAAAGTTCAGCCTTTTCTTTAAATATCCCTAGAATGACATTTGATACCAATACACCAGAATTACAGGTCAGCACTGTGTTGTGTGGGCCAAACAATAACAAAAGGTGCTTTCTCCTTTCAGAAAAATGGAACAGAAAATAAAAGCACTGTAAGATATTTCAGTTTGCTCAGAATTACCCCAATACACAAGGTAGTTCTTTACAAGTGTTTTCTACAATCATTTAAACACCAATTCTGAGTTTTCATAATTACTGTGAGAATGGCAAACACATGGTACCTTTTTTAATCCTAGGAAAAACTCACTAATTCCATCATCACTCGGATCTTCCAGTCAACTTTCCTGTGTTTTTCCCACTGCCAGACAGAGCCAAGAACCAATACTGCATGTCAGCTCAGCCTATTACAAACGCTTCCTTCAATATAAAACCAAACACTCAACTGAAGAGAAATGAAAAATCAAAACAAAACAAGAGAAGAACTACACATGCTGAGTAAGTAAGCCTCAGAGCAGGATCTAAAGGTTCCTGAGCTCAGGCTCTGGGAAATTGATCCACTTGAGTTCTCAAGGTCAGTAGACCTTCCATATTCAACTTTCAAGCATAAACAGAAATCCATCAGAAAAAGGCAAAGTGGGAAAAGTTCTCTGGTCACAGATTCCTACAAAAACACTGCTAACTTTGCAAATTCAGAAGGGTGATGGATTTTGTCAAACTATGTCTTATAATACCTAGTAAATCCTGTCTGCTTAATGTGTCTCTTTCTACATAAAACTTTGAATGTTCTGAACACATTAGACATAACAAAAGTGTTTGAAGTTGATGAAATGTGGGTAATCTTCATGATCCTTGAGAACAAAGACCAACTGTACATAGGTGGAAGGGCATGTTAGGTCATCCTTCTTTAACTCCTTGCACTTGGATTGTTACTATAAGCCGGTAAAGAGCAACAGCAAAGAAAAGCCCAAGGCACAAAAAGCCTCAAGCATATAAACCTTTGTCTTCCACTTATCATCACTTCCAACTTCTACTAGGAATCTATATACTACTAGACAAAATTAAATCTGATACTGTTCTTCACTGAAAATTACTGTAAAGCCAGTCAATGCCACAATATTCATTCTCATTCCTCACTGGACCAGAAGTCATCAGAATGACTTCCCTCTTTAACACAATTTCCACAAATCAAATATGCATAGGCAACTTTGGCATATCACCAAAGGTATAAAACAAGCCATGTAACTGAAGTTTTTCATACCACATCTGAGTTAACAAGCTAAAGAGACAAAAATCAAGTAATTTTAGAATAAACAGTGACTTGACAAACCATTTTGTCATCACCAAAACCCTCCTTTTCTGTAGGACATATACCAATCAGCAAAAATACTTCATTCTTGAAGTCAGGTATTAAGGCCTTCAGAAATCTTACACATCTCAATTTGTTTAGGTAAAATAAACAATTACCACATTAACTTCCCCCCATCATTACTTCTCTCTACATAACACGTGGTTACTCCTAACTGTAACAATCTTCATTTAAACATGGCACAAACAAGCAAAAAAAAATGTTTAAAACCCTATAAGATTCTCTCAATGTGTCTTTCCCTACCCATACTTACTGACATAAAGCAATCTGTATCTCAGATTTTTCTTGCTATATACATGAATAAATTCCTCCCTCCCTCAACAGTTGAACTAACTCTGAAGAAATACATAGCCCCTAACCAAAAATTTTTACACCGTAGTAACTTTCATATATTTGTGATGATACTATAGAAAAAGCAATGTTCTTTCTGAGAAGCTTTGCTACCATTCCGTGTCCTACCATCCTTCACTCACAACACTGCAGTGATTGCCCTATTAGTCCAAAAGGCACAAGACTCTGTCCTATTTCAAGATACTGCAGTGTTATTTTATTGAGTATAGAGTACTTCCTAAATATTGCTGCATTTAGAAACCTAAAAAAATTTCTACCCCTTCACTCTATGTTAACACAAATAAAATAAAAATGCTTTGTTACAGGACTATGCTTGCTTTTTTCTTCTTCGGAAAGCAAAGTACTCGGAATTACAAACTTGAGTTTCTGTGTTCTGCTAACAAGAGATTAGAAGTTAACAATGCAGCAACTGTTACAGAAAATAAGACAAACACGATATCCGCTAATATCTACTAATATTAAAGCCTTAAAAAAAATCTGCAAAAAGAAAAAGCAATCTACTGATCTGCAAATTGCAAATACTGCAGGTTTTACTCTAGGCTTCACAAAGGAAAATTTGAATTAGATTTTCATATTAAATACAGTGCTACACACTGTCAGGTTAAAAGAAAAAAATCAGGATCTGAGTTTCCTATGCAGCTCCATTCTTAACTGTATTCAAAATAATATGATCTGAACAGCTATGCTGGGAATGATTCAGGATTATTCTAGAAGAAAATGCTTTTATTAATTAAAATGGACCTTCTTCCATGAAGGAAAAGTAAGTCACAGCATAAGCTGTTAGGTCACCCAGACATAATACAACAAGCAATATCCTCTTATGCAATGTCTCTTGCTCTACCTTTAATACAATTTAAATTGTCACAACCTGGATACATGGAAGGGGAAATAGAGCAAACATCATAATCTAACAGAAAAAGAGTTTATTTTGTAAGACATATGAAAAGATCTTTAAACATGTCTTGTAGTTCCATCTAAGTTTTGTTCTCTCAAGGCTGCCATACATGAAAATTCTCTCTTTAAAATGTACCTATATTTTAATAAGATCCTTCTCTGCTGTTTCACTGTTTATATTACCCATCTCAGCTATGAAAAGTTGCTTTCTATTGTCTTCCACCTGTGAAAGCATTTTTCGGCATTTATACTGACAAAAAGACTTCCATCAAAAAAATCAAGTCTCACACTGTGCTCTCAAAACTAAGCCGGCCCATCCTGTTCTTTGCTGACATGCAATTCTAACGAAACAACAAAAAATCTGATCATAAACATACCTTAAGAACCTTCTCACTTGAGATCTGCGTGAGTCAACACAGAAGTAGCTTTTAGGCTGTTCTTTATTAAAGAGAACCATGAGCTAGGTCCAAGATCAACCCAGCAGCAGGACCACACACCACACTGCAGCACAACGTGTTATTTCTGTAACAGTCCCCCAAAAATGATTAAGAATGTTACATGGGCTGGTGTCTAGGAGAATGTGTGTGCAGGGAGGGTGGTGTTTATTTTCCACAAACAGAGATTCTCAAGTCTGTTATCTTTTCCTTTGAACCAGAACAAAAGAAATATACATACACACAATATTATGTGGTACAGGTTTAATGTTGGACTTTACAATCTTAGCTGTCATTTTCAACCTAAACCACTTCATGACTCCATTGCCCTGCACTGTGCTACAGAGAACCAAACAACATTCAGAGTAGAACAACAGTTCTGCTTTTTTGTGGAGAAGCACCAGATAATTAAAACATGGAAGCTGTGATGTGTCTGGATGATACTCAACATGGCAAGCAGGCAGGCTGGCCAGTAAAACAAAGTAGACCTACAGCTGGGGACTCTATAGGACTAAGGCCTGGTCCAGGTGGGGATCATCCACACCATTGTACAGAAACAACCACAAGAAGGTTTTACAGAATAGTGGTACATTTTGATGACAAAACAAAGCTATATACCAAAAGAGGACTCTGATATTGTACTTGAACACCTTGAGAACTGTAGCAGAAAATGCAGTAAAATTTAATCATACATACTATAAGCTGAAGCACTTCTAAGGACTAAAAGCAAAAACTGTGGCTATAAACTGGCAGTTCATCAGCTGGGAGAGAAGTGTACCCATAACACCTTACAGGGCATGGATGGCATCTAAAAAAAAAAGTATTGTTCCTCATTTTAAAAAAGATCAATTTAAATCAAACCAGGCACACAGCAGGTATATATCAATAATCAGAGAGCTTTTGTGATGAGAAGAAATTAACCCTTCGTCTAGGAAAACCTAGGAATCCATGATATTTAAGTGTAGAAAATGTGTGTTTTCCTCTAAAACACTAATTAATAAAAAGGAATCAGTATTAAACAACAGTTTGGTTTAGAACAGATATGCACAAATTGTCTGTAAAGCTTGACTGAAAATGAAGATTCCAAACAAAGTAGTGAAATTCTGGTTGTAGAGGTTTTTTATTTTTTTGCATAGAGGTACGAAAAACTTTCGAACAGGGCAAAAAAGTTCTAACAACTCTTGAACTTTGTAAACTGATGACAAAAATGCTGGCTGGTTGCCTGGAAAATGGAACTTTATATGAAAGAATAAAAGCCAAAATGCATCTGGGAGAAGGAAGGTACTGCTCATCATTTGCTCACAAAAACAATTCTCTCACACAGAATTTTAACATTCACTTAACATTCCACTGAAAAATTTTAAGTCCTAAGATATTTTTCATTACAGAAGCATACTCACTTGAAATAATATGAGACTTTATTTGATTAAGTCTATAGAGAATATTTCAGAACAGGGCCCAGAAAAACATCACCTGCCATCTGTTTTACTAGAAACTTTCTACCAAGCATTAGATATCAAATTGCTTATCTAATCTACACTTAAAATGTTCTTCCACCCCAAAAGACCTTCTGCTGACAAATAGGACAAGACAGATGACTACACCTATAGACATGTATTTAATATATGTATTGTGCATTCAACAGAACTGGCAATAGTCAGAACATGCACTTGTGAAACAAACGGAAGAAGTTCAGACTTTGCTGATGTCAATTATCTAAGCCTAGTAGCCTTGAAGCTGAAGATCAGTACACCTACATTAACAAAACCTCAACACTAAGAAATAGGATAGCCTTTTCTAATTGCCATGGATCAGCTTTGGAAACAAAAACAGCACAGTTCATTAAGAGAATAGTACAGTCCTAAAACGTTCAAGCTTTCAAGCTGCAGTACAAAAACTAAAGTCATTGAAATATCACTGCCTACCATTGAAGATACTCCACTGGGATAAGAGCCACCACAGGTAAATTTAATCTTTTCATAGGAATTATTTTTAAGTTCCTGGGTAAGTGGCAATATTTAACTGAACAACAAAGCCCAGTGTTAAAAAATTAAGTCCAAGTGGCATGGCTGTTCTTTGCTTAAACAAAGACCTGCCCATAAGGTACCACTGGACTCCTGCCCAAGGAAAGAGTGCCTGAAACTGGGAGTATTCCCCACAGTATTATATGGGGATGACACATGATGTCAGAAGTTTCATAAACAGCTTCCTTAATTACACTTACGCTGTAATTACCTTAGTTTTGCAATAAGATTGCTACAAAACATATTTAGGACTAAAAAGGTGACAAACTAGAAGCAACATGCAAACAATCATCACTGTCTGTAAGGCAAGTTGTTCTTCCCTGTTAAGATCATTCATAGCCTGCAACACAGATAAATGAAGCAACTTCTGTTCTCACTTCACTATAATCAAGTCAACATTATGTCACAGTGTCAGCACCAAGTGATCTTGCTTCTGACTACACAGCTGCTGCCTAAAAATACAGATAAAAAATAAGAAGGTGAGAGCAAATCCATAAAAGTGTCTTATGCCTCAGAAGGTGATGGTGCTTCTTGGAGGCACTTTGTGTGTGCTGTACTCACTGAATTTTTCAAGTATAACAGGTCATTCTGGTGAAGAAAATCACAGCAAAAAAACCCAGCACAGCTGTCTAAACCTCCTAAGCTATAGCTAATGGAAAGCATCTACTTCAGCCTTGGAGAGATCCATAAAGAGTATTCTGGGAGGCTGTCAGACAATATTAACATATTCAACTTCCCACGAAAGTCTCCACTACAATAATGACCTAACTGTAAGCAAGAGACAACAAGTGTGCTATAAATATTTATAGCTGGCTTAGAATAACAGAACCCTTATGGTTGGAAAGGACCTCCAAGATCAGAGTCCAACACCTTGGATCACCACCTTGTCAATCAGACCACAGCAGTAAGTGGCACATCGAGCCCTTTCATGGTTTCTAACTGCATTTGACTCACAGGCCAAACACCACCTATGTAGTGGCTGCAGGCAGCAAGAGCTGACGTTTTTAGTGATCCTTAAACTTCAGAACCATACTTGGTAATTGCTAACAGAATCACAACCAGGCATCCTTGATGGCTCTCTGGGTATAATGAGCCCCATACTGCCAAAGCTGAACTGTGTTCAACACTGCAAGGGAGACAATTCTTGGGTCATAGGAAATGAGGGGACAAAAGGGACAGGACATTAAGAAATGTGAGTTTACACCAAAGGATTGTCTAACATGAGGCTGACGGCACACTGTCTCTGTAAAGCAGCTGTCCAAATTTGTCTTGAAGTGTAAATCAGACTTTAAACTCTATCTTAACTGCAAACACAAACATATTCATGTAAGGCACCCAGACTCTTGGCATAGTACTAACATATATGACAAAGGCAGCTAGGAAGACGGCAAAACCACACAGAATTTACTGTGAGGACATGGCAATAAATACAAAAATTATCTTGACACATTTCTATGGAAGCTTATTTAGTACTCAAATAAGACAAGTTCCCAAAACCCTGCCTGATTTTATTAGCACTGTAAAGCACTCTTCAGACATGACTGTTCACCAGAGACAGACATCAGAGGAAAGAACTTCACTCTTCTGAAACAAGAAGAAATAGATGTGACAGTCAAATCCAGCTTCAACAAAATACATTCCGAGCAAAGAAAATAGGTTAGCACAGGCACAAAAATACATCATGTGCAGAACGAGACAAAAGAATTGATGTCGAGGAAGAGAATCATCTCAAGAGGTGACAGGTGCCCTGAACATAAGAAGATCAGTATATTCTCATTTTCCATGCAATTCTTGAGCCCTTCCAGGCAACAGTAATATCTGCAAGACAGCACCATATAACTGAGTACAAGAACCAAGAGGTTGGAATGAAGAGGGGAAAAAGTTAAAGGAAAAGAGGAGTCATGAAAATGAAAACAGCAAATAGGCAGAAGTCCGGCGAAAAAAAACCATGTTTCTTCTGAAATAAATCTGACACTTTGATGTCACTAAAATGAACTTCCTGGTAAATATGATTCCACATTAAAAAGGGAGTTACACGTAACAAATAGAGAACCTACTCTATTCCTGATGGAAATCCATTTAAGAAAGACATGCTCTACTAGCAAATTGCTAAGCAGCATTGACACTCAAACAATGCACAGATAAGGTATTTATTTCATACTTCCTAAGCATCTCTAAGATTATCTGTCATTTTCCATAGGCATTTTCTGTTTTCTGGAAATAAGCATGTAACATGATTTCTGCCACAACTGAAGAGTTTTTTCTTTCAGAAGCAGTGATACAAATACTGCAATCCACTTACACAGATGCTTCTGTATCTTAATTTTAAAAACAGGCCCTAGAAGTTCCCTGAATAATCTGAAACCATGTTCTTTCCACACATTAGAGAATAGTGAGTTCAGCTTTGGGATGATATTCTCTGAGAAATACTAATCCTTCTATGAACTACACAATTCTCCAGACAATTTCTGCTGCACTGGAATGAAAAAAAACATGCAAACCTCCTTCCTCCAGTAACAGTGACACCTAAACTTGACAGAATCACCAAGACTTATCCTTAGTTATGAAAAGAAAAAAAAGAAGTCTGAACCTCATCCTTTCAGGAAGATATTTTAAGTTTAAATCTCAACTGTTCAATGTATGCAATGTCTTAAGGAAAATAAAATATCAAGCATTAAGAAAGCAAAACCTGGCAAACCACTACTTTTCAGAAAGTGTATCAATCTTCCCCTCTTCATATCATTCCTTCTGTTCAAATAATTGAGTAGTATACATCATTTTAGCCAGTGACCCACATTACACAGCATTAGCTGGTTTAACAATACTTAAGTAGAAAAAGGGCTTAAGTAGCTTACTATATAAATGGCAAACCACAAAAAACCAGACAAAATGAACAGAGGCAATTTAGTGGTCATGTTTCAGTATACTGTCTGACTTAACAAATAAAGCAATATGAATTCTAAGTATTTAAACCGATTTGGGCATTTCCAACCAATCAGGAATTATCAGGGGTTGATTAAATGAAGCATTTTGCCTAGAGACAAGACTGGCATGTGCATACAAATTGCAAACGAAGCCAAACATTTTTACCTTTAGTGAAATTGTTTTCAACAGTCAGTCCCTATAGGAGAAGCTCTCCCTTCTCTCTGCAGACCTAATCCTGTCGTACCTTATTTCCCCACAAATTCTTGCACAAACTAATCAAATCTTCCTGTAAAAATATGTTTTGAAATTGTAACTGCAGAATAAAAATGAACTCTTGAACTTACACCCACAAATATGCAAATATTTCCTGCAATAAAAACAACTAGGACTAAAATGGCAAAACTTCATTTTTTTAATTAAAAAAAAAATCTAGATCTGGTATGGACTAGACTGTTTTAAACTGGAGTTTAAAAATTCCTCTCTACAGAAAGCCTTGAAGAAATTCTATACGTTCAAAGGCTTAAGAGCAGTGCTGTGGCAGTACTGATCTTCAAAATGCTCTGAAAGTCCGGCCATGATTACTAACAGGAAACATTTGATAGGCTTTTATAAAAGCTGCTTTCTTTGCATAGAATAATCTTAACAAGAGTTCACAAAGAATTTAACTTGAGATAATTGTATTTAGCTTGCTTAATATTCAGGTGACTTTCACTATTAAGATATAGAGTGCAGTGTATCAGTCATTAAGATGAGAGGGCAGTCAGTTCTCATCTCCATATACAAAACTTGACTATTCTCTCTATTCAACAAAAATTTAAGTGAAAAAATAGGTTTACAGCATTAAGTAGACATCCAATTTAACAATATTAAGTCAGGAAATTATACTACCATTTTAAAAAAATGCAAAATCAAGAATCCAGGCTTTATTGCTAAATGATGTATTCTACATGGAGAAAAGCTAGTACTCCACAGAATTTTGGGTGATCCTCAGTTCTAATAGATTCAAGCATACCCGAAGTCTCAGCTACAATTTTTTTCCACAGGTTTTAACTTGAGGAGAAAAGCCACAATCTTTCAAAAGCAGTTCTCCTGTGATACAATTTATAACTCAGTAAATTAAAATATTTTCAATTTGTATCAATTTCCCATTGTGATTTTTGTAGTATGTGTCTCAGCATAATTTTAACAACAAAAAACCCACCACCAATAACCCATGTGCAAAACCAGCATGTTATAGCCAGACTGTCTCTGACAAGGTAAAATTTAGGAGCTTTTTTTCCTCTGCCCCAAAAACTCTCCACCCCCCCCATTTTATTTCCCTTCACACACTTCCCTAAAAACTGTTCAGGAATTTATATTAGCTGTTTGCACAAATTAAAGGAAGGGTTAATAACCTCTGTCCTTTACATCAAATTTAAAATTAAAATGAGTCCTGGCAATTTACATTGGATGATCAGCTTTTTACTTTACTACCCATAAGACCTAACAGCAATTTACAGTAGGTGGTCATCAACCACCACAACTCACAGGGAGGCAACTATTCTGCTAGTCCATTAGGTGAGTCATTCAGGGTGACACACAGGAATATTTTCATAACTGAATTTCTAACACCTTCATTCTTCACAAAAGCAACAGTGCTTTAGCCATTAACCTGACCCAGAAACACTCATCAAGGTCTCTGAAGAGGAGACCAGAGCTGTTGCTTTGGGCCTGGAGAAAAGTGACTAAATTAAAGCTGTTCTTGTTTTAAAGGGTTTTCACTACTGTTTCTCCTGAAGTAGATAATCAGGGCTGTAGGTGACTAATACCTCTATTAACAAAGTTGTTTTTCAAGTTTCAAAGCTCATGTGCACAAGTTAGTCCACATTTGCCTTCCCACATGTAGTTAATAGAAACCCCAATTTCCTAAGTTTTACACAGGACACAATCACTCAGCAGAATTACAGACACTTTATATGACAGCCTTGAAAAGTCAGCTATATTTGCAGTGTTTTATTTTTTATATTTAAGCATTAATTCTTAAACTGATCAGGACTCTTCTCTAGGATCTTCTGTGACCTTCTCTATAAAATCTCCTCTGCAAAGCATCTTTTAGTATCATACAGTAATCCATATAATGGAAGTTATCTTGCAATAAAGTGCTAGAGAAAGGGGAAAAAAAGGCACAGAGACACATGTTTTGGGTCCCTTTTCCAAAAGAACCTCATGCTTAAGTTTAACCCACAAACTTTCCTCTAACCACTCAATCCTGCTTAGCCTTCTCTCCAACAGAAGCCAGACCATGACAATTATCCCACTCATCATGACTAGTTTTACTCATGGACAGGAACCAAAGATGGATACAGCATACAGCATGCCAAGGAAGAACAGTAATGGTCTTTTCTGTTCTTATTCTTTTCCTAAACCCTTCTGCCTTCAAAGTTGAAACCTGGAAAGAATTGCCCAGAAAACAATAACATTTCTGCCAAAGGTTCACAACTAACTAGGATTCTGTTAAACCAGACATACAATCAAAACTGTTTTCATCCTCCTCCTGCAGTAGGCATCACGTTACAATTAGCAGATACGAATCCCAGCAGCTATTTATTGTCCAGTATCTGTCTACTTTGAAATTCTTCTGGAACATCTCACAATTAACTTTGGATTGTGTGATTTTGCATTCCTAGCTGAATGTCAGCACACTTTGTTCCTTTGTCTAGAATATGTATCAATTTGCTGAGGGCACATATCCTTGAAGCTCCCATTGGAAAGACCTCTGTGGAAACTGATCATTTAGTTTTACCTTTTTCTCATCTTTGGGCCAGTTATTAATACAACAGGAGGTGGTTCCTTTTAATCCACAGCAGCTGATTTCCTTTAAAAGCCTTTGGCAGGAGGTCTTGTCAAATGCTTTTTATAAATCGAAGTGCATTACACCAGCCATATACTTATTCCTCTCCCTCCCTGTGCCCTCCAAGGACTCTAACTGCTTTATGATGCATGACTTCTAGCTAAAAAAGGCCATCTTTTTTTTTTTAACTTGATGCATTTAATAATTTTTTATGGTACTCTGCTTTCTTGAAGCACTTAGTTCTACTTCTTTCCTAGGTCACCGTGGTATCACATTTACAGTTTGCATTCCTCTGGTACAGTCTGCTGGAAGTGATGGATTACATACTTTGGACCAAAAAATTAGACACACATCTGAGGTATTTTACATCTTGAGTAAATTTTAACTGTTTTGCATGATGTCCTGTTTATACTGATTGCCTCTCAACACAGTAATTAAAAAGATCTTGTTGACCATGCCTGTAAGAAATTCTTCAGTCTGAGAATTCATGTACAGTCCTCCAACAATCAACACTTCTGCAAAAAACTCCTGTGGCTTGTCTGCTGTAACAGGACCCTCCATAAGAATTCCCTGATGTGCTGGCCACTGAACAGACCACAGCCTTCCTCACATTCTTCCTGTTGTCAGTGATGTCAGCAATTATCTTAGGGTTTTAATTTTAAACCTGTCATTCTTCAAACAGTTCTGCTCTTTGAAGGATTACTACCATCATCTTTTTTCATTCTATTTAACCTGTTGGGTAGAGTTTTTTAAAATTTCTTGACACGTTGCTTCCAAGCCTCCAATCTGTTGTCTTGACATGCAAGACTCTCCTTCACAGCTCTACCTCTTCATTTCTTCTTACCTGGCATCACTGAGTCTGAGGCTTGACTTAGTTTTTAGGAAGAGGAAGTATAAGTCTTATTAAAAATTGTGGGAGTATTTTTATTCATACAGGAATGCCATATACCAATACAACAGAGGTAATTTTATTGAGATAACTGCCAACTAACATCTTGAATCAGATTTCCTGCACTGCCTAAGATGAACATTTCCTCTTTGTTCATCAATGCAGATGATCAAAACCCATCTTAAGAGCTGAAAAAAGTACTGTCTACATCATATTCAGTAGTAAGATTTGTTCCTCCTCCTCTATCCTGAGTAAATGAGCTCTACTTAAGTTTTTTACCAAAACTTCTTTTGCTTTTTTATGCCTTCTAGCATTTTTTGTAATTGTCAGTATTCTGATTATGTGCCTAAACAGCACAGCTAGACTATTAGTCAACAAAAGAGCAGTAGTATTAACCCCCTTCTCCTTTTAAGATGTATTTCAATCCATTTAAATTAATATATCTTATTTTATCCCATTTTCCTTAATCTTATAGCATCTTTCCACTAAAGCAACTCATCTGTAATGCATTTCTACATAATCACACCCAGATACTGTAGTCTCTTTGCTCATCTCTCTTCCATCAAATTTCTCAAAATACTTACAGCATGAGTAAGCTCATTTTAAAATAGTTATTTCAGTCTACTACCTCTTTCAAAAGGCACACAGCATTATGGTAAAGGCATACAAGATTCCATGCTTTATCAGGACTTAATCTGACAATACATGAAAATTCAGAAGAGAGACAACACGAAAAAAGGGACAGGAGTATTTTCCTTGGCCTTTCATCACTCAGTGAAATACTACCTAAAAAAACCCTTTTCTCCTACAGCTTTCAGTTTAAGGAATGATAAAAAATTTATTACAATAAAGCTAGTATACTTTTAAAATTTCATTACAGATTTTGACAACAGGCAGAGTGCACCTGTAGTCCTGGGGACTAAAAAGAAATTCTTGCATTTTTAATTCACCGGTCCATTCACTACTCCTTCCTACATTTCCCAGTAGTTCTCCACGGAAAAACCTTTTAGCCCCTTTGCCACTTCCTGGGAGGTGTAGCAGCACACCACCATCATTCAGCAATCCTGCTTCCCAAATACTGCCCTAGGACAGCCTCTTCTCAGCCATTGTTTCATGAGCCATTGCAGTGTCACCACCAGCTCACTACACCCAGGCACTCTGCATTCATCTTCTCTGACACTACCAGACTGTGGTTGAGAACACCTGAAGAGTTTGTTGCTCACCTGAAGCATGTCTTTTGCTCAGTATTGGCTTTTTTCAACTCCCCTTTTCTATCATCATTGCTTAACCCTTCTCATTGGCAAGTCTAAATGAACTTCTTGGGGTCTGGAAATTACTAACAGCATGGCAATAATACAATCTGACGCTACTACAGTTCAGTAGTGGATTTGGCAGTGTAAGGTTAATCACTGGACTCTATGATCTTTTCCAGCCTAAATTATTCTGTAATCTTACACCTTGTAATAGTCCTGAGAAAACAAAACTTGGTTGAAACACAACAGCAGACAAAGCCACCTACACTGAAAGCAGGTGCTAACAAATGCCCAAAGCTCAGCCAGAACATGGCAGCTGGCAAACCTCACATATGGTCTGAAACTGATTTTGCTTCAGATGCGCTCTGGGTGGGATATGTTTTCTACATATTTAGATATATGCTTCCATTAAAAATGTTAGCACACAGCAAATTACTGGCATTCTATTTATTAACACATCAAATTAAACTACAGTGCAACCTTTACATTCTGATAGACATTTCTGATGTAGCTCACTAGCTGTCAAAGTCTGATGCCTTTTGTTGCATCCTCTTGAAATGTCAAAGTTTTATAACCTACAGCTATTCTGTCACTTCATCTGACTTTGTATATGAAATAAATGTAGTGGGCATCAGATCACTGCATTTGGCCTGCTTGAAGGATGAAAAATTTGAGTCACAGCTCAGGAACAAAGTAATATAATGTGGCAGCCTCTTATTAATAGCATGAAAGGAAGTAGAGCATGGAATATCGTTCTTATTACACCAAAAGTGACATATTAAATTATAGTATGCTCATTTTTTGTCAGATTATATAGTCGTTGCTCCTAGAAGGACAGAATTAGAGTCTTTGTCTAGCTTTTTAAGCATGATAAATTTTTCCAAGAGTTTGGAGGCTTCTTGGTTTTTTTTCTTTCAAAACTATCATGACTGGCAAACTACCTTTAATAAATATGCTGTTAAACAGAACTACATTTTTTAACCAGTTTTTCATTTTTGTTCTACTTCAACTCTCTTGTTATTAGAAGAAATAGTAGAGTATCTAAAGGTATAGAAAGCAACCAAACAGAACCCTCAACCTAAAAATTAGGAGTTTCATTGCTAGTCTGACACTGTCCAACTCTCTAAGTTTCTGCTTTGCTCAACACAATGTCTTCCCTTCCTTCTATGGAAAAAACACCTTTGTAAGCATAGCTGATGATATACACCTTCAGCATGCCCCAACACATAAAACCTGCATTTGAGCCAGTGAAATAACGAACAGTCACAAGAAAAAAAACAAGGTGAAGTCTGAATAGAACTACCTAAAATGTGAGTAAAGCCACAGACTGCTCACCAACCCTGCACAGAAGCAGCAGAGGACTGCTCCCCCATTCAGTGTCGATTCCTTCACTGTAGGCACTACAATTAAAACAACAAATTGGAGGATTCTCGGGTGCTGACCTAGCAGGGAGGTCTCAAGATAATCCATAAACCTGAAGATACACTGCTCCCCCAAATAAAAACAGCTAAAAAGTAGTAGCTTAAATTTGCTTTCATCTGTTAGTTAAAATCAACTACTTGATATTGGAGAAGGGAAAACTTATTTTCCATACAAGCATACTCTGCTTTGTTTTCTTCCACATGATGTTACAATTCAGCTGTGCATTACTTTATCACCAACCACAAGAGGTACCACATGCAGGTATCCAAGTAGAGGTGAAGGAGACAGACAATGTATGAGATTAGAATGGTGTACTAACTTCGATACATTGATGCAAATACAATGAGCAATTAGAGCATCACATTACTTACCTTTGCAAACCTTGGGAGTCAAAGCTAGACATCCTATGCTTAAGCTGTGCTGATTGCCTAAGCCTTTTAAAGAAAGTGACAGTAGTAAACAGGAGAAATTAAGATACTTGCAGCTGATCTGAAATTTCAGCCTGAACACACTAAGTAATTTTACAACATTAGGCAAAGATATGCCTTTTCTTAACTGGTCTTCTAAGTACAGACTTAACACCAACATCTGGATAATGGCTGAATGGTCTCAGGTAGGGAGAAAGGGATAGCAGGCAGATAACTGCAGAGTGCTTTGACTGCCTCCAGAGCTCCACCCACCCTGCAGCATCCCAGCCACTTCTGCCAGTCCTCTCCATGGACAGACCACCTGCTGCTGCCCTGCACAACAGATGGTGCTGAAAGATTTAAACCTCTGTTTTAGGTTATCAGTTTTATCAGAATGCCTAGTCTTACTGAGAGCATTCACTAGACAAATTCGAGTTTTCAGTGTCACCACCAGGTTTGAGGGACCCTGGCTAAGTTATTTATCCTATCTAGGGCTCTGTTCACCTTGCAGATAAAAAAACTCCAGCTCAACCAGATCTGGAAACACAGACAGCAATTCACCAGCATTTACTTCCTTGGTAAGTCTTCAAGCATGCCCATTAGTGACCTAGCTAATCTCCCAAGGTCAAAATTACAAAAATTCTTGAATGTATTAAATTATTTACATACTGGACTGGGGTGGGGCACCACACATGTCAGTTTCTACAAAGCTTTAATTCATCTGATACCAATTGTATACATAATGGCTGATCCTCCTACGAACCAGGCATAAATAGCTAAATAGCTGCCTTCTTACAATTTAGACTACAAACTTTTACACAGTCAGAATACCAAAATAAAGATGAAGAATCTTAATTCGTAACAAAAATACAATTGCTACCTAAATATCTAACAGTTTTATTCTTTTAGTCACTCTATTCTTCAAGGTCTCTTGGGAAAGTAAAGCTATTAGTGGCATGCCATTTTCAGCTCTAAGATGCCCAGATGACCTCATGTAATAACTCAATCTTTGCTTTCACCATTTACTCTCAAGATTTAAACCAATATAAACTTGTTCTTGAGAAGTATAACCTGCACACTAGATGCCACTGAGTGTCCTGCCTTCATTTTTGGTGTCTTAGATTTGTCTTAAGACAAAAAAAATTAAACAAAATTTAAGAACAAGTCAGATACAGACCCAAAAATTTAAATGAACAAATGTTTACTTGCCACTGGGAGACACTTGTCAAGCTCGACTTTCTCACAGTAGCAGGCCTGATGACTGGAGAAATGAGAGCAACACTTTTCCCTTGAAGCAGACTCAGCTAGTGTGTAATACCAGTTAAAAGGAAGGATGCTTCACAGACAGTATCGCTGCTGGAGAGCACAAAGGCAAGGCCACTCCATAAGATGTTAGAAAGCTGTGTCAGTAATGGAGAGTGAAGTTGCTTTCCACAATGCATAACAGCAGCATACAGGATGCATTACAATTTGAAAGTTTCAAACATGCACACAGAAGTAGCAGACATTACATCAGAGGCAATCCTGAAATCTCAAGGAGTCTCAAAGTGATTTTTTTTCCTTTTTAAATACACAGAAGTATCTACATGTACCATCACAATACATTGTGTGGGATTTATCCTCTAAGATTAAAACATGGGGTTTTTTCATAAGTGCAATAAATGGCAGTAACTAACAAGAACAATAACAAAGCTCTGTTCTAAGCTCAAATAATTTACTTAATCATACTTCAGGCAACTTTTAACCTCTTACTAAATAACATTGTAGTTCACAATGCTACAAGATTCAGAAAATACAAAGGAGTGGAAACTTTGTATCGATTTTAGAACATATTTTCTTTATGCAGGCAATGTTTTCTTCCTTCCTCATTTATATCCATCTCTACTGCAGCAATATCAGTCCAAGAGTCACATTACTCCAGGTCATCAATGTTATAAATATGGCACTGTAGGAAGGAGTCATTACTGTCTGAGCAGCTGCTTCTACTGATTGGGCTTTTATCATATATCGCTGTAGTAGGTGAGGAGTCTAATGTTAGCACGGCAGTAAATGGCAATATTGCTAATCAAGAAAACAAAACACACTTTATATCAGAGCGGCATCCTTCACACTAACTGTGCTGCAACAGGAGCCTTCAGGGATTTATGCAGAAACAGAAAAACAATCCTCACTTCTTAGTTTCTCACACATCCTGATGCCCCAATACTCTTTAGATTGCTCAGTTTCAGAAAGAGTTCTCTTTATGCAGGGAACAGCATCCCTCAGTAAGGGTCCTAACAAACAACCTATGGAACTGGGTCTAAACATTCCCTCGGGTTTAATTTTTAAATCTACACTTGAGCTGAATAACACTGCCAAGTATTTAATTCTTCCAATGTTTTAAATAGTTGAAGTATGAAATTAAAGTCTAAGTCTGTGACATATGCTCTGATAAACCACTCTTTTACACCATTTTTAAGGTTCTGCTTTCTCCCTACCTCCCTTCCATACCCAAGTATAAGTCTTCACTTACCTACTACTTTTCCATGACAAATGTTTTTATTATATCAGAACTGGCAAATGCATGACCCACATTAGAACACAAAGCATGTAGAGATCTCAAGGACAACACAACTCTGCATGCACCTGCAACTAGTCAAACAAAAATAGTCAAGCGTACTAAGACATAGAAGAAAAGCATTTTCTAAATGGACAATACTTTTTATAGCTTGAAAGCATGGCTTGATTATTAACCATTTTGGAACAATCTGCTCTATTACCCTTTCTCTAGGATGCTTTTTCAATCAAAATGCTATCTAAGCTAGTAACTTCAACTCCTTGAAATAAGATGAGGGAAAACCTAGCAAGAACAGTACTTTATTTCAGTGCTCCTTTCTTACCATCACCTTAAATAAAAGAAAACCCATAAAAACTCACATTAACAAAAACCACCAAACAAACAATAAGCAACCAAACAACCTCTGAGGGTTCTACTGAAAGAAGAACATATTCTGAAATTATTCTGCATATAAGTAAAGTAAAACTAGCAAGATTTATGTTTGGCTCAATGTCATGAGTGTTTCAATACTTCATTCTCTACAAGCAAACCCATTTTGGCACTTTGAAGAATCAGAAGCATACACAAAGTTAAGTTTTAACAAAAGTCCACTTAAGACCTTATGTCAGATAACTTCTGCTGTTAGTTTACCAGGTGATAGACCAGAAAGGCTCCTACACAAGGGACAGGCTTTTCCTCCAAACTGGAGGAAATAACGAGCCTTTCTACAAAAGGACCAAACTAATAGAGTATGCTAAAAGCCAGGGAGAGGTCTCAAATTTCAGACAAGAAAGGATAGCAGAGAACTGCAAACATCTGCCTATCAAAGACTCTTGAGCATGAAATCCAGGAAAGAAACAGTTTCCTCAGAATTCTCAGGCACAGAAGCAGAAAATTCCAAATGTGGATTCAACCAGACATGACTCAGAAATTGGCTGTTTCTTTTGCTAAAGAGATCTGCTTTTTCTGCAGTACACATGGGAAGCAACATTTAAAAAATGCATGCAAAACAAAACCAAACACATTTTATCATTTGGGAAACCGAGAAATTATTTCAGAAGCAAAAGTTGTACATTCAAATAAGGGAAATGCAAAGGGCTACTTAGAAGATAAATATGGAGACTCTAAACAGTGACAGCACTCACATTTAATTTTCTTCTCTGAACACTTACATGCTTGGTATCTACAAACTGCAATTTGTTTTCACAAAAAAATTTATGTTTGTATACACATACATAAACTCACAGTATACAATCACATCTTTATTACCCCAAAAGGAAACAGCTTAAAATAAATTGTCAAGTCTAATTCATACAATGTTTCAGAACACAAGAAGTCCAGTAACTCTCTCCAGGTCCACTAATATTAACATGCACACATCTACTATCATGTCTTTTTTTAAAGATATAGCATGCACAACAGCTGTAGAAAATTAACTCACAGGCTCTATTTCCATCCCCCCAAAGACATCAAGATAGTTTAAAGCAAACCTCAGTAGATTTAAGCCAAACTACTGATTTTTAAAACCCTGATCATTAAAGCCTTTTTAATGTTGCAATAACATTTGTTAATATTCATGTCTATTTATAAAGACTACCTTATACTCTAAAAATTTAAAAAAAAAAAAAAATCTCTCAATAGCAAGGATTCATGCTATCTTGTCCAAACTAAAAAAATAACAGGCTCATAAAACAGAGTAATTACCAGCATTTTCAGAGGTGACATTATTTGAACACAAATACAATGCTTGTGCCTTGAACTACTATTTTGAAAGCTCACCTTCTACAGAAGTGGAAAACAGTCAGCCAGATATAAGCACACACTAAGGGCTTCAGAATGGGTTTATTTTAACAGAAAACAGAGGAAACCCACTGGGATGCAATATGAAAGCAGGAACTTGGTTTTTTTTTATGGAGTTTAACTTCAACGGGTTCTACTTTGAATCTCTCCTAATTTGCAAAGAGGAGTTTGGATCATTTATATTAAAAGTTGCAGAACATACACATGTGTTTTCAAATAAAACAATGTATTTTCACTCCAGATACACTCAAGCTTGTGAAAGACAACTTAGTTTCTTGTTCGGAGCATAATAAGCAAAAAAGTAAATTAATAGTAGAAAGTAAAAGAAAATCTCAACATCAAAAGTAAACTGCAATGTTGAGATATGTTAAAAAGTATGTCTGAGCTTTTCACTTTAAAGAAGCATTATTCCTCTCATGTACAGCCTGTATTTGTTTGCCAGGCAATCTTGCTCATTCTTTTTTTAATATTCTAAAAACTACAGGAGCTTCTCACCAGACCAGCATTACACTTAAAGGTCTACAGTGACCTGTGTAAAGGCCATCATTAGCACAGACTCAGCTTTGCAATAAATATTTATTATTCCTGAAAAGAGCTGTGGTGCCCAGGGAAAACAAACAAACAAAAACCCCAACAACCAAACACTCACAATAAAAACAAACACCTGTGAAAATGGTAATGCTGAAACAAAGCCCTCTCTCTTTCCAGAGAGCTAACTCCTTAAATAATGGGCCCTTACTGTGAAAATCCAGTAAGCCCCTACTTCAGAATCTTTAGAAATTTTCACATTTCACCTCTATTTTAACACTCTTCATCCCACACCTCAGAAATCAAACAGTAATAGTGAGGGAGGGGAGAAGGGACAGATACAGGGTGTCTCAACTGACTAAACACCCAAGGACTTGCACTTGAAATTTTTTGTCTCAGGATAGAGGGATACCCACTTTTTTTTTCCTTTTTTTTCCTCTTCTGTAACAACTTTAGCCTCCTTTACCTTCAACTCACTACCTCTTTTCTTCACTTCTTCCCTAGTCCCTTTTGTATTTGAACAAAGAGGAAAGAATACTTCTTGCATGTTTCATTAGATGCTCAAAGAATCAACCATACCTGCTTCACTTGCTTTCCCCTTACACTGAAGTTACAGATATACCAATAATCATTTCTCTTTTAATACTAGTTAAGCACAAGGGAAATTCGTGTTCCCATGAGCGTTGAAAGACATGTCTGACATATTAAAAAATATTTTTTAGCATAAGTGACAGTTCCATTATTAAGACTTTCAAGCAAACAGTTCATGCTTTTCAGATAAAGTGTTACAAAGCAAGGTCTCCAAAAACTGAGTCAGCTGAAGTATGGAGTGACAGGAGAATTTCCATCATTCAACCTGTACTACAGCTGTGGTGCCCAGCTTATCCACATCTTGGATAAGGATGTATCATTCACAGTCATAAAAGTAGGATTACTTAGGTTTTTATCATGCTTAAAAACCACTCACACCATTTATGTCTTAACTAAACTGAGACCTTTACTCCTAACATCAAGGTATAATAAAGCAAACAAACCATATCTCCTTATGTGCAGCATTTCATAAATAATTTAAAATGGCAATTTCACTTCCTTTAGATCAGAACTTAGCCTGTTGAGAACAAGAAATCTTTACTATTCTTATTAAATATTTACTATATGGCTGTTCTGGCATCCTTACAAGAACCACTGCATACAAATGTTATGCATTAGAAAAATACAAAAGCTACATTTAAAACATTTAAAAGATGCTGGCAAGTGCACAATAGCTGGAAAATGCAAACAAAGCTGACAGCCTAACTTTCACTGCTGATTCTTTCCAGGACAAAAAGCAGCCTCATGAGACAGCTTAACCCTTTGCTTTAAGGTCAACAAGCATCAAATAGTTTTCCGTAAAATGGACATTCTTCACTACCTGAAAAAAAAAATTAGAAAAACATTTTTAGTGAAGCAAAAGACAGCCAATGCTTTTCCAAGCTTTCCATTGGTGTATGTTACAAATCTAGAAAGGTCACCAGTGTTTACCATGCTCCATGCATGCAAAGAAAATGTATCTATCCTCCTCTGTCAGCAACAGTTCCATTTTCAGAATAGCAAACTTAAACCTAACTAGGTGTGTTACATCTACAAAAAAGGCCATAAAATGAAGAATACAGGAGCCTTAACAATACACTTTCCTCAATAACTCATCCCCTGTCACCCAAGGAAAGTTTTAGCTTATACTAAATCTGTTTTTCACCAAGCTTTTTACACAGTTGTCCTGGTGGTAATCATATAGCCATGTGTCAAGGCAACAGGCACATAGAGCAATGATTAGACACAGCAACCCCACTGCAACTTCCAGATTTATCCCAATCAAGGAGATACATCTTGCACTGCAGCAATAACCACAATTCCTGGGGTTTGGCAGGCTCAGCACACACTGCAATGCAATCTTTTACCTGTGAGTCTCTAGCAAGAGGCCAAAAAAAAGCATGCTACCCTCAGGCTCCTGCTGGCTCCATAAAACTGCTACAAGACAGCTTTATGTGCCCTCCTGCAAACCATGTGCCTGTAAGAACAAGCTTCCAGATTTTAAGTTTCATTTGAAGTGACCCAATAGCAACCAGTGTCCTCACAAAAGCTTCCCAGTCTAAACATCAGATCATTATTTAGATAACCTAAAATCTAAACCTGACCTGGACAGGCCAAAATAATGCTGGTTGGGAATGTTTCCAGGTGGTTCTCCCAGGTACAGAACTTGCTTCACAGCTAGTAGGCCAGTCAAAGTTCCAAAGCCTCAAAGACAGCAAGGCACCTGTTTCAAAATAGACCTTTATTTTCCAACCCCTTCTAGCAATAAGCAGCCAGGCTGCAACACTGACCATCCTGCAATCCATTTCTCTGAGGGGACAGGGTGAACACACTAACATTTCCCCTTTGTACAGAACAAAGTAGCCCTGAGCTACCATAAGCTAAACCCTACTGTGCTCAGCACCAGCTTTCAATCCTCTTTTGCTGCCAGGCTGAATTGCCACTTTGAAATGCATCAATCAGATACACACTAAATTAGGAACTGCACTTCTTCCTAGCACAGCCTGCCAAGACAGCTGCAGCACTGTTTTCTGTACTAATCACTTTGAAGGTACTAAAATAAAGTTTTGGCAATGATGTCCACTAAAAGAAGGTACTCCTGTCATTACTGGAGATAGCGATCATTGTGTTTTTCTTTTTACTGTAAGAATGTCATACAAATATATATTTAGTAACCTAGTGTGGCATAATCCTTTCAATCATATACTTCAGCTCAGTTTGAGGGAGATAACAAAAGGCGGCTTTTTTGGCTGTAGTTTTCCAACCACCCAAAGCAGTGGGATCTTCAAAGGAAGCAAGGGTCAATTTATCCTTCCTGTATAAGGCCCCACACAGCAACAGCTGATCTGGTCAGCTGGGGATCAGATGACCCAGGGCAGACTGTGGGAAGGAGGGAGGCAATGTTTCTGTTAGAGCACGGGAACTCATTTGGAGTTGACTGTGTTGTTCCCTGTAACTTCTCAGTAGGGGCACATACACAGAGATGGACAAGGTGGGCAAAGAACTGCAGAGAGACGCTCCTGGCACAATCTGGGCTCAGGGAGGATAATAACTGTGGAACAATGAACCAGGAATCTGAGCAGAAAGAAATCTTTAAGAAGGCCTCTACAGAAGAAACAGGAACCCTAGTAAGATTACCTGAGGCAGCACTAAAGGGAAATTGAGGCACTGGTATAGGATGCATCTGGATTTACAGATGAATTCATTATTCTGACACAGTGCATAGAGAAACAGAGCATCCTGAACCATCTGCAGAGGAAACAAATGCTGCACAAGCGCAGCTTTAGCAAGCTAAGTGAGGCTCTTAGATGTCCTCCAGAGCAAGGGTTGTTACACTTTCTGAGTTTAGGCTCAGAATTAAGCCTTTTCAGGAATGTCTCCAGTATTTTAAAGACTAATCCATGAAGCATCCATGAACAGTGCAAAATAAGACCAGATGTTTTAACACATTTGCTTATAAAAATAAACATTATTAGCAAAGATTGTTTTATGTAAATGGATTGTACTGGGCTCAGCCTTTCCAAACGAGTATCATTAATTCTTCAAAAGTCTACTCCAAAGAGAGGAAGGAAAATCTTCCTCCTGGAGTAGCCTACCAAAACTTTCAGATCCTCTTTTAGAAAATGCCTCTTAAGAGTGCATCCCAATTTAAAACACTTAGCAGGAGCAGGTAGATTCACTTTGCCTTTTATTTTTTAAGAGTAAACTCAAATCAGAAGCAGGAAAGCTGGCTTAATTTGCCAATTTAGTGGTCAAGTTCTAAATAAAAGTTCAATCAAGCTTCAACTGACCACATAAGTGGAGAACAGAGGAGTATTTATAGCCTGGTCTCCCTCAACCACCAGCTCAGAAACCACAGAAGGACACATTACAACACGCGACTTCAAGCACATGATATCAAGTACTCAAGTTTCTCTTTCAGCCAAGGACTCCCACTCTTCTATAGAATATTCTTTCACCATTCTTCTCTCTTTGATATTTTAAAATAGACATAGAAACCTACTGCATAAACCCGAATTACTTTAAGAGAACATGTCAACTACACCGAAATCACAGAGGTTTTACTTTTATATTTTCCTTCCTAACAGTTAAATACTCTTCACCACCTTTTTCTCAACTTAAGGCCTGAGATCCTTTCCAAAACTTGTGATCTTTTAACCCAGTAAGAAGTGTTTCAAGAACAGCTTACTCTTACATGGCCATTACCATGATCCAGTATGAATGGCATTGCATAAATAACTCTGTAACAATGTCTTGAGTTGATGCTATTTTCTATCTTTTTACCATTCCCACACTCCCCAAACTAAACACATGTAGTTTCAGCACCTAAATGGAGCTCCAGAGTAACCCCTCAGAACACATGCACTCATCAGTGCTCCATGATGACAACGATCTTGTCATGAAAGCTGAGACAGGCCAGCTTAAGTCTCAAGGGCACAAGCATTTTCACACTATTTGTTACTAATTAAAGTCTAGTAGCTTTTCTTTTCCAGCCTCTCAGGTCACACACAACAGCAGTTTCCAAATTAAGTTACAGGCATGTAGCTCTCACAGGGCTTCCCAGGCACAGCTCCCTCTCCACCTAGCTACTCACTACCATCCTTCTCCAGGCTAGAACTTCCTTCGGTATTATGAACATCTGAATTAAGGTACATGAATCAGACAGCTTAACAAATTACTCATGACTTTGAGAAAAAGCATTTTTGAAGGAAAAAGGTTTTGTAATAGGCACAGGAGTTAAAGAGAGTAGGGAATGATGATAATAACCATGCATAGGCTGACTGCAATAATTTTTTTTTAACTAGAAGAATATGAACCAGGAGAAATATGTTAGCCTGGTTAGGTGCTCAGCTATGAAAGCCTCAGTTCCACCTACAGTAGTTTTCACTGAGCAGAGAAGCACAGGGAAGTTGTTGTGAACCTTTGTGGTAGTGATCTTAAAGCACAAATGAACAAACACACCACACAATCTAATTACTGCTGTGGAGCCTCTGGGTCATCACTTAAGGGTGCCATGCAGCTTTATCTACAGGACCAGTTTTAAACTTTAGGATGTCTTAGTACTTCCATAGGCTCAGAGATGAAAAATAAGATGGCTGCAAAAGAGGCAAGAGCATTTTCACCTTTAAATTAAGTAGAATTCTCTTATTTTATAATTAGAGCACGGCAGGTTAGAAGGGATCTCTCCAGGTTATCTTGTCACTTTTTATTGAAAGAGAAGTAAAAAGCGTGAAGCTTTTTCAGACTAGCCCGATATTAACAAATTTTTTTTGTTGCTTGTTTTAGAAATGCTGAGTTTACATAATTATTTTCAGAATTAATTAATTCCAAATATGATTAGTGAAATAGATTGTATGCACCTTGTCTTCATGCAAAGCAAAACTTTTTAAGCATTTGACACTGTTCTTCACATTTAACCAAAGACACCAGTCGCCCAGAGCTGCCTGTGCTACAGACTTTCACAGTCTTGAAGTATTCCTGCACTGGCATCCTTATTTCTATGAAACATGTTCTCATAAACACAGGAGGAAACATTAGGCATTTAAGAGCTGTTCCATTTCCCCCGCACATCATTATGTTTTGACTGCACTTAGAAATTAAGCAAGGTCAAGTCACATGACATGTGCTGCAAGAGCATGCACATCAGAGTCTGGGGAAAAAAAAGGTGGAGTTAATTCCTGGTTGGTTTATTTTTAAGTAACATTCCCTCCAGTATGTAGTCCCCACATAGTTCTCCTCATTCTATATATCACCAAGCTTCTTGACATTCACACAAACTATTAACTCCAATCCGTCTCTCAATTACTTTTCTGATGCCAGCTGCTACTCACAAAACAAGGCAGTGTGCCATGATATCAGCATCTTGCCAAATCAGCCCCTGACTCATCAGTCAGCACTCAGGGATGTCACTTCATTCCAGTGAGAAGCACTACCTAGAACTCTGGCACTTGGCAGCACTGCTTTCCTCACAGCAAAACTTGTTACTGCTTTACCCATTTCAGCCTCAAACGCAGAGGAACAGAGCTGTCTCTCCAGGAATGCACCCACACAGTCCCTGCCCAGTGCTTTGTCACTCAGCAAAGTGAAACAGATGTCTCTATGAACGAGCCAACAGCACATCCCAAGAGGGAAGGCAAGCACAAAGCTGTCTGTGCAGCCAGAGCTCCTTGTGACAGCTCCTGCACGACTCCAGGAGCACACACCACTGCCTCAGCTCGCTCAACACTTCTGCTTGGGTCTTTTCCACATCCTGCAGGAAACTGAAGGCAGTCCAGATCACACCTTTAATCAGTTTAAGGAAGAAGTGACAAGATGCAGCTGCCTGCAGCACCACAAACAGGCTTTTTCACTCCTGTACTGACCTAACTGCCCAGTGCCGGTGGGAAGCTCCCTGTGCTCAAGTCCACGTTCCCTCTTTTCTGCTGCACATCTCCAAGACACAACTATGAATTTGACAGTGCAGTAACAGTTTTCCCCTTTATCATATAGTGATAAAGAACAGCTACAAGCCATATAATCAAGCAGCTGCTATTCTGCAGCAAGAAATAGTCATTATAAGCAGAATTAAGTGGTCTGACTGCAGGCAGAGGGAGAAAGCAAAAAAAGCCAATACCGCTGTCTTACTAGCCTTAAAGGTCGGCAAGTATTTGCAGTTCTCTCAATGACTCAACTATAACAACAACTCAAGCAAACTTTGTTTGGCTTTTGTCACCATTTTTAACATTTAAGAAAGTAAATGCCTCCATAAAAGCATTACTATTTTCATCTTAAAATACCTTAGTCTGCAAGAAAACAGCAAAGGAATACTGATACTTTAATTCTATATGCCCGGCAGAAATTTAGCCTCAAGTAATTTTTTTAAAAACATATTTTCTATATAGGTTGCCATAAAAGGTCTTTAAACAAGTTACAGCAAATATCGCTAACAGAGTAAAAATGCTGAAGGTAAGCTCTTCATTTCTTAGGAAGTAAGTCAGAGGTTTAAGAACATTCCTTTTAGAAAAAAAATAAGTTTTAAATTTGAGACCTCCTGGGCTCAAAGAGGCAGGAGATGCAAAACCACAATCCAGACTGCTCTTTATAAACATGTCTTTCTACCTGCCTGTGCTCACTGTGCATTGCTTCCCAAAAGCATGTGAAGCTTTCCTATTGCCTCTGTGTCATTACAGCCAACCAGCAGGGAAACATAACCTCCTTATGTCAGAGAAAAGCTTACAGCATCAAGAAGTCAACATATTCATATTCATGAATCAGCTTAAAGCAGTCATGCCATTCTGGGCTAAGGAGAGAGCTTTTTTCCATTTTTCTCTTCATTTCTTCCCTCTTAGTGCCAATACACAGGCACCTCCAAACAAATTAGGCCATCTGGTGACTTGACAGCTGTAAATAGCAAGCAGTCAGTTAATATTGTCCAGGAGATTAACAATACCACAGCATTTGCAGGTGAAGTTACAATGACCCTGTGGGTTCTTTTTGTGCTGCCTCTTTTTTTTAATCTTAGAAGGTGAAAGAATTGTGTAGTTGTGCTCAGTAACTGTCATTAAACATCCCTTAGCCTAGCTTTAGCCCACCTGCCCCCATTCTCCCCATTATGATATTAACAACCAACCACATATTCAACTAGCTATGTATCTCTTGTACCAACAATATATGAAGAGCTTAAAGTCAAAAATAAAGGGGACTTCATTAGAACCGTGAAAACTGCTTATTTAAGATAGTCAGGAAATAAAAATCTGATAAATTTTTTGGTTAAAAATGATAAAAATACTAAACATTCTTTAAAAATAAACAGTATAAGACATTTTAAAATCTATATACTGGATTTTAAACATTAAATTAACTTGATAATGTTTTTAATACGTAAGTTTACCTGAGAAAATTTTGATTTTTTTATTATTATTTTTTCTTCGCCTAGGTGAGCAAAAGGTTTGATTTATGAGAGTTAAGCTTTCCAAAGTTCATACTCATGGTAAGGAGACTAGACTATGAAAGATTAAGGTAACTCTAAACATCATGGTTACTGTTAGTACAATTCCACTGAAAAAAAATCAAAGAAAAAGGAACTACACAATTGAATAGAAAGAAGTTTACAGTTCTGTAACACACACATACAACACACTAATAAATAATAACAGCATGTCAATGTAGCCTAAGTTTAGAGAAAAATGTTGAGTATTAAACAAAAGGACTAACATTAATCTATCAAAATCTGCTTAGAGTGTAAGGAGTCTTTTCAACCAAAGCAAAATGTCTAGCCTGAACTTACATTATACTTCTGCTAGTATCAGCATAAAAGTTTACTTTTTTAGCCATGACTCAGTCAACAAACTGTTTTAAGCCTACATTTACAGTAACCTCTTGCATACATATTGTATTTCTACACAGGAACATTTTATACTATAATTAAAATGTCAATCTGGTTTTAAGAACATTCATGCAGTTAAATTTTAAATAATGTCTTCCCCCTCTGAAAAGTAATCATGAATAAGTAGATGTCAAATTCCCCAATGTTTCCTCCACATTCCCAAAACTCATCCAGTGCCTGGCTTGCCCTCTGTTACTACAGCCTCAAGCCCAGACCAGAGACACCAGATACATTCTAACAGAACCAAATTCTCCTTCAAGTGAGATTTGGGATCCCAGAGCCAAACACTCCATTCATCCATGAACCATGGATAATGCCAGCCTAGGAAATTACAGTTCATTCGACTCACAGCCATGTCAAGATTAAGACCAAGTAAATATACTTCAGCTTTTTCTCAACAACCCTTCTTCAGATATATTACCATCCCAAAAATAGGATTAGATTCAACTCTTTAGTGTTCTGCAGGAAATAAACCTAAAGAAACTGTGTTTCAGTAACCTACCTACAACTGCTAGTAATGAAATGAAGACTGCAAGTGCAATTTCTCAGAGGCAAGTGTTACTCAACTATCTTCTTTGTAGCCTCAGAGAATACTATCCATGCCTTATGGAAGGCAACCAGTTCTACCATTTAAAGAAAAAATTGTAAGCCAAACTTCTTAAAAATACACACAGTCATTTTTCCTTCACACTAATCCTTATACTGTCTTGTGCACGTCATATATGTTCCAATAACAGTAGCATTTGTCAGTTTTATTTTCTAATGACCTCTTGACAAATAGAGCAGTTTCATGTTAGCCCTCAAATGCCACTGCTGATTCAGAGTCATCTCAAGAGATGCTACTTCAATGAATATAATAGCATAAAATAGTTATACAAGCACAGATAATGGACAGTGTTTGTACTTCATTACAATAATTTGTGCAAACAACTCATTAATAGGAAAGAAGTGAAGAACTATGTAAAATGCTACGTATGAACTGCAACTTACTAAAGCAATTCAGATAAAATCCATTTCAGTTCATCTGCATGTCTACTTCACAGTGTAAAGTCGAAGCATTAGAGACAAAAAAACTACTGGGGCAAACAGTTCAGAATTCCTTCTCTCCCCATACAATTACCTACAGACAAGTACTTCATACACAAGATTTTTTTTCCTGCATACAACTATTTTGATTATTAACATTAATTTTGCAAAACTTTAATGGCACATCAGCAGATGTTCTTTTCAGAGGATTTCACAACATCCCATCTTAATGGTGAAGCAGAGGAAGAGCCTAATTGTCCTTAATCCTCTATTCAAAATAGGTTAGATGAAATCCTCTTTTGACTGAAGCAAAGAGATTAGTGAGTGTCACCAGGAAAAAGAAACACTATTCCTCCCTTACCCCAGTCGGTATCTAGATGAGCTTAATGATTAATGAAGGAAACAGATTCTCCTATTTCAAAAAGGGAAATTAGTCTACAGGGAAAAGCAAAATAAATGGAAAAACATTTCTATGAAATCTCCAAATTCTTAAGCATCCACACTAGTAGTAACAACTACTAAAAATAAAATCATACCAAAACACACTTGGCCAGTATGCCTCAGTAACCAGAGTGGAGCTCATATGAAGACTCTTTTTTTTAATACCAATACACATTTGTATCCCTGGTAAACCTTGCCATAATTTTTGATGTTGCTAAATGAATAGCACATGATGTAAGGAAGCACATGTACACCTATCTGCATATGAATGCAGATGGAGGAATAAAGAGGGAAAAAAGTGGGAAATAAGAGGGAAACTGCATTGCTTCTCCTGATACCACCTAAGTAACAAGAAAAAAAGCAACCCCAAAACACAGTCATTACAGGCTTGTGCTCACAACCAGTTTTCTTCCTATGACACAGTAATTTTGTTCCCCTGGAAGCATTAAAGTACCCTTAAAACTTCTTGCTATGGAAAAGGTGGACAATACTGTCATCCCTGTCCCAAGAAAAGATGCATGCACATAGAAATTAACATCCAGATCTGCAAAGATATCTCTGTGCCTTATCAGCCTGTGGTCTTCCAAACAAACTTCAGAGCCACTGGCTCATCCCCCTCAGTCTCCTAGAACAATCCAAGCTAGGCTGCCAGTTTCTTCCTAAAAGGAGTGCATTTTTTAACACAGTATCACAAATACTCAGTACTTTCAAAATTAAAATCTAAGTTAAATTGAAAATAACCCAAATAAAACACTTTCAATGACAACTCAAGGGTCTGTGCCACAGCCTTGTCAGAGTCATTACTGAAAGGGAAGAAAAACACCTTGTGTACATATGATATAGAACAAGAATCCTTGGTTTGCCTTGTCTACCTGCAGCTGTTGCCATGGTAATTATAGCAGAGAAGATAATAGCATTCCAGTGCAATTTTGCTCCGCAGCTCAAGATGAGCTTGAGCTCAAATGTCCCTCAACAATTATACAAATAAAAATAATACACTATCCTGTGTAATGGTATTCCATTACACAGGATAATGTATTCCACTAGAATAAGCTGAATTATTCTGGAAAGAATATCATCTGTCTAAAAGACTTCTAGGAGAGGCATGCTATTTTGCTCAAACAACAACAAAAAAGCCCAACAAAAAATCCCCAGTAAAGTTGAATCCAGTTGTATAACAGATTCTAAAACATCTGCTCAGTTTTCTCTGGGACATGTTTTTTTCTCTTTTTTCTGCTCCCTGCCACACCTGCACATGACATGCAGGAGGCACCCCACAGTAAATCCCACGGGAGCACCTCAGAAACCACAATGGGTTTCCAGTCACACTTAAACCTAATTAGATGGACTAGGTTTTACTATGCCCATATCAACACCACAAACAGTACACAAACAGCCATGGAATTTGTGGAATGCTTTACTTGTCAGCCCAGTCACTGTTTCTTAAGTGTTGGGGGCTTAAAAATCAGACTTATTAGAAAATCCCATTCCATCTCATCACTTTTCTTGTTTCAACTACCACTGTATGAAAGAAAAAGATCAATGAGAAATGGTGATCAGAGATGTTAAGCTATAAATGTGCTATGTAGTAGGTACTTTGTCCTCTTCCATTCCCAAAAATAATTTTCAAAAGGCTTCCTGCTTGCAGAAGTGACACTCAGTGATGCTTGAGAAAATGCATAAAAGCGGAACAATATTCAACTTTTTTTAATCAAACAACATGTTATCAAGAGACAAAAGCAACTATGCAGTTCTTATCTCAGGATTTTTGATGCTAAAAAAAGATCAAAACTTCTTGATCTATTTTAAGTCACTGAAAGTCCTACAATTTAGATGCTCCAAAAGCAATGTTTTCTACTATCATAGAACATCTGATGAGTGCAGATGAGTAATATTTTGTAGTCAATAGCAACCAGAATGTAATATGTACACTGACTTCCTGTAAGTCAACTGTTTTACATACGCAATATCCTATTTTCATTTGTTTATTTTCAAAAGAAAAAGGAAGTTATGGTTTTCTTTCATAAATTAGTTAATTGATGGGAGCAGGGGGAGGGAAAAAAGAGCTCATGCAATTCTCCGTGTTTATTGCCCTTCAGCAATAAATAATTGATGGGGGAAGAGAGTATCTGAGAGCCTTTTGAGCATCAGATAATACTGAAATATCTTTAGAGTACTTCACAAACCAGAATGAACACAAGACTCACTACCAGTATGAAGAGCTAAACTTGCAGGAGTGGAAAATTCTGTCAGCCACATTCGAAAGAATTAACTTCCAAGTGAAGCTTTGAAACTCTGCCTTATTTTAAAATAAACTTGCAGAAAAGTCAGCAGGAAACACTCCATACAGATACCCACCCCCCAAAAAATAAGAGAAAAGGGCAATTAGGCAAATAACAAAGCAGCGGTGCTTGGAGAAATAGGAATTCAAAACTTACTCATGCTGTTTGATGCCCTCTGTTGAACCTCCCACAGCAGGAAGAACTGGTACCTGCAGTGAAGCAGAGCTGAGAGATGGGAAGCATCTCAAGCTTCAAAAAAACATTGTGACACACAGACTTGCACAAGAGATAATAAAAATGGATTACAGGAATAGACACAAACCCTTAAGAGTTGCAAGATACTAGTTTTGTTGACCCATGAGTACATAGATAGATCCTGCAGCGAGATTCTTTTGTACACTCAACAGAGTTAGCAAAGTCTGTCATATAAAAGTGTTTATATACAGCTTAAAACACCTTCAGATTTTGTCAAATTACACCTCTGAACTTAAAAACAAAACATAACACAATGCTTTTGACTTACTTGACTAGGAAGAAAACTGTTTAACAGGAACCTTGACTAAGAAACATAGATGACACTGTTTAATACTCATCTGCAAGGGCAACCGAGGCTGAACAAATTCAGAAGCTAAAGCAACAACCGAACACCCTCAAAGGAATTAACTAAATTTAGATTAAAAACAATAGGTGATCTCAAACACTTGACAAATGGATTGTCCTTTAAGACACAAATTACTATAAAGCACCCAGGTTTACAATTTCACCAACTTTCAATCAAAGCAGTTATTAACCTCTACTGCATCAAAGTTAGATAAATAAATAAACTCAAGTTCAATATTAATTTATGTCTACTAAGACTACATAAACAAGTAAAATACTTAAGAAATACAATTAGAAAACAATGTTAGAATTATAATGCCAACCAAAAGCAACAAAATAATCTAAGTCAATGACAAAAAGTCACAGGCTGTCATGAAACTTAGTTAAGAACTTGCTAAAAATCCCTACCATAACTTCCTTGTTAAGCTAGTCAAATGTCTTCTCAAACTACGATTAAAGTTGACCCACTTCTACAAAAGTGAAAAATAGAGCATTCATTTGTAAACTCAATTTATTCCAGCCTCCCAAAAAAGAGACTTTTCAGAAATACCTGCACAACTAATAGGCCAGCAGCTCCCCAGAGACCAAAGCTGTAGTAAATCACTGCTCCTTCTGGAAACACGTCTTACCTTCTACTACCTGCATTTAGAGATACTTAGACAGGTAACAAATACTTAAGATCCAGATCTATAATCCTAAAGTAAAAGGAGAACCTGAAAGAGAAGCAGTAAAGTAGCAAGATCTCTAAATATGCTACGTAATACAGGCAAAACTCTTCAGCAATACAGACCTCTGACCCAGTAGCATTTACTGTACAACCTGGGCAGGAGCTTATAGGGCCAACTGGCTTACAAATACAGACCAGACTGTCATCATAGGCTGCAAGATGTTCAGCAACCATTTAGCATCCAAACAGGCATATGCTCAAGAGCAACACCTCCCAGATTGCCCAGCTATATTCAAATCAACAATATTCAGGAATATCCAAATCCATGTTCAGCCATAAGCAGCTACAAAAGACATATGTCCATCTTTTATTAAACAAAGTGCTCATTTTGTGAAAGATGTCACCAAAACCTGTTTAAATATTAGTAACCAACTTTTAACTTGATGAGGACAGACTTCAGAAGTCCTATCACCAGCAAAAAAAAAAAAAAAAAAAAAAAAAAAAAGTGTTTAGAGAAAACTAAAGCAGCTGCATTAACACGGGCAGAACAGATCACCTAATGATATCCACAGTGCCCCAAATACTTTAACTACAAAACAGAAGCTCATCTTGTATGGAGGCAGTTTTAATTGCCATCGTAGGTTTGTTTTTTCCCCTAAATAGTGCACTGCTTAATATTAAGCTAACAAGTTTCTCTTGTTACTAAGCAGGTTCTGCATGACACTTACAGGATGCCCCATGCTAATTCCGTATTCTCTGGCTGTGCAGCTGCCCTCCCTGGGATAGCACGTATCCTCTGGGGAATCCAAGGAGAAGACAGAATTATTCTGTCTGATGCAAAAGCAACATCTATAAAAAAGGTTATATTTTATAGAGTATGTGACAAAAAGTATAGTTCCACCAAGTAATGTTCATACTACCCACACACAGCCATTATTTGGGAAATAAAAATAATAATTTTTGGTGTCAAAATTTATCTTTATTTATCTTAATGTAGAAGATTTATTCAGCTCCTATGATTCCACGTAGAAGTAAAGCTTTATACTAGGGTGTTTCTATTTTGTTACTTAAAGATGCCTCTAACACAGCTCATATGCATTCTAAAGCAGTAAAACGCACAGATTAACCTCAATAGACACAAACAAGAAAACTACAGTGCTATTTATCAGCTTGAAAGATCACAAAGGATTTGGAAAACTGAACTTCATCTCAGCTCTACTGCAGTGAAACAAACAGTTTTGGTAAAAAAAGTTATTTTTCACCATCAGTCCTGTAAATTGAGTATGTCTGCAGTAATGGTTACAGGAAGTAAGAGATGAACTGAAAAGAAACCAAAATTTGCAAAAGGATCTAAAGAGGAGGAACAAAAGAACGTCAATTAAAAAATTCAGTAACATAAAGACAATTCCCTTTGTCCTTCTAAGACACTACAACATCTCTTGGTGAAGAAATATCAAGTACAGTATGACTAGCATGCTGAACATATATTTTATTCATCCCACATCACTAAACTCTTCAATACGTCAAAGATATAAAAAGGACACTCAATACAGGTAAAACAGCAAATATTTGAAAATGCTAACCAGGAAGCTGACAGCTCCCAGTCATTGCTATTCTTCCACAGGGCCTTGGAAAATATGTGTACTGATTTTGCACTTGCTTCAGGACACAAACTGTCCAGTAAAGGAAAGAGGAATGGGAGGGATCTTTCCAACCACAACAAACCCCCTAGTATTTAACTTATGCCTTTACGCCCTATGCCAAACAGGACTGAGAAGGAAAAGTAATGAGACAGAACTGTTAGAAACCATCCTTTCAGAAGTCCCCATTAGTACATCCCATCAAAACTGTTTGTTTTCCCAAGATCATACCACAAGAGCTCCCAGTTAACCCAGCATCTCCAGATGACAAGGCTCTAGCAAAATGCACAGACCAGCCTTCTCTAGGAAGGACCTCCAGTGAACAAGTCCAGGAGACCCATAGAACAAAAATTCATAGTTCTAAGACCCTGATCACAAAAATGCTTTTGTATCGACTTTAACTAAACTCAGGTTGAGCTTTGGAATAAACACAAGATGTAACTATCCACTATAGCTCTCCCCCAGAAGAGTTGCTGCTTTATCTCCCTTATTAAAAGCAGTTTGGAAAGTGGCAAGCCCATCAACATCTTTGTGCCTGGCTGGAGCTTTGGTGAACAACTCCAGAGTGATACCCCAGCACATACATCTGCTACTCATGCAGAGCAGTCAGTTTCAGGCCCAGCAGTCAAACTAGTACTTGCCATTTTCACTGCTATAGATATACAAAAGTAGTTAAACCATGGAGATACAAAAAAAAGACAAGCAAAATCACTCAACACAAAAATAAGGTTGCCAGACCACAACAGTCTTACTGAAATGAACACAAATTTACTTACAGTGCCTTTTCCTTAAAATTGCCTTTCCCTGGAAGAAAGGTTTCAAAGTTAAGACACTGAGCAGAAGCAGAATAACAAGAAGCAACAGGTGAAAATATACAAGGCAGCATGGGCCATCCTAGGCAATTACCTAGGCATAGCCTATCTTCACGAACACAATACAGAAGATAGTCTGACCTAAGCATAGGAAGCCTTCTTGATGTGGGATATAATAATGTTTCATTTATCTTTTAGACTGCTGCATTGGTTTCATCAGCAGCACAGGAGCGTGGTGATAGTCCACAACTCAACAGCTCAAGCCCCTTACTTCCAACATACTGTCTGCTCATATATCATTACTGCAGCTGCTCTCAAGCCCACTTCCTTCATATTTGATGCTTCAGCCTACTTTGGAAGAGGTTAGCAACAATGTTATGCCGAAGAGACTTAACAGTGTGCTTGCTCTGTGCAAAACGACCACTTCATTTGTACAGGCTCCAGATGTGAGCACGCAAAAAAGAAAGAAATCTTAAAGTAAATCCAACAGTTAGATCAGCACTGACAGATCTCTACACCTAAAGTGATCCTACCTCTTTCCAGACCTCAGCATAACTCACCTGGTCTCTATATCCAGAAACCACTGCCTCTCTTATACCTCATTATTATTGTTGCTACGCATTATTTGAAGTATTCTCTTCCTTTTCTTAGGACCATTTTCTAAAGATTCATAGCTGCTTTCAATACCCACCTCTCTACTCTCCCCTCATCCCACATATATCCTATGGTAAACGAGAAGAAAAAGAGTATCATTTTTCATCTCTGCTACTTTTCTTCGTTTATACTTCAAAAAGACTTCAACCTGTATTAGGTGTACACAGCTCTTGGCACACACAAAACTAAGTGTATTTACTGTAAGTGAGAAAACTTTGACCAAGGCAAAAGTACTTCCTGCACAGGAAGAAAAGCTATTTGTATTTGAAAATTCCTATTATCTCTCCCTATCTTTTAAAATTCTTTCTACAGCCAAAAGCAGAAATTTGCCATTTCCTGGTATTGGTGGTCCCCATGCCTTATACTGAACAACCCCACACTTAAAAGCATTCTGCTAATCTACTTAAACTATTATCCTGGGTATTTATTAGGGGTTCCATAGAACTGGAGCCGCACCTCAGCCTACACTTGGATCCCATTCTAATGCGCTGCCCAGTTGCTCTTTCGGGCGACACAGGCGGGTTTTCACACGCTGGCCACCAAGCCACATCAGCCCTCTTTCCCCAGAGCGCTCTCAAGTCCGGTGTGCTTGAATCTGACTACGTATACCTACAAAAACTTGGGACCGTTCCGACCATTCGTCAGTATACTAAAATTGGACAATTCCATTAAAAAGTCATTTGCCTGCAACAATATGACGAAGAGAAGTGGAAAGAGAACAAACCAAAAGCAAACATATTTAAAAAACAAACAAACCAAAAAAAACCCCAAACTGGGGAGCCAGAGGTTTTATCTGCCCTGTTAACTACGTATCGCAGCACACTGTAAACGACAGTGCTCTGAACTCAGGTCAAGCCGCGAAGGCTCAGCCCGGGACGGACGGACAGTCCCGTGGGGCGGGCGGGCAGCACGACACCCGGTGCCGGCGCTGCTGCATCCCCGCTCGCACCGGGCATCACGTGCGGCGGCCCCGAGGCTCCCCGGCCGCCGAGCCGGTCACGGGACCGCCCAACTCCCAGCCGAGCCCTTCCTGCGAGCCCGGGGCCACGGCGGGGACTGCCTCCCGCGCCCGGGGGCGAGCGGCAGCGGCGGTACTCACGTATCGGCTCACGAGGGTCCGCAGGAGGCTGCAATCCATGGTGGGCGGGCGGCTCAGGACCGCGCCGCCGGGTGCTCGCCGGTGCCGCCGGGCTCCCTGGCTCGCCTCCTCACTTGCCACATGCAGAGAGCCGCGCTCGCCCCGCCGGACCCGCTGTGACGCCGGCCCGGCGCTCGCCGCCGTGCCCCGGCTATGCCATGTGCTCACCGCCGCCGCTGCGGCGCGGCGCCCCGCGGCCCCGCATGTCCCCCGTCGCTGCCACTGCCGCCGCCGCCACTACAGTCCCGCCGAGGGAGGGCAGGCGGAGCGGATACGCTACCGGGAAAGCTCTCCCGCCCCCCGCCCGCTGTGCTCTGCCCGCCGCGCGCACCGCCCAGGGCTTTATCCGGCGGGCGGGGCCGGGGCCGCCCCCGCGCCGCTCCCCCCGCCCTTCCCCGCTCTTGGCGCGCGCGCGCGCGGGCTCGCCCGGTACCGGCCCGGCCCCTGCCCGGCGCGCGCCGCTCTGATCTCGCCGGGCGGCCCCGGCGGCGCGCACGTCACGCGGGGCGGGTACGCGCGCGCCGGCGGCCGTGCCCGGTGCCCGCTCCCGGTCCCGTCCCGCGCGCGGCTCCCGGAGCGGCCGGTACCGGCTCCCGGCGGGGGGAAGCGGGAAACCTGCCCGTGCGTGGGAATGGGCTGGGAACACTGGGGTGAGCCAGTGCATTATACTGGGAGCACTAGAGGGAGCGATATTGGGATGGAAGGGAAAACACAGGGAGCAATCTTGAGAGGAAACTGGGAGCACTGGTGGAGAGCCAGGGAGTGGCACTGGGAGTAGTGGAAGGGGAACTGGGAGCGCTGAGGGTAGCCACGAAGCGATACTGGAAGAACTGGGATGGCAGGAGAGCGCGGAGTGGGAGCCAGGGAGTGCTGCTGGGAGTGAAGGGGAGTCAGGGAACGACACTGGGAGTACTCCTGACTATAGAGCGAGGTGGGCTGGGTTGGAAGGGTCCTTAAAGATGTTCTAGTTCCAACCCCCCCGCCATGGGGACGGGGGTGGAGCCAGGGGATGTTGCTGGGAGCACTAGGGAGAGCCAGGAAGTGACACTGGGAGGGAACTGGGAGCAACGAGGGGAGACAATGGGTGATACTGGGCGGACATGGAGAGCGCTGGGAGCGGCAATAGGTAATCCCCGCGCCCCGCCTTCACCTGCGCCGCTCGGCGCCCGGGCGGGAGGGAGCGGCCGCCGCGCCCTTCCGGGGCGGAGGTGCCCGCGGCGGGACGGAGCCGCCCGCCCCGGCGCCTCCCGGGACGCTGACCCGCCGGTGTGAGACCGGCCAAAAGTGCTGCCGGTGCCGCCGGGGTCCGAGTTGTGCTGGAGGCGAACCCCGCTCGGCCCGGCCCGGTCCGGCGGCCGAGGAGCGGCAGCGCTGGGGCGCAGCACCGCCCGGAACGGGCAAGTGCGAGCGATCCCGCTTGTACAGCACGGCAGAACAGATGAAGGAACCTCTGTGCCGTGACAAGCCCAAACATCACAGCCCTGCTAAACCCGCAAACAGTAGAAATTACTTGCTGGTAGCTAAAGGGATAAGCAGAGCTCGGCAAAAAATGCGCACGAAAGAGAAGTGGAAGCGTATCATTATTCCCCCCTTTTTCCCCCCTAAATGCCTGAGACAACACCTTTTAGGTATTTAGGCCTTTGTGTTCTACAGCTGTTGTTTTTTCATGCCATTCATACCGAGGAACTCGCTCAAGTTTGCAGGAATCTTGTACGTAGTCTCAAATCACTCTGCACAACTTCATATAAAATGAGGGCTCTAAACCAAATACTTGCTCAAAAATTAATAGAAACTTACTAATTTTATAAAATTCAATCTTATTAAAAAAGTAGATTTTTAAAAAATCGTAATTTTATGCTTATGAAAATCCATTACCTTCTTTGGCAGCAACCACATAAGCTGTCCCTTATTGTCTAGTTCGTGGCTAAAACAATGAAGTTTTTGCTTATTTTGGTTTTTGTTTTGTCACAATTACGTAGTTCTCGGCACCATCAAATGTTCTGCCACAAAGGATGCACAAAATTCTAATACAACAAACACGTAGAAAGAATAGAAATTGAGCTATTCAAGATCATTACATAAATACTAAGAGGAGGAACATGTGACTGTTTCTTTACAGGTCACCTTTATTAATGTAGGTGCGTTTTATAAATTCAGCAGTTTTTATTGCTGGTTAGATTGCAAAATGTATAATTTAACGCACACTAAGTGCACTGTGGTCAAGCTAATGTTGCTCTTCAAACTCTAAAGGGACGTTGGTCTAAACCCCAATTTTCATCTTGGTTACGACTAATAATTTATATTCATTTTGCAGCACCTCCCATTTTCATGCTCCTGTTTACAGACCTAACACTTCTGTGACATAGGTTTCTGTACTTGCATTTCAGTTTCAAGAAATTATCACTGAAATGAAAATAAAGAAAAAAATTTATGAAACAACAGGAATTTTTCTCAAAATTAACAATCCTGCATGAGTTAACACAAAGCTGCTTTATTTTCTGTTTATTTACAAGAACAGTTACATGTTAAGATAATAGTATGCATGCATGTTATCAGTTTTCAGGAAACTAGTTTATTAGCAAGAGAAAATTCCGGAAGATCTTCATGAACATAAAGTAATAGTTTCAAAACAAACAGGTTGCAAAGCTGTAACAGGAAATCGTTTCCATTGCTTTTTAGCACACTTCTCTGTCTAGCTATTCCATTTTCAAAGAACTTATGGAATATTCATTTTTTTTTATTTTTTTTCAAGTTATTCCACTTTTATTCAAACAGTATCATTTAAGCAATCCAATCTTTTTAATGACATTGGAGTGAGCAAATTTTCAAATTATGCAGAAACTTGCTTTCTGAAGTTTTCTTTCTTTTAATACTTTCAGTAGTTTCTCTCATCCAGATGCCACAATATTTTTTTTATTTCACTTCATCAAGTGTCCCTGTGTGCCATGCTCATGTTACTTGATGCAGCTCATGGAGCATCTCTGAAGAGGAGGAAGTTCACCCGCTGGGCTGGGAACAGTTAACAACGGTTCAGTTCTTAGTATGACCATCGTGGAGATATTTCTGAGCTCCTTGCTGGCTCTTCAGCTTCCCCAAGGTGGGACTGCAAGAAGCATTTTCCTCAGATCCAGAGCCTGGAAGCCACTCCTAAGTGTAGGCTGGCTGCATTCCCTGAGGTGAAAAGGGCACCAAAGCTCCTGTCCTCTCTGACTCTTTCAGTCCAGGGCAGAGGACACACATGCTCAGTTACAGCCATTTCCAGGCTACTGCTCAAGCAAAACTGAGCCAAATTTCTGCCCTTCCCTGCGCTACCAGGAAAAAGAGAGAAAATGAGCACAGCTGGGTTCTGGGCACATATTGAGGTGAACTCGCAGCCTACATTAGTCATTTGTGCCCATATTTCCACAAAAAGGGCACCTAAGTGTGCAACCCAGAAGAGAGCACTGGCAGGACACAGAAAGTTAACACAGGACCTTGCCAACTGAGCTGTTTGTGCAGGGAGGACTGCACAGCACGTACATTTGACTTCTGGAGTGACAAACTTCTCCAGAGTCTGTGTGCAACTGAGGGTGTTGAGGTCACACTTTTAGTCTTAGGTACATCAAATCTGCCTAAGTCAGGCTTAAGGTGCTTGAGTCCTTTATTGGATCTATCCTAAAGTGACCTGCTAAAGGTCACGTTGTGGCTTAGCAGTCAAGCCAAATGAGGAGCCTTGATCTCATTGGTCATGGATCTGTTCTGCCTATTATGCAATGTTTCACTTTTAAGCAATTCATAAAACTAATCATCTTTGTCTTTGAATATGCCATCACATTTATTTCACTCCTCGTCTCTCATTTTAAAAATTCCTAAAATTACCTGTATGCTGTATTTTCTAAATTTCTTGTGTCTTTTCTGACTGCAGATTTGACATCCTGTTTTACTGCTCTCTGTTTCTCCTTCCTATTCTTCTGATTGATTCCTTGTGATCCATTACTGGCCTTTCAGGATACTCCTACCTGTCCAACTGAATTATCACATTCTCTAGATCTTACTACTTACCACAGAATCTCACACTCCTTCTGATTTACTCACTGTGTTAGAACAGCTGTGCTTGAAACACCACACTCATTGTTTGAATAGCATTAGAAATCAAGGTGAATATGTTAGTGTGCTAAAGATTCATTTTTCTTATGTACAGCTGTATTTTCTGTTACTTTGCAACCCTTATTAAGTTACTCCATTTCACAATTGCAGTGAAAATGTTGAGACTAGTCCAAGGGCAGCAACTCACTACATGCTGGATTCCTTCTTGAGGCAGTAATAGATATTTTGCAGTTTAGTCCACCTTGATTTTGGAAGTGGGAAGGCAGCATTTAAAGCTGAGTTCCAATCAAGTGCCACAGTTCTCACAGGCATGCTGGTGATACAGTATAAATGGATAACATGGTAGATGTCAGAGGATTTTTGTTGTAGAATTTAGTTTAACGTCTGTTTAAGTTCCTGCTTCCTATTATGGTAGTGACTATTTACCTCTAGTAGTTCTGGCCAAAGTTACTAAATAAATATTGAAAAAACTGTATGTATGTGATAAGAGTTGACTTGGGCATGTATGAGAATCGTGTGAGGAATGGGAAATGGCAGAGATTGAAAAGCTGTTAATTGTATGCAGCTTATCTGTTGAGAAACTGGTATGTGCTTTGAGTGAAATTGTTTATCCTGCAGTGTTCCTTTCTTTTCCCCTATAAATATATCATTTCTTAATTGTGTCTCTCCATCTATTATATTTCTGAAAAATTAATGAAAATAAAAACTTCTCTTCTGAGCCACCATATATTTAAACTAGTTAATTTGTGCTAATAATAGAAATTATTCCCTCGGTGAACAGATGTTTGTTTTGACCTATTGAAATAATATTTTCTCAGAACCTTCTGAATATTGTTTGTCAAAAGAGATACCAACAATAATTCTTAAATATGTTTTATATTAAAAACATTTCACTGCCTGGAGTTTGTGACAGATGTATTTCATTTGAAGAAGAACATAATTAACAGTTACTGTGGTACTCTGAAAACTTACCTGCCCAGGACAGATAACAAGTTGAAGGTGAAGACAAAGCAAGTAAAGTGACCAGCATTAAACCGCTCTGATGATGATTTTAGTAGAAGTAGCCCAAAGGACAGAGGGAGACTCAAAAATGCACTGGACATTGAAGATCACTTCACTCTTGCTTGGCTTTCTTTGTCTAGATCTGTCTTTTTCTTCCCAGAAAACATGTATGTGAAAAAGAGACACATTTCTGACTCTTTGACCTATCTGTTTCTAACCTCTGGCAATAATGCATAACTTCTCTTCTAGTCAAAAGCTAAATGCACTGTCATTATGACAACATATAATTCCCACATCTTTGCTAACAAAGGTGACCTTTGTTAAATAGTTTCTTAACAAAATCCTCTAAAAGAACCGAGTATGGCTTCTAAACAGATGCAATCCAACAAATGCACATCAGTTAAAATCATTTGGCTGCCATCTTCTGCCAGCTCAGGCAGTGAATTGCAATTACAACCAGGATTTGTTTATCTGCTTTACCTGATGCAAGAGATTCAGTCCCTGGCTGCTGCAAAGTAATCCTCTTCATCAGGAAAGGCACAGGAGTCAGGGAGGTCTTGCTAGTGACACAGAAGAGTTACATGGACCATTTGGAAGGCTTGCCCCATCATTGTGAAACTGTGTATGAAACTCATTAAGAGGAAGCCCAGCCTCCACCAAAGGAAGCTTCTCCTGGGATGAAATGCTGTTGGCTGCTATGGTTACTAATGTGATTTTCCATTTACTTCTTGTTCACTCACCTGCTTTCTCATTCAAACACCACACACAAGTACCTCCAGAGATACTTGTTGTTGGAATAGTGACAAACCTCATTAGTGACAGCCATGCACAATCAAAGAGAAAAAAGATACAAATGATCAGCAAATAAACAAAAGAAAAGAAAGTGCTGGAATCTATGGGTATTGTGAATAATATTCTGTCCTTGCTGCTTTGTGAACTTTGTGTTCTCTTCACTTTGGATTTGCATTAATGTTAGTCTTGCCTTATGTCTCTATTTTACACCTCAGTGCTTCGATCTGGCAGAGAACTCCCCACAGTCAGACTCCTGTGAGTGCAGCATCAGGATTTAGATGAGCAAAATATTGTGGTTTATTTTTGGTATCTTAAAGGGACAAGCACATTATTTTGCTATTTTATTTTGCTAGCACTTCACAGGTCTTTTTCCCACCTTTACATACATTTTTTTCACCCTTTAGACATTTCTGATCGGACAGTCTAACTGTGTAGTAGTTCTACACTATGAAACTGTCAAATTCCAAATAAATTGCGTGTCTGGAGGCTACTTCTCACACCCCTCCTGCCAAGTACCAAGAAAAAAGAGATAACTTTTTTTAAAAGTGTGAGAATTCCTGTCATTTTTCCATGGTAATAACCAGACGGACTAGTTAGTGCAACTAGTATTTATCAAAACATCAGGAAATACTTTTTGACAATACTTTATAGCCATAAAAGCAAGCAGCTGATCCTCCAAAAGGGTAGTAAATAATAAGGATATCACTTTCTGGCTACATTGATGTCATCTGTAAAATTACTTTTGTTTTGATGTAGCATTCAATCGAAGCTGGAAGAAATCTTTTAGTGGTTTGCTCTTTCCCAACAAATAAGGCACTAAATATAGCAATATCAGCGCTCTGGGCTTCAAAAAAGCTGTGGTTCAGGTTTCTCAAGAATATCTGCTTTTTCTCCTGACTATGTTCAATTTGTTTTATAACTGTTTATTTAGGAAGCATGAGTAACTACAAATCAATACATAAAGTACCAAAAATATTAAACACTACAAAAACAAGCCTTTCACTTAGATAATAATGATGCAGTCATACAGTCATCAGATTTTCCAGTTTGAAAGTTGCAGCTAGCTGGAGGACAAATTCCTAAGAAAGGGACACAGCATTGCAGCCTAGGGCATTTTGACTTGTCCCACTGCCCATGTACCTTTGCATCCTCTTTCCTTCTTTCTTTGTTATTCCTGGAAACTGCATGCTCAAGGGCTGGGAGTGGACACAGTAGTGAAGTGGTGGTGGTGGCAGGAGAATGTCCAAAATAGGGTCCTTTCTTGACCCCTTCACACCTCCTGATGACTTGCCACAAGCAGTAGGGATGGAAGTAGGATGGCTACAGTCCATTATTTTTTCTGTAGGTAAATCCCAGGTGACAGTGACACAGACTGCAGTTCTTTCATTTCCATTGTCCAAAAAGCATCAGCATTTCCTCTCAGATTAGCAAAAAAAAAATCAGTATTCCAATATATATTTTCAAAGTGAATTTTGGCCATGTGTTCAGTATTAATGGTCTGTACATGTTTTTTTCATCTGCCTGTAGCATGTATCAAAAGTGCTTTTACAGTGACAGCTTATTCAATTGAGAAGTAGTTCTTTACAATGCTGCTATGTTTTCCCTTACTACAGCTATGTCTGTCTCATCTCCTTGAGCACTGCAGAGTCTGGGCATGATGATCATTTTGGGGACTGGGAATCTTGCTGTGAGGGAACATGGTGAGACTTAGCATTTTGTAGATGGAGTCAATGAAGTGTGTGAGATCCCCGAGGCTTTCAACCATGACAACACTCAATTCCATCATGTCACTTGCTGTGAAATGTGTAATGGCCACAGCCATTGCTCTTTTTTTTTTCAGTAAGAGTTTGCTTGTTTTAATATTTTAATTTTAATATAGTTGCTGTTACAAGTTTGTTCCAATTGACATTTGTATATTAAGAAAAATTGCTTTAGTTAAGTGGACAATAATTCCAGGAAGAACGTTTCCTCCTGACAAAGTTGTATTATCACAAACCTATACTTCTTTACAAAAGGGCTTATAAAGATATCAATTAGTTGCATAAAAGGACAAAAATAAAAATTATATTAGCATTTTCATTGTCTTTTTGTTTTCCTCTCAAGAACACAGCCTATTATCTTGTAAAATATATCTATATTATATGTAATTACAGAAGTTTAAATTCCATATTCTTCTTTAACATTCCACACTTTTAAATCCTCTAGAGGGGAGCAGGAAGGGGAGCCAGGCTGGTATTCTCTGTGGATAGATGTATAAATTGGCAAATCTAGCTCTGGTCTGCATACATTTTATAAGCATGACAAAACTCATGTGGCTTGCCAAGAGTGTGGAGGTAGATTTGTGTGACTATGAAAGTAGCTTGTCCACAGATACTGTGTGTGCTTTTGTTTGGTTTCTTCTGTGTTTTACTTTATTTCATGTAATGGGCATAAAGATTTTGTGCTAAATAGAAAAGGAGTAACAAACAGTAGTGATGGCATCCGTGCCTCGTCACAAAGCTGTCAGTTGTGAAAGGAAGCCCACCTGACTTACAGCTGAGTCGGAAGGAAAGGGAATCTACACGGGGTGAAAAGGCCAGTGAGGGAAAGATTTTATCAAGAGGCTGTAGTTTGCAAAGCATAAGTCTTTCCCAAGATGTTCAGCCTGTGCAGGCTGAGGTGGTTTATTCCGAGGAAGCTCATGTTTCCATGTAACTGGTCCTAAGTTCTGATTAAGCAAACCAAAGCTCTTTCTGACTTTGTGTTCTAACCTGAAGAGCCTGTTTGCTGGAGTGGGCTGTCCTGGCAAGGGACATCAGTTACCACCTTGTCAACAGGTCTGCTGGACCCAGGCAGAAGCTTCTAACAGGGGGTTTGACTTTCTGGTGTCCAGAAATGTGGGACAGAAAAAAATATCCTTAGCTGAGAATTAATCCAGGGGAACTGATGTTTAATAGTAGTGAACTTACAGTGGAGATGAATAATATGACCAGAAACCATTTAAGAGGGATGTACCAGTAGTAAGCTAAGTACTATGATTAAGAGCCACCAATACTATTTGGTACTCTATAAATAGACATGTCTACTAGGGCAGTCCTGCAGCAGCCATCCAGTGTTGACTGATTTTAAGACAGGTAAGGCTGGTGTTGCTTTACCCCATTTTGATGCTACAGCTTCTGCAAAGATGGATGGTGCTGGAAAGGAAGGGCCAAGCTGTGACAAGTGCATGGTTGGTATCTTCTACAACTAGTCCTTTACCATCCCCAGGTGAAAGGAGAGAATAAAAGTGATCTGACTTTTTCAGTATGCCTCTTTATTTTGCTTCCTAAAATAATTGTTTACTGGCAGTTTACTGCCTAGAATTCAGCTACCATTACAAATGATCTTGGGTGTTATTGCAGAAAGATGAATGTAGCTGAATTTTCCTATACATGGAGATGGAGCTGTGATTCAAAGCCACATAAAGTAGTAGTTCTGTCCTGAGTGGCACAAGCCTGTCCTGATGCATCTGAACAGGGGAGTGCAATGTGTCTGTGAGACATTTCTAGAATGAGTCCTGTAATGGATATTGATTTATAGCTGGATATGAGAAGGTTTGTTCATGTTTTCATAGTGCTGTTGAAACTGAGTTCTACAATTAGCAGCTACTTTCCCTCCTCTATACTGAGAAGCACATGAGCAAAGAGGAATTTCAAATTTTTGACATAGTTTTCCATTCTGCTTAGAGAGGGGAGTTTTTCCAATCTTCCCTGCTATGCCCTTCCTCCCCCTTTGGAAAGTGAAGGTGGCTCAGGTTAATCATCAAAGGCAAGATATTAAGAACCCAGTAGACGGATAAGTGATTTATGAAGGCTTCCATGCTTTAAGGTCGTGAGTCAGGGATTCCTTCCTTGAAATACTTAGCCCTTAGACTGCCTTCCCATCTTTGCTTGCCACTGCACAGTCCCATTGACTTCAGTGGACTGGCAAGTGGGTGACAGATGAATTTGCTCCTAATGATCATCACACTGAATCAGTCTGAATGGCTTCTTGCATTTCTGAAGAGCTGTTCAGAGCTTGAGGGGTGGTGACAGTAAAGACAGGAACAAAGTCTTATGAAAAAAATTGACCAAGTCTTGGGCAATTGCTAGCCAGAGAGAAGAGAGATGAGGGGAAGGGAGTAGAGAGAGAAAAGGTGGGTAGCTCTTATCAATTAATTCCTGACACAATTATTTATCAATGTGTACATGGCCACATGCATACAAACTCCTTTTTTTTTGTTTATCAGCATGATTACAGTGATACCCTTTAGTACTAGTCACTGTATACACACACATAGACAGAGTAATACAAAATCATGGCACCTTTCTAATAATGCATAGCCCAGTGGCTGGTGCATTACATATTTGTATATATAGCACATGTACAGAATGATGCAATGCAGATACATATGAATTACACTATTTGTAGAAATGAACTTGCTGCTAAAAAAGAATTGGAATACAGAAGCTGAAACTGTATTACTACAGTGTATTACATATCCCTTAAGTGTTACAGTTATGGGACATAAAAGCTAATTTTAGTCAAGAAGCAGCATATGTTGTCTGAGTTCCATGAGTAGACTGCTGCCAGTGTGCTTTATGCTAGTGAGCCTAAAGAGAATTTGGATGGCCCCATTACAGCTCTGTAGTTTTTAGAAAAGCTCTTAATGGCACTGAAACCCTGGATAATAAAAGCATTTGTTAAGTCATAGAACTTCTATTCAGTCTCATACCCAGCGAGCAAAAGAAGGCTGTGGGAATACTATGTTACACTCAGGGAAATTTTAAAAGCAAACAAACAACATTTTATCTCACGACTGTGCATCTGCTGGTATCAGGATATATTTAGCTGTGTTTATACAGAAAGTAAACAGGTAATTGGACTTCAATGAGAATCAGTAAAGTACTTTGATGGGATTTTTTTTAAGAATATTTTTTACAGTGAAAGCATGGTTGGGCATTTTTACTGCATGAAATTGGAAACCGCTTGAAATATGAGTATTGACTTGGTTTATTATTGTGTTCATCACATAAACAAAATGCTATAAAATAACTTTACTAAATAATGCAAGAAAAGAACATTTAGTAATACAACTATTGGCATCTTCAAAGGCCTAAAGAACTAGTGAGGTGCTGCATATGCATATGATGTTTTAGAAATGCACTAGGAAGTCTTATCTAGAAACCTGGATGTTTATTTAATATTAATTGGTGGAAAAATAGGAAACAGCAGATAGTGAGACCCCCCCCTACTTCCATTACACTTTCAAAGATGCTCTTATTCCAAAACATTACATTATTACTTTATATAGATACTACTTATTGCAACTTTTACTCAGTTATTAGTTTTGCTGAGAAGAACTTAAATGTGCTTCCTTTTTGCCCAGTAATTTTCCTCCTTTTGTGATATAATGATATGGTTCTGCATAATGTCCTGCACTGTACAGGGTTTCCAGGTGTTTCAGTCACTGCTGACAAAACCTAACCTGTCTGTTTTTTATGTAGCCTGTTACGTTGGTCAGGAAAAGGTGAAGACAATGAACTTTCCTCCATGAAAAATAAAATAATAATAAGGTTAAAATAATGCTTTCTGATGAAATATAATTTCCTTGTTCAATAAGCTTAAATGTTACTCTTCCTATGCTGATAGGCTGCCAAGGCTTTTATTAAAAGCTGGAAAATTTGGCATGTTTTCCCCTAAGACCTGAGTGGATTGTTCATCTGATGCAGGCACGTATGAGGCAATTGATTTATCGTGCTTGAGTTTTTGTGCCCTTGACATTTATACGTTAAAAATCAAACCAGCCTGGAACTGCACAGCGCATTGCAAACAGGAGGTGTATCCCTGCAGACTTCAGCTGCTTAGCATTGGTTTAGTGGTAAGGGGCAAGTAGCTGGTAAGCAGCTTAATAGTGCTCTTTTCACTTATATGTCCTATTTAGAACCCTGAATGTGTGTTCTTTGGGATAGGCAGGTATCAACAATATCATAATTTGATGGTGTCTGTCACACTCAGATTACTTTTGTTATGATCTGCTCCAGGGCAGGATTCAGCCCCAATCTGACAAGACTGAGGTAGGGGACTCCAGCTGTAGCAGCTGCAGAATATTCTAAATACCGTGCTAATTATTTTTTAGCTCCTATTCAACAGGTGAACAAATCTGTCCTTAGACTGTCCTAAACTAGAATAGTAACTGAAATGGGAGGGGAAGTTAGGAGCAATCAGATCTGTCAAAATGGCTTGTTTTCTCTAAACCTGTTCAGTAAAAGTAATCTTTTGTATCAGCAAAATAATCTGGAATTTTAAGTAACAAGAAAGGAGACCCCAGAAATACCTCCAAACACCATTTTGGTCCTATTTGTGGGAAAGGACTATAAGCAAAGATGTGTCTCCACAGCAGACAGAGGAATGGAATGACTTTCTAGGATGCTCTTAGTTTGAGATCACAGCCCTTAGAAGCATTACAGAGCCAGGAATGCAAGCTCAATGAAACTTTCGGACAGATTTACAGAATCACTTACCAAATGTAAATCTCTGATGGAAGGAAACAATAAGAAGGGAAGAACAGTTTTCTGGCGTCTAGTAGGCACTTCAGTCCCTACAATCTTCGTGTTAGTATGATTTATAGGATGTCGTCATGATTGATCATGCTCGAAAATCTGATACTAAAGTTTTGAAGATTCTCATATGAAAGGAAGAGGCAAAAATGAATCTATATATTGGGGATAATAAAAAATGAAAGAGTCAACTTTATGATAATATTCTAGGAATACTGATGGAATTTTATTAATCCTGCATGGTGTTGCAGAAAGATCATGGCTGGAAAGCTGCCCAGTGGAAAAGGACTTGGGGGTGCTGGTGGCAGCAGCTGAACATGATCCAGAGTGTGTCCAGGTGGCCAAAAAGGCCGAGGGCATCCTGGCCTGTATCAGCAATAGTGTGGCCAGCAGGAGCAGGGCAGGGATTGTCCCCCTGCACTCAGCACTGATGAGGCCACACCTCAAATCCTGTGCTCAGTTCTGGGCCCCTCAGTACAAGAAAGACACTGAGGGGCTGGAGAGTGTCCAGAGAAGGGCAGTGGAGCTGGGGAAGGGTCTGGAGCACGAGTCTGGTGAGGAACATCTGAGGGAGCTGGGGCTGTTCAGCCTGGAGAAAGAGGCTCAGGGGGGACCTTACCACTCTATAACCACCTGAAAGGAGGCTGTAGCCAGGTGGGTGTCACCCTCTCCTACAAGGCAATCAGTGATAGGACAAGAGGAAATGCCCTCAAGTTGCACCAGGGGTGGTTTAGATTGCATATTAGAAAAAATTCCTTCGCTGAAAGGGCTGTCAAGCATTGGAATAGGCTGCCCAGGGTGTTCAAAAGACATATAGATGTTGCACTTGGGACACAGCTTAGTGATGAAGTTAGTAGTGCTGGGTTCATTTTTGGACTTAATGATCTTAAAGGTATTTTCCAACCTAAATGACTCTATGATTCTCTGATTATTAGGGGACTGTTTTCTTCAAGGTAACATTTTGTTGTGTTTCAAGTTGAGTTCACAAGTCCAGATGTGGTTGTGCTCCTTGTGTATCGTTTCAGCTATATTTGACTAAAATTAGATCATTGAATTCAGTTCAGAAATTTCTGCCTGTTCACCCAAACTACAGTTTCATGAAAGCAATTTAAAAATATGCTTGCAGAACCAGCAAAATGAGGGTATCTTCACTGTTCTGCATACTACTGAGGTTTTCCTTTTTTTTTTTCCTGTGCTGTGGTTTAAACTTTTGTGACTTTTTGACACCATTCGTATGATTTTATATGTTTACTAGTTCTCCGTTGATGTCATACAGGACAGAAACTCTTCAAGAAAGTCAGGGTAACAATCCCTGCCTGAAATGTCATGAGATTTGTATGTCTCTTTGCAGTTTGGCCTAAACAAGTAACAATTTAACAAGTATTCTTTACCATAACTAAATATGCCTGGTTTAAATAAATAAAACCAAGAAAACTACTAATGCAATTACATACCTCATTTTGGGTTAATACTCTTCCAGTGCCTTGTTGGTTTCCAGTGATAGGGAGGTAATTGGTTTATGTGCTAAGAAAGCTGATTATGTTGCCCAGACAGAGCAGGAGGCTCTGAAAGAGGTAGAAAATATGTAGACCAGAAGGATCCCCACACAGGAAAATAAATACCTATGACCCATGCAAAATCTTCACTAGTTTAAATTCTGTCTCTTACATACTTCATTGCCCACCATGCTCTCTTATAAATGCTGAAGGCGATGTGCACTGCTGTGTTATCATCCAAAGAAAAGGGAACTGGAGGAATGAGATATGTATAGAGAGGCTGAAGTAACTGAGATTGAGCATTGGAACAGCATCCTGAAGCCTAGACAGAGAGGGAAGATCATGGATAGCCGTGAAGGCTACAGGTACTCAGGAGAGGTCAGAGTTGTAATCAACCTAGTACTTGTGAGAGCCAGAATCTCTCCTTTTCTTTATCTGTTCCCTTACAGACAATTCAGAAGCAGCAATTCTGTAAATGATTGCCTGAACAAGCAGGACCAGGATCTGCTATTTCCTGCAAAGTTCCGACATAACACAGAAGGGAACCAGACACACCTCGCACACTAACTCAAGTAAGGCCCCACTTGAAGAAAATTTTAAAGCCAATCAACCAGACACTCCACAAAGCAGAGGAGGTCTAATACATTTATATCCTAGCCATTGCCCTTCTGTGGCTAAGTTTAATCAGTCAGTTCATATGTAGTTAAACTCTGAAAGAAAATCAAACACTGTTGCTTCAAAGGCAGAGTGAGTTTGATACTACCTGATATGTCAAGCCAGAATAGCTGACATGCAAATTAGGATCCAAAGCATTCACTCTTTTATGCTCAGCCAGGTGCTGGGAAGATCAAAGGGACCGCTAAAACCTTTGAATTTGTTGAAGGGAAATTGGAGAATTTGTCTAGAGCTTACAGAAGGGCAGAGAGGACCCTTAGTAGAGACATGGGCAAAACTGCAAAAGACACAGTGATAAAAAAATCCAGACATCTTTTTTCTCACCCAAATGATATCTCTTGGTCAACATTGCATTAGTTCATTGCATTAAATTCTGAAGAATTACCTGACTGACATCTTTGATATGGTGATGAGGTCTCTTACAATTCATCTTCAAAATTATTCAGAGTATAAAGGACTGGGATAAAAGGGCCTTTGAACACTATAGGTCATAGTCTTTTTCTTTTGGTTGATACTATAAATCCTAGGGAATCTGAATTCTAAGTCTGAAAGTTCCCTTAAAGACTGTTTTCTAAAATTGATAGCCCATCAAGAGAAAGACTCAGGCAAGTAAGATAAATATTTCTGTATAATAGAATATCTGATTTTTTAGCCACCTCCTCAAGTGATATGGAGCTCAGAATAGGTGTATTGTGCTGTTTCCTCTTAACTAACAAGATTTTCAGTCTTTTAATAAACATTGTCTTGAACAAAAAACTTGTAGCATACTCTTGTATTTGGATTTACAAGTAGAACAGTTTCAGGAGTGAAACAGCACTACATTTCTAACAGGGTAAGACCTTAAAACATTAAATCCTAAAACCTTAGATGCTAAACCTTGGTGTCTTCCAGTTGGGCATTAGGCAAGAAATCAGTAGACAAAAAAGTGCTTTCTCTTCAGTGTCTTGTTAAAAAGCACATAGGCTAAAGGACATAATTAAAGGTTTAACCAGCATTAACACATGATATCATACTAAAAACACCATCAAGAATGCATTGAAATTGGCTAGACTGCTTAGCTTTTTCTCTCCCAGTAGTGTCAACAAGAGTATCAGAAGTATTCAGTCTTGAGAAGAGATGACTGAGAGGGGACTGTGTCAATGTCTGTCACTATCTGAAGGGAGGGTGCCAAAAGGATGGACCAGGCTCTTCTCTTCTACCAAGCAATGGGACAGGAGGCAATGGGCAGAAACTGAGGCATGGAAAGTTCCACCTGATCACGAGGAAGAACTTCCTTCCTATGCAGTGACCATGCACTGGAACAGGCTGTCCAAAGAGGCTGTGGAGTCTCCCTCACTGGAAATATTCAAGAACTGTCTGGATGCAATCCTGTGCAATGTGCTCTGGAATGATCCTGCTTGAGCAGAGAGGTTGGACCAGATGACCACTGCAATCCCTTCTAATCAGGCCTGTTCTGTGACTCTGTGGTTCTGTAATATTAGGCTCTACTGTACCTGTCTAAAAATAGTCTTTTACTGGAAAAATCGATAAATAGTTTTCATCCAAATCTGCATTATATAAAACTTTACATAACGTGCAAGGACTAAGAAAATATACTAGAAATTTCAACGCCTTCCTAAAATATTTTTCCCTTCTATCTGTAAAGAGGAAGTTTAATAGTACCCCTTTTTTTTGTACCATTCCCTGTAGTATATTTTGTCTTGCTTGTCATAAAACAGCACTATGAGGCAGAAGTACTTTTCTCCTCCTCCACTTGCCAAAGGGAATTGAGAAGACGCATCTGTGGTGCATTTTGTGTGTTTTATGTCTTGACTGTAGTTCAGATTTTCCAAATGCAAGTGTACACCATGGCATGAAATCTAGGAGTGCAATTTGACTTAGTTTCAGTGTCTGCACTGTAAGAATTTTCACCTGAATGAACTCCTGCTATAATCAATGAAGACCTAACCACAGCAGGCAGGGGGTTCAGGGAGACTTTCAAATGTGTTTCCCTGCAGACACCTGTCTATATGCAGACATTTTCACTGTGGACACCTACTGGGGGAACCCCAAGTGCTACATAACCCCAAGTGCAGCTGGATATGCTGATACCTCTGCATGACTGAATCCATGAGAGTATTCAGCACAGCCCTTCTTGGTGTGCCCTGTGGCTGATGGAGAAGGGACATGTCAGCCAAGGAGTGTGTGACTGGTGTGGAAGATGCAGTGGCACTACATCACTTGTGGTACAGACAGCCAGGGTCTGTAGGTCTCTGGAGTCCATGCAGCCTCATTTTTTGATCAAGGTGGCCATGGACCAGCTATTGAATGAGGCAGATAAAGAACAAAACTATACCAGGAAATATTCTGGCTGTTATCCCACCCTCTGTCTTATGGGATAATGCAGATATAAACAGTATGATTCATACCAAATCCTATGGGAGTCAGGCACTGAATTCCTTTGGGATTTATCCACATGAATTATTACAGGTTAAAGAGGAAGTCTTTGAGGCAGAATATAAAAAAACTGTGGCATGCCAAATGTTAGGCTAATGTTTTACACCTAAATAATCCATCTTGAAGTGTCTCATGATTTTTTTTATTTTTCTGAAGTACATTAATTTAAAACACTTCTATGAGATCGAGAAATAAATTTGAATTGGCTGTTAACTCTTTATATCTGTTTTAATTGAACCAGAAATCATTTTGAATTCTGCCATTTCATTAAGGAGCACTGACATGTCACAAAAGAAGAGACTGAGTGTACTTTGTGCCTCTGAGGAAAGGTGCTAAATCTGCTCAGTCTAGGAAAAACAGGCAACATATTGTATGCTGATTGTAGCACAGGTAGACAGACAGAGGGTATGCCTCTGACTTAGGTTGGGAGGGGTATGGAAAGATGACTGCGATGGAATGTGTGAATACAGTGCAGTCAAGGATGACACAGGTGTTTTATGAAGTTTAGTTTATATATATTATATCATGTAAGGCAGATGTAAAAAAAGCTTTAGAATGTGCAGCAATATGTAGATAGGCTGTTATTTTATATAATCTGTGTTCCCCAGTGTTGCACAGCACCTTGAGCACCTTCCCCTCTTTATTGCTAAGGGTCTTCCTCTGAGCAACAAATGTAACCTTGGTCAGAGCTTTTAGGCCAACATTCTTTGATCACAATGCATTTAATTTTATTAATGTTGATATTAATGTTATTGATGCCATAATTACTGAAAGTGAAAAATACTGCTTTTAAGCTTCTCATTCTTTTTTTACCTCCTGCACCTTTACGTAAATTCATCCCTGCTCTCACAATCAAGTCTAACAGATTTTGGTACAGGAGAAAATACTGTATTCACTTAGCTCTAGGAACATGGAGTTCCCTGTCTTCAGTTATGGAAGAGGTGTATTTATGGAATATGTAAAATCTGTTATTCCTTGGGTTGTTTGCCTGGCTGGTGTTAGAAGACCAAGTCTAATGTTTGCATTCCCAGCGTTACTTCAGAAGAAGCTGAATCCCAAACGGGTATAAACCTCCAGGGTAAGTATAGGTTAAAGCCATTTTCCAAGTAACTTCACACTGTCAGCACTGATTTTTCTACTTACTTAAGAAGTCAATAGATATTTAGATCACTGAATATTGTATTTAAAATCAGTTTCATGTGATGAAAGCTTTATAATATGCATAACAGGAAATTGCCAAAGAGTCTTAGACTAAGGCATCTTGATTTTATATTCTATATTAACCGTGATTCTTTTTTAATAGAGAACATTTTTATTGTTGCTATAGGAATGTGTAATCTGGCCATTATAAAGGCTTAAACCAACCATATTTCAGATGGATAAGGTTATTTTCCTAATATTTGAAAAGTATTACTTTTGAAAATATATAATATGTTATATGTAATAGAGTAAGGAATAATCACATCTATTGTTATGTAATGTCAACCAGTTTTGTATCTAATATCAAATGCAATTATTCAATAAAGTCAAATCAGCCCTGTACTATCAAATATGTGCTAACATTTGAGAGAATGGTGGGGTTTTTAAGGACAAATAAACATGGTTATTTGGAATATTGTTTTTAGTAAAATTAAAAGATTGAATTTCTCATCCACGAGAAAATTTTTCTTTTCTAGGATTTATTTTTTAGAACTTGTCATACTCATTGAAAAGACAACACAATGGCAAAGGCAACAAAAATAATACTTTAATGCAAAAATTGACTTTAATAAAATTATTGAAGTTTTTTATTCTATCCACTGCAGCTCACACACTGCTGCCTAGCAAGAATCTGTGTCAGTTAAAAAAATCTAGGAATTATGAAAGCTATGCCAAAATGGTGAAATTAATGGAGCCTGCTAATTCATTTTATATGATGATGCAATGAAAACTGACAATTTGACTGTGCATTTTAGCTTAAGTACTCATTTTTACTTCTAATTCATATGAATATCCATTTAAGCCTTTAAAGGAGACTATTATATAGAACAGAATTTCAAATATTTGCTTTACTTTAGCTGTCTTTTAAGAAGACTTTTTTCATCTTGCATTTTAAATTATGTTAAATGTCAGTGTGTTGCTTGTTGTTTTAGCTGATATTTGCCACTTTAGCCTTTTTCCTAATATAAATTTTGTTTACTTGTGTATCATACAGATATATGTTGTGTTTTGAGCTGCATACACTCATATAGGTTTATGATCTAGATGTTTGTATGTCACATATATAAAATTGGTTTAAACAACTTAAAGTTACTCTGTGACTTAGGGAATTCCACTTATGCTCTGAGTTAGTGCACCTTCATGACATCCCAGGGCAACCTTTATTTCCTTGCACTGAGAAACTCCTCCAATCTTGATCATTTTAAACAGTAACACAATCCAAGAAAATGTCTGTAAATCCCTGTAACCTTAGAGGTTAACTCTTAGACTGTGCTACTCTGGAATGCTACTAGCTGTAATCAACATAGAATCACAGACTCCTTTAGGTTGGAAAAGACACTTTAAGAAGTTCATCGATTTCAATCATTAACTCAGCACTGCCAAGTTCGTGACTAAAACATGTACCTAAGTGCCATATCTACATGTCCTTTAAGTGCAAGTGATTGCAATCATGATTTAAAGTTGAACACAAATCATGCTAGAGTTATAAAAGCATATGTGTTCTATACGCCTCATGCCACGGAAGCATCTCAACTGACTTTTGCAATGCCTTTTTGTGAAGGTGAATAGGAAATCATAAATATGATGTAGAGGAGGAATTAAATTAAATGTTCAAGACATAGCTCTGCTTGAAACTATTTAACACCTGCTACTAATGACAGCCACCACTAATCTTGCTAATTATTTTATATTCACATGATATGGTTCTCTTTTCCCCTCTTGCACATTTTCTCTGTTCAGCACATGAATAAATCTGATTAACATAATTTGAGCACTCAAATAGCACTTTTCAGGATCAGAAGCCCTATGCAAGAAATGTTGACTTTCAATGGCAACAGGGCCAGAAAGGGTTTTCTCCTCTTTGTTAGAACTTTTAGGTGCAACAGTTACCATAATAACACTTTTGGTCACCTTCATTTCAGTTCAATAAATTCAGTGATGTGCATTCAGTTTGCTGATACGGAATTGTTAGACTATCAAACAATCCTGTATAATGAATATGTGGATTTTCTTTATTGAAACATAGATGCTTTGCTACTCTTATATTGACAATTAGATTCTAAGTAAAGAACTGAATCTCAAGATTCTATGATGCACTAACTGGACAAGATTTGCACAAGTGATTAAATGTTGTTTTTCAAGCTCCAAATTATCTCCTTGCATTAATCTGTATTTGGCTAAACTTTTATCATTAGAATATGGTTTTAGAGGTAGAATAGAATGTGTTTTACCTTGTTCCTGGTACAGAGTAAACAGTGGTCTGTAAAATTGCCATATGATGGTTTTTTTTCCTTCGATATCTTTTCCACACTCAGAAGTTTTTAAAGGCATGCAGTTATGCAGATATCTATAGTGCACAGCTGGTACTTTAAACTGTGTTTCTAGCTAGGAGCAGACGAGCAATAAGAAGATATATAGCTCTTATAAAGTCTCTCTGGGTTCCACAGACTCCTGTGGAAGCTGAGAGCTAGAACCTGCAGTACTGCTATTCCTTCAGAAAAAGGTATGAAGTATTTAACCTAGGGAAACTCCTGCATGTACTGACTGCCATGACAGAATTTTTCCTTTAGGAAAAGAACAACTTGGTCCTTTGAAGAATTTCCACCTTGTCTTACAAGTAATCTGTGCTGAGTTGACAACTTCTTTCACCACATTTAGAGTGATGTTAAATAAGGTCATTCAGAAAGTGGAATTGTACTGGTATGAAGCTAAGTTAGCCTTGATGAATTGCAATACTAAAATATTGCAAATTTAAGAATTATTGTGAGTTTACATTTTAAGACAGAGGACTAAAATCACTGGTAGATTAGAAGAACTGTGTAAGATGCATTATATTTTCCTCTGGGTTCTAATAATAAAATACAGTTATTCTCACTCACAGGCTTGCTGTGAATATTTTTAGACTGAGGTAAATATTTCTGAGTAATGTAACTGCCCTAGAGTAGTGTGGGTGTGTGTGTTCATGTGGCCAAGACAGGAAGGAATACATAGTTCAGAAGAGGATTTAATATGTTATCTTCCAAATTATATAGGATAGATATATGTTCTTTCAAAATCCTATCATCATTGTCATGGGAAGGTGTTCAAAACTAATTTAATGAAGTATCTTTCTATTGGGTTCAGACTTGCAGAAGCTGGAGCAGAACATTTTCATTTTGTATGAGCTATTCTCATTCTAAATGAATGGAATGTGGATCAGTGTTTCCATATAAAGAGAGGGCTCTGGTACAGCTCATCTTTTCCATCAATAATAGATACCTGTCATCCTGGCAGTTAAGAAATCCTAACTGGCACTGACTGTTTTCAGATGTATTTCAAAATGAGACTTAAGCAAAGGTTCTTCTGTTGGCAGTTTGAATCATTATTTCACTTTACTCAGATTGCAGATGCAAACAGGCATGTTATAAGTACACACATATTTTTATGGCATGCTTTATTAATTCTTTAAGTTAGAAATTGTCTGTTCATATCTGTCAGAGGTAGATTTATAGGGATGGGCTAAAGGACTTCTAAATCTTTTTTTCTCATAGCCTATCCCATTAGTACCATCAGCCTTCATCATGATGGTGGACAAAAAATACCTATACAACATTTCATGACAGTTAAAGCCTATCCGTAGCAATGCCTTGATTCACTCAAATATTTTCAACTTGCAATTAAAACTTAATGGTACTTCACCCAGTCTAGTCTTATCTCTGAAAAGGCAGAGCTAACCAGTTTGTAGGAATCCCAAAATACATTTATATGTGGTTGACATTGTGTGTTGTTTTCACAGTGCTGAATGTCTTGCTCCAAGGTTACTTTCTAAAGAATTCCCAGCAAATGCAATCATATAATTAACAATTAATTTTGCAAGCATTTTTGCTGTCCTCAGAGCAGCTGTGGTGTTCTACCAGCCCCTAATCAAGGCTGTCAGTAAGCAGCAAGGGCCAAGCTGCCGAAGACAAACATCTCTAAGGACAGGAATGCAAGTGGAGACTCCAGGACACTTGTCTATCTTAAGAGGTATTCCTTTCAGGAGGACTAGGTAACAGCAGAATTTTAATTTAAAAAGAAAATGTCCCATATCCATCCTTTGCATTAGGAATAAAAACTAGCTGAAGCACATGGAATTGATGCAGGATTAAATGAAGACTGTGAAACAACATGAGGTAGAATCCCAGTGCCATAAAATGTTAAAATCAACTTGTGTGGTATGTAGCTAGAATCTTCTGGCAGCATTGTACATTTCCAGGAAAATGGCCAAGGACTTTATATAAAGATGGCTCTTGACTATGTGAATCAGATGAGCTCTTCCTAGCAGTAAATAAACTTGCTCATCATGTGTCTGAGTCATCAAAACTAGTCTGTCCATGACCCCTAATTAAAGGTCTTTTAATTCTGTCTATATTCTTGCCTACTTTTCCTATTATAGTGAAACATAGCAAGTATATACAAATAGTTAAAATAATAGAGTAATACATATCCAGAAAAATTTATTCCTATTTTTACAAGAAGAATCTGAAGGAATAATTCCTTCCTGAAATTTTATCCACAATGGTATTTTTACCAGGCAGTTTTTTTGCTTTTTCTCCTGCGTGCACAGAACGGCTGTTCAGAACATGAAAATTTCAGACCTTAAAATAACATTTCACATATGTTATTCAGCACAACAATCTGAAAATTCACATGAGAAGAAGTACATTTTTAGTAATGTGGAATGCTGACACATTTATGCTATGGGTTAGCATGCATGTCAGAAGAAAGGTCTGGGAAAGACAAAAGGCCGTTGTTGTGCTTTTTGATTTCTGAGAATTAAATTATTAATCAATCCACACTTTTATATATTGATGTATGTAAAAGATTAGCATATCTCAATTGTAGAGATTAAGGAGAGAGGCCATAAATCTTGTGATAGAGAAGCTGATGAATGTTTAAAAGGACATATTCCCCAAGTACTTTGCAGATCTCAAGACTAACACTAGGACACAGTTATTTTACAAAAGGGAATTTAAAAACTCCTCTCTTTTCTGCCTGCTTCTCCAATTAGAAGCCAGAGATGTTTTTCAGCCAGAAAGTCTTTGCCTGAAGGGGAACATAAGATTACTAATCTGTTTAGTTATGAAAAGCCTATGCAAAAAACACGTATTTGCTAAAATTTCCGAAAATTAATGGTAATGGATTATTGTAACTATCCATTTAAATTTGTTTTGTCACGATCACATCGTGAACAACAGAACATTGCAGAGGAAACATACGCACAGCAGATTGTCCAAATATATCAGAGGCTTGCTGAATGTAAAGGAAGTTTGCTGTCCAGAGCCCTCAGCTCTGTTGACAGTTCAGGATGTTCAGCAGTGCTCAGCCTCTGGGAAAGGGGAGTGCTGCTGCTGAAGCTCCCTGGGATAAGTCCTGTGCTGTCCAGAGACAGAGCATCCACACCCCTCTGAGAGCTCTACTGGTGTGCACTCAGCTGTTTCTCAGGGCATGCAATGCATACTCTGCACAGTTCTCTTAGCACAGAGCTGCACCTGACATCGTTGCTACAGAGGCTTCTTTGGGCAGAATTCCTGTCAAGAATTTTAAGGAAGGGTTTGCTTGAAATCAGCTGATACAATGTCATAAACGATTACTAGCAGCAAAGTCAAACTTGGTCAAACTTTGTCAAACTGTAATGGGAAAAGAAGATGGTATTTGTGAAAAGAAACTAAGTATTAAATTGTAATGGCTCTTTATTGTCAAATGTTTAAAAAATTAAAGTACAAATTCTTTGGTTGGTGTTGCCTTTGACTATGTTTTCGTGGTTTTTTTTCAGTTAGCATTAAGCTATGTCTTTTACGTATAGGAAATATAATTAAAATATTGTTTAAAATTATCATAGATTTAATTTTGTGCATCATTGTGGTGAAAGTGTGGTTCTATCTATCCTAACAGTCAGTTTTTTGGTAAGGACTCAGGGGATTAAAATAATTGCTTCTGGATACATACTTTAAAAAAAAGTGCTTGGCAAACTAGGCGTCACAAAGAGTTAGATAACAAGGACATACTGGGGCCTCTACACGGTGTGGTTTGGGCTGTATCGGAAGCATGTGCCCATACTGTGGAGCTCTGAGTTCAGATATCACCGAATGTGGGCAGATTATAGTAAGATAGCTGAATAGTTACTCCCCCTATATGTCTGTTCCACTTTTTTTCCTGAGGGCTTGTATTTCCAAGATAAGAGGAAGTAAAGAGCCTAAAAGTGCCTTTAAAATTTAATGGGCTGCAGGTGGAGAAGGTGTCTGAGGTGTCTGTATTCCTTTGTGAAATGTGTGTCACTAGACAAAAGGGAGGAAGCAACGGAAAACCAAATGAGGTCTGGAGTTGTGCACAACCTTTGTTCCCCCCTCTGGTACAGGCCAGATAGATCCTGTTTCAAATATTATTAAACTCGAACAGAACTTCTGGAAAGTGATATTGGGGAAGAACATATTTTATGGGGAAAAGTGCTGTAGAATACCAGTGAGGAGAACGTGACCGTGAACAACAGTGGGAGTGTTTTTATTTCATCTAAGTTTGAAATAGGAGAACACGATAGACTGCTGAAATCAACTCTAGCAATGCAATATCCAGTATCTGGAGAACAAAATCCTTTTGTTTCCTGACCTCGGCCTCATCAAACAAACCAAGAGAAAAGTGTTATTGAGCTGGAGGAATCTGTTTACTGGAACAAATACTGAAGCTCTACACTGGCATCTTAGAGCACAAAAGATGTTGGAACAGAACAGTCCTATTCTGGAAAAGAGAAGCAGCAATCATGCATAGATGACAATGAAATCAACAGAAAATGAACTTGAACTACAAAGTAAACTCTGTCAATAATTTTGTTTCTTTTATTTAGCTGACAGCTAAATTTGATCTCAGTTACACTGGTGTAAGATGTTTTAAGGACTCTTTAAGTGACAACTACATTTAATTCTGTTAGAAATATTCAAGTTAAATTTGCTTGTGCCTTCAAAAATGCATGATCTGCTTGAGTGAATTATGGCGAAAAAATCTATCCAAAATTAGTGTCAGTTTTCTGTATTGTAAAGTAAATGAAACTAACTGTTGTTTAGTGCATACTAGTAATGAGCTCTGGAAGCTTCTGATCAGCTTGCTGTAATATCAAAGACATTGTTTAGTATTTGTGTTTTGTTTTCTCTACCAAACAGCATTCAGTATATGAATAATTTTTTACTCTATATCTGGTGTATTCTGGTGCATTCTCTGGTATATGTAACAAATCATCTAAACTATGTACATTGTTTCTTGACTGGATGATATGCTTTAAAAATAGGAAGAATGTAGAGTAAATAATGCACTTTTATGCTAGATTAGTTGTATTAATTTCTTTATTTTTATTAAGCTTTGTGATTTTTCTGCAATTTATGGCCACTTTTGAATATTTATGGATTAGTGTGAGTCATAGCAGACAACTGAATTCTCTATTTTTAAAATTTGAAATCACTTCTATTATTAGTAAAAATATAAATATATTAATTTATGATCTTACAAATCACATTCCAATATATCATCAAGATTTTTCCACAAGTTAATTCATGTTTCTAAGAGGTATGTACATAAAGCATGAGACAATAAGAAATTTTTTAATAATATCTCAAAAGTTATAAAATGCACTTCTGATTTTTATCTTTAGGGGGAAAAAATGCTATAATTGACAAGATGAAACTTATCATCTGAAAGCAATGATGCACTTAGAGTTTTCATAGACCCATTTCGTCCTGTGAGTGAACTAAGCACACCAAAAAATCACCAACTTCAACAAAACATCTGCAATAAATCATACGACCCTTCCTCACACCTGCAGGGAAGAGCTGGATAAGCAGTTTAATCTTGTGGGAATCCCGAAGGTCATCGCCTCAACCTCGGGCTCTCGTGCACCACAGCAGTGAAAGCTGCACACCTCCTCTTCTTCTCCCAAGGGTGACATTGTGCCTTTTTGATTTGACTTCGTTCCTTTGGCATGCTTGCCAGTGTCATGTCCTCTCATGCACTTGTGAAATTTGTTCATCTAGGAGAAAAAAAAAAAAATCGATTATCTATAGCTCCTCTGCGCCTCCCCAAAGGATTAGGACGTGATATGCTGATGGACTCAAGCGATCAACCCAGTCTAAGCAGCAAGTCATTTTATCAGGAATCTAAGAAAAGAGATGTAGGTGTACAATTCTGTGTTTTCTGTAGTTAGATCCGACTTCTGTAATCCCCTTTTCAGTGTCTGAAGCTGAACACCCTTTTGCTACTTAAATTCTTAATGTTATTGTCTCTCCTGCCCAGCACTGATATCACAAGCTGAGATCTCATATACCTGCTGAAACACCCCTGATGATTTGTTGGATTCTGAACAAATTTTAAGTCTACAAAATTTATTTTTGTGTTTGTTCTCTTTTCACAGCCTGTTCTCCTCCCTCACTACAGAGTCCTGTTATTCTGGAGTATACATGGCAAAAAAATGGAATGGCAGATGGGGCTGCTCCATATTTAATGCCTTCAGGGAGAAGAACACAAGGGCATGCAGAGCACATGTGTGGTCCAACAACAGTCTGTTAAGGCAAACCCTGAGAAATGTGGGAAGCTAGTGCCCCAAGAGTGAGAGTCACAGAGACAGAACAGCTCAAACCACGCTCCTCTGGTGCAAGAAAGCTTACTATTCTCATACGAATCTATGAAGCATTCAATCTGATATTTCGTAAGGCAAAGATTTTGCTCAGAAGGCTGGAGAAGTTTTGGATGAGAAGATGTGAAGAGGGATACCATCACCTCCTGTTTTTGTGGGAGATGATAGTGTGGAGGGGCACCAACAGTACAAAAACAGATCCTAGCTGCTTTGAATCTTAGAAGCTGTACCTCATGTGATCTCTGTGCTCATTTACAGACACTGAGAGTAGCACACTTTGTATAATGACCTGCTTTATTATGTTCAAATATCCCTTATCTCCTAGTAGTGTTGTATTGCTTAGTGATCAGCACAAAATCTGTCCTTTGTCTTAAAAGCACTGATTTGTCTAGTGGGACTGGATAAGGCAGAACCTGAGCAAGCTGTACAGGTGTGTCAGGAAAATTAAGCCACAAACACCAGAGGTTTATGTCCAAAAAGGAGACAGAGAAGTCATTTTACTTTATTCTAATAAAGGGAGAGGCCATGGGGCATTTCCCTGAGGTCTCTCAAATTTTTGGAGGACGCAGCCTCCTTTTTATCCTAATTTCCCAGCTGCGTTTCCCTCTCTCTTTCCCCATTGGCTGAAGTAGTTGAGAGGCACAAACTTCCCGGAACGCCTGGTACCTGAGATTCCCCTCTAATGTATAATCCTCCCTTTTAATTTTTAATTCTTATGGAATTCATGGTTTTTCCCCATTGTTTCTTTCATCTTTCAATATCCAATTTCATTTATCAGCAAACCTACAGTTTGTTTTTAAAGGCAAATAAATAGATATATTTTTCCCATTCATCTATCAGTGGAATCCTTCCCATTGTTTCTTTTATCTCTCAGTGCTAGTCTTATCTACCAGCAGACCCACAGCTTGTTTGTAAAGACAAATCCGTCATTACTCTCAGGCAGAAGAGGGAAAGATGTTCCAAAATACTCCTTTCCAACCTTTGGAGCAGTCTCACTGAACTTTCCCTGGACCTCAGTCTGCTCTGTCTGGGTGGCTTTACTGGCTGTGAGAAAAGAACAGGACTTAGCTTCTGGGCCAGTCATGAGGGGGTGACAGGTATTCCTCCCTTACATTAACAATTGTAGAAAGGAAAGAAAAGCATCTGCCTGCTGTACCACACGTTTTGTTTAACAGCTGAAATGATTAAGTGTGAACCTGCAGAACAGAACTGCTGCTGTGGCATTTGGCTGAGCAAAATGGAAAAGCTTTGGGAAGAGCCCGTGTCCTGGGATGTGCATAGGGCAGTTAGTTTGGTTTCTGGGTAAGTCTGGACTGTCTCTAGAGTGTGCACAAACTACACCAGTCCCAGACGGTGGGCAGAAAGCAGGAAAAGGTGTTGAACTGTTAAAGTATCCTGGGACAGCAAGGCAAAGCTGCACAGCCCTCTCTTCCCAAGAGAGACATTCAAATAGGAATACCATGGAGGTTCTTTATTCACCAGGGGGTAGGTGCTCTTCTCTTCGTTTCTGCTGATGCGCAGTTATCCCTGCAGCTGCCGACGGCCGCCGCAGGGCCGGGCTGTGCAGCGCTCGGGGCTTTGGAGCTGCTTTTCCTGCGCCTCCTGCAGGGACACCTGCCGCCGGCTGCGCGCACGGACACCCACTGCAAACCCTCCTTTTTCACAGCGCTCTCATCTTCTGCCTGCAGGCCTTCTGAACACCAAAAGAACGGCCTCCTGACTGATAACTTCAGCTGGATATTACAAATAAACCCGCTTGCATGCTCGTATGCCGTTCTCCTTATTACAAAACTTACGGCAACACTACCAACTTTGCTGTCTAACAGCAGCAGCAGATTTATAGCACAGCGTACTGATAAGATGCCATGTCAAGCAGAGAAAAGGACTCTGTGAGATGAAACTTGAGCTCTGACTTGTTTTAATGTTGTTCTGCTCTTCATAGTAGCAGAATATTAGAGTCAGACTCTGGTGCTTGTTTTACTAAATGTCATGTCTCAGCATTTGTGTTTTACTTGTCTCATTTCTGCTGTGATACTCTTGTGTCCTCAGGTTGCAGTTGTTCAGCTGCATTTTCTGAAGCTAACGCAGATAGAAATATAACCTGGATAACTCACCGGGGGAGATCTCTCCCAACAGTCTATAACTTGTTCTTATCATGCAGCCAAATGACCTCATTTTTAAAATTAAATTACATTGCAAAGACCAACTTGGTTTTATCAGAAATCCAGAGTTTGCTGATTGTTTGCTTTTTTCATCATTTTCAGCAGAGAGTTGTAGTTTTAAACATGTTAACTTTCTCTAGACAACTTTGCCCATTTCCAAACAGTAAGTAATTTATCCTTAAAATGGAACAGGGGATTAAAATGACAGAAAATTTATGATTACCAGATGCACACAATATATTAGCCAAGCTGGTACTTATTAACATAGATAGTTCCCTTATTACATTAATTTTACATGAAGATATGTGGAGTCTGTCATCTGGAATTAGAACTACATTGACATACAACACCCAGAGTCACTTCTGACAAGCATAAGCCTCCAAGTTACCCAACTCTATAGTTTAACAAGCCTTGGGCATCCAGTAGCCTCTTTATGCCCCTCTTTCCATGTAGAGGTAGGCAACATGTGGGGCCCCCCTGTGAGCAATTCTGGGCCCCCAAGTAAACAGTAAAAATTGTGAAGTCTTCCCACAATAAACATGACTACTTTTCCCTCAGGCAAATATAACTTGGCAATAATACTAAGGTGCCCAAAACTGAATTCAGATGCTTCACATTATACTAGACAATTGAGGAAAACCTATGATTTTCATCCAATACTGATTTTTCAAGTATTAGCTTGTATAAGGTTTGTTGCTGAAATTCTTTCTCTATTCAGTGAAGCAGACTGTGTTGGAATGACTCAGTGTGATATTTTCCATCTTAATGGTTTGATAAACAGCTCTGTCTGGTTTGTGTTGTGTTTCTGTCCAGCAGAGGAAGTGACTGGGAAATGAAATGAACCTGCACAGTTTCCTGGACTGGACTCTGCTTTGTTTGATTATTTGATCACATTTAGTTGTCTCATAGTGTCCCTATAAAGCAAGACAATAATGCTCACCATGGAGTTCCCTAAGAAATCAAAAATAACAGAAGGAAAATTTCATTTCTTCAGCTTGCCAGCAAGTAATTTTGGAAAAAAGATATTACTGAACAAGATTATTAGAAGATTTCTACACAAAGAATATGCCACTGTTATTATACTCTCTCCCTCATAAAGCAATAGTGATAACTGTAACCATAATCCAGTGAATTCCAATTTTGCATGAAAAAACCTGTTCTTTCTAAATTATCTGGAATATAGCATACACTATTTTTCTTATATTGAGGATAAGAGGGTTTTCTGACTTTTAACTCCATATTGGCCCTAGAAAGATAATAACGACTTCTTTCTCCAGGAGGTTTGAGAAACCTGAACAATCTGTTAACAAATTTATGCTGCTGTTGTGCCTTTGAGAGAAGCGCTGAGTATATATATCCTTGTCTTTAAATAGAAAGCAGTCAAAGGATAATTGCTGCATTTAAAAACACTGAGAGCATTCTAAGTAGGAAGGAACAGAAGTTCCGTAGTTAAAGTATAAGAAAAAGAGAATATCTGCATTATGTTCCTAAACTGGGCATATTTTTTCCTTATAACCTTGGGCAAAATGCTTCATCTCTATCTATCTACACTTCCGTATTTTATTCTGTATAAAATAGGGATTATAACCCTTTTCAGCCTCAAAGAATACTAAAAATATATATGCGGGGACAGACATCCTGAGATGGAAGGTGTTATCTGACATTATAAATGGAAACACAGGATATGGCTACACAGGCTCTCAGTTCAGAGCTGATCTAATCACACAGAGGAAACCCAAGAAATAGAGTCAACAAACCTCTTTCTGAAAGGCTCCAGTTACTACCTGATTGTATCACTCATGTGTATTTATTTCTGTCTCTGGGAGCCTGATTCTCCTAGAATATGCTTTTAACTGTTACAGATCTTCAGGAGGAAGTGTTGAGATTAGTTTCTAACCCACTAGATATTATATTTAAGAAATCTTTGAACTGTATAATACATAAAAAGTTACTACAGAAAAACCACCCTGCCTCAGGCCAATGAAATGCTCCTGCACATAGGAACCAAATGTGTTCCCCCAAGTCTAGCACACACCTAAAAACTGGCAAATCTTTGCAGCTCCAGTGCTGCTCTTTTTGTCCCTCAACTGCTAGCAGTTTAACACTGGTTGTAATAAGCTGCACTTAGAAATTCTACAGCCTCCTCTAATCTGAGCATCTGGGAGTGTGTGATATAGGCACCAATGCTTTAACAGCCATAGGGGCATGTATTCCTACATGCCTTTATAAATTCGAGCCTTAAAAGTCACTCGGTTAGGCCTATTTATTGCACCTCTTAACCTAACCAAATATGGTAATTTTTTAAGCAGGCATAGAAAAATGATTCAATAGCTTAGTGCAGGAAACAGAGAAAAATGCCATATTCACTAATGTAGATACAAGGGATAATAACCATCAGGCTATAATGTGGCAGGCAGGAACACTAGGAATTGTTCTTATTTTCTTAAGAAGGCTATGGATTGAAGTTTTTTGTTTTTTCCTTACAAATATATAGTAATATACACAGAACTCCTCCTAATAGCATGAATGAAATCAGTAATCTTCAAGAACTGTAATGGAAAAAGCTCAGGTTGGTATGAAGTGGACTTTAGGAGATGGATAAATAAATAGCTTTATAAATAGCTTTATAAACAGCTTTATAAATACTAAGAGTTCACTAAAGTGAATAGCAATTTTTTTCCTAATATTTGTAGGAAGATGAAGCTCATGATGTATTCTGCAGGGGATATTGTTACCTTGACAATCATTTTTGTCTGGAAGTATGGTACACACTGTTACAAAGTGACTAATTGCTGTACTCAAACCTGCAGGAAAGAAAATTAAAATGTTTCCTTCTATTTTTAGAACTGTTTATCCTATACATTTAACACAGCTACGGACACAGCTAGTACATCCTTTTTTTTGACTAGTTCATTGGGAAGGAAAAAATGAGCATCAGGATAAACTCTCCAAACAGCGAGAGGAGAGCAGAAAAATCAATAAACACTCTAAAAAGCATTACAGAGTGAAATCTTCAGACTGATCCCTTAAAGAGTACACTGTCAGGAAACTGCCTAAATACAGCTAGCTCAAGTACAATCACAAGATGACATTTGCTTATCAGTTCATGAATATTTTTGGCATTTAAAACAAAAGCACTTGGGGAATTGGTTCCTCCTTTGCCAACTGGTGGCTTTCTCTTCTTCCTTGTGATGTAAGGAAAAACCCAAACCTTCACCTTGAGACTTTCAGCTCACATAGACATGAGAGTTGCTACTGGAATGAGAAATATGTGCCTGGGGAAATGAGTAAACAAAGTAAGGTTCTTAAAATAAAATAATGCCATAAAACCCGCAACCCTGGCTATATTGCTTTAAAGTGAAATAAGATAAAACAATGCCACAAAAAAAAAAAAATCAGAAAACTCCAATTTTTTTTGGCTTGCATAGTATCACAATGTTTTGCAGAGCCTTATTATTGACTTATGCTGTATTTAATGAGTTATATTTGCCTAGTGATATTATCCCATTTATAGCAATAATTTTCTACAAATACATTGCACATCTTTTTAACCTGGTTTGTTTGCTACATGCCATTTTTTTATTCTGTGTCTTATTTTGATACTTTCCCCATGCACACCTTTTTCTAGGGCTGATAAAGATCAAAAGTCTTTGCTCTAAAATACTGAAGCCAGATATGGTCAAAACTGCTATTGAAAAGCTGATGATCTATGTTCAAAATGAAACTTATATATTTACATACATATTTAGAAATATTAACTCAGTTTTATTGCTGGGCTTCATTCCAGGCTCCCTTCCAAAATTATTGCTCTGATTTTTAAAATTAAATAATTGTCAAAAAATTGCTTTAACTTTCAAAAATATTTTGACAGTATTTTAGGGAGTTTTGACAGAATAGAAGTATTCCTGCAAAGTATTTTTATGGAATCACTTGCTGGCAGAAGATGATTTGATGTGATTTTTTTTACTGAAACTCCATATATGTAATATGACTGTGATATGACAGCAGGGACTAAGAAAATATCAGGTAGTCTTACTGAGCTTGTTGGAATCTGTTTGCTGGCTGCAGCTACACTGTTCTGTAGAAAGATGTATAATGGCGTCCACCCCTGTGGGATCAATAGCATTTAATATGGATTGGGCTTCAATGTGCATTTGTCTGTGTATCTTCCTCTTGGAAAGAAATTCTGTTTATAACTACAGAAAAAAATGAAGCTTCTCAGATAGCCAAGGCACCAGCAGAAGAAAGACAGCTGTCTTGAGATGCAAAACATCAGGTACTACTTCCAGTTTATAGGAGAGCTAGCATTTTACATCGAGACTACTGTTACTCATCTAGATCCTGCCCTTCTACTCTGCCCTAGTTAGGCACATCTGGAGTGCTCTGTCCAGTTCTGGGCTCCTCAGAATTAGGGAGACATGGAGCTCCTGGAGCAGGTCCAGTGGAAGGCTACAGACATGCTTAATGGACTGGAGCATCTCTCTTATGAGAAAGGCTGAGGGAGCTGGGCCTGCTCAGCCTTGAGAAGAGACAGCTTAGAGGGGACTGTGTCAATCTCTGTCAGTGTCTGAAGGGAGGGCACCAAGAGGATTGAGCCAGGCTCTGCTCAGTGGTGCCAAGCAATGGGACAAGAGGCAATGGGCAGAAACTGAGGCACAGGAAGCTCCACCTGAACATGAGGAAGAACTTCCTTACTGTGTGGGTGACCATGCACTGGAACACGTTGTTCAGAGAGGGTGTGGAGTCTCCCTCACCGGAGATATTGAAGAACTATCTGCACACAATCCCATGCCAAGTGCTCCAAGATGACCCTGCTTGAGCAGGGAGATTGGACCAGATGACCCACTATGGTCACTTCCACCCTGACCCATTCTGTGATTCTGTGATCTAACAGTGTTATTTTAAGTATTGAATAAAAATCCCAAATAAAAAAAATTAAATGTCCTTTGTTTTGCTCTTATAAAGTTTAAATCAGTTTTTGGCATCTCTAAGTATTGGGAAACACAAGTTTCCTTTTTGATACACTAACACCAATTCAGCAGATTTTCTGTAAGTATATGGCATTATGGAATGTACTTCAGGATCCTCAGTCAACAAAGGAACAGCTGAAGAGTTTGAAAATGGAGAGGTGGTAATAATACTATGAAAGTCAC